>JARWLC010000006.1:89454046-90079983 GCA_033318265.1 Phyllotis vaccarum
TCATGGCCACACCACCTCAAACTGGCTTTGGTGAGGCATTCTTATCATCCCAGCACTTGGAAAGTCCAAGCAGGGTCAGAAACTCAAGATCACCTTTGAGTATAAATAAAATCTGAGCCTAGCTCAAGCTACAGGAAAAGGAAAGAGAGGAGGAGGAGGGATTCAGGATGCCATGGACTCTCCTGGGGACAAACCCAGGCCTCCCAGTCATGAGAGCTGAAGAAGAAACATGTCAACAGGAGTAGGCTCCAGGAGGTCATGGGGAGCTCAGCCAGGCTATTAGCAGCTTCGGACATGTTCGGGGTGGTGCAGGCTGGAAAATCACCAAATGAAATAACTTATTTATCTTGAAAGTACTTGAAATTATCCTTGGTACAACACCAATTTTATATTCTTTAAAAGGCGGTGACATGGGAACTGAGAAGTAAAATTTGCTGTCTGTCTTATCTTCATAGAATTGAGGAACTGAATCCAACTTCTTGGGTTAGACATGTGTATGAAGTAGATGTACCTGTCGATGCTGTGACTGGTCTTGGTGCAGATAGTCCCTCCACTGTATCTTCAGGGGAAGTATAGACTGCTAGTGTTGGCCCCAGCACACACCTCTACCTTGGCTTCAAAGGCAGTATAGACACTGTGCATAGCCTTTCTTCATTGTGGCCTTTGATAATACCTGAGTATCTATTTCTACATCTTATTTATTAGACCCAGAAAAAAACTTACTACTGCACAAATCCTAATTGATTGTATAATTATAAACCTGGAGCCATATATTGGGGAAAAGCTGAAAGATCAAAGAGACAAAGGAGCAAGCCAAAGCCACTTCTCACCTAGCCACTCCTCATAAGTCCTCAAACTGATGCATCTGAGTCTTCTGCCAAAAGGGAAGTGGGGTGCAGGCAAAGAGTAGAACTCCACTCCAGCCTTCTCCTACTATATGACTTCTTGGTTCAATCTTCCTAGTGCTGGAATTAAAGGCTTGTGTGTTTCCCAAGTACTTGGAGCAGAGGCATGGGATCCCAAGTGCTGGGATTAAAGGTGTGTACCACCTATGCCTGGCTCTGTTTCTCTCCTGTACTGGATCAACCTCATGCAGAGTAAATGTGGCCTTGAACTACAAAGATTCAAAGAAACTCTGTCTCTGCCTTCCAAGTGCTAGGATTAGGGGCATGTTCTACCATTAGCTGACCTCTATGGCTAACTCTATAGGTGGCTCTGTCCTCTAATCTTCAGGCAAGCTTTATTTCTTAGATTATAAACAATATATCACCACATCTTACATTCTCCAAGAACAAGTAAATATAAAATAAAATGTGTGTGTCAATACCTAATACCCATTCATGTGTTTCTGACACCGTTAAAAATATGTGAAAAACATAGGAAGGTGGGGGTCACCAAGAGGAAAAGTCACCAACAAAATGATTTTCAGTTTCCAGAACTGGAGCTAGGAACAAGACTTACAAATTATTATGTATTTGAGGAAAAAATAGAAGAAAATGAAACTCTAGAGTTAACAATCTAAGAGTGCAGAGAGCCAGCAATTGAGAAGGAATCAAGAGACTCTCCTGATAAAACTTAAAACTGAAATTATAAAACATACTGAAGAAACTTAAACAGAATGGGAAATGCTGAAGGAAGGTTAAATTTGAAAATATGTTGCTAGAAACTCAAGATAAAAACAGATCAATACACACTTACCTGTAGGGCAATGCCAAGAGTCTACCAGACACCTTGCCAGGTTTCAGAAGGAGTAGGCACCAGCTGAAGAGAGAACAGGCGAAATTTTCCTGTTGATAAGCAAAGAGCCTAAAGAACAAGGCAGCAATACCAGATGGACTTCATACAAAGACATCCACACCCACGCACAACAAAACTGTCAGAGCAAAAACGAAAATTCTAGAAACTAAACATAGGCGGAGAACAAATCACTAAAAGAACTTCTAAGGTTTACAGAATGAAAAGTGTTTGTTAACTTAGAACCCACAGAAACTATTCTTCATCATTTACAAACAGTGCGAACTGAGATAGTTTCTTCCCAGTGACCTGTGTTACAATAGGATTACAACCATAACTTGGGCTGGGGTCAGGGGTTTACAATAGGTAGAAATGGGGGTCATTAGAAAGAACACCAGAACAATAAATGTATATAAATATAAATGGCTATTTTTCTTTGAACTGTGTAAGTAAACTGGTTGTATATAAATATAAATTACAGTATTACACTCTTGGTTTTTCCATGCATACTGTTAAAGCCTATACGGCCGTGGTATGCATATATTACACCTATATTCTGTAATACCAGTTCAAGACTGGCTAGCAAATAAAGGAACACATTATAGTCTTAGAAACTTGTAGAAACTAATTTTCCCAAAGTTACCTACAACTCTAACATATATAGAAAAGGGAACTAAGGAGGTGGCTCAGTGGACAGAGCACTTGCCCTTGTAAGCAGGAGGACTTGAGTTCAGATCCCATCTTCTCTGTTCATGGCTAGAGATGATTGTGTGCCATATAATCCCAGCACTCCTTCAGGAAAATGAGAGATGTAGAGCTTGTGAACCAAACCAAGTCATCCATGTACCAGCACAGAGGTTATGGTGCAGAATGCTTCTGTGCCTTTGAGGTCTTGATGTTTATTTTCCCAAATGTGTCCTTTATTTCCACCCTCTCTTCACTTAGGTAAAATTATTTCAAACTTTACATTGACCATTTATCTCTTTTAAAATATGCCCTCCCTAGCTTTTTAAAACAGTCCATTATGCAACTGGCCAACAAATAAAAAGCCAAGCTGTACACATCCTCCTAGAACATGTTTCCCTACTGTGGTTACAAGTCATACAGGTCTAGAGCTTCCAAATGTTTATCAGTGTGATAGGCCTGGGTGGCCACTCTTCCTGACACTGTATGGCCTGAGCTGCATGGTGGGAATTCCTTTGGATGTTGTATGGTGGGCTATGGCCTGGCTCTGCCTGCAACACCTCTTCCTTCTGACACGGCTGTGGGCTAAGGCAAGGCACCGCTGCCTAATGTGGCTCCTCTCTCTCTCCTCCAGGTTTCTTCCTAGAAGCCAGAACAAGAGCTCAGAAGATGTATGTGAAAGTGGAATTTGACCCATTTAGGAATTACTGAATCATCTTATTGGGTGGCAAAGGTTTCCATGTTTAACATAGATAAATTTCCAAAGAAGAGATAAGGAGAAGAGACTGGAGAGGAGGCAACAGAAACAAAGATACGGGAAGAGTACACTGTGCAAAGTGAGAGAAATCACCTTCTTTGACAAATGTCTGTATTGTATATCCACGTCCTGGGCTCACTGAACTAGGTTTCTTAATTATTCCTTTTATTAAAAAAATTCAAGTTATAACTTAACTCTGTATTGGAGCCAGATTTCCTGATTTTGTTAATGGGAGGCTCAGTTTAATTAAGTAATTCCTTGTACTTTGATCTGTAATGGTTTGGATTTATACCTATCAAAGGTGTATTAACCATTTGTTGTAACCGGGTTCTTACAATTGTTTCACATTGATAGCATTAAAGCATTCAATATGGTAAGGACTTTCCTACAATACAGCGTATGACCAGAGAGAGCTCACCTTCGCCACATGCAAGAAGCAATGCTACACTATGAAGATCTCTGCATAAAAATGTTCTCATTACAAAGTACTTTTTAAAATGCATGCTGTTTTTCTTACCAGGCGACTGAATACTGGCAACGTGGGACAAAGCACTGTGGGGCTTTCTGGGTGGATACCAGGATTCAGCTCACATGAGCACACTGAGAGTAGCCAGCCTTTCACTTGAGGAGCATTTGGCAAGTGAACACAGGGAGTTCCTGCCAGTGGGGTCTGACAGTACCTTTCATCTGATCAAGCTATGAAGGTTTACAGACCATGATGGCTCATATCAGTCACTCAGTGATTTCCACACAGCTTGCTCAGCACCTGGAAATTCCCCATCACCACCAGATGATTTAAGGAACTTAAAAATAATTGAGCTCCCCCCCCCCCAAAAAAAACTGCTGGATTTCTTAAGTTTCACCACTAAAGCTTGGCCTGGATAAAGACAAACTTCCAGACATAGAAGCACAGTCTCAAATGTGATTTTGAAAAGAACTTTGATTTAAAGAGATGGAGAAGGAGCACTAGCTAGGCAGTTCAGGGACTTGGCTGGATGGATTGTCTATATTTCCAGAGTCAGCAAGTATCTGACTTGTATCTTACAGTATTACACTCTTGGTTTTTCCATGCATACTGTTAAAGCCTATACGGCCATGGTATGCATATATTACACCTATATTCTGTAATACCAGTTCAAGACTGGCTAGCAAATAAAGGAACACATTATAGTCTTAGAAACTTGTAGAAACTAATTTTCCCAAAATTACCTACAACTCTAACATATATAGAAAAGGGAACTAAGGAGGTGGCTCAGTGGACAGAGCACTTGCCCTTGTAAGCAGAATTCTGGTTCTAGTGACAAGTTTGCTTCCTGCTTCCAACATCAGATTCTCAAAGCTCAAAACCACCCAGCACTTTTCAAAATGCTTCAGTTTCTGATGAATGACAAGCCCAGTGTTTATTTACATCTCCCAATGTCATCACAAGAAGGGCAAGGGCCTTGTAAAGAGCTGAGTTCTGGAAGGCCCAGAAGTGGGGTAGTGTAGCTCTCCAGAGCTACTAGTCTGTGTCCAGATGGCAACTCTGCCTCCATGAAGTCCAAAGTGACACATCTAACGTGTCTCTCTGAGATCTTGAGTTTCTACAGGAAGAAAATGTGGTTTTGCCCTACTTTTAGCAAATTGACATTTCTGGGCTTGGCTTTGCTAGTGTGTCTCAAAACATATGGACACTTCTGGAAAAAACGTTACTTCTGATCCATCTGGCTAAAGGGTGAATTTTTCCAAATACAGTAAAAACCACTTTTATGAAATGCTTTTTCTACCATAGATTCCATTCGACCACAGAACAAATCGTTTCCTTGGATGCAGAACTATGCTATTACTGCTTTCACCTGGATCCTGGGATGAAAGACTTCCCAACCCTACTTCTAGCACACTGAGAGGAGGTAGCCAGCTCTTACTAGTGCCACTGCCTGGATTCAGTGTATGCTTCCCTGAGGCTCCCTTGTCTTCACTCCAGTGAGTAGTAGAGACTGCTCAGGGGGAGCAGAGGCTTCTCCAGAGGCTGTAGATTGTGAGGAAAAAGAAACAGACAGATTGTATTAAAGGTAACTTGGTTTATGGACGTATCTACCTTGGGAATACTTCAAAACTGCAATAAAGAATAAAGTGAAGGTTGTGCCTGACTAGAAAAGGATCTCTTCCAAGCTTTGCTACAGATGCTGGGCAGGCCCTGGTGACTTTGAAGATCAGCATCACGTCTGAAAAGACAGTTTGCTTCAAAGTCGGAAGCCTATGAGAAGTTGGATAAGGAATGAGCATGCTCACAGAAATGCAAAGAAAATGTAACCATAGTAATTAATGAGATTGGGGCTTAAAAACAACAAAACGCTTGTGAACTAGCTAAGGGATTAAGGCTGTCCCTGCAATCTTGACCTACCCTTTGTGATGGTGTCTAGGTGATTTTTATGGGTTCCCTCAGCTCCATCCACCTTGGCAGTAAATGTGCCTCCAGGCTGTGTAAGATCAGAGGTCAGTTCTCTTTGGGTCAGAGCAAAAAGACACAGCCTCCTCCCATAAGGAAAAGTTCCCAACAGATGCTGGCTGTGAACTTGAGAATTAGTGCTGAAGCAGAAGGGTCAAAATTAGGGGCGGTGGCTCTAATTCAAGCCAGGGAAGTGTTAATGGAGGCAGATGATTTATTTCAGAGTCATCTGACTGTGGGAAGGGCTTCATATAAATTCTATTCAGCCATGGCTATGTACAGCCTTCTGGATTGAAAGCATGAAATAAAGGCTCTCTACTGTCAAAGCCCCTGAATGCCCAGGAATCTCCCATTAGGGAAAGCATCATCTCTTGGCTTCCCCCAGATGATTTCTCTATGTGAGCACCTGTCTGTATCCACCAGCCATTGAATATGAGGCTGCTCTTGGGTGATGGAATACTATTTGCCTCCTCAGATTTGGTCCTCATTGACAGGCTGAAATTGTGGATCACTAGATATATCTATCACTAGGGATATTAGCCTCCCACCAAGATATTGAAGCTTTGCCTTGGGCAGTCAGCTGAGGTGTTGAGATAAATGTTTATTTGTGGGTAGAGGCACAGAGTAAAGCTCAGGAGAGCAAAAATGCCAGGCTAGGACTCCTTAAGCCTACCACAAAAGTAACATACCTGAAAAGATGCAACTGCCCTCAGGAACTGTTCACCAGAAAGATAAAATGAAGCCTTGGGGATTACAGGAAATCTGTCCCTGAAATAGTTATTTATTTTGGGATCTACCAAAATATTAAAGTAAAAACATATTAAAACAATAGTCCCAAATACAGAAAGGACTTACAAAATTGAAGGATAATATTCTAAAATTCCTAAACTATGAAGGGGTATTTGATAAAATAAAATAGATTGAAATAAATTAAACACACATAAAATAAAATCAGAACAACCATAAAACAATGAAGAATTACAAAGGGTAAAGTGAGCAGAGAACAGATGGGATACATAAAAATAAGTAATAAGATGCCACATTTGAGCCCAGCCTGTAAACTAAATTTAACTGATCTAAACATACCCAAAATCCAAAATCATCAGGTTGGACACATTATACAAAGCTCAATCCAGATACATTGTGCTTGAAAGAAACTCCCTTTATAATAGTAAAAATCTACTGGAGGAATTGAAGTGGATACCGTGCAGGCTGTGCTAATACACTGCAGGATGAGCTAAGTGAGCCAGGAAGCTCCTCAGCCAGATTAACGTGGCAGGAAGGGTTTCAGTGATACAGTGCTAACCCTCCAGTGTGTGACTGCTTATTAATGGCATCATTGCATAACAATTCAGCTTCTAGTTCAACCAGAAACCACAAGTACCCTGTATGTCTAGGTGCTGAACCACAGAGTTCATGACATATGGGTAATAAGCCATAGAAGTTACGGAGGAACAGAGTCACAGTGCAGGCTAAAGATCTCAGCTCCTGGATATAAAGACATGACATATAAAGCAAACCCAGTCATTACAAAGGATGACTAACCAACATAAGAACAAGCTTGACCTAGTGGGACAACAATAGCATAACACATATGATGGGACCCTGACCAAGACCCTCTCCAAAGCACCCATGTGTCTAAGGAGAAGTCAACTGAAAATTTAGAAACTATTTTGAACTGAAAAAAAGTACATTAAATTTCCATATGCACTGCATAGATAGATATGAGCCAGAGCAGAACACGCATGTCTATTGGGGGAGGGGGGGAGCTTCCACTAACATCTTTCACCTTCTCATCAGGAATCTGGGAAGAGCCAAGCACTGTCACATATCTCGGCATGCTTGGTATTCTAGCACTAAAAAGCAGACCCAAGAACATCATGAGATACAGGCCAGTTTGAGCTGCACAGTAACTTCAGGGCCAGCCTGGGCTACACAATAGCTTCAAGGCTAGCTAGGCTACAGACTGAAACACTCTCTCTCAAAAGAAAAGAAAGGAAAGGAAAAGAAAAAAAAACACTGAAAAAAGTGTGGAAAATCAATGAAATAGAAAATAAGCAAGCATCCGGTTCAGTGAGGAATTTGATAAAATGTTAATTCTCCAGCTACACTAAGCCTGCATGGAGGCAGACTACATTGTACCAGTATTGGGGACAATGAATGAAATGCTATTATAGATTCAACATATGAAATACAAAATAGGAACATTATATTCTTCTTAGGGCAATAAATTTAAACTCAGAAAAAATCCCCACAAAAAACCAATATTGCTGCATTCTCACAGAAGGAAAGAGGTAAATACTGCACTGAAAGACTGTCCTTAAAGATTTTCTGTCCGATTTTGTTCTCCTGTTACTGTGATTAAAAAAAAAAAAAAAAAAAAAACCAAAACCAAAACCAAAAACAAAACAAAACAACAACAACAAAAAAAAAAAAAAAAACAAGAAGAATAAAAACACTTCGACCAAAAGCAATTTGGGGAAGAAAGCACTTATTTTAGCTTACAGATCACAGTTTGCTCCTGAGGGAAGCTGACACAGAATCTCAAGGCAGGAGCTTGAAGCAAAAACCGTGGACTTTTCCCTAAGCTATTGTTCTGCTTCCCTTCTTTTTTCTTTTCTTTCCTTCTTGAGACGATCTCTCTATGTAGCTTGGCTGTCCTAAAACTTACTTGCCCCGCGCCTTCTTTGCCCGCAAACAAGACGCAGTACAACAGGATCCTTCTGCAGTATAACTTTAATGTATCTTTGGGGAGAGCATTTAGCTTACGGAAAATGGAGAGGGAGGAGAGAGTGAAAGAGCCGGCAGAGAGACCGGCAGAGGGGCAGGAGCCGCTGCGCAAGAGCCAGCGGCGACGGGCCCCCAGCGGGGAAAAGGGAAGCCAGAGAGCTAGGCTAGGCCCCAGCGTGGTCTGGGCCAAGCCATCTGCCACGTGGCCTTGAGCCCGCGTCCCAGAAGCTGGGCCGGCGTCCGTGCGCACGGCGGGGCGGGGAGAGAGAGAGAGAGAGAGGAGGAGAAGGGAGAGAGCACGAGGCAGGAAGACCCGGTTTTAAGACGACCAAATGGCTCTTGCTTTAGACGAAACACCTTCCTATTGGTCGTAGTTCAGAATCCCATGACGCCACGGGAAAGGCGGAGAAACCAGACCAGTCTCGCGAGATTACCAAGCGCATGCGCTCTCTAACGACTCAGGCGGGTTGGCCAGCACCAGGTAATAGCGCCACCTAGAGGGGCTGGGGCCAGTGGCCTCCAACATCTCACCCTTCTCAAATATTAAGCAACGAGGAAGTCCTATAAGAGGGTGGAGACAGTGATCATCCCCCAGAATACATCGTGGACTTGCGTGGGGGTCACCCCTAATCCCTCGACAGATCGAGATGCCCCCAGCCTGTCCTCTGCCTTTTGCTGGGAAGGGAATTAAGACAGATACCCTTATGCAGGATGATGTGTCTCTCGGGACATAGGTATGTCCCGTGCGATGCCCTTGGCTCAGCATACCTCTTAGGACACGGGCTGAACGCTCCATCCAGTGTAATAGACAAGGCTGTCTTTAGGTGTGTAGGAGCTGTCTAAGCCACAATATCTCTATTGCTTTATCATAATTAGTCATACCTCTATCGAGGTTTCTGAGTCTAGAGCCATTAAGGCTTGAGCCGAAACTGTCTTGTTTCTCAGACTTTGGATTCTGAACCTACAAACCGTCTAGAGAAGAATGACTAGTCCTCCGCAAAAGCTAGGTCAGATATATCCACCCCCACCCATCTTTTGGAGTAGGGGAAGAGGGGATTTATGGAGTGAGCTCTCTGGTCAGCGACAGGTCTAGCCGAGTGGAATTGGCCTGGACGATTGCCACTTGCAGGTCACGAAGGGTCTGTTCAAACTTAGATGACCAATTCTGTAAGAAAATTGAGAGAGGCTTTTCGAAAGATTAGTTGTCTTTGTAAAGTTTTTATATTGAATAGAGGTTATGTATAAGCCAGCAAGTTATTGCTCACACCTCAATTGTGCCAATTACTGAGGTGGACAGTTTGTTAACCGCCTGTGCAGTCTGCACTATTTTTGAAAGTGTATCAGATAGTTGTGAGCTACTGGGAGGCCACGGTGATATGGGCGTGACTCGTGGCACGTGAGTCACTACTGCAAAGAAATAAAGCTGAGCATCTCAGCATAAGGCATAAAGGCAATTATCAAATTTGTATCTCAATTTATCTATAATTTCTGAAGCATTGCTAACAATCTAAATAACTGGTGGTTAAATTGGGAGAAAATGAAAATATTTTAGGCGTGGCCCAACCTATATTTTTGGATTGGCAACTGTTACATGGTAAAATTGAATTTTTATCTGGCCTGCCTGAGCAAAAGGAAGCCAATTTTGGTTTTATTAAACTCTGTTTCCTTTGTCAGGCTGCCGAGAAAATTTTTAGTAATATATCTGAACTATTTTTAACTAAAACATAAACTTCTCTCTAACCCCAAACTTCTATTTTCTTTAAAGCTATGTCTAAATCTTTATACATCACCGGCATTGGCAGAGAGAAAAGGTGGGCATTATCTTCTATCGCTGTCACCAAACACATCAACTGGAGAAGGCGAGGAGCTCTGGGATCCAAACTGGATTTTTTTTATCCTGTGGAAAAACACAGACAGCTCCCCGGGATCTTATTAAAATAGGATCCGGGCCTTTCCATTTATATTCCCCCTTTCTGTTTTAACAAATAGGATTTTAAGGTCTGATGTGCACGTTTAATAATGCCTTGTCCTTGAGGGTTGTATGGTAACCTGGTAAGGTGTGTCACTTGCATTTGTGCACAAAATTGGGCGAATTTTTGGGAGCTGTAAGCTGGCCCATTATCAGTCTTGAGGCAAGCTGGTTTGCCCCAGGCGCTTTATGCCTCTAAGCAATGTTGAATAACATGTATGGTCTCAATAGAAACATGTATAAATTGAAGCTTTTTGCAGCTTACAACGGATTAGCAAAGGCAGTAGCGACCAGGCGTGTAGCTTGGTCAGCCAAATTATTTTCTTTGCTCATAGGGCCCGGGAGTCCCGAATGTGCCCGTATATGGGTAATATAGAAGGGCTATGGTATAAAACAGAGCAGACACTGTATTGGAAGGATTAATAACACTGGCCGTTTTAAGTAACTGAAGGGCATTTACCACATAATGGGAATCAGACACAATATTAAGCAGACAATCAAACTTTTGTAAAACTTCTAACACAATTAGACATTTAACAATCTGGGGTGATTTTTGACCAGACACAATATTAAGCAGACAATCAAACTTTTGTAAAACTTCTAACACAATTAGACATTTAACAATCTGGGGTGATTTTTGACCAAAATCTTTGAAAAATGTCTGTGAATTTATAATATAAGCACCCCTTCCATTTCCTGAGCCATCTGTATATACAGTTAAGCCATCTTTTAAAGGCACTGAGGAAGTAACACGTGGATATACCACAGGGTAATAAGCCAAACTGTAACAAAGGATATTTAGGATGATTATCAATTTTTCCAGGAAACATCAAACAAAGGCTTTAAATCTGTAGTGGGAATTTTCAAAAAAGGTCTAAGCCAATTAATATATTTTATGGAAAAGTGGAGGGCTTAAAAATATGTTTTTTAGCAAGCTGTTCCGCAACAGGCTCAATCACTGCCTTAAGCTTATCAGAGGTCAGTGGCCACTGAGGAACCCATACCGGCACCTCTGTTTTTCAAGGTATGAGTCGTGCTGTCTCAGTGGCACCTAAGAAAAACCTAGGCCCTGTCTTTGCCTATGAATCTTGGGCGTGGTTTGTCTTTGTCTTAACCGCCCCAGGCCCTGTCTTTCCTCATACCACGAGGAGCCAAACTTTAAATTTAAATTTTTAAGTTTCTGTACCTTTAGTTTCTGGTTCCCTATCTCCCCCAAATCTTTTATTTTTCTGGGGGGTCCTTTTTAACTTATCGAGTATTCCTATTTTTAAGTTTCCGTACCTTTAGTTTCTGGTTCCCTATCTCCCCCAAATCTTTTATTTTTCTGGGGGGTCCTTTTTTACTTATCGAGTATTCCTAACTCCCCCATATCTTTTATTTTACCGGGGGTCCTTTTTCACTTTTCTGGCGCGCGCCTAACCTCACACGGCTCCCGGTTTCTGACATGTTGCCCTGAACTTTCTTTATGATATCTTGCCCTCTAGCTATCAGATCTCTACAGGCCTTCTCTTCTACAGAGTTCTTTAGAGTACCCTGTGCCATCTCAATACCACGCTGCCTAAGCAGGGAGTCTGGTGCTGTTATGATAGACTGGGGGGATCCCACTGACCAGCGGAAGCAGAAAACAACCACGAAGAAAACCAGAAACACTGCCAAAGCAAGCACTAAGGCCTCAAAAAATCCTTTCAAAAGTCCCAAACCAAAGTTCAGTTCAGACATACCTCTCCGAGTAACCTGTCCGCAGTTCTGAATCCTGTCTGGCGGTGCAAACGATGTAAATTCCCGGGTTCCGGCACCACTTGTTCCGCGCCTTCTTTGCCCGCAAACAAGACGCAGTACAACAGGATCCTTCTGCAGCAGGTTTATTGAAGCTTCACACACTAGGGCAAAGAACGGAAGACCCCGAGCCTCCCAGGCAGGCCGCTTTTATAGGCAACATTGTTTATCTCTGACGTGGGCCGCTTTTATAGGCAACATTGTTTATCTCTGACGTGGGCCTTTCCCATTGGTCAGCACACCCTCACCCGATATGATGTATCTGTCTGGGGGCCAGGCTTCTTGCTGGAAAATTACAAGGTGTCATGCGCAGTGACTTGTTTACTAAGGAGCTTCCTTAAACCGCTTAGTCATAGGCCAGATACAGGCGCCGTCTTTAGGGTGCGGCTGGCTCCCTACACTTACTGTGTAGTGCAGGCTAGCCTTTAACTCACACAGATCCACCTACTTCTGGCTCCCGGGTGCTAGGATTAAAGGCATGCATTACTATGCCTGTCTCTGTTACCTTTCTCATACAACCCAGATCTAGATGCCTGAGGATGATGCCACCCACAGTGGGCAAGGTATTCCTGTTACAATGAGATTTTCTTGCCCTGTCTAACCAGAGGTCCAGGTCCACAGACTGCAGTCCCAGACCACCTAGGCCCCCCAAAATGACTCAGATACTTATATTAAGTTCATGCTGTTTGGCCTATGGCTTAGGCACATTGCCAGCTTGATATTTCATCTTAACTCAATCCCTTCTCATTAATCTGTCCTGCCATGTGGACCATGGATCACCTGTGTTCCTTACGAGTTTTTTTCTTTGGGCATCTGGCTAGATCTGTCTGATATCACCCTCTTTCTCATACCTATGCTCAGATTCCTCCGGCTACCTCTATGGTGTCTGCCATGGCTAAAGCAGTCCTTTATTCACAACATATAGAAAGACATTCCCACATCATATTCCTGCATTAATTAGGAATCCTAAAATACCCCATTGGCCAATCTGATGGAGGCAGTTCATCAGCTGAGGTTCCTTCTTCCTAGATGTCAAATTGAGAAGTCTAGTAGTGGGGTTTCTTGATCTCGGGCGGCCAGGGACCTGGACCCACAGACCTGCTGCACCAGACCCGTTAGCCACCCACTGCCTGCTGCTGCTCAGGCCCCCAGAAATGACTCAGACTCTTATATTAACTTTATATTGTTTGGCCTATGGCTCAGGCACTTTGCTAGCTAGCTCTTACATCTTAAATCAACCAGTTTCTATTAATCTGTCTGCCACGTGGCCCGTGGCTCACCTGTACTGCTACATGTTGCTCCTTGGGCAGCTTCAGCTCGGTCTGCTTGACTCCACCCTGCTTCTCCTACCTATGCTCTAATTTCTCCTCCTACTTCTTCTATGGTGCCTGCCATGTCCCAAAACAGCTCCTTTATTTAAAGATTGAGATTCACAGCATACATAAACGCATTCCCACATCAGAGAACCAGGATTAGTCATTACACTTTCTTACAAAGAAAGTTCCAGTACCAGGCAGTTTCAATGGTAAATCCAACCAAGCATGTGGTGTAAGCAATAATAAATTTTCACAAATACCTATGGGAAGTTGACAATCTTATGTGGCCATTGTCATTATAAAAATTAATCTATCCAAATAAAGGAATGTACAGACTCACATTCCTCATCAAAATATAAACAGAGGATCTCAACATTTTAACAGAATATAAAATGAAGAATAATAAATAGGGTTTATTCTATGAATGGAAATTTGTTTTATTCTATGTGAATTCAACTCATTGAATTTAGTAATAAAGTTTATTTAGTGATAAATAAATTTAGTGCTAAACTTTATTTAGTAATAAAGTTTAGATAAGCAGATAAATTGGTTGTCTCAATAGTTGTATAGGAAACCTGTGAAATACCAGTAGCTATTCTGAAAATATTTTCTCACCAAAGTAGGACCAGAAATTCCTCCCCTGACAAAGGTCACTTGTGTCAATGACCTTGCCACCACCAGCCTTAACAACAAACACTGAATTCTTGTCCTCGGTTCAAAAAGCAACAAAGGCATCATGTTTCATTGTTGTTTTGAAACTATGTGGACTTTCGCAGGGTGCATTAAGGTAAAAAAAAAAAAAAAGAAGAAGAAGAAGAAGTGTGAAGCATCTGTAGAAGAATTGAAAAAGTGAAACCACACTTATTTTCAAGAATGTTGATTAATTCACCAAAAATGGTCATAGAAAGATGAGCAAGTGTGGAAGGTTGACACATATGCAATATATACACAAAGATTCAGTTAAAATCTGTATGCTAGCAATGGAAATTTAAAATTGAGCACACATGCCACTTATAATAATATATCAAATAGAAGATAAGATAAATAGAAAACCACTCCTGGTCCAAGGGTCAAAAGACTTAGCATGGAAAAGATTCCACAGTCTTCTGCAGAGTCTAAACTAGAATCCTGGCAGGTTTTTTCTGGATGTTTTTGAAGAAGCTGAAAACTGGATTCTAAAATTCAGTTGGGAATTTAAAGAACCTAAGTTGTTACTTCTAATAACTTCTAACTTACAGTTACTTCTAAATTACAATAGAGGTTGTCTCAGAACATCATTTCATAGCTTGATGTTTTGACAGTGGCAGGGCAGGGGGCTGACTAGAGACAAGAAAATCAATTGCAGAATGGGAAGCACCATACAGCAGGAAGCATGAGTGACATATCAGTCTTTAAAGATGGAAAAATAAGTCAGTGAAGGGAAAAATATTTTTTTCAGTAAATAGTATCAGGACAATTTGAATTTTTCACAATAACTGTCACCATATGTCATAGGAAACTAAATTTAAAAAATAGATCATAAAAAAGAGTATAAAATTGCATTAGAAAACAAAGTGACTAGACTTGAATTAGACAAAGATAAACAGACAGCAATTAATTAGACAGATAGCAAAAGCACAATCCTTGTCCTAAAGGAGGAACACACTCTTATAAGAAGTCATTATTATTGAAATATAGAATGAAAACTACCATCTAGAAACTGAGGAGATATATTTGCAAATACTACACAGAACACTTGAATTTCAACTGCTAAAGGGCCCTCCAAATAAATAGTAAAATAAATAAATAAATAGATAAATAGATAAACAAACAAACAAACACATTTAAGCTGCTTTGAGACTCAGCTTCACATCCACAGGATAGTTAGTGTCAGAAAGGCCAAGGCATAGCTGCTCTAGGCTGCTCATATCATGGATTTCAGGAGGCTGCTCACAGGGTGTGAGTTATCAGGACCCTGTCACCATAGGAAGAACATACCTCCTGGCTATAAATCCAGTGCATCTAAGGGCACAAAGCTGTAAAGATGCTTACAGAAGCCTTTTCTCTTTGCCCCAGATCTCTGCTGAGCTGGGCATCTTGAAAAACTGGGATGTTTACTTTGTAAAACTTACATTCTTTACTTTCAAATCAACCTACTGCTATGTGCTCCAACACACTGCACTCCAAGAAGATAAAAGACATCTCAAAGAGGGTTTAAGGAACCCTGAGCAGTTGATTTCCAGAGTGGAAGGGTCAAAGGCCATTGCTTCAAGAGTCACAGGGGCTGGGGCTCACATTAATGACTTCTCACTGCCAACAGGACTAATGAAAATCCTGGCTTACTTACAGAGCAGTCTGGGTACAAACCAGACATGCTTGGGGTTGGCGGCAGAAGTTTCAGGTAAGTTAACTTAAATCTTTTCTTTAATCACTTTTGTCTCGAAATCTTCTCTGGGAAGTACTCAAAGTGGCATTTGCGGAGGTTCCACAGCAGGCCAGACCTCAGACTAAGCATTTGGCCGTGTTAATTAATCATTAGAACAAGACAGAAAGTTTTGAACTTTTGCCTGAGTTTGATAAATGAGGAATCTGAGGGTCAGAAAACTGAAATGACTTGTCTGAGATTCAAGAGCAAGTAGAAGATTAAATTCTCAGTGCACTAAGGGCCAAGGGACTCACCACATACTTACTGGGGCTTGGTAAAAGATATCTGGAAAATATATTTGCCTGTTTGGAGGCAAATATAGCCCATTCTGTTTGCTTTAGCAGTGAGGAAGACGATAGGAGGAAGGGAGACTGCACAGTAGGAGGAGAGGTCTGTGGTGCCCCAAAGCTTCCTCGGGACTGGCAGAAATCAGACTAGTTTAATTCATTTCATAAAAACATAACTTTGTTGCATGTATATAGTCATGAATATTACAAATCCTTTTCAAAATACTTTCTCTGGCCAGAATTGATAGCATTTTATTAATGACCATAAACTGACTTTGAATTTTCTCATGAAGAAACTGATATTAATTCATGTCTCTTTACTCCATTTCTATTTCTCTTTTTAAGCAAGAGGTGTTTGCTTTCAACAGCAGGAGTTTTTCAAGAAAATATGTTTATGAATTGATTTTCTTGTATTGCTATGTATTCTGTATGTATTACTACGTATTCTCATAATATATTTTCTCTTAAAAAGTAACTCAAAATTTTTCTTAAAAGGTATTTTAAAGATTTACAGAATCTCAGAAAAAAGTGCACAGCCTTTCTCATATGAAGAATCCAGCCAATATTGTATGTATATATGAAAACAGCTATATATATGGTGCATTGCTATAGCAAGAAGGAAGGAAAATGAGAAGGGCTGAATGTTAGGGCATCAGGAAGTATTCTTCCATGACCTGAATGCAGGTAATGGGCAGGAGTTATGGAAAGCTGATTGTTTTTCTAATTCTAATTCTTATTGGAGTTTTTGGAATTAGTGGCAGACAAATACACAAAAATGTGTTTGATAGTGAAAGCATAAAATTGAATGGCTTCAGAAAGGCTATTCTAATTATATAGAAATTCACGGAGATTATTTACTTTGGGTCTAGTTCATTTCAGTGTGTGATTTCTTTTTTTAATTTCCAAGCTTTTATGATAAAATTAATGTAGAAAAACTATTTAATAGATTCATTTAGATGCCCCATCTACATCAAATACAGAATTTTGAAAGGATAGAAATCTCACACATTGTATTATTCCTGTAGTATGAAATGTTCAGGCTCTGACAACCCATAAAGATTCCAAGTAGATGATAGTTGCCAAGGGTTGGATGGTGTAGAAGGGATGTGGCTGGCTAAACAGAGAGACTGTTCATAGGTATGAGTTTTCTTTTAGAACAAAATGTTCTAAAATTATCCTGTGGCTGCATAAGACAGACTACTAAAAACCACTGGCTTGTATGGTATATGAATTATATTGAAATAAAACTACCAAAATATTAATTTCTCCTAAAATATAATGGCACCTGTAATTTTGGTATGTTCACATATCCTGGAAATTCTTTAGTGAATTCTGGTAAGAAAAGTCCATTTATCACACTTCAGTGAAAATGCTGTATAAATTTGAGTAAATCTTCTGATTTTGTTTTAGTTTTTACCAACTTTTCAAAAGCTATAAATTCTACTCCTCAGCTTCCTGGAAGCTAAGGAGATGCTTCTGTAGATAAAATGCTTGCTGCACAAGCACTGGTACTGAGTTCATACTCCTTGGAACTCACACAAAATCTGAATGTGGCAACTCTGGAGTGGGGTCAGAGATGGGTGGATCCCTGTAGCTTATTGACTAGCTAATCTAACCAAATTATAAGATTCCAGGTTCAGTGAAAAGACTGTCTCAAAAACAAGGTGAAGAAAAATAAAAATGTGGACCTCTGCCCTCTACATGCACACCTCCCCCAACATACAGCAGAATTTGAGGTGCAGAAGTGCCCATCATATTCGATCATTACGAAGTCTCATGGTACCTCAGGAATATGCATCAATTTAATGTGGCAAAGACTTTGTGTCTTTAAAACAATAAGAAGTGCCACCCCCCCATCTCACACATGGGGAATGTTCAAGAGCCCAATTGAACAGCATAATATTCTCTAGGAAGTGCTTTTTCTTTAGGAAAGAGGGAAATACACAAGTCAGTGCTGTGAGAAGCCTTGAAGAAGAGGAAATGGTCAATCAAACTTCTGAAGAGTCTTCATATTTTTGAGGTCTGGGGTCTCTCCTAAGATTCTCAGGAATCCAGGAATTAATGTCCCTGCTCTTCTGTACTCACAGAAGCCTAGAAGAATCAACATCACATCCTAAAAAATAGAACTAAAGAGAGACACATCTGTAGTAAAATCATCTGAACACCTGGTTTTTGTTATCTCAAATGGAGACTAAGGCTGAGCTGCCTATTTGGCATATTAAAGCGGAGTTGACTGTCAGGTTCTCCATGCATCCTTCAGTTCCTGCCTGTTACAGGGTCTTTCCTGATGGCATACCTGGACCCCTTCCCCAAACTTCTCCAGCACAGAGCTTGGGTTGTCCTTTTCTTTTGGTTATCTGCTCTCTTTCATTTACCCTTTACCCTCCTGGCCTCCTGGCTCTTCCCTCTCCCCATCTCCTCACATGGCCTTATTAAATCTGGTCATGTTTATTCTGGACTCTCCCAGATGTCCCTGCCTTTGACTATGCTCTCTTTTGTCTACAATAAGCTTTCTCCTCCACTGTACCCAGGAACAGTCACATCCTGCCTCTTTTTATTTCTTTTTGTCATTCATCTCGTGCTAAAACCCAGGACCAGAAATTTCCTTTCCTTTTAATTTATTTTTTCATTCAGTTTTGTCAGGATTATGCAGTTATTATACTAGAAAAAACACACTGGTTGATCATGCAAGCCTGAGGGTCAGAAGAGGGAGGAGAGCATGCATTGGTATGAGTCTTTCAGGACAAGAGCTAACTGGAATTAGGGAGAATGTGTTACTTGATGAGCACTGACAGACAAAAATTTGAGCTGTGCTGTCATAGCCACTCTATTATTTGGTAAATAGACATTGTTGCTCAGAGCAATGACATACTGTTCCAACAAAGGAAAATTAGTCTGGATGATCAGACTGCTTCCTTGAACAAACTGATCTCCAAGAATTTCTTGAGACAAACACTAAAGTTGTATCTAAAATGCTACTCGAGGGCTAGTTGAGTAAAGTATTTGCTACAAGAGCATGAGAGCCTGCCTTCTGCCTCAGGACTTACATCAAAGGGTAGTAGTGCAGTGGTGCGTGCCTGGGGGAGATTGAGGTGGAGGAATTATGGGGACTTGGGGTCAGCCAGTCTAGCAAATTGATGAGTTCCAGATCTAATGAGAGACCCTACCTCGAGAAACAATGTAGAGCTCGTGAGAGGAAGATACTTGGTGGTGACCTCTGGCTTACACACACACATAATATGTGCATGAACACCCACAAGATACTCTATGGTAAAGACAGTCTAGTCAGCATCTGAAGAACACGAGGGTGGACCTAGAATATGCCTTGATTGTCTTCAATGGACAATTTTTGAGATCAATAAAAATATAAACTAATAGTGTAAGCTAAAAATTGATATAGACGAAATTGTCCAACGAAGCAGCCAGACTTACACCTAGCAACTCTACCGACTACAACTGAAAAAAAAGCTATAAGAATAAAAACATCAAATGAATTTATAACCACTAACCCAGCTTTATAGAAGATACTGAAAGGAACATTTTGAAATAAAGAGAAGAATTAATATGCCCTAGAAGCCATGGGTAAATCAATATCGGGATAGGTAATCAAAGGAGTCTAGAAAAACACCACAAAGCAACAAAATGACAGAAATTGATACACATCTTTTAATAATAATTTTGAATATTAGTGGCTTTAATTCACCAGTAAAAAGAAACAGACTACAACTTTGGATTAGAAAACAGGATTCATTTTTTATAGGCTCAGAGAAACACATCTCACTAGCAAAGACAAAGTCTGAGCAAAAGAATGGAAAATGGTACCCAAGTAGTATGGTACCCGAGTAGTGAGACTGGAAAACAAGCAGATTAGCTATGTTAACACTGGGGAAACAGACCTTGGAGCAAAGCTAATACGAAGACATAAGGAGGTTCGCTTCATACTTGCTAAGGGAAAAAAATCCATCAAGAAGATTGTGCAAACATAACAATCAGAAAAGTACTCAGTTTGATAGAGAAAATCCTAAACAGTGTAAAATCACAGGTTAACTTCAACATGGTGATAATGAGTGGCTTCAGTTTCCCACTCTTACTAATAGTTCATCTGAACAAAAAAAAAGTATTGGAGTTAAATGACATAAAACATATGGACCCAAGAGACTTTACACCAAACACTAAAGAATCCCAATTTTTCTCAGCAGCCCATGGCAATTTCTGAAATGTAGATCGCGTACTGGAACATAGAGTTTGAAGTCACATTCTATCTGATCATAACAAAATAACGCTAAGTAACAACAGCAAGATAAATAATAGGAAGCACAGGAACAACTATAGGAAGTACACTAACCACAGAAGTACATAAACAATTACAATAAGTACATAAACTACAGAAAATACACAGCAGCCATGGCAGGTGGGAGCTACCGAGAGAGACACGCCATGCAGCAGCACTCACTTGGAGAATGCTATGGGAGGAGGTGAGCTCAAGAGAAAGGAAGGAGAGAAGACAGGAAAAGGAAAGGGGAAAGGAGGAAGAGAGTCAGTACAGATGCAGCCTCATAGGAAAAGAGAGGAAGAGAGAAAAAAAAATGGGCAGGACCCACCTCTTAAAAAGGCAGGTGGCTTGGTGCATGCATGCAAAGGCTTGCACAGCCACTCAATGCATAGATTACATAGTGACCACAGTGATGTATGGCGATAAGACCCTGGGATGGCTAGACATTTCCCTGAGTACTGACAGCTTATGCATGGCCATAGGACTCTGGAAGTGGCGAGAGATACTGGAAATTTCAACACTATGTGCACAAATAAATAAATAAATTACATACCTTAATGCAAAACAAGAACAAACCAAATGCCAAAGCAGTATATAGGGAGCAATAATTAAAGTTATGGGAAAAATTGATGAAATGCGGTGATGTTTCAAATTTAATAAAAACCAATCTGAGATATCAGAGGGATCTACCCAAAGTCAGTCTGGGAGGATCAGACAGTGGTAACTCACACCTTTAATCCCAGCACAGGGAATATCTGGAAATGGTGACCTACGCCCTTAATCCAAGCAAATCTGAGTTTGAGGCCAGCTTAGTTTACAGAGGGAGTTCCAGGCTCCTAGGCAGGCAGTGGTGGTGCCACGCCTTTAATCTTAACCTGAATGTGAAACAACTAGGTGAAGAGGGTATTTAAGGCAGGCATAGAAAGACAGAGCAGGCAGTAGAAGCCAGGAGGAGCGTGTCTGAGGAAGCTGGAGACAGCTGGGTGAGATCTGACTGTGGTGTTACCTCTTTGATATCTCAGCCTTTCCCTGAGATCCAGCTCTGAGTTTCCTTTATCCATACAACAATGAAATACAAAACTTAAGATAAGACTCAAGATAAAATAATGAAGAGTTAGTTCTTTGAAATTATAAACATATTAACAAAACTTTAGCCTAATTAACCAAATGAAAAGGATAGAATACAAGTTAGTGAAATTAAAGATAAAGGGAAATATTACAGCAGATATCATTAAAATTCAGAAAATCATAAGGACAAACTGTAAAAACATGTACTTCACTAAACTAGAAAATCTAAAGTAAATAGATGATTTTTTAGATGCATATGACCTATGAAGGCTTAACTAAGAAGAAATAAATGATCCAAACAGACCTATTACCAGCAACATGATTGAAGCAATAATAATAATCTCCTAACTGAAAAAAATCCCAGATGTATTCACAAAAGAATTCTATCAGACCTTTGAAGAATAATATGAACACTACTCAACTATTCCACAAAATATGAAGAGAAAGAATGTTTCCAAACTCTTTTAATAAAAGCAATATTATCATGATATCAAAAATCAAACACACACACACTGCAAACTAATCTCCTGATGAATATAGACTCAGACTTCCCAGTGAAACACTTGCAAACTAAACTTGAGATTATATAAAAAAAGATCATTTTTACAATTGAGTTGTATTTGTCCCATAGATTCAGGGATGGTTCAACATATGAAAAATCAATATAGATTATTCATTACATAAATGGGCTCAAACATAGAAATCACACAACCATCTCAATAGTTTCAGCAAAGGGTTTTTGACAAAAAACCCAATACCCCTTTATGCAAAAAGTCATGAGAGGCTTGGGAACATATTGCAATATAATTAAGGCTCTATGTGACAAACTTATGGCTGACATAATACTGGATGGGGAGATTTTAAATTACTCCAGTTAAGACTGAAAATCAGGTAAGGAAGCCCAATCTCCCTGTGCCTATTTAAAATAGTGCTTGAAGTTTTAGTTAGAAAAGAAGACAAGAAAGAATAAAATAGATACAAAGAGAATAGAGAAGAAGTCAAAGTCAGCTGTGGCAGTACATATAAGAGATTCCAAAGGCACAACAACAAAAACTCTTAAAGCTAAAAAACATTTTATCAAAGTGTCGAATAAAAAATACACACACACACACACACACACACACACACACACACACACACACACACACACATCAGTACTTTCTATACATCTATGCCAAGCATATTGACAAACAAAAACAAAATAAAGGGCATCTTGCATCTACTAGCTTCAAGGCCAATTGTTACCCAAGAACTTTTCAAGATACTTTTGCCTCCCTCAAGTCAAGTAAGACCAGGCATTAGAAAAATAAGTATCTTGCATGATAGTCAAGCATATGGCCACAGAGCGCAGGCTCCTGAGAACGACAGTCCACCTTGGTCATCGCTAAGGCAGAGTAGATTCTGGTTGAGTTGGGCACCAACGTGCTCAGGATGTCTCATTACAAGGAAATGATGGGCATCTAGATAGGAGCCATTTTTCTAGAGCTCTCCAGCTATTTATTCAGCAAAGCTGGAACCATCTTGTTCCCACCCATTGAAACCAGTATGATTATGTTTGTTTGCATATTTTCCTTCTTAGCCATTCAAGTCATGGGGCAGTAAAGGTTCTAATCAGTTCTGGGAAACATGAAACAACAGCCAGGACAGTCAGAATTCATTATGCAGAGGCCCAGAAGGGAACTCTGAGGTTAGGCTTAGGATCATCTAGTGTCCTGAGTGCCCCCATTTCTTCATTTCTCCTAGTGTGTCACAGTTGAGTTCATCTCATCTCATAGGACAACCATACAGAATACCGAAGTTTGTCACCCCCGCTGGGTGGAGGGGCTGGCTCTGCTGTATTGATTTCACCTAAACTGACTTGTGGGGTTTTGTACGAGGCCCTCTGGCACCACCAAGTGGCTAGTCTAGCAGCCCCTCTGGTTATTCTTGCATAATTTGCGGCAGAGTCCCAATGTTTGATGCTTGTCAGTTCGGTATGTTCATTGTCCTCTGCAATCTGTCTTCAGATATATGAATTTCTGGGTGTTTTTTAAAGTTTTGCATAAAGCACACATTGCTCTGATGACTACGAGGCTGCTCTGACAACTACAAGGCTCTTAGCATTTGGCTGAACCCTTGAGAACGAATCTGCCCTATCACTGTGTGAACATTCCAGAAGACCACATAAAGTGGGAAAATGTGTGTTTTACCTATGGCGTCTGCATTCCTTTATGTGTGGCAATGCAGTAACGATTCCCAATAACTCTATGTGGATCCATCGTCATGCTTCAGTGGAAAGAGCCGTCTCAACCCCATAAAGTATTGTCAAGAAAACCTTCAGCCAATACTTTGTGTTCTGTTTTCATTTCCTGACATCACTGAGGGTCGGAAGCGGGGGTCTTCAGTGTACTGGGGAAGGGCCGTGCTGCTGAGCTTCAGCCCCAGGCTCAGGTTTATTTCAGTTTCAGTTGTAACAGTACAGGGAGAGAGAGGAGGGCAGGGCAAGGGCAGAAATCTTCCTAAATCTACTTCAATGCTGCAAGATTTTCAGCTTATCCACATCCAGCACTTAACTCTGCGTTCTCCCGGCTGAGTCTTCTGAGATGCGAAGTTTCTAGTTTTATTAAATTCAATTTATTATTTTAATCTTCCATAAATCATAATTTTGCTGCTGAATCTGGGAACATATCTCATTCTGTTTGCACAGCTGTGATCCATGCTTTTAGTAGAAGGTTTAAAGTGTCTCATTTCACACGCAGGGCTATGGATTAATAGTCACATATGGTGCAAAGTATAGACTTGTTTTTGATTTTTAGCATATGAATGTCCATTTGGTCTAGCATCATTGGCTGAAAACAGTTTCTTCACTATAACAACTGTGCACCTTTAGTAAGAATCACTTTCTGTCTCTAGATGTAATTCTGTTTTTTGGAATTCTATCATTTTCTTTGGATTTGCCTATTGCTATAACACCACACTGTATTAACCACAAGGAAAACAATACAGTGTATTTGCCACAATGACAACACCACACTGCATCAGTCATGCAACACCATACTGTAACTGTCACAATGACATACCATACTGTATGGTATATTTTATTATTATTATATACATGTTATATATTTAATATAACTTTAGATGACAATCTGGCCATGTAAAGTCTGTAATTTTACTGTTTAAATTGCCTCTTTTAAGACATTATTTTAGTTACTCTACTTTTCCTTCCATAATTATCATGGATCATATATGTCTTTTAACTCTATGTCTAAATTTAGGTTTTGTTTTTGGTAGCTAAAGAGAGTTTCTAGGGTTTAGCTGATGTCATCTTCATGTAGTTGGGACAGTGGGGATGCTTGTTAGCATTATTAAAATGCTACGTCATCAGATTCAGGCATTTTTCAGGTTTTTTGTTCTTCAGCAATTTTTATAATTTTATTATATGAATCTTGCATAGTTTGCATTATATTTGTGGCTAAGCTCTTCATTTCTTTTAGTGCTAGCACAAATAATTTAAATATTTAATTTTTTTAATGCTCACTATTGTGTATAGGACTATTTTGTGTGGTGAAATATTGTCTGAAAATCAGAAAACAGAGCCAAGCCATGAAGGTCAGGGAGTAGGGACCTGGGTCTTTTCTCCAATGTCTGTCTCTGATTTTTACTAATAATAACAAGTAGAATTCATGAAATACTTTTGATTTGTGTATAATTTTTTATTGTATAGGTACAAATATTTGCAGTCTTACAGATTTTGGATTTTTCTAACTTTCCAATATATGTATTTAACATTCTAAAATTCCCTCTAAGCCCTTAGGTTTTATTTAATTAAAATATTTTTAATTTTTCAAAATATTTTTAAAAAATATTTTATGCCCCCAAGACTATTTTAAAACTATGTGGTTTAGAAACCACATATTCATATATTTTCCACATATGTAATTTTATTCCCTATTAACTCCATTGTGCCAGAAACTTACTTCTTACACTCTTTAGTCCTTCACCTCTTTAAGGATTTACTTAAACATAGAATAAAACTGCTTATATTAGTGACTATTTCAATTTGGAAAAAAATCTATTCTGCAGCTGTTAAGTGGAGTCTCCTACAAATGCCAGTAATAACTGGCTAGGTGTGGGTATAGGAAAAATAAGCAAAGATCAATGATATTTTACATGAGAATATTTTTCTAAGGAATATACAAAAATAATACTCAAAATACTAACCATTGCTCTTCACAAGACATCAAAATTTATCTCTAGTTGAGATAAAACATTTGCACAGAAAACGCTGACAGAGGGCTGCTGAACTCAACAAGCAAAGTAATAAAAACTCAAAACCAACACAGTCAAGGACTTTAGCAGACATGTCAACACTGACTGTAGATCTGTACACCTGGCAAAGTCTCAACTCTAGGCTTTGGGGAAAATCAGATTAAGACCACAGATGGTCATGCACCAGTGAAGGTGTGGCCAAGCTGGGTGTTGATGAGAAAGGCATTGGGTTAGTTGCTCCTTTCATCACAGTGGCCAAATACTTAACAGAAAGCCATGGAAGGAAGGAAAAGTTATTTGGACCACAGTTTGAGAGGGTCCAGTCCATCATGGCAGGGAAGAAATGGCAGAATTCAGGGCAATGAGAGTATGTGACTGGAACTCCTTGCAGGCAGAAAGACCAGGGAAGATTTAGGGTAAATGTATGCTTTTTCTTCTGTTGTTCAGCTGGGATTCCACTCATGGAAAGGTACTACCTACATCCAGGGTGGGTCTTCCTTCATCAATTAAATTTCCATGAAAACACCTCATAAATATGCCCTGAGTGTATCTCCTTGGCAATTCTAAGTCCAGTCACACAGAAGAGGCAAGACAAGAATGCTCAGTGAGAAAAGATACCAAGCCACATGGCTAAGCATAGAAAGGAACAATGAGCTAACTTAAAGCATAATAGTTAGCAAGTAATAAGCCTGAACCATACGCCAAATAACTTGTAATTACTTTAAGCCTTTTGTCAGGGGGCTGGAGGAGAGGCAGGGAGGAGGGCAGAGAAACTTCTGACTATACTCTTTAGTTTTTTGTTATGTATCATTAAACTGCCAGAACATACAATTAAATAAAGACATTTCCAGTTAAATAAAAATTAATGAAGTTCTTTCTTCACAGCCACCAAAGAAATGAACAGCAAATGAAGTTCTTCCAGATGAAAAAAAACAAAACACAAGAAAAACTGACCATAGAATAAGCAGATGTCATCAAAACAGAAAACATAATAGAGAAATACACGGATGCTGATATCTATAATATGAATTTTAAACAGTGGATGAGTTTGCAATTCTATATTACAATATTAGATAAGAACTCTTGAAAGCCTCATCTCTTACCTTTAAAGAAAATAATAAAACACTAATTTAAACATTAGTTACTCAAAAATGAAACTCTCAAATATAAAATATTTTAAAATATAAGAGAAAAATGACTTGGTAAACATGATTGATTTATTGAAGTAACTCAAGAAAGATGAAAGAACAAAATGATGTGACGGATATAATCAAACAGCAACCTAAGTATATTAGTTATCTGATAAAAAAAAAAAACCCTGAATAAGCTAATAGACAAAAAAGCATATTTCAAAAGTACTCAAAATCATTCAGTTTTTTTAAATACCATGCTTTAAATAAAAAAAAGCAGACTTCTAAAATAGAAGAATGAAAATATGTTTCAAATGGTACTGACATAACTAACAGCAGAGTCTAGAAAAAACATTTTATACACCAGTATATTTATTTAATAATGGAAAAATTTAAAATGAAAGCTCTACCTTCTTATACCAGAAGGTAACACACACAACTGAAGCAGAAGAAAGCTAAGGTGGGAGATTGGGAGTTTCCTAGATATGTAACAAGAGGTTTCTGGCCCGACTAGCCCCACAATCTGGATCTGCCACTTGGATGCTTATATTAATTTCATACTGTTCTGTCTATGGCTCAGGCTTATTGCTAGCTAGCTTCTTCATTTTAATTCAACCCATTTCAATTATTCTATCTGCCACATGTCCTGTGGCTTACCTACTTCATTACATCTCACATCATGAGCAGCTGGATCATGTCTCCATCTGATTCCACCCTCCTATCTATGCTCTGATTTTCCTGCCTACTTCTTCTACAGAGCCTGCCATGGCCAAAATAGTCCTTTATTCACACATATAGACACCCCACATCACTTCCCCTTTTATGTCTAATCAAAAAGGAAGGTTTCAGTTTCAATACAGCAAAATCACATATAACAAAACAGCTATCAAGCAAGAATTAGTTACAATATCTAGTGTATTTGTATTTAGCAAAATTGAAGAAAATATTCTATCATCTACCTTATCCTTGTGAATGTGAAGTTCTATATCCAATATACCCTTTAAAATAACTAAGAAAAACTATACCTATAACTATCTAATATTCAACTACATCAAAGGATATAAGTAAACAGAAAATTCAAGCAACTTACAAAAACTAGAAATGACAGAGATGACACTTGTCTGCCTGGACAGTCACCCAAAGTTCCTTTGTAATGTTGGGCATCCATCTTCAGCCTACAGGCCCAGAGTCTCTGCATACCTTTTCCGGAAGCAGGAAATCTGAAGGACTGCACTGTCCATTCTGGCATTTAGTGACTTCTACTTATGTCCTGAAGAATGTCTGGCAGTTTTCTCTGTAAAGCAGGAACCTGAAGGACCATCTCAGCTTTTTCTGTCAAAGTTCAGAGGTCACTTTCCTATGAGTCCTGTATGTCCAGTTTATACAAGTAGTCAATACAAGAACAGTTTCTTGTCCAATGGCTAACTTTTTTCACAAAGAAAGTAAACTCTACATGAAATTTCTTCAATGCCCATTATTCTCTTGAAGTAGATTTGTGCTGCCAGGAGCAGACCTGCCTCAGTGTTCAAAAAAATCTAAGTTCTTAAAATATTTTAAATGCCATATACTGTAGGTCTTTGAAACATTTGAAGATTACCTATCTAACTGAAATATATCCTTGTATACCTAAAAAATCCTAACTAACATAACTATAAATTTGTTTATCACAGATGAATATTAATCTGCATTTCTTAATTATATATTACAATTTTAAATAATTTATATAAACATCAGACCTTGAACAAGAGTAGAAAAATACATACAGCATAACAAAATTGACCTTAAATTTGTATCAATAAACCAAAATCCATACAAATTTAAAATATTTTGAGATTAACAACTGATTTGGGGATTAAAGTAAATTCAACAATCTACCCTTTTGAAATCATTCATATACCATATCCCCTTTTTCTTCTCAGAAAGAGATTGACTATGACCATTAACCATTTGTAATGAAAATAAATATTTACAAACATTATTTTGTGAATTTGGGTGTACTCTTCTATACTACTTAGTGCTGATTAAGGGGTGCTGGCAATATTTTGAGGGTCCTATGGCTAGATCATATTAATCTGTAGCCTTGAAGCTGATGTGATTATCTCTTCCCATCAGAGAATTTTCAGGTAGTCTTGGTTGATGAAACCATATTTTCCTGGAAGCAATCCACAGGTTTTCATCTTCTGTGGAAACAAAAGCAGAACCTCTTTACCAAAGAAACATATCCTTAGACCCAAATTTCAAAGTTGAGATACCTTTAAAATATACATGTTCATTTAATTTACCAGCCCTTGGAATCAATTGTCTTTCTGCAGTTAGCTCATTAACAATTAAAAAATCAAATGAAAACAAAATAATAACCATAATCCAGACTCTGTGTCTATTTTCCATTTTTATGTGGATAATTACATTTTAGACTCTCTCTCTTTTTTAGGGATTTTCTATAAACTCTTTTTCTCTCTGATGTACATTTTATACACATTCTAACCTGGTTAGGGTTTCTTATCTGAATCTGTTTATTGTGTATCCTTAATCATTTTCGAACCAGAAAAGCTTTTAAAATGCTAGACAGTAAAGTACTGCTTTGTCTGTTATTCTGCCCTGCTCAGCAGCTTTTCAACATGGCAGAGGTGCCAGAGCCACACTTACCGTCCTAATTTTTGGGAAACAGTATTAAATATTGTGAAACTTTTACCACCCCTATGGGAATGCATTTGTGTGTGCTGTATCTTTAAATAAAGGAGCTGGTTTGGGCCATGGCAGGTACTGTAGAATAGGTGGGAGGAGAATCAGAGCTTAGGTGAGAGAAGCAGGGTGGAGTCAAGGAGACCGCGCGGAAGCTGCCGAAGGAGCAACATGTAAAGAGACACGGGTGAGCCACGCGGGCCACGTGGCCCGCAGATTAATAGAAATGGGTTGAGTTAAGATGTAAGAGCTAGCTAGCAATGTGCCTGAGCCATAGGCCAAACAGCCTAAAGTAAATAGAAGCGTCTGAGTCTTTTTAGGGACCCTGGCAGCGGGCGCAGATAAGCAGTCCCGGGCAGGTCTGTGGGTCTGGGACCTCTGCCTGCACGGGACCGGCGAACTAACTACAACACACCCCTACTCTGGGTAATTTTAGGTGGCACACTGTCACTAAGTAGACCGCTGCCTGCTGCCCACTGCTCACTCCACTTAATGATTTGGCAGCAGGGCCTCTTAAAGGCCACACAATTTTTGCTAAAAAAGCTGAGTTAGGAAGTTCTCTTAAAGGGGCTGCGTCTCTTCTCGCTGCCAGCAAACAGAGCAGGCTAAAGAAAATATTGTACTAAGAAGCTATCTTTGACTCTGTTTCCTTTTTGTTCAATATAAACAGAAACCTTTAATCAATCATATGCAACTTGTTGCTTATACTAAGTCTTCTGTGAGACTTAGGGAAGCGGCCTGGTTTCAGCTTGTGCTGCCTGCAGCAAGTCTGCCACCCTCTCTAACAAGGACCCTAGGACAAGGCTCCTCAGTTCAGTGTAGCACATGTAGTACCCCAAGAGTTACAGATAAACTAGTTCTGTTTTCTTTTTTTAAATTACCAGTTCTAGGACCAGTGGGATGGCTTAGAGATTAAAGGTAATCTGAGTTAATGTCCAGGACACATGGGGTGGACAGGAGAAAGCTGAATCTGGTGCTGTCCTGATTTCCACACATGCACCATTCCTCCATAATCTCCTTCACACAAAGAAATGGGCTTTTTCTTAATTTATTTTTTACCTTTAGTTACTGATTTTGTCAAGCTGAAACTCAAGCTGAATCACAACACAATTTCCATCACCCATTTCACCATTCACCTCAACACAGGCCAAATGTACGTGCTATCACCCAAAGGAATTAACAATGGAATGCAAGCTAAGCAGTAGGACCTGGTTTTCATACAGGCTTCTCTCTGGAAGAGCTTGGGGCAACTTCATAGATGCAGAGCCAACAACTGGAAGCAATGACTTCAGAGCTGTGCCAGAGGATGACCTGGAGATAACCTGTGTCAACAGAGGGCCATCTATCTTGCTTTAATGTGGAAGGAAGTCTTCTCTTATCCGTGACTTATGACTAGATAGTTTGGCTCATGATCTCAGACCTCCTTACAAACAGTGATAAATAAGAAGCCCATGGCTCTTGTGGAATGCAAGGCCAAGATTTAAAAACGTATTTCAACACAAAGTCATGGGAATGGAGGGCTAAGCACCAAAGCAAAGTTACGTAACAGGATAATAAATTGAAGATGTCACCTCAAAATGCAGAAGTTGAACATACAAACTCACTCACAGATACTTAGATGTGCAGCCACATGAGCACTAGACATGCCATAGTTTGTTAGACTCTCTCGGTGTTAACTACTCCAGGGTCTTGTAAATCACCCCTCGGGCATCTGATGGGCTTAGAGAAACTGAGGGACAGTTGCACCAGCCTGTTTTCCTCCAAAGTTACTCAGCAGACAAAAAAATATATGTGTGTGTGTGTATGTGTATATGTGTGTGTGTATGTGTATGTATGTGTGTGTGTCTGTGTGTGTGTGTATATGTGTATGTGTGTATGTGTGTTTTGTTTTGTTGGGGTTTTTTTTGCCTCTGAAGCTCTAGGAAGCAGAGAAATAAATCACAGAGGCCCTGGAGAATTAGTGACAGGGACCCCAGGAAACACACACTCACTCCAGCAGTACATAGGGACTAGGTCCAGGAGACACATCTGTCATTCCATCCTGATGTTGCTGTGTGAACTTGACCTTTACAGAGAAGCAGTGGCAGACTCCATTTTTATGCTGTAAGTAACTTTATGGTTGTAGAATTCTGATCCTGTCTATGGATCAGAAAAATCCATAGTGTAGTTTGTGCCTGGGAAATTTGTGTCCCCCTGTCAAAGGAAATGCATACATTATTTCTCAGCTGAATTGCCATAGCACCCACCCTCTGAAGCCATAGTAGTTTTTCTTGGGAGAAGAAAGGTTCTGAAGAGCACTGCTCCCCCATTAAGCTATGAAACTACCCAAACAATGGTCCTTACAGTATCAGACTTTCCCCCCAGAAATGCCATGCTGGAGGAAGTAAATGGCTGGGGCCACCATCCAGAGTTAGATCATGACTCTAGGAAGAGTTTTCACTGGTTCTGGCAACTTACACAACCATACCAAGACAGGCTTACTTAGTAATGCATACATGCATTGCTCTTTATTAAATCTAAACCTCATGGCATGGCCCCAAAATGGACGTGTGGGGGCGGGTGGGAGTGGTAACAGGACCTCTTTAATTCTTCTTCCTCCTAATGTGGCTACATTGAACATCACTTTTTTTCTTTCTTCAATTTCCCTGTGGAGGATGAATAGCCAAACCTAGCTCTCCAGGGCTGCTAGGCTCCAGGTTAGACTGTAAAAACTCTATTGAAATGATTAAACAAAAGCTATGCCTCTAGTCTTCCTTCAATAATGCCTAAATCCCACCACACTTGGATTTGGGCCTTTGAAGCAGAACTCATTTATTAGATTCTGCTGTAATATGTGCTTGACTGGCTTCCTTTTTGATTACTTCTTGGGTTACATTGTACCTTTCCTATATAAAGAAAAATAAGGGCTTAGATTTGAGGTAGATGTTGCAACCTTATATACAATAATAAAACATATAGAGTGCAGCCAAGAAGTTGTCTTTTGTCTATGTTCAGAACACCTTAGCAGGGGCCCACACAGACACCAGCAGGATTTTACATGGCAAGAACAGAATCAGAAGAAATTAGAAGTGTGACCTCTGGGCTGGTCACAACCTTTGCTGCTATGTGAGAGATGCATTCTATCAGGAATCAAATGGGGCTCTCAGAGCATAGGTGTCCTTCCAGATAAGCCTGGAAGGAAAGATCCACAGTGCTGAGTCAGTGAGAGCCATAGTTCTTAGAAAGTATATAGGGATGGGATGGAGCAGCCCTACTGACCCCAAACAGGCAAGTGAGAGAGAAATAATACTAATTTCCCATCAGCAATTCAGATTCTACATTTAGAGACACAAGGGGGCTTAGATTCTGCTGATGACTCCATGAAGATGGACTAGCTCACTGGGGACAGGGGAAACATTATGTTTTCTCTAAGGAGAAGTGGGTAGATGAAGTCACACAGGGAGACAAGAGCTTTGACCTTGAGAAGTGAAGGGCACCAGTAAGGAGCCAGAGGGATCTATGTCCTGACTGGAAACACTCTCACCAAGCCATTAGTAATAGATTAATTCTGGGATCCATGAAGGAGCCCAGCACTCATGGTGATGCTCAACTGAAATCTTAGCCTCTATACTTTTTACAGAATTACACTATATCTATTCTAAAACATTAGAATAAAATTTTGATTTTTAAAGAACATTTTAGTCCTATCTGTGAAATAATAGAAATTCAGCAATAATAGTGCTCTAATAACTATCATATGAATTCTAAAGCTGTCATCAGGAAGCATCAAACTTATGTGGAAAACTTGGGTCAACTAAGCCATGTCCTTAGCACTCAAAGTATACACTGTGTGTTCTCAAAAAATATTTGCATAATAAAAAAGTAACCACAGGGAAATGTCAGAGCTCACCATTTCAGAACAGCCAGGGGAAAGGGGGCTAAGCTGGAAGTGGAGACATCTAAAGAGGTCAGGACTTCACCACAGACTCGGTCAGGTTACTGCATCTGAGTGTATTTGGCTTTTTGTGGTTGTTGTTTGTTGTTCCTTTTTCTGGAAAGTGAAAGCTCCTTCCCTACTTACTTCACAGAGAGATGAGGTGTGTGGAAAGGCAGAAACCATAAAAGAAAAGATTTTAAAAATTGAATGTTCTCTGCTAGCAAAGAACTTCTACAGAATTTATAGAAAATAGCCATCATACTGTTGAACATAGTTGACATCATCTCTGTGCATCAAGCGCTGGTGCTGAAGATGTGGTCCATACCCACTTTTCTCACCTTACTTGCTTGGTCTCAATGACCAAAGAATGACAGAACGATGCATAATGCATAACATCCAGAAAAGAAGTCACCTAATCTTGAGTTTATGAAAAAAAAAATCCATGGAAAAAATTATTTGAGAGAGGAAAAATTATAAATATCAATAAAGTCATGCTAATGATTTTATTTTGAGAGGAAGGGGGAAAAGATCGAGATGAGCTTCTGTCTAGACTAGGAGGGAGCTGCCCTCCCTGTCTATAGAGTGGGTTGGGGCATCTGACTGATCTGTAGGCATTATGTTGAAATGGCAACTCCCCAACTTAGATGTCAATCAGGCCAATGATACAATCTGAAGTATAAGGAATAGTGGAGGTCTGGATATGTGAGTCCAGAAATAACTATATACAAAATATTATTAGCAAGATCTTCTGTGCCTGTGGACTTGTTGGTGGGGACAATGAGATGTGAGGACCACAAGAGTCAGGGACTGTTCTCTCCCTGTGTGGAGTCTTCTTGTAAACCCATGAGTTTTAGATAGTAGTTAGATGGCCAGAGGGCTGAGCAGAGATTATCTCCCATCCAGGCTCCATCTCTTTGTCATTCCTGGTTAATTACACAGAAATCACAGTGAAAGGCAACTTTAAGAGAATGAGAAGTCAGTGCTAGCACAGACTTGGCCTTGAGTCCATCCAAAGTCATGAAGACGCCAAATTGCTCAAACTTTCAGTAAACTGGGCTTGGAGGAAGAAGAATCTGCCTAAACCAGTGATCATCATGCCATGCTTATATTTACTCAAGTTGGAAACAGTCTGTCCCTAAGATAGAAACAGCACACACAGGGTATATAGTGTGCCTCAGACCTTGGGCTCTGTGACATTGGGCATACATTCTTGACAACCTCTCCAAGCTACACAATGCACAGGAGAACTCCACTGTAGTGTAATCATTTATTACTAGAAAATAAACCTGCCCTATCATCTGAATGAAAAGGAAGTGTCTGACCATGCTCTCCTGCTGGTCCACCGTGGCAAGTGTGGCAAATCTCTTCCAAGGATTTCTCAGTATCAGAGCATTTGATGATGGGCTCTCTCCTTTTCTGTAATAGACTAGATGCTATTGAGTCATAAAATTATAATACATGTTAGAATACATAAGGATTAATGGGACAATCTATTTTAAACTTCTGTAATCAGAAGTTTCTGTCCTGCCAGAAATTCTCAAATACCTGGCAGTCACTTCACAAATAATTGACTTGAAGGCTTTGTATTACTTATAAGTACTCAACTAATAGCTCAAGCTTATTACTAACTAGCTCTTACACATAAATTAAGCCATAATTCTTATCTATATTTAGTCACCTGGGCTTGGTACCTTTTCTCAGTCTTTCTTCCTCTGCATCTGGCTGGTCACTGCATCTCTGTCTTTCCTCTTCCCAGAATTCTCCTAGTCTGTTTGCCCCACCTAGACTTCCTGCCTGGCTACTGGCCAATCAGTGTTTTATTAAACCAATACAAGTGATAAATATTTACGTTGTACAAGAGCATTATCCCACAACAAACTTCATTGTTAAATCAGAAGTTTGAAATTCCATTCCAGTTAGTAGGCATGCAGGAAGTTAGAGGCTTTCTTAAGAAAAAATTCATTGTGCATTATAAAGAATTCCAGATTATGAATCACACAAAACAACCATGATTAACAGTCTAATGGGTGTGAGTAACTTAGATCGCATTCAGACTCAAGTTCTCTGTATATAAGATGGAATAAAGTGCTTCTGGGTCTGAGAAGATTTTCTGTTTCATTAGAAAATTCTAATCTAGACATCTTTAGGATAGCATGACAATGGACTAGTCTATGTGAAACTTTACTTTTTGGTGACACTAAAAGAAAAAAAATACGAAGCAAAACAAAGCCAAAAACTCACTGAAGTGTACATAAAATAGTAATACAATATCTAGTTTCATTATTGTTAACAAAAACTCAAAATTTTGAAGTGTCATTTTATATTCAATAAGCTACTAATTTAGACTGACCAACATTGTTGAGGTCTGGTGGACATCTACACACACCCTTCCAGGATATTAGAAAGCTAGCTGGAGAACTGAAGATTTTAAGGCCACATTCTCTTAAGCCCCTTTGTGATTTAACATCATACATATTTGGGTCCTGAATCAGACCAGAATAAGCAACTGGACACCAGACACACTACTAAGAAGTAAGCATAGCGTCCATTGAAAGAGAGCTGGCATAGTGGATAGAATGGTATGCCCCGCACTGCTGGACACATCACAGTCACTTAAAAGTCACCATTTTAAGTCAGAAATCTAAGGAGACCCTGGCGCAGAGCTTTAGCACATGTTATGTAGAGCACTGAGAAACAAAACTTATTTCATGAGGACCTTGCCAAGACCACTGAACTGTTTAAATTGAAGAGAACAAGCCTCAGGAAGGCACTCAGCACTAGGAACATTTCTCTCCTCAGTTATCATTGTACATTTTTCCTTGGTCTTACGCTATTGTCTGTTTGCATCATTGAGCAAGATCTGGAGTTATGTCAACAGGGGTGAGATAGTATTTTCTCAACTTGACACAAGCTAGGGTCACCTGAGTAGAAGAAATTTTAATTGAGAAAATTAATCTCAATCAATCTAGTTTATAGGTAAGTCTATAGACCAGTGATTCTCAAGATATGGGTTAAAACCCACAGGGATCAGACATCCTACACATCTAATATTTACATTACCATTCATAACAGTATTAAAACTCCTGTTATGAGGTAGTTTTATGGTTGGGGGTCAGCACAACATGAGGAACTGTATTTGTAAAGGTTGAAGCTTTTGGGAGACTGAGGACTTCTGCTATAGGACATTTTTTCAGTTAGTGATTGATGTGGGAGAGTCCAGCCTACTGGTGGCAGTAATACTTCTGGCAGATGATCCTGTATTTAAAAAAAAAAAAAAAAAGCAAGCTTAGTGAGCAGTAAGCATCATTTGTGCAAGATCTCTGCTTCAGTTTCTGCTTCCAGAGCCTGTCATCAGTTCCCATCCTGACTTCCCTTTGTAAGCTGTGAGATGAAATTAGCCTTTCCCTCCCTAAATTGTTTTTGCTCAGGGTGTTTATCACAGCAACAGGAAAAAAATCAAATCAGAAGAGCATCAGTATCCCATGTCTATCGCTACCCAGTCCTTTGCAGTTGTCTGGAAGTCAAAGCCCACTGTAGCAGGATCCTCAGAGAGAGCAAAGCACACTGCCTCAGGGCCCCACTTATGGGCAGGTCACCTATGACCACTTTACAGTGGAGATCCTTTGTAGTCTCACAGTCAGCCAAGAGTGTTCCCTGCTAGTCTTTCTCCTTTCTTTGTGTAGAGAGGATTGTGCCCCTAACCCCATCCCCAATATATACCACCCAGCACAAAATGTGTACACACACACACACACACACACACACACACACACAGAGAGAGAGAGAGAGAGAGAGAGAGAGAGAGAGAGAGAGAGAGAGAGAGAGAGAGAGAGCCATTTAGCTCACAGCCACCCCCTGTACTCGTGCATACCAGGAGTCCCTTGGGCCACAGTTTAGAAACGATCTGTTCCCTACAGACTCACTTGATGTCTCTGTCCCAGAGTGTTGCTGTTGAGGAGTAAGATCTTTTGGTCTAGTGGGAATAGATCTGATCAAGAAGCTCCATCCTCCAGAAGGGGCTGATCATCCTCCAGGGAGTAGGGCAGGTCTGTGAGGAGTGGAGTGGTCCCTATGGTATAAGGTGGGCTTTAGGACCATGCGCCCCCTTTGTGCTCAGTCATTTTCCTCTTTGTTTCTGTTCCATGTGTTTCCCTCACGAGGACACTTGCTAGCACCACACTGCTTACATCTACCAGCTGGAATCATGAAGAATGAGCCCCTTCGCTTTATAAACACCAAGACTCAGGTATTTTGTACTAGCAGCATGTGTGATCCAGGTCTTCCTTATTTTTAAAGTCTGTCTTCTTATAGTCAGTCAGATAATTAGGTTAGAGGCCACTTCTGACTACTGCAGAGCAATAGTCATTGGTCACTCACTGCCTTGTTCTTTCTCTATATAATCTATCTCTCATCTCTTTCTCCCTGTGGTGGTTTGAAAAAAAATGGCCCCAAAGGGAGTGGTGCTATTTATTAAGTGTGGCCTTGTTGGAGTAGGTGTGGTCTTGTTGATGAAAGTGTGCCACTGTGGAGGCGGCCTTTGAGGTATCATATATGCTCAAGCCACACCCAGTAAGATAGTTCACTTCCTGTTATCTTTGGATCAAGATGTAGAATTCTCCAGCACCATGTCTTCCTGCATGCTGCCATACTCCCAGCTGCTATGATGATAATGGACTGAAACTCTGAAACTGTAAGCCACCTTCTCAATAAATGTTCTCCTTTATAGGAGTTCTGGGGTCCCGGTGTCTCACATCAATAGAAACTCTAAAGCACTTCCTCTCCTTTTCTTATCTTTGTACATGCTACATCCTATCCCATACAAGGCCTATTTATTATACATTTGCTTGTTTATGCTAAGTGCTCAAAATATACAGTGCAAAGGTCAATTCTGTGAATGGGCATTTGCAGTTCCCAACAGCCTAGCTCACCCTGCAGGCATTTAAGTCAGTTTTGAATGCACACAGATGTCTCTAGGCTTCCTATGTTTTAGTTTTTTTTCCTGAGTAAACACTTAAATGCTCTTCTGCCATGATAAACTTGCTTTGGCATTATTCAGAACTTAAAAATTTGTCCACATCCCAAGGCTTTGCTTTTGCCAGAGCAGCAGAAGATAGTGGCTACAGGCCCTTCCAGGAGTTGACACTTCCTGGCAGAGCTTTTCCCAGTGTGGCCTTATCCCACAGCCTTTGCGGCCACAGAGAGTCTCTCTAAAGCATCACCCACGGCCACATTCTGCCAAGGCCTCACTTTCCACTTTCCATTACTGAAGAGCCAAGAACAGCTTATTGGAAGTGATTGAAAGTGAGCAGGATGATTCCCCAGGTCCAACTGTGTTCCCTTTGTAGAACATGTGTGAATCTTTCTAAAATCAAAGAGAACTTGCTGTGCTTTGTGGTTGTGAGTCTTGAAGGTTTTTAAAAACAGTGTTCCATTGATGGAGGAGGCCTCAGTCACAAAACCCTTTGAGCACAGTATAAAAATGAATGTTTGAGTGATGACATGTGGACTCCATATTTAATCATGAAAACTAAAATGACAGACTGAATTTCATAATTTCTGACATATGGTACAGCAATGGTGATCCAAGAAAGGATCATGATGTTGGGATGTATGCTGGGTCCATAGCAGCCAAAGTTCCTGACCCACTGACCTTTTGTGTTTCCTCATACGACAAAGTCAGATCTGGAGCATCACTTATTGGCTGCATACAGTCTCACATCTCTGTACAGGCCCTTCACTGAGGTGCTGCCTCTAATGTAAGTGTCCCATTTTGTCTTGGTGGGACTAAGACAGATCACAGCTGCCCCACAGAAACCTTTTGTCTGTTCTTTCAAAGGAACTCTAGGCCACCTACTTTTAATTAATGGAAGTAGGGAACATAGGCTAGAAACTCTGGAAATGACCAGCCCTGGCTCTTCTTTGTCCTCATGTAGCTATCAGAAAAATGCACTATGAGACAGGCTTCAGGTATGAGATGAAAGAAGAGGTCTGAATGATTTTTCATGAAGTTGACACCCAAGACCTGTAATTGGCACATGATTTTCTTGCCTTTTGGAAAGACCAGTCTTTGTTGCTAGTTGGCCAAGAGAACAAAGCAGGACACCAGCTGGCCTTGAAGACCAGCAATGTGATTGTCAAGAGTAACTGCTTTTCATGCTGTGCTTTGAATATATGTACAATAAAGCCTTATAGTTTTTCTTTAATTGAAATGTAGTTCCTGTGCTGTACTTCTTGAAAGTGTACCAGTCCCAAAGGAGCCTGGGCATCTGCTAGTTGTAGCTCTGACTAACCACAGCTGCTGAGATGTTGCCATGGCGCTGCAGAGGGTACGTAGGCTCCTGGCATTGGCCAGTATTAACCCTTCATGGCTCTTTGGTCAAGTCCCCTGTGTACATGGTTAAGAACCAATAAATGCATATGTCTGAAAAGTTAGACACAGATAATTTCTGGAATAAGAAAGTAGAGTTAAAAATGAGTCAAGGCTGAGTTTCATGAAGAAGTGAAAGGTGGGCAGAGACAGATCTTCCTACACTGCATCTTGACCATTTGAACTGCCATGGGAGAGCATTCTGGGGTGCCCAGAGGGGATACGAACTGTTTCCATGCACAGTGAGTCTATTCTCTAATCACACCAACTCATTTCAATCTGGCCTCTCCTTTGTCTTGTGTTCCCATCTGTCCTTTTCATGATTTCAGTGAGGAACAGCAAGTCCTGGCTGATTGTGAGGGATTTTCTTTCCTTTCATTGATTCAGACACCACAGTTAAAACCTGGAAGCCAGGCAGATTAAGGAGGCAGGAAATAAATGTCAAATACACATTTGAGTTACTGATTTGCAGTCTCTCCTTCTAGTTTCCAATGGAAATCAGAGCCTTTGGATTTGAAGGGTCCGCTTTGCTGCTCCAGCCACTCAGGGCATTATGTGTTAGTGTCTGCATCCTTTTAACAGACTGGACTTTTCTTGAGGATTATATCTAATTTGCTTTTGTTTCCAAATATTCATTGTAAGACTCTAATGGTACTGAGCAAATACCTGTTAATGCAAAAGTTGATAAATCGGGGAAAGGACAGAATGTAAACAACCCTCATAACATCAGGAACATGAGCTCCTGAAGAGGGGTGGGCCCTGATGGAAGTGGGTGTCCACAGAAGAAGTGCCTTACACACTTCCAACTGTGAAAGGAAACCACACTAGTTTTCTGGAACATTCAGTCACAGTCATGTAAGGAGTGAAGACCCACATCCATAGCCTTCAGTGGGTAGTTTTTGTGCCATTTTGATGAACTTGTTTTGAAACTCTTCAAGGGTTAGATCTCAAACATGCTATCCTAGCCCCTGTTAGATTTTCTTTCTATATGCTTGATTTCTTATACACCTGTTACTCCTTATATTAATTATTTTTCTTACTGCTTTTACTAAGTGCCTGACTAAGTGGCTGGGGGCTTCTTTCAGCTCACAGTTTGAGGATACAGTTCACTGTGGCTGGGAAGGCATGGTGGCAGGAGCACGAGGTAGTGGATCACGTTGTCTCAGAGGTCAAGAAGCAGAGAGGAGCCAGGCTGTAAAACCTCAAGGCTCACTTCCTGTGATGTATTTCCTCTAAGAGATCTGTATCTCTCAAAGTTTTCTCAATCTTCCCAAAAAACAGTCTCACCACCTGGGTACCAAGTGTTTAAACACATAAGCCTGTGAGGGACATTTCACATTAAAACCATACCTGTCGTCTCCACCAGAGTGTAAAGTCCTGGGTAAGAGACTGACATTTGGTCAACATCTTACCAAATCCACTCTACGTCTGAAGCATATGAGCTGTGTGCCAAGAGGCAAAGGTGTGATGTCAAGGAACAAGCCTCATGGGTCCAAACTCTCTCACCCTGTGATAATATGTCTAGAGCCACCTACACTTCAGCTCATGACTAGAACTAACTAGAACACGTGACAGTTAATTTCTGCTCTAACATGAGGCACAAGAGACAGGCAGGACACAAGGTGCCCAGAAGCATGTTATAGGCCTTCTGTTCTTCAAACAGCCTACAGCCCCAGATCCATGATACCTCTTTGATACACAATCAGCGCAGACCCTCAGATGGATAAAACCACCAGTGTGGATTCATCAAGAATGACTTTTCACTGTGTTGCTTTTCTCCAGCTTGAGACCAAGCTTTTGAAAGTGCCTCTGTGTCTTACTCTGTATATTTCTTCTGGACATTTGCCAGCTTAAAAGGATAGAATCCCAGCTTCTCCCTTTCTGACAGTCTTGTTGATACTCCTCTATCTTCTCCTCCAGGGGTTATTTTCTAAAGCCTAGTTGTAAGGATTCTCGGCATATCGTATCCGTGTGGTAAACCCAACATGGCGATATCAGAACACACTGTGTATGGAGGGCACGCCCCTAGGAAAGTCTCTCTCTTTCTCTCTCTCTCTCTCTCTCTCTCTCTCTCTCTCTCTCTCTCTCTCTCTCTCTCTCTCTCTCTCTCTCTCTCTCTCTCTCTCTCTCTCTCTCTCTCCCCTCATACCTGCTCAGCAACTCCCCTGAATAAACTCTTGTGTGGCATCTGGTAGTGTCTGATCTCACATGCAAAAACAGCACTAGTGTGTCACTGCTGTTAATGATTACATAGTGTGGAATTTATCACCATCAAATGGGTCCCTAATATACAGACAAGCTAAATAAATATTTATAGAGGCTGTCCAGCCTGGCTTCTGCTAATTGACAAGAATTATCATGCGAGGTTTTCAGACCCACAGCTGCTGTGAGGACCTTCCCAGAATCTGCCTCCTGGACAGAGGCCACCTTTTTACTGCTCTATGGCCACCTGGGACTGCTCATAATTCATAGACAATCGCATTTTGAGGATTCTCTTCCACACCCCTGCTTTCTGTACCCCTGCTCATGTCCAAATAATTTGCATCTATTTCAAAGAACCTTTTTCTGTTATTTTGGTTGACAATACAAATACTAACCTTACTCTACCTACCTTTGAACTCATGTGACAATGTGCATTCATTAGGTGGACTCTTTAATGTGAATAAATAAATGAATAATAAAAATCATTCAATTTCAGTAAACATTGCATGCTACTTGAACATAAAAATATTGGACAGAATTGACTCACAGAAGCCGCCAGTACTAACCCTGTTTCCTCTGGGCAAATGGGCATTTCTTAGTGGTTCCTTCTGCTGTTGATTCTGGATACTTCACAACACTTTCTGCCACTAGTCATTCCTCAGACAATGGAGAGGAAATGCTTCTTTCATGTTTTCATTTTTTTTTTCCAAACCTTAAGGAAATGGTAAAATGTGGTTACAACTTTCCCTGAGATTTATATATACATTTTAGTTAACTCCAACAAGCCAAAAATTTATTCATGGAAAGTAACATGGATATCCATATTCAGAGACAATGCGCTTGGCTGGACTTTTCTTGGTGCTCTGCTTACACCATCCTTATGTCCAGTGCAGGCTTTCCTACAGGTGACTGGATTGTAGTTTGCATAGTGGGTAATGCTAAGTATTTTCTTGGCAGATATAACTTTCTGTGTATCCTGGGTACCTTACTCGGCCATCCCCTGACACAGTCCTTTTGGCAGTGACGAACCACCTAGGGGCTTACTTCCCCAAGCAGACATGGTTATTTTATTAGGACGGATGATACTGACTACAACAGAGGTTCTTTGGGAAGGAACCATGTCCATTTCAGGTCTTTGAGCAGCATTTGATTGCTTTGGGCTGGTGGCCACAGATAGGGCTGAGCTCAGGCAGCATTTTCTGCCTCCTCCTTGCCTCAGCTAGCACAGAATATACAGAGATCCTAATGGCTCCCTCTGCTCTTGACCTCCTCTTCTACTTCCCGGCTTTTGACACGCCTCCCTGCTGCCTCTGTATTCTTAGTCCTTTGAGGAATCTCTATCTGCTGGAAACATGCTGTAGAATGTTCTTTGTCTACAGCAAAACTTGATAAATGAGCAAAGAAGCATTATAGAAGTCGCTACATTTCAGCCTTGGACCTAGTGACTTGAGTCTTCCAAACACGTGCATCTAAGAGATCAGAATCCATCATCCACCTGTGTCCTCAGAAGGGCAATTAAAAAGAAAAAGTAACAATGAAAAGAAAATGTATTATTTATTCAATGTGACCACATTAGAAAGAGGAAAAACAAAGGTCAAGTGACTTCCAACTGGGCCCAACTTTGGGGTCCTGACTTAGGCTTAAGTAGAGATAAATAAAGACTCTGTAGTTCAGGCCATTATTGGCTCACCCTTGGCTCAGCTTTTCCTGCATGGTTGTCTGACAATTTGTCAGGATGGTGTGAAATCTCTTCCTGGGAAACAAGCTCCCTCTTTATATGGCACTGGGTTTCAGACTTTTTCTTCTTATGGGCCTCCAGGGAAAACTCTACTTACTTGAGTCCAATGTTTCAGGGTCCCAAAGGTAAGGCACAGATGTCTTCATTTCTGCTAGGGCGATTACACAGTGTTAATCTGTGCCTTGCCCTGACTAATTCCATTTCACAGCAGTGGTTGGCTCCATTTAGAAAGCAAACTCAGAGGCAGGGTGAATCTTCCACATGTTAATTCATATAAACACTGTCTGTGCAGCACAAACCAGGAAGCGAAGTTGAAGGAGTAACTTCTTTATCCAAAAACATTAGTGTCTATGAACTAGCCCAGTGGTTTTCAACCATCCCAATGCTGCCGCCCTTTAAAATACTTTCTCATGCTGTGGTGACCCCAAACTATAAAATTATTTTGTTGCTATTTCATAACTATAGCTTTGCTACTGTTATGAATCCTAATGTAAATATTTTTGAAGATAGAGGCTTGCCAAAGTGGTTGTGAGCTACAGATTAAAAACCTCTGGCTAACCAAATCATTTCAGGAAAGCTGGGCCAATAAATGGCAAAGCCTTTTACTTAGATCATATGGAAAAAGGCAGACCTGACATTGAGTCCTGAGGTATTCAGGGTTACCAAAATTTTCTCATCTCTCATTGAGGGGCAGGGAAGTGAGTCAACTTCCTAGAGGAGAGTGGTTACCAGAAACTAAACAAGGTGTTCCATGGCTCCTCTGCTTGAGTCTCTGCCTCTGTCTCTTATTTTGGGTTGTTCACCCAGGCATATTTCCAGTACAGGCATCCTTCATATTTTCTTATCTATGCATGGTCAAGGCTGGTATCCCACCTTCCAGTTATCTCTGCCATTGTCCATTTATAAATATGATGTTATCCCTGAAGTGTCTGTGATCTTTGAACCTCAATGATGTAGTGACAGAGCCATGGCCTACAAAGACTTGGATGGACTCAGCAATTCAACTCATACAGAAGTGCTAAGCACTGTGCCCCATGGAAGTGCAAGGTGACTGTCTCCAATGATGTTCTACCAGGCTAAGAGCTTTCCCGGGCTGGCAGTAGAATCTGAAGAGCTCTTGGGATTGGAATAAGAGAACAGGTCTGGTTTCCATGCTATAGACACAGCTCTCTAGCATAATACTGATGTTATATCCTCCAAGAACTCCAGGCCCTTTAAGCCAGGAGTGATATAGTACTGGTCTCATAGGGTTATTAAACTTAAAGATAACACAATTAAGCTCCACATGGCACTTGAGCACACAATGGGCTGCATGGTCTTTCACTGATCACCAATGATGGTCCTTTAAGATCACCTTGTGATATTATATGGGTCTTAGATTGTGCCAAGCCCTGCATTACATTCCTACCAACTCCAATACAACAAAAGAAATTTTAGAAGGGCCTCTATCAGATATGGAGAAAGTTACAAGAACCAGGACTGACCTAAAACATGACTCTTGGCTCTGAAACGGTGCATAAAGTAGACAGTCTGCTATGTTCAAAGGTTGATCAATTATGACAGTAATTTCTGACCAGGTGACTTAAGGCCATGATTTGTGCCTAATGAGAATGTGGACAGATGGCAAGGCCACTGAGGTATGTGTGAATATGCTCCATGATGTCCTAACAATATACTTACTTGTGTTATGTCTCACCATTCATTCCTGAGCAGGCAGCATATGGCCTTATAGCTCATGTATCTAATGAGAATCACCTTATGAAACCTCTTCTTGCTTAGAGCCTCCTCATTCCAGGAAACCACAGACAGATTTGTAATAAGAAATAAATGAAAAGAATTTTTCCTTTTTGAACATCAGAGGGGAAAATGTCTTCAAGGGTTTTTTTAAACTATGTAAGCAGGATCCTAACTTTGTGAGTCAGTTTGCAAACTACCTCCTTATCATAGTTATTCCTTGATGGATAACTTCCTGTGTGATCATCTGCACCAACCCCTTGTTCTGCAGAGTCCCCAGGTTGGTGGGACCTTCTGGTCTGCAGAATCTCACACTCTCTGTTGCCGCTACTGGGTTTCCATTGCAGAGGGTAACTCTCCAGAATGGACAGCAGTGACAGGTTCTGGCTGAGGTTCACAGCATGACCTGTCTTTGGACCCTGTCCCTAGTAGTTAAAATCTCCCCTAAATCCTATGTGAACGTGGTAACATCTGTGCGTGGGGGTGCATGATGTCCTCTTCCTTTATCTTGCATCAAGATTCATGTATTTTTCTACCAATTCAAGTTCAAAGAAAGCCCTGTGTCTCTGATCACACTTTGATTTTTGTGTGTGCAGGCTGGGGACAGGATGTCTGCTACAATAAGAAAGCTTGTACTTGCAGCAGTGGGAAAACCCCATCCAAGATGTTTCTAGAAGCTGATTTCCAGTGAGCTCTGGGATTCAAGGAATCCCTCTGCCACCTCTTGATGGTTTACCAGATGATATGGAAGTTTAGATCTGAGTGTGGACACTTCCTTTCCAGTCTATCCAACTGTAAGAATGTCTTACAGATGAGGATGCTAGATATGGATTCTTACATGATGCAGAAAGAACCAACGCATCACCTAACCTTGTCCTGTACCCCTGTCCTTCCTGTCTGATTCTCTGCAGCTTCTCCCAAGGAACACCCCAGTTCTCTACCCTTGCTCTTCCCACCATAGCCAGATCTTCCAATGATATCACTGCCATGAAAAAAAAAAAACAGTCATTTCTAGCTGCCACTGCTAAATAATAGTACTCTATACTCTTGCAAAAACATGTCTAGACCAGTAACTTTTGCTTATTTACCTTTTTGTCAGACAAAGAATCCTTCAGCTAAAATGTTAATAGAAAGTCTATGTACATCTGCAGCCTTCTATAGGAGCTCCTGGAGCCTTGCAGACAGTCCCCCACTTGGAAGTAATGTGATGGATTATGCAAAGAAAAGGAGCCAAAATGTCCTGACTGCTCAAATATCAAAGGTGAGATCCACTGGGAAGTCTTGAGCTCTGAAGAGGATCTAATCCAGCCTTAGAGGGAAAAAAGCAAAGATCACATTTTCAAAAACATGTGACCCAGGTGGAATGAACTTCTGGCTCCATACAAGACAGCAAATTAATGTACAGTGTGTCATTTCTGTTTCAAACATAGTCAGTCACAGGCAGGTCACAGAAGCAAGCTTTGGTGCTCAGAATTTCAGGCCAATCCTGGAAGGAAGGAAAGAATGCTCAGAGATATGGCTGATGTTCATGTGAGGGGTCTACAGGGTATTATTGTTTTCTGATTTCTCCTCCAAAATTCTCCCATGAGGTAAAAGGTTGTTTCTCTAAAGAGGATACCATATCAGTGCCTGGATTTCTTTTCAATGAAAGGTAGAATTAGTTATTAGACACTGAAATGGTTTTTAATATATTGGGCCAACCTGGGATGGTTTGGGATACAAAGGAGAATGGGTGTTGGCCACAGGAATATAAAAAATACAACTTGATTGACAATGGAAAAAACTTTCCATAACAGAACAGGAGATGTTGAAGATTAAAGATACCATGTGCTGGTGAACATATGCAAACTGAGAGCCCAGTGAAGCAAGCCTGGGATGACATGGCTATGGTTGGTCTCTTCCTCTCTTGCCACGTGACTTTATTTGAGAACAGTATTATGTATGTAGTACAGGCCCTCTCAGATATGTATCACCACACCAGCTTCTTGGGGGCTGTCTCTGTGTAACACGGCTCTCAGCCATCATTCATTTCCAGCAAGAGAGACAGGACAAACAAACCAGCACTCCATGGTCTGTGGGCAGTAACTTACAGCTATTTTGGATCTTGGTTTTGATTATCTTGGAGCCATTATGTGCATAACGTGTCCTCAACAAAATGGGAAGTTTGTCGCTTGATGTCCTTGGTTAGGTGTTCTCATGTGTATTTATGTCAACTCAGCTAAGAGAGATTGTCCCACCCAGTCTTACAAGTTCAGTTCCCATCCCCGTTAGCTTCCTCTCTTCCCACATTCTCTTCTGAGGCTCCATTCCTCCAGAGCTGTCATCATCACAACATTGAAAATTAAATACAAAGCATTTGCGCTGCATTTCCCAAACCAATTATGGTGTCTCAGGAAGCAGCAGAAACTCAAACTCTAATATAATGAAGTTTGGATCCAGAGATAGTCTACACAATAACTTTCCAGTGTAGTCTCCAGTGTTGTCCAGATAGATACTTCTATTCTGCCAGTGCCAACGCTCTCCCTTACACCAGCCACTCCCTGCTTCTTTACTTTAACAGAAATGTGTATTTGTATGGAAGAGTGAATGGTGACATTATGATTAGTTAAGATCAGAACATCAGAGTAGTGACTAAAACTTCAAAAAATAAAACCTTTGATAGAAAGAAAAATACAGATATACACACACAAGAGAGAGGGCTGTGGTACTGAGAACTTGAACTTGGGTGTGTATGAGTTCTCCTTCCTCCCTTTAGATGACCAATGAGTCACTCAGATTGATACTCAGTTTACAAACATAGACATGTGAAGAACAGTATGCCAACCAGTTCATGTCTAGACTTTTTCCAAGGACAATGAGTTGGCTCTTATCAGACAAAACATCTGAGAAGACAGAATGGACTCTCCTTCATGTTACCAGTATCCACCTCACCTTCTTAAGACTAACCTTCCTTTTCTATTGTACAGAGCCACCAGGACAGTGATGAAGTGTTCCAGATCAGCTTCTTCTAGTGTGACCATGGGCCAGAATTATCTAGAACCTGTTATAAGACAGAGAGTCCCCAGTCCTATCTGGTAGGTAGCTGTCATATAGGTCCCGATATCATTGTCCCAGAGTTTTGAAATAGAAAAACTCTACACCCACAGCATAGGTGCAGAGGTGCTCTAAGGTCTTGTAACAACCCTTCCTTGCCCTCCTCCACCTTCCCATTGGGTCTGTAGTCTTCATCTTCAAACCCCTGTTGTATCTGAGTCTGGTCTCCTCTTCCCTTTCATGAACAAAAAGAAAATTTAGGGCCCACGTAGGCAGCACAGAACTACTTTATCTCAAGATTCTTACCTGATATCCTACATGAAGAGAATTGCATATAGTTGAAACCATCATTCAGCACAGTAGCTGATGAGTGAATTAAACATGATGGAAATGGGGAAAGAGGAGCCAGACATTCCAAAGAGGCAGGGGATCAAGCAAGGCATGACACAGATTTATCTACCGCTGACTCCTGGTAGATAATTATAAATACACTTCTTTATCTGATGATCAACTATTCCTATAATGGGCAACTGTTTCCATTTTTAAATTTTATCTTATTTATATGAGTGTATTGCCTGGATGTATGTATGAGCACTACATGCATGCCTCATTCTTAAGGAGGTCAGAAGATGGAGTTGAATCCCATGGAACTGGGATTACAAATAGTTATGAGTTATGTAGGTACTAGGAACAAACCGAGATCTTTTGCAAGAGCAGGAAATGCTCTTAACTGCTGAGCCACCTCCCCAGCTTGTTATGGAATATTTTTAAATAGATAAGTAAATGGTACAGTAATCATTTGGAGGAAGTAAGCTTTGCCTTCATGATCAAAACCTGAGTCTAATGGGATTGTGGATGTGGAAGGGCATTTTCTTGTAATGGTCTGGTTCCTCTATAAAGCCTGTGATAAACTCACCCTCTTATTATGGATGAGCATATTGCCTAGTTTAATTTTAATCCATGTTTAGATACATTAATTCTGAAACCACTCAAAGTAGCTTTCCTTTGTGAACATGAGAATTGATGTGCTCAAGCACAAGTTTCACCATCATGGACAAAGCTTCCTATTGGGTCAGAAAAACTTTTCTAAAACTAAAGGTCTGGGCTATTGCAGAATATTTATGCACATTGTGAAGATGTGTTTTTGCCAAGGCACTTTCTGATTGGTTTAATAAAGAGCTGAATAGCCAATAGCTAGGCAGGAGAGGATGGGGAGATTCCTAGGGAGAAAGAAGAAGAGGAGAAGGAATCTAAGCTCATGCATATTAGACCAGCAAGTCATTACAGAGATACTGAAGAGGTAAGAGGTACAGTACAGAGCAGAGGTAACCTAGCCACATGGCAGATGGTAGATTAATGTAGACAGCTTAATTTAACTTATAAGAGCTAGTATGACAAGCCTAAGATAATGACCATACTTTCATAATCAATAAGAATTCTCTGTGTTAATATTTGGAGGATAGTGATGTAGTATGAGGTTTCTGGCCAGAACTTTCAAGCCTTGCCTCAAGGTTTAGACCCGCAGACCCACAGTCCCACAGTCCCACAGTCCCACAGAGACATGTACAGGCTTACTATAGTTTTAGGCTGTTTGGCCTAAGGCCCAGGCATATAATTTGCTAGCTCTCTACCCTTCACCTAACCCATGATTCTTCATGTTCAGCCATGTAGCTGGGTACCTTTTCTTAGAGCCGCATAGTTGTTCTCTGCTTCTTCCGGCTTCTCACTGCACTTTCTGTTCTCAGAGTTTTTCTTAGTCTAGTAGCCCCGCCCACACTTCCTGCCTGCCTTTGGCCAATCAGTGCTTTTTATTAAACCAGTGGGTGGGACAATTCTTTACAATGAAGCAACACAATCCCCCTATATAACCCCTTTTCTCTTTTTAAAACAAAAAGAACTCCAAATCTAACATTCTTTTCCCCCCTTATGTATAACAACTTATAAACAACACTGTAAATAAACACAAACATCCATAATCCATGTTTTGGGAATGTGGGCATTGTTCTCTAGGCTACTTCCTGCTGACTGGGGGTGTTGGCAATCTCATAGGAATCCAAAGAAAAATGTAGGATTATGGACAAGTCTTTAGTGGAGTAGTCTCTAAGGCTGGGTCATCACAGCCAGTCTCCTTGAAATTGTTCTGGATACAGAGCTCTGGAAACTTCAACAGAGGTGCTCTGAAATGCTGAATCATCTGGTCCATCCATTTCCATTGGAGATTTTTCAGGGGGTCTTCCTCTATCAAACTTTATGCTCTTTATTCAGTAATAAATCCACAGCCTCTCATTTTCTGTGAAAATAAAAGAAAAACCTCTTCTCCAAAGTAGCATATCTTTGTATTTCAATTTTAAGGTAAACACATTTACAAAATATATAGGTGGAATTAATCCAACAGCATTTATAATCAACTGTCTTTTAGTAGCTTTTACTATTTCATTTTCAGTCAAGAAGCTTAAAGATAAGACAATAGCATACAGTATCCAGACATTCTTTGTATTTTCCATTTAGGTGGCTTATTTATTTTTTATTTATTTATTTTGCTCTATTTCTTTTTTAAGGGCTGTCTCTACCTTTTCTTTTCTTTCTCTAAGCCTATGTATATATTCAACACACTCTAAACCACTTAGACTTTTTTTTAAAAAAAAAAAAACTGTCTTTATTGTATATTTATTTCTTAACTTTTTCTGTCTCCGACCACACCTTTGCTTGGCTAGGGTGATTGACTCCACTCAGATTCTTCTATTTCTTTCTGTTTCTGAGCACACCTTTAATCTGCCAAGTATTCTTCTATTTCTTTCAATTTCTGAACACACCTTTAATCTGCCAAAGTTCAGGGTTGGTAGGATGGGTGGATGGCTCTAACTTCATAGAATTTATCTTTTTAACCCACGTACTCTGGGGAATTTTAGGGTCCATATAATTACTAAGTAAAGCTTTGCCATCTGCTGCTCATTAATTCCAATTAAGTATTAAGTAGTAGGGTCTCTTAAACGACTCAAGCGTTTTGCCTCTAAGCCTGAATCAGGAAGCTTCTCTTCAAAAAGCCAAGCCTCATTTTGCCTCCAGCAAACAGAGTTTATCCAAGAAAACACCGCCCACTAGAAAGCCAGATTCTGTTCCCTTTTTGTCGTTATGAACAGAAACCTTAAATACATAATTTATAACTTTTTGCTTATATTGAGGGTCCTGTGAGACTTCAGGAACAAGCCATTTTACACCTTAAACTGCACTCCAAAAGCCCGCCATTGTAGCTCAAGCCCATGTGCCTCACCAGGGCGTCTCTGTACCATGGCTCATGTGGGAGACACAATTCAGAGGCTGCTTTGGGTTCTAGACCATTTTTTAAACTTTATATGGTTTTATGTGGGTATATTTGACCCACGCTGGGCTGCCATTTGTTTCAATGATAGTCTGACAAGAAGGCTTGCTACACTGGGCTGTGGTCTCAAAGAAAGTGGCTGCAGACTCCCACCCACTGCCCAACCTGTCAGGCACTGTTAACAGTGACAGCCATTTTGATGACAAAGGTCTTTTTAAGCTACCAGCTGACTTGTGCTTGGCAGGCCAAAAATTCCAAATATTTTTAGGGAGTTGAGAGTACTCATAAACAATTCTCATCCATTGCTATGCATTGCATGGACTCTTTATGTGAGAATGCCTTTCTGTATGCTGTGAATAGCAATCTTTAAATAAAGGAGCTGTTTTGGCCCATGACAGGCACCATGGAAAAAGTAGGAGGAGGAATCAGAATAGGTAGGAGGAGCAGGGCGGAGTCAGAGACAGAAAGAGCCAGAAGCCCAAAGGAGCAACATATAAGGAACACAGGTAAGCCAAGGGCCACATGGCAAGAAAGATGAATAGAAATGGGTTGATTTAAGATGTAAGAGCAAGCTAACAATGTGCCTGAGCCATAGGCCAAACAGCATGAAGTTAATATAAGTGTCTGAGTCATTTCTGGGGGTCTGAACAGTGGCAGGCGGCTAAGAGGTCTGGGGCTGCAGGTCTATGAGTCTGGGCCTCTGGCTGCCTGGGACCAAGAAAACAGAATGTAACAGACTCCAGTTAGTATATGATTGTTGTGGTATATTTAATAAAAATCAGTCTGGAATATCAGAGAACAGGATCACCCATGGTCAAGCCATGAAGGTTAGAGAGTGGTGACCCACACCTATCACTCAGGAGATAGAGCTCTTTCTGAGTTTTTTTGAGTTCAAGGCCTAATATATAAGCAGTAGTATCTCACACCTTTAATCCTAACTCTAGAATCATGATACAAAGTTGAATCAGAAAGTACAGCAGCTAGGTGAGGAAGATATTTAAGGCAGGAGAAGATAGAGACTCATTCATTCTGTAGAAGTGACCAGTCAGGCTGAGAACCCTATCCAGTTGGCCAGAGAAGTTGGCAGAGTGAGAATTTACTGTGGTCTATTTCTTCTTTTTGATATCCTAGCATTTACCCAATACCTGGCTCTGAGTTTTCATTATATGCTAACTATAATTTGTGTAATATTAGCACTCAGTGAGGAGCACTAACCCACAACCTTGAGATTAAGAGTTTCATGCTCTACTGACTGAGATAGCCTGGCTAGAAACATCAGATTACAAATGGTGCCCAATTTAGGCCACAATCTATATAGACCTGAGAAGGCTTTTTAAAAAAAATTCTAAGAGAGAGCCAAAAGCAGCTTTTAAGTTGTGTCTCTCAAGTGGGCTGTGCTACAGATTCCATACAGTGCAGGCTTGAACTACAAAATAATGGTCCTACTGTGTGCAACTTAAACTGCAACAAGGCTCATTCCTGAAGCCTAACAAAAGCTTTGATACCAGCAAGATTTTCTTATGACAGATGTAAGGCTTCTGTTCTTAAGGACAGAAAGGGAATAGAGTCAAGCATGGCTTCTTGATAGCAGCATTTTATAGGGGTAGCTCCTTTAAGAGACATTTTGAGCTGCTGCCCAAGAGAGCAAGATATAATGGAACACAGGTAAAGCCACTAGCCACATGGCAAGATATAGATTAATAGAAATGGTTGAGTTGTAAGAGCTAGCTGATGATGAGCCTAAGCTATAAGCCAAACAGCTTGTAGGGGCTAGGCTGGGTAAGAAACTTCAGAGTACATATAATGAAAACCCAGATCTAGATATTGAGGGAAAGCTGGAATATCAGAAAGAAACCACAGCCACCCAGCCAGCTCCTCAGGCCAGTCTCCAGGAATGCTCCACCTGAATGTCTCTGAGTTCTCAGCCATAAAGGAAAGGAAAGTCTCTGGGAACACTGAAAAACCCTCTTCTCTTGTTCTGCCTAGTGCTCTTAACTATCTCTTTCTACATTCCTAAAGCTAGGATTACCAGGAATGCTCCACCTGAATGTCTCTGAGTTCTCAGCCATAAAGGAAAGGAAAGTCTCTGGGAACACTGAAAAACCCTCTTCTCTTGTTCTGCCTAGTGCTCTTAACTATCTCTTTCTACATTCCTAAAGCTAGGATTAGAAGTTTGGGTCATACCTCTCTGACCTGGTTTGGTTCTGTGGTTAACTCTGACATTCCAGATTAATTTTATTAAATATATATCACCACATTCCCCTTTTGTGTCAAAATGAAAAAGGTTATAACAAGTATAAGAAAATAGGTACAATAACTATATGCAATATATACAAACAATAATTATACCAGTAAGGTCTAGTCCAGGAAGAATTGATAAATAAAAAAATCTATTTATTTACTTTGGTGAGTTCAAAGAATTGCACTTAATTCACTTTCTATTAGCTTGTATTACTAACTAAAATCTATCTTTTGTTGTCTCTCAAACTTACACTCTTAGTGAGTTTCTTTTCTAAAATTGTCACTAGAAAACTATAATTATAACTATCTCATCTTCAACTTCCTTGGAGACCCAAGAAGGAAATAATATTAACTAAGTAAACAGGATGTGCAAAAAAGAAATTTTCAGAAAATGTGGAAAATGAAACAGCTGGCAGCCTGGGAAGTCTCCCAACATTCTTCTGCAATGCTGGAGCATCCATCTTCAGCCTAAAGACCTAGCATGTATAACAGACTTCTCTGTAAAGCAGAATATTCTTAAAGACATTCCTACCTTGTCCTGGCAATGTTCAGAAGTTCTTTTTGTATGTCCTTCTTGTCCATTTTAGACATCATACTGTCAGCAGTGGAGTCAAGGGCACTTTTTTGCCCAGTGGCTAATTTTTGCCACAAGGAAGGTCAACTCCATATGGAGTTTCCTCGGTGGCCATCATCTTCTCTGAAGTAGATTGGTGCTGCAAGAATCAGATGTCTTGCTGTCATAAAAATAATAAGAACCTATGTTATTAAAATATCTTAAATGTCATATTCTGTAGATCTCTGACGTGTTTGAAGATGACAAGTTTATCTTAAAATATATGTTTGACCTTGAAAACATATCTAAAATTATTATAAGTTTGATTGTAATGTCTCTCTACTAACTTGCATTTCTTTATATCCTAATTAGTTGGTAGTAATAATTTCAAGGACTAGCAATTGTATTATATTTTAAATGAACTGTATAGGTACAGTACCTTTAACAAGCATAAAAATATATAAACAATAACAAAATTAATCTCAACTTTGTATCAATATACACAATTTATGTACAATGTATAATATCCAATATAAATATTTAAAACTAGTAACTGCTTTTCAAAAGTAGATTCAATAATCTGCCTTTATTCCTTATCATATCTGTATCCTCTTTTTTCTTTATTTCAAACAATAACCCTAATCTAATCTCCCTTGTTCAGCTTTTTTCCTAACCATTTATCAATAACAATTTGTAACCAATTATCCTAAACAATGACAACTATTCATAACCCACTGAAAAAGCAAAAAACATCCACCTCACCTCTTGGTAATTTGGGTATCTTATTCTTAAATTTATTTTCTGATGTCAGTGGGTGACAGCATCTTTAGGGGATCATGAAAAAAATTGTTAATTGCCAAGTCCTGAAGAAGGTAGCTGTATCATTTGTTGTCCAGTCTCTGCATAACAGGATAGTGCATGACTTGCCTCAAGTCCTGGCTATAGTATCTGTGAGGCTGATTAATCTCAGCGAGCCTCCTTAAAATTGTCCTGAACAGTCTGTAATCCAAATCTGATTTTTGTTTGATGTTTGCCAGCCTAGTGACATTATCATAGTTCATGTGAAATCATCATTGTGGCGCCCCATCTTCCTTTTGGTTCAGTTGCAACCTACTTCAAAGGTTGCAATTAGGCATTGTCATGATTCACTGTAGAAAACTAATAAGAGACTATATCCCAAAAGGTACAGGAAGCTAGATTAAGCCTTTTAAAACTTTTAATTAGTACTCTATATGATCATTAGTATCACCACAAAATATTTAAAATATATATTATTTTAATATATTTTGATATAAAAATTATATCTAATAAGATTAGTAACAATAGAATAGTTCCTTAATTTTGGTTGTTCTTCTGTTCCATATCTGTTATGATACAGAGATTTTGCATTTTCCTTTAACAAGCATGCTTGGGTTTAAAGAAAGCAAACCCACACTACAAACCCAAAACCAGCTTTAATTTATAAATAAACTTGAACTTCAACTTTTTTTATAAATAAAGAAATACAGATGTTAGGCAATGAGACTTTACCCTGTCGAGTGTATTGGTGCCAATGGGTCCACTATTCTTTTGCTTGTAGTTTTTTTTTTTTCTGGATAGCCTCCATTTTGCTTTAGACATCTAGATATCCAAAGTCTTTTGACTTCTTGAAGATGTGTATTTCTAGTTTTCTGTAAAGACAAAAACAAAGTCCTGCCCCAATTCTTGTTTAGTGAGTTTTTCTTATAACTTAAAAAATTGTTACATGAATGGATGAGCCATTACTTCTCTTTAACAAGTTTTTCTGGTTTAAATCAAGTCTTCATTAATTTTATTAATTTTGATAGTATTATTGACTTTCCTTCACCTACAGAAACAAAAGCAAAACCCCTTCCCCAATGTAGCACATATTCTGGTTTCCATTTTGAGGTCAAAACATCTTTGAAGTAGACAGACTGATTTAGCTCAATCATTTTTTTCTATGGTCCAATGCCTTTCAGCAGCTGTTGTTCCTTTCATATTAGCATTGAGAAATTTCAAAGTTAATAAAGTATTGTGTAGTATATTTATGGGGTATTTGTTAGTCCTTTCTGCTTATTTAACATATTCTTTAGAGGTCAATTTGATCTATCTATGACTTTTTGGCCTATAGGATTGTGTGGTATACGTGCAATATGCTTTATATTATAATAATCAAAAGATGTTTCATTTTACTAGAGACATACGCTGGAGCATTGTCAGTCTTAATTTTCACATTATACTTGCATGATGTACAAATTTAAGACTGACAATGATGGCCATAACATCTATCAAGTATGTGATTACAGAATCAGCCTTTTCTGAATTCAAAGTAGTGCCCATTGAAATCCTGAAAACATATCTATTGTATGATGTACATATTTTAATTTTCCAGATTCTATAAAATAAAACACATACATATGCCAAATTTCATTTCCATGTATGTCTTTAGGATTACTGGTAATGGAGTTTAGTTATTGAAGAAACAAGCTGGACATCTTTTTAAAATTTATGTGGCTTGTTGTCAAATGATGGAGAAATATTTTTTAAACCTTGATATTGATGTGATTTTTAGGAAACTCTGAGGTCTCTAGCACATTTACTATTAATAATGTATCAGTTTCATCAATATCTTGCCACATGGGATAAGATTTATGTTATATAGAGGGAATAATTCCTATTCCTGATTATTTCTTGTAACAGAATAAATAATGAAGTTAGTTCTGACTCATTAGGAATAAAGTCAGCAGTTTCAATGTGTAAAACAACTCTTTCTGCACACTGATAGTCAGTGACTATGTTAAGATTTCTATTAATACATTAATGGATTAAGCATTAAGAGATTCTGTAAAATCCATTAATACCATCATTATAGCATATAATTCTGACTTTTGAAGAGAATGATAAGGGCTTTGAGCCACTTTACTTACATTTTCTGGTTTGTAACCTGCCTCCCCTGATTGTTTTTGCATCATTATAAAATGTAGGGGCTCCAGAAATTGCTGTATTTGGTACAACACAAGGAACAATCTAGTTAGTTCCCTTAACAAATTGAATTCTTTTGCTTTGGGGATATCTGTTGTTGATATCTCCAAAAAATTATTGCAAAGTCTTTGCCAAGGTTCACTTTCTGCCCATAGTTGGTCAATTTCTTCATTATTTAAAGGAACAATAATTTCTGCTGGATCCAATCCTATCAATATATGAAGTCCTAATTTTCTTTCAAAAAGTATCCATTCCTATCAATTTATGAAGTCCTAATTTTCTTTTAAAAAGCAATTCAGAAATAAATTAAAATAAAAATATGTCTTTAATTCCTTACTCAGTTTATGAAGTAGAAATACCCATTTCAATATAATATTTCCCCTTTGCATTAAAACTCCTGTAGGAGAATTCTTAGGGAGTAAAATAACCAGAATGCAATTAAAGTCTGTATCCACAAGATCCACATGTGCATCCTGTAATTTCTTTTTCATCAAAGTCTATTCTCTCTCAGACGACAATTCTCTTGGACTATTTAAGTCCTCATCACCATCTAAGGTTTTGAACAAATTATCCAGTTCATGATTTTTTTATCCCAATAGTGGTCCATAAATTGGAAATATTTCCTAGCAATCTTTGAAAATTATTAAGAGCCTGTAGTGTCTCTCTCTCCTGATTTGCACCTTTTGGAGTCTTTTTTTAACCTATTTTGGATCCTAAATAATAAACGGAACCTCCTCTTTGTATCTATTTTTATTTTATTTTCATTAAAAAATGTTATCTCCATAAATGCATCCCCCTGCTCACCCTCCCAATTCCTCCCAGCCAATCCTCAGCCTTGCCCCTCCCCACCCACCCATCCCTTCCCCCAAAAGGGCAAGAAGTCCCAAGATGGGTCAGCCCAGCATTGCACATCCACTCCAGACAAGTCCGATTTATTTATCCCAAAGTCAATGCTGGGCTGGATGTTCCTCTATAGGGAATGGGCTCCAAGGTGCCTGCCCATGAACAGGAACACAGTCTGATCTCACCCCTCTGGGCTCCACACACTCACTGTTCATGCCAGTCAAAAGCCCCCTGCCCACGAAGAGCGCATTCCCTCCCAATGGATTTCCAGTGGCAATTCCATATTCAGTGAGCTTCAGCCAGCCATTACCTTTGGAACCTTCCTCACAATCCCTATCCCCTTGTTCATACAGACTCTCCTCCCCTGCTCTCAGCTGGACCTGAGCTCTGCCTAGTACTCAGCCATGGATCTCTGTCTCCACCTCCATTCCCCATTGGATGTAGGTTCTGTGATGACACCTAGGGTGTTTACTCATATGATGATAGGGGAAGTCCCATTTAGGCACCCCTCCACCATTGTTTGGAGACTTGGCCAGGAATGTCCTGTGAGTTCCTAGACTTTTCCCTGCACCCGGTCTTTTTCCAACCCCACATTGGCTTCTTCTGTTGTGATATCTATCTCTTCTATCTCCCTCTTTGCTCCTCTCACTCAACCATCTCCTTCATTCAAGATTTGTTCCCAACTCTTGGTTGCAACCCATTATGACCCCAATTTGCTAAGGTGATCTTCTCTATTTTCGCTTCTTAGGGGAATCTCTGGATGTCTCTCTTAAGTTCCTTCTAATCCCAAAATGTTCAGGGGTTGCAGTTTGTAGCTTGTGTATTCTTTGCTTTTTGTCTAAAATCTACTTACGACTGAGTACATCCCAGGTCTGTCTTTCTGGGCTTGTGATACCTTGCACAGAAGGATATTCTCCAAGTTCATTAATTTGCCTGAAAATTTTAGGATGTCATTTTTTACTGCTGAGTAGTACTCCATTGTGTTGATGTACCACAGTTTATTAATCAATTCTTCAGTTGAGGGGCATCTAGGTTATTTCCAGGTTTTTGCTATTACGAAGAATGCTGCTATGAACATAGATCAGCAAATGTCTTTGGTGTACAAATGAGCATCCTTTGGGTATATGCTCAATAGTGGTATTGCTGGATCATTAGGGAGATTGATTCCCAGTGTTCTAAGGAATAATCATACTGTATTCCAGTGTAGCTGTACAAGTTTACATTCCCACTGAAAAAGGAGGAGTGTTCCCCTTGTTCTGCATCCTCTCCAGCATAGGCTGTCATCTATTTTTGATCTTAGCCATTCTGACAAGTGTAAGATGATATCTCAAAGTTGTTTTGATTTCCATTTCTCTGATGGCTAAAAATGTTGAGCAATTTAAGTGCCTTTCAGCCATTTGTAATTTTTCTGTTGGGAATTCTGTTTTTAGCTCTGAACCCTATTTTTTAATTGGGCTATTTAAGATTTGGGGCTCTAGTTTCTTGAGTTCTCTATTTATTTTCGAGATCAATCCTCTGTCCAATACAGGGCTGGTAAAGATCTTTTCCCATTCGGTAGGCTGTCATTTTATCTTATTGACTGTGTCCTTTGCCTTACAGAAGCTTCTCAGTTTCAGGAGGTCCCACTTATTCATTGTTGTTCTTAGTGTCTGTGCTATATTTAGGAAGTGTGGTCACCTGTGCCAATGCATTGGAGGGTTTTTCCCACTTTCTTTTCTATCAAGTTCAGTGTAGCTGGGTTTATATGGAGGTCTTTGATCCACTTGGATTTGAGTTTTGTGCTAGGTGATGGGTTTGAATCTATTTGCATTCTTCTACATACCACCATCCAGTTATGCCAACACCATTTGTTGAAGATGCTATCTTTTTTCCATTGAATATTTTTGGCCTCTTTGTCAAAAATCAGTTGTTCATAGGTGTGTGGGTTATTGTTGGGGTCTTCGATTCAGTTCCACTGATCCACAAGTCTGTTTTGTGCCAGTAACAGGCTGTTTTTATTACTGTTGCTCTATAGTATAGCCTGAAGTCAGGGATACTGATTCCTCCTGAAGTTCTTTTATTGAACAGAATTGTTTTGGCAATCCTGGGTTTCATATTATTCCATATAAAGATGAGAACTGTTCTTTCAAGGTCTGTAAAAAATTATGTAAGGATTTTGATGGAGATTGCATTGAATCTGTAGACTGCTTTCAGTAAAATGGCCATTTTTACTATGTTGATCCTACCTATCCAGGAGCAAGGGAGATTTTTCTATTTTCTGATATCCTTTTCAATTTCATTCTTCGGTGACTTGTCAAATGAGTCTGCTACTTCTTTTGTTAGATATTTAATGCTACTTGCAGCTATTATAAAGGGTGATGTTTCACTTATTTCTTTTTCAGCCCTTTTACATTTAGTGTATAGGAGGGCTAGTGATTAATCTTGTACCCTGCTACATTGCTGAAGATGTTTATCAGTTGTAGGAGTTCCCTGGTAGAATTTTGGGGGTCACTTATGTATACGATCATATCATCTGCAAATAGAGATAGTTTGACTTCTTCCTTTCCAATTTGTATCACCGTAATCTCCTTTTGTTCTCTTACTGCTTTAGCTAAAACTTTGAGAACTATATTGAATAGATAAGGGGAGAGAAGACAGCCTTGTTTTGTTCCTTATTTTTGTGGGATTGCTTTGAGTGTTTCTCCATTTAGGCTGATGTTGGCTGTTGGCTTGCTGTATATGGCCTTTATTATATTTAGGTATTTCCCCTGTATTCCTGATCTCTTCAGGACTTTTATCATGAAGGAGTGTTGGATGTTGTCAAAGGATATTTCAGCATCTAATGAGATGATCATATGTTTTTTTTTTTCTTTCAGTTTGTTTATATAATGGCTGACATTCACAGTATTTTGTATGTTGAACCATCCCTTCTTCTCTGAGATGAAGCCTACTTGATCGTGGTGGATGATTTTTTGATATATTGTTGGATTCAGTTTGCCAGCTATTGAGTAGTTTTGTATCAATGTTCATGAGAGAGATTGTTCTGTAATTCTCTTTCTTTGCTGCATCTTTGAGTGGCTTGGGAATCAAGGTGATTGTGGCCTAATAAAAAGAGTTCAGCAATGTTCCTTCAGTTTCCACTGTATGGAACAGTTTAAGGAGTATTGGTATTAGTTTTTCTTTGAATGTCTGATAGAATTTTGTACTGAATCCATCTTGTACCAGGCTTTTTTCACTTGGGAGATTTGCGATAACAGCTTCAAATTTCCTTTGGGTTTATTGGTCTGTTTAGGTTTTTAATCTAATCTTGATTTAATTTTGGTAAATGATACCTATCCAGAAAGCTGTCTATTTCTTTTAGGTTTTCCATTTTAGTGGAGTATAGATTTTCAAAGTACGACCTGATAATTCTCTGGATTTCCTGGGTGTCTGTCCCCCTTTTCATTTCTGATTTTATTAATTTGGATACTCTCTCTCTCTGCTTCTTGGTTAGTTTAGATAAGGGTTTATCTATCTTGTTGACTTTCTCAAAGAACCAACTCTTAGATTAATTAATTCTTTGTATTTTATTCTCTTTGTTTCTATAGCATTTATTTCAGCCTTAAGTTTGATTTTTTTTCCTGCCATCTACTCCTTGTAGGTGAGTTTGCTTCTAATTGTTCTAAAGCCTTCAGCTGTGCAGTTAGGTCTCTTGTGTGAGGTTTCTCTAGGTTTTTCATATAGGCATCTAGTGCTATGAGTTTTCCTCTTATCACTGCTTTCATTGTGCCCTGTAAGTTTGGGTATGTAATGAATTCATTTACATTAAATTCTAGGAAGTCTTTGATTTCTTTCTTAACTTCTTCCTTGACCCAGGAAGGAAATGGTTCAATTGAGAGATGTTCAGTTTCCATGAGTTTGTAGGCTTTCTGTGATATTTGTTGTTGTTGAACTCTAGCTTTAGACCATGGTGGTCTGATAAGATACAAGGAGTAACATCCATTTTTTTGTATCTATTGATATTTGCTTTGTATCTGAGTATATGATCAGTTTTAGAGAAAGTTTCATGGTTGCTGAGAAATATGTATACTCCCTTGTTTTGGGGTGGAAGGTTTTATATATATATATATATACATATATATAAAGTCCATTTGTGTCATAATATCTGTTAGATCCCTTATTTCTCTTTTTGGTTTCTGTCTGGTTGACCTATCCAAGGGTGAAAGTGGGGTAATAAAATCTCCCACTATTAGCATGTAGGGTTTGATGTAAGGTTTAAGCTTTAGTAGTATTTCTTTTACATATGTAGGTACCCTTGTGCTTGGGGAATAAATATTCATGATTGAGACTTTATCTTGGTGGATTTTTCCTGAGTTAAATAAGTAATGTCTATCCTGGTATCTTTTGATTGATTTTAGATTGAGGTCTATTTTGTTAGATATTAGGATGGCTACACCAGTTTGTTTCTTAGGACCATTTGATTGGAAAGTCTTTTCCCAATCCTTTACTCTGCACCTGTATCTGTCTTTGAAGTTGAGGTGTGTTTCTTATATGCAGCAGGATGGCTTCTGTTTTTGTATCCATCGTGTTAGAGTGTGTTTTTGTATAGGTGAATTAAGTCCATTGATATTGAGGGATATTAATAACCAATGATTGTTATTTCCTGTTATTTTTAGTGGTAGCTTGTGTGTATTTACCTTCTTCAAGTTTTTTTTTTTTTTCCTGTGGGATTATCAATTGCTTGTGGTTTCAAAGGTGTATCTGGTTTCCCTAGGTTGGAGTTTTCCCGAGCTTTCTGTAGGGCCAGATTTGTGGATAGGCATTGTTTAAATCTGGTTTTGTCATGAAATATCTTGTTTACTCCACTTATAGTGATTGACAGTTTTGCTGGGTATAGTAGTCTTAGTTGGCAGCCATGCTCTTTTAGTGTCTGTATAACATCTGACCAGGACCTTTTTGCTTTCATTGTTTCCCATTAAATAGTCTGGTGTTACTCTGATTGGTCTGCCTTTATTGGTAGTTTGGCCTTTTTCCTTTGCAGTTCTTAGTATTTTTTTCTTTGTTCTGTAGATTTAGTGGCTTGATTATTATGTGGCAAGTAGAATTTGGGGGAGGAGTCTAGTCTATTTGATGTTCTATAAGCTTCTTGTATCTTTATAGACATTTCCTTATTTATGTTGGGAAAGTTTTCTTCTATGATTTTGTTAAATATATTTTCTGTGCCTTTGAGCTGGTATTCTTCTTCGATTCCAATTATTCTCAGGTTTGGTCTATTCATGGTATCTCAGATTTCTTGGACATTTTGTGTTATGAATTTTTTGGTTTTAATGTTTTCTTTAACTGACATACATATTTTCACTATTGAATCTTCTACTCCAGAGATTCTCTCTTCCATCTCTTGCATTCTGTTGATTAGGCTTGCATCTGTGGTTCCAGTTTATTTCTTCAGGTTTTCTATTTCCAGCTTTGCCTCAGTTTGTGCCTTCTTTATTCCTTCTACTTCAATTTTTTAATTCCTGGACTGTTTCTTTCATCTGTTTTGTTTCTTTTTCTTGGTTTCCTCTATTTACTTTCAAGGATTTGTTCATCTCTTCCAATTTTTTGTTTTTATTTTCTTCTATTTCTTTAAGGGAATTTTTTACATATTCTTTTAAAACCTCTAATATCTTTGTAAAGTTGTTTTTAATATTGTTTCCTTCTGTTTCCTCTTCACTGTCATGCTTGGATCTTGATGTTTTATAGCCATCAGCTTCTTCTGGGGGTGTCATGTTGCTTTTTATATTCTTATATGTATTCTTGCACTGGAGTCTGCTCATTGCTTTATTGGCTCACACTTTGTTAGCTCTTAGTCAGTTGTGAGCCTAGGGTTTGTTAGTCAGCTCTTAGTCAGCTCTTGGTTAGCTCCTAGTCAGCTCTTGGCTAACTCTTAGTTAACTGAGGACCAGGAGACAGGCTTCTGGCTTTTCCGTTGTTGGTGGGTGATGATGTAGGCTGCAGTTTGGGCATGGTTTTGTCCATGGGATATCTCTAGAGCTGTGTTTTGCTGGGGACTGGGCTGGGGGGCGCTTTAGGTTCTTTAATTGCCCTTGGAAGGTATTCCTTCCATGATGGCAAGGAAAGACTGAACTGAATTCCATACTAAGGCCTGCAAAAGACCACTTAGGGTGTTTCTCAGAGGCAAAAAGTGACCTTGCCTGTTCCTTGTTGGTCTTCATTCATTGGTCTATTGCCTGCCTTTGCCACATCGTCTACATAATCCAGAATGGAGTGACTTTTTAGAAAAGATGTTGTTTACAGTCTCTTTTTTATTTGACTTTGCTTCCCACAGCTCTAACTTTTGATATTTTGATTTTTTCCTTAAACCTCTAGAAATAACCTTTTACCCAATTATCATCACAGTTATAAGATTCTAAATTAATTGTATTGTGAATCTAATCCTCCAAGGGTACTGACTTTGCCTTTAACAGCCTTTTACATTGTGAGTTAGAATTTTCAAAAGCCAGAGATTCAATTCTTATTAGCCTAGCTTCTGAATCTGGTATCATTCTGTTTACTACTGTCATTAATCTTTGTAAAAAAAAAAAAAAAAAAATCTGTAAAGGTTTCTTTTGGCCCTTGAATTATTTTTGTGAAGGATTCAATTTTCTTTCCTATCTCTTCGATTCTATCCCATCCCATGCATTCAAGGCTGCCATTCAGTATAAATCCAGGGTGTGATTATTGTATAACAATTGCCTCTCTATATTAGCATAATCTCCCTCCCCAAGAAGTTGGTCTTGGCAGATTTCTACACCTCTATCTCTTCTTCTTTGGTTTATTGTTTTAGCCTCTTCCTTCTACCATGTCCTCCACTGTGACTATAGTCTGGCCTCCAAAACAGCAATAACCAACCATATCTGACCAGTCTTGAAGGATAACTTGGTTACAGGTTAACAAAGAATTTAACATTTGTTTTATAGATGGTGAGTGCATACCATAAGTGATACTTCATTGAATCTCCTTAAAGCTAACATTTGTAATAGTATTTAACACCTGCATGATTGTTATCATTTTGCAATTCCTTTAAAGTTACTAGATATACTAATGTTGACTATTTGAAAGCCTTAGAACGTTTCTTTGTAATCTTTTAAGACAATATTGAGATTTTTTTTCATTTTCTCTGTGTTTGAATATCTCTGCGTTCTCTTTTAACATGCTTTTCTAAGACTTTCATCTTGGCATTCACATTAACTGACTCTTTAATGATAAAACATCAAACAAATAATATTTATAATAGACATTATGATGATAATCCCATCTACATTATTTATTTTCTCTTTCACTGGTTCCAGTTTCAAGTCATCCAGAGTAATATCAAAGAAAGACTAACAACCTTCCATCGTGCTACTCATTCCCATTTTTAATGTGAGAAAAAATTTTCTCATTGCCTTAAACAAAATTCCTTTTATGAGAAATCCCAATTTACTCACTAAACTTGACGATGACTATGAGTGGGGCAGCTATCTAGTATGGTAGCAGCCCAAGGAATGGTCCAAAAAAAAGAAAAAAAAACTACAACCCACTAGGAAAGGGAAGCCACTCTCTGAAAAACTTAGCCAGATGAGCATGAAGAGAAGAGCACTGTGGTGAGTTCTACCCAAGGCTGGAGGATGACTCCAGACAGAAAACATAGCTCAGCTGGTAGAGCTTGAGACTCTTAAATCTCAGGGTCATAGCTTTATGCCCCATGTTGGGTGCCAAAAATTACATAAATTCAAGTTAGCATATAATGAAAACCAGAAGCCAGATATTGGGGAAAGGCTGGAGTATCAGAGACAAACCACAGCCGCCCACCCAGCTCCTCAGGCTGGTCTCCAGGAATCCTCCACCTGAATGCCTCTGAGTCCTCAGCCAAAAAGGGAGGGAAAATCTCTGGGAATGCTGAAAAAAACCCTCTTCTCTTCCTTTGCCCAGCTCTTTTCATGTCCTCTTTCCACATTTACAAAGGATTAAAGCTGTGGGCCTCCTCTCACTGAACTGGCTTGGTTCTGTAGTTATCTCAGATATTCAGATTAATTTTATTAAATATACCATCATATCCATGAGAGCAAGAAACACAGACCTACAGGAAAAACTTCACCTGCCTGTATCACACGGAAAGCACCTAGCGGGTAAGTGGTGATGAGATTGATTAGATTATTACCCCAGCATAAAAGAGAGTCATAGCTCAGAGCTTAGCAGGCAGAGCACACAAGGCTCTGCATACAGCCAACTCTTCTCTTCGGTAGTTATTGACTCCTTTGTTCAGAATGCATACAGACAACACATGCAAGGTGTACGCTCAAACACAAATACATGCACATTGTCAGTATCTAGAGCACACGGACGTGTGTAAGCTGTACACTTTCATACAGATGATACAGGGTGGCTGTGTGTGCCACAGGCACACAGGTGCACAGTCAGAAGTCGGATAAGCTCTGTCCAGTCCTATAGGAGTCTGAATATTATTTTAAACTTATATAAAGGACATGGTTCCTTATTTACCTTTGCAAAGTCTATATGGTTTTTAAGTATAAAACTCATACTTAAAGATAAAAACAAATGCAAACTGAGTGACTAGATAAGCCACTTCTGATTTGAGAGAAGCCAAATACTGAAGGCAAGTTTCAGACGCCCCCTAGTGTCACAATTGTGTATTGCGCCACAAAAGGGTAAGTGGCTTAGACATGTTAAAATTCATTAGATTGAACTGTCTGGTCTTTAAATGATGAATATTTTATTTGCAAATTTCTGTGGTGATTCTGATGTAACCTAATGAAAACAGATTAAAAAAAAGTAACACACCATTTTATCACATGCAGAAGATAATCTTGGCCCCATGGAAGAATTGTATCAAGATGCTATCTTGTTTTATATAAAGTTTAACTCAAGAGCATATTAATACAAAAAATAAATTGTTATTATCAGCCTCAGAGACCAAGTCAAAACATCATCTGTTTGTCAAGGAAGGTATGCTGGTTAGTTTTACGTCAACTTGACACAAACTGTAGTCATCTGAGAGGAGGGACCTCAATTGAGAAAGTGTCTGCCTAAGATCGGGCTGTAGGCCAGCCTGTGGGACATTTTCTTAATTAGTGACTGATGGGGGAGGGTGATGCCATCCCTGGGCTGGTGGTCCTGGGTTCTATAAGAAAGCCATGGGGAACAAGCCAGTAAGTAGCAGCACCCTCCATGGCCTCTGCATCAGCTCCTGCCTCTGGGTTCCTGCCCTCTTTGAGCTCCATTCTGATTTCCTTTGGTGATGAACAGTGGAAGTGTAGCCAGATAAACCCTTTCCTCCACAAGCTGTTTTTTTGGCCACAGTGTTTTGTCTCAGCAAAGAAATTCTAAGACAGAAGGTGATATAATAAATAATCCACAAAAAAATGCCAGACACAGGCCCCTCATTGAGATGCTCAGGACTTTAGAAGAATGTTTCCAAATGCTCTCTTTGCATTCCAAAGCTCCTGTGTTCAATGAGAAGGTCACCTGAAAGAGCCTAAAGAGGGAGAAAGGCAGAGTTTTAGGGAAACATGGAAATGAATGACAAGCTTAAATACAGAAAGCCGAAAGGTACATACTTAGGTTCAGAAAGCAAAGGAATAGGGACTCATAGATGATATCACTCTGGAAACATTATCGGAAGAAATCAAGTTTGAGGCTTGGTATATTCATGGGTGAGTTATGGCTAAAAACGAGGGGAAAAAAAAAAAAAAAAAAAAAAAAAAAAACAAAACAGGCCAGTGCTAGGGAGCAGGCAAGTCGAGCCAGCGTCCCACAGAGATAACACAGTCATGGCGGTAAAGACTCTGAATGTTGCTGAAATAACATCTTAGAGGTTCTGGACCTGCTTCAGTGTGAGAGCCTCCGTGTAACTTTCACATGGTGCCAACCTGCAGGCGGTGCCAATCAACCCTGTCCACTGCGTCGTCAGTAGCTACACTGAAAGTTGAGATTCGGAACAAGAAGGGAGCCAGGCTCCTGGAGAATGCCAGCCTGATACCTGTGTGTGGATAAGCGAAGCTCATTAGACTAGAGGGGAAGTTCTCTGACAAGAATGGACAGAGAAACAACTAAGACACTGGGTTTCAGAGCTTCAAGGGGGAGAACTGGCTCAGTAGAAAACTTGCTCTGAAGCCATATGAACTTGGATAGTTATGTGACAGGAGACTAAATGAAAACATCAGAACACCATGGTGGGCTTGGGTAGAAAAGATGAAAATTGGACATTGCAAGGGTTCACCAAACATAAACCACTAAAAATGAGGTTTCTCTGGAGCATGAAGAAGTCAGTCACATGTCCTGACTCACATCTGAGCCCTAAGTAATGCACTGGGAGGAGATTCCCCAACAGGAGCCCAATCCACCAGGGCAGCCACACCTCCCTTTGGGAAAGTCTTGGTACTACACTGAAGTTTTAAAGTAATAAGTGATCAAATATCTATCATCAGATGCATTGCCAGCTCCATCTGTCATCGTCAGAGATAACAAATGTCTACCCAAAGGGAAACATAGACATGAAGCCGTCTAGGGACTTAGGAAGGCCACACAATAGCTGTTAAAGATAAGTCAGACCAGCTTAGATCTCCTGAATCTTGTAATTCAGCATACATTTCATGTTGGTTTCCAGGCTGAGTGAAAACCCACAGTGGACCTCTGAATTGTGCCCCCAGAAGTGTTCTGCCCTAGAAGAGGTTCTGCTGAGGTTGTCATAACTCTGTAAAGACATCTGGGCTGCGGGTATCCAACACACTAACACTGCCCACTCAAGTGTACATTGTCATTGCAAATATACACTACAGAGCTCAGATGGTGACATTTATTATGTGTGCAGCTCTTATGGATGTCTTCTAGGGAAGTGATGGTCATGCTTTTGCTTATTTCCCCAGGGTGAGGAGTTGAGGAGAGCTCAGTCAGCAGCTGTTAAAACAGCACAGATGATATCAGAATGTGAAATATCAGGTCCACAAGACCTGCATCCTTTTTCTCAGAAAGTTAGTGTGAAGGCATAGTTTTATTTCAGGAAAAGACTATTCAGTGCCTGAGGGCAGGACCCAGGTCTGGAAAAAGTCTGGGAGGGATCTCAGGAATGAGCCTGACAGCCAATATTCAAAACTTGGGTTCGTACCATACCCCTTTACCCAATCCTGAAATGCCAAGATGTGTAACACCCCATTTATGTGACTTTTTCTTTAAAAATCCCCCTTACCCCTTAGCTCTGGACCGGGATTCCTTCTCTGCACCAGAACAAAGGGTTTTGTTTGAACCTGTCCAAAAGAATAAACTGACTCTCATGTGTTTGCATCGAATACAACTCCCTGGTGGTCTTTGGGGGTCCCTTGACACAGGTACAACACTAGCAAAATCCACCTCATGTTCTTTCTTCCCATAAATCCTTTACTCTTCAGATATATCCCTGCTCCAGCACAGCAGGGCCTGAGAGGTACCTTGGTGCTCAGGAACTGGGCAGAAGACAGCTCCTACCGGCTCTCTGCATCTTCCCCAGAGATTGAGATCCTAGCTGACAGGACTATAACTGGAGTACATCACTTCCTAGGAAGTCAGACCTTGTAAGACCCAGAGACCAAGGATGCCTCCTCCAAGGCCAATGGCCACTGACTGGACTCTGGGCCTTCAAGACTGGGCTCTTGGGGCAAGACTGAAGGGAAGGCTTGTGGGTCAGACACAGCTGTGGAAGGCTCTTCAACCATCTCAAACTCTCAAACTCTCCTGAGGACAAATTCCTTTTTCCAAAACTTAATTTTTTTCATCTTCCTTTCTTACCTGCTCCAACCCTTACACACACACGCACACGCACACACACACACACACCACCAAGGCAGCAGGAACACCCTCAAGCCCTGTTTGGCCGCTCAGATCTCTCCTCTGGGATGTAGAGACCAGGGGAATTCCTCGTTCTCCATCTCCACACACCCACAGTTAGCTGTGGAGGACCAAGGTCACCCTCAAGGCCAGCCCAGCAAAAGAGATGGATTGGGGTACTGAAGCAGATTTGCTGAGGAAAGTTGAGAACTCTGCCAGTAGGGGGCAGGCATTCTCTTCAAACAAAGACTGCTTGAACTGGACCCCTCATAGTCTCCTGAAAAGATACATCTTCTTAGTGTCCAGGTTCTTACGCATGTGCTTCAGAAGGGTTCTAAACATTTTATTAATTAGACAGCTCTGGAATAGAATAATCAAAGAACAAGCAGAGCAAACAGTTTACAAAGAAGACTAATTCATTTTCTGTCAGCCCTCAGTCTTTCCAAGAGTTTCTAGGTATGGAGCTGTGCTGAACAGAATAGTTTTCCAGCCCAGCCAGTCCTCAGAGCCTTGGCTTCATTTTCCCTGTCCCTAGTGTGACCCTTTTGTCTTTCCACTGGCATACAGATCTACTGAGTGACAGAGAATGATTTTTATTTTTTGGCAAGCCAACTCTGCATTATACAATTTAATATATGCTCAATATATTTATCAGTATCTGATAATCTATGCATAAGGAAATGTTGCTGTGTGGCTGGGATATGCTTAGTATAAATATACACTGAGAAACTAAGGCCGTAAGGGACCATCTACCCCAGGACCAGGTTTGGGGGGTGGGTGAGGCAGGGCAAGAGACTGGGTGTAATCCTTGGATTTTTGACCTCAAGACTAGACCAGAGTATAACAATTGCTGTTCTCAATGAATCTGACACACTCATAACACATGCAGACAACTTCTGTGGCGCTGAAATAAATCTATAAAAATAGAAAGTCAAACCAACAGATATTGCTGTGAACTATTTTCAACGCATTTTCTCCCCTCCAAGTCTAGAGGCAGGAGACATGTGTTTAAACAGCTCAGACTTGTTGACAAATAAGATTTGACCTATGTAGTCAGGTCAGACCAAATGCATGGACCCAGTCCTGAGGACCGTGACAGCCATGTGGTTGTTCAGAGCTTCAGAGCAAGACTTTTTTTTTTTTTTTTAAAGTATTTAGGACCAGTGAACTATTTTCCTCATATTAGGTCCCATTTGTAGTCTTCGGTCTTTGATACAGTTCCAACCTCAGTGTCTCACCCTGGAGAACGTTTACACAACTGGGTCCCAGGATGGTTCCCAGCTTTTTCTCCTGACTAACTCTGGATTGGAACACTGATCCAAAGTCTCTACTCTGTCCCCTGTATAGGAGGGGGCTACACTAGTCCATCAAGGGAAACCTCCTGGTCCATGTAGGGACCACTCAGAGGCTGAAGGAACACTCAAGAAAGCCTGTGGTCTGATGCCAAATGGCAAGGTGAAAATTTTAGGGTATATGTTAATTTCCAATCTCTGGGATAACAGATCCCCACAGATCTTGCCTAGATCCCACAATTCTGGAAGTCATGAATTAAAAATACCCCAAAGTCATGAAATCACATTCTGTCGGGAGACTTGTTTTTAAAACTACAACTTTCACAAAAACTGTCAAGGCAGTGTGTGGTGAATTTTTAAGTACGTGTCCAGAGATGCCTCCTAGAGCTATTACGTGAAATGATGGATAATGACCATGACACATTTGAGGCAGGACAACCAATTTTTTTCTTTGACTGAATTCAGGCCCAGTTCCTCCCACACCTGGTACCACCACTCACTTCAAAACTCCACTGAGAGGAAGAGGTTCCACGGACCCCTTTACAATTGGCCAAGCAGTATAAAACTAAAGGACAAGGCTCTCAGCACCCCTTCTTCAGAGCTCACCTCTCAGCTACAGCAGTGATGGACACACATTGCTCTCACACTCAGGTGACCAAATGCACTTCTCTCACACTGTTCACCTCAGAAAGAAAAACAACTAAACACCCAATTCGGCCTCACCTGCCTTTCCAGAGAGGTTTCCCATTTCCTGAAGAGCAAGCTTCCTCCCTGCTGCCTGAGAGCCCAGATTACCCCCAAGTGGAAACACCAGGGCCGAGTTCCCCTGCACCCTCTGAGGTGCTGGAGTCTAAAGCTGCCATGTTCTGGCACCAAGGTGAGAGGAGTACTGCCGGGAAGCGGAGGTCTTGCTGACCCCCAGGAAGCTGAAGAGCCACCTTCAACCGGCTCTGACTGGTGCTTCTGGGGTTCCTCGGTGTTTTAAGTGTGCTCCATTACATGCAGAACCCCACTTTCAATGTCTTTCTAGAAGAAATTAAGTAAGACCTATAGTCAGGTAATCAAAGAGACGGATAATGTTCTAATGCTCTTCCCTCGGCCTGTGGACAGTCTTACCTTGTACCCTGTTGGCTCTGACCGGCTGCCTGCGGAAGCCTCTTGTGGGAATTCTTCCTGACAGGTACCAATCTGCGCATGAAGGGCCAACCTAAATGGACACAAATCAGCTTCTAAATATTAACAAGCCCTACTCTGCTAAATCAGCCCTCCTTTCTCTTCATGGAAGTCTGTGGTGTGCCGAGAAGGCAGCCTGGAGCTAAAGGAGAAAAATCACTAGCAAAAAAAAAAAAAAAAAAAAAGGCGACATTGCTGTTAGGGAATTTCTCCATTTTGTGGGAAATGGTAGGTGATGCACCACATTTCTGACTTGCTTTTTAAATGATGAAAGAAAGGTGGGACAAAGCAGAAAGAGGAGTAGCCTCAGGCAGGGACAGAGCGCCCTCTGCCGGAAGCCTGTTACAGGAGTTAGTTCCATGACTCATGCTGAGCCAGATAGGTCTGTTTCAGAATTTATCACAGCAAATTTCCTATTTTTATATTTACCTTCCACTAGATACAACCAAACAGACAAGTCTTTAATCTCACGTTATTCGGTAGCCCTGTGGTGTGTCATGCAATAGGGTGTAGAGAGGAGGGGTGCCAGCTGCATCTTGTCAGTGGGCACCCACAGAGTGTAAATCTTGTCAGGCAAGGCCTGAGTGGTCAGCCTGTGGTTGGAGTGGAGGAGCCCAGATCTGCCAGCCACAGTTATCCTGTCCCTGGCTAGCACCAGGGCCACCTCAGACCACAGGCTCCATCCATGGCCACCACCTAGGGAGGAGGTCTCCTTGGTCACAAGGTCCATTTACTGGAAACTGCTGTCATGCCATGGGGTCAGTCCCTGTGAGACCCACAAATAACAGCTCCAGAAGCATCTTTTCTATTTGTAGTAACCTCTTCTCCCACTGCTCCAAGTGATAAATCAGGTGGGCAGTCTGAACAGCACTGTTGTTCCTCAGACACTGTGGTTACAGATGACTGACTGCCACAGTGTCCCTCAGCCACAGATGCAGCATAAATAAATGTCTATTAATCTCTGCCTAGTGAAGCAAAAGGCTGGCTGCTTAGCTGCTGGTGAAGGGTCAGGGCCACCAGCAGCGGGATCTTTATTCCTGAGCTGGAGTAGGGAGTTGCATTATCACCTGAGAGGAAAGAAGGGTTACTACAGATGTCCTGAGATGGCCACACATCACTGAAAGGAATGAATGATGTATGACCAGCTCTTGAGCTGGGGATCCAGAAGTAATTCCCACACATTACCTCAGCTTGATGTCCCATCTGCGGAACAGCTTGACCCTATGCAGAGACAGATTTTCCCTGGCTTGGTGGGAGCCTGTCCCAGGGGTTCAGAGGAGGAGAGTCATCTGGCCTTGGCAGCCAAGTAATCTGACAATCCACAAGCTTCTGTGGGGCCATCTCCATAGTCACTAGGAAGGCACTATTTTATTCCTCATCTTAACAGTACAGAAGAAACCATATTAAGATCCACAAAAATGCCAATCATAATTGCCTGTAACTCCAGTACTTGGGAAGCTGAGGTAGGCATGCCACCATTTCAAGGCTAGCCTGGAAATTACTAGTTGCTAGTTTTGAGTACAAAGTGAGACACCACACACACACACACACACACACACACACACACACACACACACACACACACACAGGATAAGTTATTCTACTAAAACCTTGCAATTGGAGGAAACAAGTGTGAGACCCAGATCTCCCTAATTAAAATCTCTCTTCCATTAAAATGCACAGGTCCATGATGCCCTAAGTCTCAGGAGAATGACCTGTTAGAGTTAGGGGAATGATTATAAGACACATAGGGTCTACCACTCCACCTGCACACAGGCAAGTGGACAGAGAGCACTTGCCCCCTGATATTTATTACCAGCCACTAACCGGGGGGGGGGGGGGGGGGCAGGTGGACACCCTGAGGATCCTTAGGACCTTCTCCTGACTCTCTCTATCTCCTCTCAACCTGACAAGAGCTTCAAACACCTGTTCCATGTTCCACAGATCTCACTTGTATTCCTGTTGTGACCTCACATGATCTAGCAGGGACTCAGATGGTGGCCCCGGCAAGCAAGTAGAAGGGGCAGAGGGAGCTGAAGATAAGAGAGGCACCAAGATTCCACTCCCTCCCATAAATACAGAAAACACCACTTCCTGTTGTGGTGGTGTTGCCTTTAACCTCAGTACTCCCTGAAACGCTCATTTGTGGTAGCTCAAGGAGTGATAACACCAGGGGGCACTGGTTCATCTAAAAAGAGAACATGCTACACGTTGTAAAACTGTTTCTTCTTCATAACCCAAAGGGTTTCAAAGCCATCAACATAGCATGTATTCAACAGCCACAACATAGCATGTGACAATTCCTTAACACAAATCAACTGGTTTTTCTCTACACAGGCAGGGTGGGTCTAATGCCTAAATCAACATCAGGGTCAAATAGAAAGTTCACTTAAGAAGCAAGCATTCACCACAACATGAAGACTGGTGTCAGCAAAGTATGCATTCTAAGATACTGCAAGCATAAAAATTCTAAAGTGCTGTGTTTTATTTTGCATACTATTTAATCATATTTTCTTGTACCAAGTAACTTATTTTTATGTTATTTTCTATAGAGGGAACAGAAAGAAAATCTGATTCACATACAATCAATACATTAATTGTGATTTGTGTATTGATGCACTCTATCTGGCACATGTGTGATCACATGCACAGATGTGTCATGTGTATTTTCCTCATGTATTATTAATAGAATACTCTTGCAGGAGAGGACTCTTTCACTGGGCACAGAGGATCCTCATACAGTTTATGGGCAGGTAAGCAGTAGGTATTTCTCAAAGAATAATGCCTAGGTCTACAGCCTTTAACCGTGCTCCTTTTTGTTTCCTTACCCCCTTTGCTTGGACAAAGTGTTTGCCGTGACACTCATCCTAGGCCTGTACCACAGGCTCATAAGAGGGGAAGTGTGTAGGAGGTTGTTTTGGAGTTATTCTTTCACTGAAAAGATCAATAGTAACTTTATTGTCTGTAGAGAAGGAAACCCTTAGAAATAGACCTTGTCACCTACATTTAATGCATGGGCTGACTTACTCAAGACTCTTGGTCATGACCATGGTAGTTATAATAGCCTATTCCTCAAACATCTGTAAAGCCACCCTCAGCATCTCTAGGACCAGAGTGAGTCTTGAATCAGGGTTTGACATCTATCTCCTCAGCCTTCTGATGAGTCTGTGACTGATATGAGAGAAAAGAGTCAGAATCAGGTTTTTATGAAGAAGCGTACATCCCCTGTCCACCCTAAACCTCTGTGTACACACAATCTCCTTCTCATCCAAGCAGAGAAGCCAGTAGCATCCACCCCAGAGAATGTGTCCCCCATGGCAAAGCATCACTGGAAACACACTGGATCTTATCAGCACCCATGTGGTGAGCAGTCAGCGCTACCAAAAGTTTAACATTTCCAACCCAAGCATTCTCATAAACTTAAAACAACACAACAAGCAAAGAAACAGAAAGCATGTAAAGGAGTTCTGAATCCCGTGATGCCTTCTATATGAGTAAAGCTTGTCATCCACTGCTAAGCAAGTATTTATGGTGGGGGTTGGGGGTGGAGCTAAATGAAAAGGCATGTATGGAGGCCATGCTAGGTCTCTGTACACACCAATGGTATAGTTTAATCATGTGGGAAATTCCTCTGCCCTATCTTTTATGGCCATGTTCTTACAGCTTGTGGGACTGTTTGCATCACAATAGGCAGAAGACCAAGAGAGTAGGCTTGGACAAAACAAGGGGAGATGGGATAGAGTATATCAGGGCGTGCCTCCTCCCTTTCCTGAGCAACACAAGAAAATCAAAGCCCAGAGATTATGGTTTCTGTTTGGAAGCTCTGACTTTATATGTTTTCCTTCTGAACAGAGTCCAGACCCATTTCTGTAAGACCTATAAAGCACATTGTGGAATAAAGTTCTTGGCTACCACCCAGGGAGGTTTTCCTCCTCCGTGTTTGCATAAAATAAATTATTACTATAACACTTTGCTGTAGTCATTACAATTAAAACTGGGACATTTGATTACCACATATAGGCCCACAGGCTCCTTGTTGGGGAGCTAAAACCGTTCTTCTAGATTACTTTGTATTCACTACATATATCATTTCCACTGCCATAGACCATTAATCTGCTTGTCCATAGTTATTCTACTATATCTGTATTAAATGACTTCACTTTCTGTCTGTCATCCTATGTCAGAATCCAACAACAGAAGAGAACTTCACACCTTCCCTTCTCCTCCAAGGTGATATGTGAAGTGGCTTCTTCCAATCCTCTAGTGTTTCCTGGACTGAACTGGGAGCACCAGTCATACCCACACTAGATGGCCAGTCTTGGTCCCCACACTCCCAAAGCCACTTTGTTTCTAGAATTTTTCTTTCTAGACTTCATACCCTGCCCAGGCCTACAGATGAGTCAGTGAGGCTGCAGAACCCTGTCTGTCTTTCCACCCACCCTGTTCTGCTGCTCTGCTCTGACCACCTGGGCTCCTTCCTGTTCATAAGGCAGTGCCTACATCCATGGGGCTGTGTCTTAGCCCAGCCTGGCTTCCCACAAGCTCACACACAGCAATGAGTCCCTGAAACTGGAGTTAAATGGCTTGCTTCTCTGGTTTCAAGGTAATTTGCATATATTTTCTCACTTAGCATAGCAACCTTATCTTAATTATGATTTTCATTTAATTCTCCCATTACAGCATGGGCTTCTGGAAGTCTGCCTCTATCCTGCTGACTCAGAACACCGTGCCTTGATTCAGTCAGGTAAGAAGATTATGAGAAAGAACACTGCCAAGGGAAGGAATGGGCAGATGGACTTACATATGAAATAAGTGACAAGTTACTACCAGAAAGCCCAGGTCATCCACCCAATATAGACCTGGTTGGTGCTAAGATGATATGAACATTTAAAGTCAGAAGTTACTCCTGGATCCCTGTAGAGCATTTGCCCTCAGTTCTGTACCTTGGATCTTCCTAAGCCATCTGTCATTGTTAAAGTCGTAAGAGTAGAGGGCCACCATTCAATTTAGTGGATGATTCACAGGACAAAAGTGAGTTCTGTGTCTCTGGGTCTTTTGGATGAAGAGGGGTCTACACACCCTCTGGAGAGGCAAGTAATACCGGTGCCCACAGGATTGTACCATCAAATGCTAAGTAACTCGGGGTTCCAAGGGCCTAGGGAAGAGTTGAGTTTGTAGTGGGTCATGGGGGAAGTCTGGAAGAGCAAGTCCACCGGTTCTCCCCAGGAACCTAGAAAGACACTACCAAGTCCCCAGGAGAAGTAATGGAGTGATGTCTCAGCTCCTGTCCATCCTCCACTGATACACTCTTCATTTTCACAAAAACAATGAAAATGACCATCTTAGTAATAGCCATTCATTCTGAATGCTAGGAATTGTGTGAACTTCTTTGGGTGAACTTAATTTATCTTTTAAATCTTTGCCAAAATAATAAGTCTATGGTATAGATAACACCACACAAAGAAAACTAATTCATCATCTGGCCTAAGGTCAAAGTTCTACAAGATGGGGATCCTTAGGGTCATCCAGGGACAGCTCTGGAATTCTATATAGGCACAGAGGGGTTTGAGCCAAATTAAGGGTGCATAGAAATTCATGTAATATTGAGATGGTTCCAAAGGCTGATGCGCAGAATGGGACAGAGGGGAGGCAGATGGGAACATGAAAAGAAGTTAGGCCCTGCAGTTGCACTCAAGACAGTGTCTGACACCAGTCAGCTCTAATACTGCACCAAACTGTGGCCACACTAAGAAGGATAAAGCGCTACCCACCAGCCAGCAACTCACAGAGGCTACTTCAGGAGGCCTCCACACTATCCTGCAGGTAGAGATCCAGAGCTTGGCATTCCTTTAGCCCTTTGCTGCTCAAATCTCCTTCACACTGAATGCAAAACAGATGCTGTGGGAAGCATGGGTAAATGTAATTTCAATGTTGGATTTATCGTGATTTTCTGTTGCTAATGCTCCAAAAACTTTATGTCATTTCTAAATATATCTAACTCTTAAATATGTAGGTTACCTCCTTCACACACAAAAAAAGTATGTTCAAACACCATTGACTCCAGCCATTAATAACTGACCAAATCAACATAATCCAGGAACTCAGAATGATTTTGTAAATTTCCATTTATTAGAAATTGAGGTAAATACTAAAAAATATTGGAATGACATTTGTAAGCTGTCAAATATACTTCTCTATGTTCGGATGTGGCTTGAACTAGTCTTTTAAAAATTGATCAGATAAGCTCAGGGCCCTTGGAAACCTCTGAAACTGTTATTGGATTTCATAACAGCTCCCATCTTAAATAACCTTCAGCATGTATTTGTTTTATAAAAATTCATAAAAATTTATACATAATAGAGAATATGTACATTTAATTTTCATCTTTTCTTAATTTTCATGTCGTATGTTGAGAAGCCAGTTGCCAGTGGTTCTGTTGGACTGTTAGCAATAGTTCATTTAGGAACATGTGAAGGTAGAACTGACAGAGTCCTCACCTATGTAAGACAGTCAAGCAACATTAGGGAAGAGGCATGCACAAGGCCTGCCTAGCTCACTCTCACATTCCATCCGAATCCTGAGCACTGACTTCCCTTTGGATACACAACAACTTCTGGCTTGGAGTTTTCTGCATTTTGGTAAACTTTGCATAGACTTCTGTTCTCTCATGGAGCCACTCCTGGACTGGGTGTCCAGCTCATGTCTTAGTCTGACCCATGGAGGAGCGTTGGGTGATTACAGTTTATAGGACTAGCATGTGCCCCACAATGTGGCAAGCATGCTGTAATAAGAGAGGGTGTTCAGAGCAGGGCCATTCCACAGCTGGTGGGGCACGTTCTTTGGCCCACTGCCAACAACTCCATCTACCACCTGCCTTTTAAAGGCTCTACTTTCAGATGGTATGCACCTGGAGGGGTCAGTACCTATGACTTCATTGATTGTATCGGTTCTGCAAGCCTGTGTGCAAACAGCATCTGGTGCTCAGTGGTTCTGCACAACACTAGAGAGCAAAGCAAGGGCCTCCATGCCCCCAGTACAGGACAGACCTGGGGTTTGGATACTGGCAGTGCTTGAGAAGCTCTCTTTCACCCCCATGAAGATGACTTATTTCCTAAATTCTCAGAATTGGACAAGTGGATACTCGGGGTAAAGGTCAGGGTTAAGTGCTGCCACTTCATTTTTCCTTTTTAGACAGAGTCTCACCATATCAGCCAGGCCAGACATGAAGTCATTAGACTCCCCAATGATAACAGACAACCCCCCCCCCCCGGAGTAAAATCCCCTTCTTTTTATTCAGCATTTTCTAACCAATATTATTTTCCTAAATGAAAAGAAAACAGGAGACCTCCTGTAGGAAACTGACCATCTCCTTCCTTTGCTGTGTTATTCAGTGGTCCTCAGCTCACCTCATGCTTCTGTCCTCTGTTTGAAGTTTATGTGTTCATTCCTATTACTTTTAATTAATTTTTGGCGTGGTATATCCTTCTCTGTCACTTTATGCATTATCCACATCCATCTTTGTGACCTCTGAAAAGTAGATTTCTTATAGATAATAAATAATTGGGTCTTTATTTTAGTCATTCATTCTGACAATCTTTGTCATTAACATTTAGATAATTCTGGCCTATGACAGATCATAGTGAATATCTGATGTGTTCATAACCATTTCTCGTTTTTGCTACATTTGCTTCTTCTTTTTCCTATTTTTGCTGCTTTCAGTGGAAGGGTTGATAAAATCCCCCCCCCCCCCGGGGATCAGTTACATACCCTGTGACCAGGCAGTGACCAGGCAGTGACCAGGCAGTGACCAGGCAGCTATTTCCCTTTCTTTTCTTCTTCACTCTATTTTAAACCTCGGGGACTGACCTCACCTTACTGCATCTAAATGATCATCTGCAAGTTATTAGGATAGTCAAACTCATCTTCCATGGTAAACGGTGGTCTCTGAGGAACCCTGAAATTGGCTCATAGCTCTAGGCAATGGAATCTTGATTTCTCAAGCATCAATCAAGAGTGAATTTAAGCAGAATTTTTCTTCAGACACACATTATGCTCATCTTGCCCACCCCTGTGCCTCCTCTGCATCATGCTTTGAGTCCCTCCCATACACATTGCACCACCCACATGCATGGGTTTGCCCACGATTCCTTTAGCTTTCCTGTGGAAGAGGTAGCCACAGCTTCTTGGCACAGGCTGAGGGACCCTCTTGATGGGCATAAGTGGGAAATGGAAACTCTCATATCCAACCACACATGCCTGCAGTCTGGGACTCAATTCAGCATACCACCATGCTGTGGATGCTGTAGATGACTGTAAGTTAGGGCTGCAGACATGAAGCCGTGAGCCTCGGGAGAACTTGCTTTCTCTTCTTTGTCTCTACTAAAAACTTTTAAAAAGAAATTTATCAGGACTCACAAGAATTTTAGCAGATTGCAACTCAAGCCCTTTTCTTTACTACAAAAAGTCAAGGCAACGGAGCATAAAGTAACAAGCCACGGGTGCATATATCTCTTTTTCCTTTTGATACAATGTCCATAAGACATTTAACCTTACTTTATAAATGATATCTCACCCAGAATTTTATCTTTACTTGAATTATAAGAATTTTAAAATTGAAGTGAGAATTTTTAATTAAATTCCTTCATTTCTCAAGTAGAAAATAGATGCTTACTAGTTCAAAAGACCAGAGGGAAGGTCACTTTGATAAACTGTCAAGTAGGTGGGAAAAGAACAAGGTAAACCCAAAAGAACAGATGATCTATCCCCCAGAGCATTGCATTGATATCGACCAGAGGCCGCAATGGGCTTTATGGCTGATTCCCTTTTCAGCATACTTACAAGGGCTTTAAAAAAATGTCTTTCCAAAGATATAGAGGAAACTGAAGTGAAGGAATAGGCTGCCTTACAGAAGTAACGGCTCTGAAAAAGCCATGAACTTGTAACGAAAGGGCTACAGACAATACACCAAATGTGACTTCAGCTTACTATTCCTCAGGACCTGAAACTGTGGTGAAGGACTGAAAAAAAAACCAAATTACAGGAAAATAAGAGCTAATAGGAATAAATTACAAAATATACTCAATTCTTTGATGACCTTAGGTAAACTCGTAAATGTTTATCCCAAAAGTCTTCACTCATAGTGAATTGAATGTGATAAGACTTAAGCATACTGTTGTGTAGAAAGTGGCTTTGCTTGCTTGCTTTCTAACATTGTATTTGCCTATTGTACAGTGTTCCCAAGGTGAGAAGGGGTCAAAATTTAAATCGTAATGCCTGAGAAACCATGCATTTCTCTGTTACTTTCCTTCAGGTAAAAACACACAAAAAACAAAACACAAACTGTAAAAGCTGGTGGCTGAGTCTGTGCTTCCTAGGAAGTATCAGTAATGCAAGTGATGATGATGTGATGAAGCATTCTACATTATTTATTCAAATTATTTCATAGATGTACCCTATTATTATTTTTTATTTACCCATTGTTTTTGAGGTAGAGCCAGAAGGATCAAAAGTCCAAGGTCATCCTTGGCTACATGTTAAGTTCCAGAGGCTAACCTGGGCTACAAAAGAGACTGCATCTTAAAAAATCAAACATGACATAGATGACCTGTGATTTCTTATGGGTTGTACGATAGTGAGTCTCATAGCTGGGTTGATAATGGGTATGAGTCACAGTCTCAAAGCCTTGCAATTTCCAATTGTCACACCTCCTGTTGTGGTAAAAGACTCCCTGCCACACACCATAGGCTAAGGTTACTAGTCTTCAAATGCTCATTAGGAAGTTGGACATTTCAACTCAGTTTCCCTCTCTCTTGTTCATGTTGGCAGGAAGTTAGGCCTCCTACCATGATCTCTGACACATAGGGCTGGTCCCCAGCCTATCTGACAAGAAGGGTCTTGGAAACTAGCCCCAAAGTCAGCTGTTCATTTTCCTCTGGCCAGGGTTAGGAGTCTGCAGCTGGTGTGCATTAAGTGTCCTGAGGTGGCTTCTGAGGCTATGATCCCACAAGAAGTGGTCCTCAGCATCTTAAAGTCTTAACAGTCACTGTTGGAACAGATGGTTTCTTGGGATATTCTCAGACGATGGGAATTGGAAAGAGCAAAGGGCATCCCACTTGCCCTGTAACTTGTGGCCTTTATCACATCTCCCACCAAATTTCTGTGTGTGATAACTACTGGATATTATCTGGCCCAAAGATGCTTCCTTCTTGAGACATAGGTACGTCACTGATATTTTCTTCCACTTAGCTTAGATATCACTTCCATCCTTAAGGAGAGATCATAATCATGTCTTAGATCTTCTCAGAGTTTTAAAAAGTCACCGCATCCCTTGGTTACTGTATTTCCCTAATAGAAAAGATAAAATATGAGGGACCAGCAACTTTACCTTGCCTTTAGCCACTTGTCTCCAGTTGGTTTAAGGATGGTGCCTTTGGGGTGCGTGTTGTGGACAGCACCTTTGATTACGGCTTATCCTGGGTTACTATACAGGGAGTGATCATTCCAAGAGAAGGATGGATGTCTCTATAAATCTGTAGAGGATTTGGCACCATGTGATCACCTCTCTCTCTCTCTCTCTCTCTCTCTCTCTCTCTGTACAAGCAGGAGATATGTCATTTAGTGTTTATAATTGGATAACAAGTGTCCACATCCATGAAAAATCATCTAAATGACATTATACAGCATAGTGAGAAGTGTGGCTGTGTACACTGTCCCCTGACACATGGTCTCAGAGAGAAAGCTCCACTATCTTATGCTGACATCCCTTGCTCCAAACGGCAAAGGAAGAAAGCTATAAAGAGCATCCCTGTCAAGCCAGGGCTTATCTGTAAATCCTGGGATACTGGTTATGAAATCTTGACTCAGTCCCACATAAGTGTTCCATCTTGGACTAAGGGGATTTGGAAAATTTAACATCCTTTTCCACTGAGTTAAATTTGAATGTAATATAATTTGTGATCGCCAAGGAACAAAACAAGACAAGGGTAATTAATTATGTTATATATGTGAAGAAAAGTTTGAGTGTGGTTTACAATGATTTCAGGGTTTATTAAATGTAAAATGAACATAAAAATAGAAGAAAGCTGTGCAGGCTGACAGCTGGTTCAAATTAAATAAAGTCTGACTCAGAATATTAATTTTAAATGTTATATGCATGAATATGAGTTTTACACTCTGCATGATTTCAGAGTACCACAACTTCCATTGTATGTATATTTAACTTCTAGGGCTCCTGTGTATCCAGACACCTTGGAAGGAACATTTGTGATTATACAACCTCTGGGACTGAAGAGCATTAAGGATGTGTTTGCAGATTCCTTTACTGTGTAGGCTCTTGCCTCCCTCTTCCTAGATGTTTTGGGGAAGAGAAGGCTTGGGGGTGACATGAATTACAAAGATGAATGTCAGGTGTGCAGATGAAGAGAGGCTACCTCTCCTGGAGCATGTCTGAGAGCAGAAATTTGGAAATGAGTGGAAATGATGTAAGCATTGCCAGATTCACACATTGACAGTGTGCACAACTCTTATGAGCCCTGTGAGAAGGTCTGATACAGCCATAAGGCTTAGCATAGTGCCTGCTTCTCAGTCTCAGATCAATGGGGGAGGATCCTTTTCTCTGCTGAGGAATGGATGGATTAGTTTCCTGAATCTGTTAATACACAAAGAGAAATTATTTATTTACATAGGTTCCCTAAAATTCTTTCTAATTGCAACATGACTAAAGGTCAAGTAAGGACTTGAGGTAGGGAGGACAAAACTTACTTATATCACTGAATATGGAGAGACGTCGAGCTGGTGCCAAACAAAAGCTTTCACCCCTACTGGCAAGCCTTCATGGTGTTGGAAGGTAACTTGTGAGATACCGGAAAGAAAATCCATCATTAACATCATCCAGCTACGAGCCACATACCCCAGAGCAGCAACCTACTTGTAGGACACTGAAGCAATAGTGCTACAAATGTTATGGAAGTAATCAGCCCAACACCACCAAAGTGGCCAAGAAGCTGAGACTGGCTAGGCCAAAGGCCTAGGGAAAAGACTTATTGCTATATCCATAAAGCAAAGCATCACTTAAGTCTCATCAGAGATTTTTTTTTTTTTGTAGTAGTAGTAGATGAGAATTAACACAGAGACCCACAACTGGACAATATGAAGAAAATGGGAGACTTTGGAGCACTCAGGCCTACACATGATGCTTTTGTCAAGTCCCTCCCCTCAAGGGTCAGGGATCTGTGTGGCAAAGGAGGAAAAAAGATGGTGATTCCATGGAAACAGCATCTCCCAGATTCAGTAGAACTGACACGCATATAAATTCACGGAAACTATGACATAACGACTCACACAGGTTCATACTAGACAAAAATCCCAGTGCTGAGAGGGGGAAATGGACCCCGAGTCCGACCCCTAACCAAGAGCTATCCGCTGGGAAAGTGAAAATCATCTTTCTCCAATACAGTGTCTCTGGCTTCATCAACCACACTCCATGCTCAGGAGCAGTTGGGTCAACACAGAAAGAATGCCATGTTTCCTGTATACTTCCCATTCTGTTTTGGTCTTTTCCTTAATTTTTTCGTTTGTCTGTTTTAAATTTTTGAGAGAAAGAGAAAAATAATATGAAGTTGAGTGGATAGGGAGAATTGGGGGGGATGTGATTCAATATATGTTATGGAAAAATAATAAATTAACAAATATAATTTTTAAAAAGACATCAATGAAGACACCTGTAGAAACATCAGAATGATGCCCGTGAGAGAATCAACAAAAATGAAGAGTTCAACTAGTCCTTTAAAATCTCATTTAAAATCCAAATTAAAATGCAAACCATCTCAAATAGTTTGAAACAATGGTGGTGGGAACAGAACCAGATTCTCCTTTGTCTGCCATGGTCAACAGAGACATTTGCTCCTGGAATTCAGCAGGGCTGTGGCCTGGTGGTGCAGGACCCCTCTTCACATCATCTGGCAACAGCCTGGAGCAGCCCAGCTGCCAATGTGGAACTTGCACATTTATAATAAAGCTTTAATAAAATAAGTAAATTGGCATATACTAGCAGAGACAGCCTTGTGTCCTTCCTTGAGTTCACCCCCTTACTTATACGGCCCACCCACCACCCTGTTGCTCCTACTCTCCTGTTCAAACAGTCTCCCATTCACTTTGGTGCCCCTTCTGTTATTGTTAAATCTTCGTTTTTGCAAAGGAGAGAAAACATGGGATATGTGTCTTTCTAACTCTGGTTTCTTTAGCTGAAAACAGTCATCTCAAGTTCCATCTCTTTTGCCAACACAGACATGGCTTTGCTTTTTGCAGTTAAATAATAGTCCTCTGTGTATTTTCATCCGTTCTCGTGTTGATGGGCATTTAGGCTAATGGTGGGTCCTTATCATACCCTTTCTTTTATTCTCTCCCTCCCTCCCTCTCCCCACCCTCTCTCTCTTCCCATTTTCCTCCCACTGATCAGTTTTGTATGAACAATTTCCTCAGAGAACTGTCTCAGCTCTTAGAATCTTGAGCAGTTATCTCCCTTCCACAGGAGTTATGGAGAAGCTGCTGTCATGTTGATTCGTAGCTCCTTTGGGCCATGTTCAAGATTTTGGTCTTGCATTCATGGCAATTACAGGAAATGTTTCCCCACATTTTGGAAATTATCATCAAAGGCTTCAGTCTAATTCTATTTTCATAGTCAGAAAAGAAGTGAAAGGCAGGTATGTGCTTTCTCAGGGAAGGGCTGAAGGTGGAGCATCTCCCCCAGGCCTTGACTCATGAGTTGTTCAATCACAAGAGAAACTGAGGTGTCTGCATTCCACGCTCAGCAATTTCCTGCCCTGAGATAAATAGAGTGCACCTCTTCCCCTTAGCAATGTGTATTGCCCCTGGGTCAGGGTCTGATTGACAAGGGCAGGGTGGGGTCATCTTGCCTTATTTTTCGGTTTTCAATCTTGTCAGTCGTGTGTGTGTGTGTGTGTGTGTGTGTGTGTGTGTGTGTGTGTGTGTGTGTGTGTGTGTGTGTGTGTGTGTATGTGTGTGTGTGTGTGTGTGTGTGTGTGTGTGTGTGTGCCCACCCCATTTTACAAATGTCAAGAAGGCCTCTGAGGAGGAGCCACACCTTCCCTGGCTGCAGGTGTTCCATGTACTCTTTGCAGCTTGTTGAGCAAGCCTTTCTCTGTGAAGATGCCAAACAGTTAAACCGCTAGGTGAACTGCAGATACCTTTAAATAGGAGGTGGGCGCATTTATTTGCCGACCTTATGCAGAGCTTTAGAATCCTCTCCCAGTCTTAACCTCACAAAACAACAGAAAAATGCAAGTATTCTAAATCATTATTAATTCATGCGTGGTGAGTATCGATCCAGGCTATGTCCTCCAGCCTGACATCTAGAACACTGATGCTTTTAAGGCACCCAAAGGTGGCCTGGCCTGCACATATATCTGCCTAGAATATTCACAACACTGTACGCTGCAACCAGTGCCAGAGAAGTCGAATAAATTACAGCTCCATTAATAGGCCTTCCTGCCTCAATGAATGCCAGATGTTGCACAGGTGACCTGATGGAATGCTACAATCCCCCGGTTCCCATAAATAATGGGAAAAGCTGTCAGGAGAAATAGGCAAACACAAGCATACAGACTCAGCTAGCATTCTGATGTTTTAACTCTTTGTCAACCAAAGAGTTCATGGAGAATTTTAAATATAATCAAGAGAATGGAGCAGCTTCTGAGTTAAACACTGGTATAGTATGTAGGATTGGGGTGGGAAAGACTTGGTCCTAGCCACCCTTGTAAGTACATGCCTCAGTTTCCTAGCTTTCTGCCCTGAGTCTCTGCTCAGAGGAGACCCAACCTCATTTCCAACACTCAGGTCTAGGCATCACTCACTCTTCATGACAGTTAAAACCTTCTGCGTCTATAATCACTTTATCTCGTCCTCTTTGCTGAAGGGTCTTGCTGCCTCTTTCTTTAAGCTATAAGCATTAAAAATCCTTCATTTGAGAATTTCAAACATGTATAAAGTGAAATATGATCACATTTACTGCTATTTTCCCTCCAACCTCCCCTTTATTCTCTATAACACCTCCCTTCCAACTCCATGTCTTTAAAAAAAACCAACAAACAAACAAAAAACAAAGCCTGTGTGTTGGGTGTGAGCCATCCACTGGAGCACAGGAAACCTGAAGTGGCCACATCCTCAGAAAAAGAACGCATCTCCTTTTCCCTAGAAACCATCAATTGCCAATAGCTCCAAGTCATGAGTAAAAAAACAAACAAAAAACTCAACCATGTAGTGAGTCTATAGGACTCTAGCAGCAACACAAACACTAATGGTGGAGGATCTACACTCCTGAACCAAGTCCCTGGGGGCCTAATCCCACTGTGTTTTTCTCTGGGCCTTATTTTAAACATTTTATTGAGCTGTAACTGACATATAACATAGGACACACATTTAAAATATACAGTTTTGTAAGCTTGCTTCTGAGTACTGTACTGTGAGAAACTGACATCCAGCCAGGAGCCTGTGGCAAGGTGTACAGTTTGGTAAGTTCACACCTGTGCCTCATAATCAGTCCTCTCCCCCATCCTTCCTCTGCCCCAGATGATTCTGCTGTGCTTTCTGCTCTGCAGGCCACCCCACATGTTCTAGACCCAGCCTTCAGGAGACCAAGTATTGGGGCATTTTGATGAACTTTAATAGGCTCGTAAATATGGTTGAGGGTGAAGATACCGATTTGTTGTTTCTCTTTTCTCTATACATCCTGTTTCTTCCTTTCTAGCTTAGGCAGGCTTTAGGGTTTGGGTTTTGCCCACTCTGCTCGTCAGCCACACCCTATGTCTTATCTGGTGCTGCTGCAGGAGTAAATGAGCCTGCCCACTCAAGACACCTCTCTATCAGAGAGAGAGAGGAGAATCCCCTCCCCATGTTTACAGCTGGTATTGTGCTAGATTTTGCTTTTCTGTGTGATAAGAGCTATGAAATGTGATTTTATAAAACAGTCTTACAGTTATTTCTATTAAATATAGTCTTAGTTAGACACAGGGGAAAGATGTAGTGGGATTCAGGCATTATTTAGGGAGACTTAGAGGTGTAGCTTTGGGGTATCAGAACCCTGAATGGGTTGTGGTCAGACCACATTGAGGCCTTTCTTCCTGTTTTTTCCTGCATTCTCAGGCCCCAGATTGGACCATCTGGCGTGGGACATTTCCATTCTCCAATAATTGTCTTAAGGTTCAATTTGTATCAGTGAGTGTTTATGTAACCTCTTAATTAATCCTTTATATGATATGTTGCAAGTGAATAATCCTGCAATTAGTCAGACCCTGTCATCCCTGGTCCTCTTTAAGACACTGCACTGTTTTGGCAGCAGAGTATGTTAGACCCTGTAAAAGCCCCCGCCCCATCTGTCTCTGTTTCTCTCTCTCTGCTTTCATGTGCACTTTTCCCTTGCAGTGTTTCAAATTCCCTAGATCTGCACAAGTAAAGTTATCATCAAATTTAGAAGTAGTTTTAGCCACCACTGTGGCTATAGCTGTTGAGCTTTTTCCTCTTACTTCCAAGACCAGTGAAACCAACCCAGCTGACCCCTGGGTTTTTTATGCTCTGAACATTTATTCAAGATAAACATCTTTGAAGTAATTTCTGTATCTCACCACTTACCAATACTCTAGAAATGTAGGGTGTGCCTTGTATTTGTTGGTTTTTAGTTGTAGTTTGACCCTGCTTCTGTTTTGCCTTTTCCTCTCCCGGACATTACCTTATAATAATTCTTATTGTATATTGTCTTAGTTTAGAACTTTCTCAGTTAGACAAAAGGGAGAGATGTGGTGGAATTCAGGTGATAGATTACAAGGCTTAGATACATGTCTCTGGAGTTCCGGGAGCTTGAACGGGCATGGCCAGCCCGATTGAAGAGTCTTCTGGGACCCTGAACTGCCCTCTTTTGTTCCTGTGTTCTCGGAGAGTGGAGTGGCAAACCCAACGTGGAACTGTTCCTATCTTCAAGAATTGTCTTAAAGTTCAGTTTGTATCCATGAGTGTTAGTATACCCTTTAATAAATGTCAGTCCTTTGTATGATATATTGCAAGTGAGTATTACTGCAATACATGCATACAAGTGCACATACATGGGCACAAATTTACACATGCACAACCACACATATACATATACATTCATGCATACATGCAAGTACATGCATTTACATACACACTCCCATATGCACAGGGCTCTCCAAGGGATGCTCATGCATCATCTTCACTTCTAGAGTCTCATTTACTTTCTGCCATTTCTCTGGCTTATGGGGACTCAGAAGAAACCTTTGTTTGTTTGTTTGTTTGTTTGTTTGTTTTTTTAACAATGGCAGTGGCATCTGAGAGTTCTCATCACTTCCATTCTAGGTGATTTGCATTTGTCTACTTGTTAACCTACCCTACCAAATGTCCCCTTCCTCATTTCATCTAGACATGGGCACAACATCTGGGAAGGAATGGAACTGGACCACCATCTTCTGTGGATAAGAAGCATATCACCTGCTTCCTGGGTACAGATGTGAACATAAGGACAGCGGTCACAGAGAAGATAATGCCTGTAGAATCTGATGAATTATACCAAAGAGGCAGCTTTCCTTGTTTATGATTTAGTTTCTCAAGTTTTCTGCTATACACTCTGTAGGTTAAATCTAAAGGCACATGCCCTATCTCTGCATGCACCATTTGCTCATGGGTGTTAAGCTGTTACTTCCATAGCTTGTTTCTTTCATATTTCATGCGGGAAAATATAGACAGGCAGGATTCCCTGCTCCAGCTGCTCTGCATAGACCTCAGAACTGTACCCCCTTGTGCAGAAAGAGCCGACTCCTTAACTTGCCATCAGCATGGCGTTTGGACTGGGATCACCCTGGAATACATACAAGACTGGTTTCCCTGCTGTGAAAGGGGCAAAATTCCCAGGGAGCTAATGACCAGACCAGGCCACAGAAAGTCACCTCCCCTGTGATCCCTGTATCATGCTTTGCCAGGGTGTGAGACCATGTGTGAGGGGGATGAAGACAAGGTCTCTCCTTCCATCTCAAAGACCATTCCATGTGTCTGAGGAAAGAACCCACTGTTTTTCAGATACGTAAGGATGCAATTTCATGCATGGCAGCTCAATAAAGAATATTTAATATATTCAAGTCTACAAATGTAAACCAGACCTGGCCTGAGTGCAGCTTCCAGTGGAGTTTACATCCCTCCAAGCCTCTGACATTTGTAACTGTTCACGTGTTAACCCAAACCATCCACTCATTCACCTTAGTAAAAGCATATTTTGGGATTTTATGTGCTGGGACTGGACATCAAAGAATTGTTTTTATTATAGTGTGATTGCTTGCCAAGTCTGGCTTCAGAGCAGACTGACTGCTCGGAAGCATGTGAGCTGGCCAGTGGTGGAGCTGGGTAAGAAGACAGGTAGGAGGTGCTCCCCAATAATCTTCACAGGGTCTGAGAGTGGATTCTCGCTCCCTTTGCCATTATGGATTTTTCGGCTGACTAGCTGATCTGAGAAGTCAGAGATAAGGCCTATGAGTTGCCCTACTGTTCGGGCTCTGTGAGGAAAAAACCTAGCCCCTAGCCTAACCCATTCTACAGTGACTATCAGCTTTGTCTGGGCTACACTGTCACTGAGCATGTATCTGTAGTCAGACATGAACAGAGGCTAGGATATGGTACTGGATGACCCCCCCCCACCACCACCACCAAAAAATAGCCTGGGCATTGCTCTGCCCTATTCCTTCAAGATAGCTGTAAGAATTTTGCCTGACACAAGTCAATATCTGTTATTCTCTCTCTCTCTCTCTCTCTCTCTCTCTCTCTCTCTCTCTCTCTCTCTCTCTCTCTCTCTCTCTCTGTGTGTGTGTGTGTGTGTGTGTGTGTGTGCCTGTTTCTGTGTCTTTCTCCCTCCCCCTTCTCTCCTTCCCCCTCTCTGTGTGTGCCTGTCTCTCTCTCCCTCTCTCTTCTCTCCCCCTCTCTCTATGTGTGTGTGCCTGTGTTCTCTCTCTCTCTCTCTCTCTCTCTCTCTCTCTCTCTCTCTCTCTCTCTCTCTCTCTCTCTCTCTCTCTCTCTCTCTCTCTCTGTATCTTTCTCCCCTTCTCCTTTCCCATTCTCTTTCTCTCTCTCTCCTTCCCTTCTCCCATCACAGCCCTGGTATGAGATTATCCCACAGGCTTTCCATGCTCTCTGCCTTTTCTGGCATAAACAACAGCATAGAGATGCCAATTCAATGTACCCCACAGACACCCCACACACACCATGAAGTAACTCCAAAAGGGACAGCTGAGTGTTTCCCCTGGGGTAAGACCAAAGCATCTATAAAACCAAAGCAAAACATCAGGATTTTCTAACTGCTCCTTCCCTCCTAGGCTTTTCACTAGATGGGATCAGAATGACTGAGCACCCCCACATTCATGAGGTACTCCCAATACCCATTAACTCTCACCATCCCCCATGGCTAACTATATGGGTATCACATGTATCCAGGGCCTCCACATGAAGTCTGTGCTTCAAGCATCAGATTCATAGCTCATTCTAAAGTCAGAGCCACACCCAGAATTCACACATTCTTATGAGCAAATACTGAAGACCTAGGTAGGAAAGAGAAGTGGTTAGAGCAGGACCAGCACCTCTCAACATTGTGTGTGATGAAGCAATGCTAAGAAGTAATTTTCTCTTTCCACAGATGTTTGCAAAAGAGGAAATTGGCTTAAAGCAAAGCAAAGCAAACAAAATAAAACCAGTTTTAGTTTCACATAAGGAAAAACTTGAGTAGAAAATGGAAATAAAAGCTGGCCCTGAGGACATGTTAGCACGAGGTAGGAGATATGCTGAATCCACAGCCTGCCGTAGGGGTGTCAGGGGCCTGCCAAGGCTAAGAGAACATAGAGGCTTAGGCTCTGGGTGGGTGGCCTGCCCACAGCATCCCATGAGCCCGTGCCCACATTAGCACTCTGCCTGCTGACAGGCCAGAGTGAAGGTCAAGTACCTCAGAAAAGGTTTGGCAAGGCTGAAAGGAAGGGCTGGTCATCCTTAAAATGGGCATGGCCAAGACCCTCCAACACTGCCTTCCTGCCTACACCTGGCTAGGGAAGCCTCCTCAAGCTATTAAGAGCAGGTTCAGCTTCTACATGTGTGCACTTGCTCTGTAGCCTAGCCAAGATCCTGTGCTCAGTCTAATATGTGGTCAGGAAACATACTGTACATTTGCAACAGAAGAGGCCTGTCTGCAGTTCTCCTAGACATGCCTCACTCCAGCGTCCAACGCTGGACAAGGCCTTAGAGCAGAGTATCTGAAGTTCTCCAGTAACATCTAGATCTTTTCTGACTGTCCGGAGGTTTGCTCTCAAGGAAAGACTCACTATGGTTCTCAGGCAAATAGCATGAGGGACTTGGGAATGGCATGTGGTTCATAATTTAACTTTATGGGGTAAAGGTGAGGTGCCAACACCTGGGAAGGCTCAAATCCCTCTCTCTGGACACAAACACACTGTGGGTGGTCTTGATTGTATTATAGAGCATTAGCATCAAGGTTGCTTTTCTTATTTTTTTCTCACCTAAACTTCCTCACTCTGCCCCCATTCTGTCCAGGGAATCGGGTAGGCAGATTGTCACCTCTTTACATCTCACCTCCCCTGTCTCACACCCATCTTTATAGCAGACCACTTGCTGTGCCCTCCCCCTCCTCTCTATCTCCATCTCCACAGGATCCTGCACATCTTCTCCAAATTCCCTCCCCTCACCTCCTCATCGCAGCCCTCATCTCCAGCAGGCATTCCCTGGGAGCCTTCTAGCCAAGCCTGTCAGAGAAGCAAGTAGGCCAGGGAAGCAGCTAGGTGAGCTTCGGATCCCTCCCCCAACCCCCTCCGTAGCTAATCCCCAAGTCTCATCCCCAGTCATATAGCAGGCTACCTGTCATGGCTTCTCCTCACTTTCCACCCCCATTCCCCAAGACCAGATAGCCTAGGGACCTAGGGTAAGACTAATTACTACTGTTCCACTAAAATAATGTAGCAATACAATGACGCCTAATGACATTCTGCTATACTCATGGATCAGTGCCTTGCTCATCCTTCATCAGAAAAGACATCTCCTGCAGTATATGAGAGCACAGGGACTCTTTCCTGTTTAGGGCTGATTGTTCCAAGTGGCTTCCAAGGCCAGAAGAGGGCATCAGAGTAGCTGGGACTGGACTTATAGATGTGAGTGCTAGAAACCCAATCCAGGTCTTCTGAAAGAACAGCTAGTGCTCTTGAGCAATAAACCATCTCTCCAGCCCACCTGTTTGTTTTCTATTGAGAGACAGAAAGAAGACGGATCCATAGAGGAAAAGAATTGGGGGAGGGGGATGGGAATAGCCGAGAGAGGGGAAACAATGAAAAGAATATATTATGTGAGGAAAAAAAAATCTATTTTCAAGAAAAGGACAAAGACCCGCCCCGTAGATTCTATGAAAATCTTCAAGCAGAAAGGAGTGATTTGAAGAGTGTGCAGAGTGTGCAGGAGACTGGTAAGGCTGTGGATCCATGTCTAGGAAGGGTTATGGGGTGGTCAGAGCCCGCACACCCTTCTCTTCAGCATCTCAGCACATAGGGTCATTCCAACTGGCTTACAGCTTCATAAAACTACACCAAGAAAGGCCAAATTCTCACCTCATATTGAGGTCCTTTGAGTTCCAGGCCCAAATCTTCATATTCTGAAGATTAGGAAAATTTTATTATGGTTTTAAAAATCATTTTATGCCTACAGGTGTTTTGGCTTTGTGTATGTCTGTGCACTTTGTTTATGCCTCGTGTCTAAAGAGGCCAGCAGAGGGGTATTGAATCCCCTGGCACTAGAGTTACAGACACTTGTGAGCCACCATGTGGGTGCTGGGAATCAAACCCAAACCTGCTACTCTTGACCTCTGAGCCATCTTTACAGCCCCATAAATTTCATTCTTCTGGTCATTGACTTGGAATACGAGCCCAAAGCCTGCACTTTCTTGGTGAGTATTGCTCACAGCCTTCAAGTCTATACTAATTGGGCAGAGTGTCCCAGTAGCACTGGGGCTGAGCTCTGATGATCAGCTACGTGGTCTCACCCAGCCTGTAGCTTGTAGGGCTGGAAACTCTGAGTTCTTGAATTCTGTTTCCTCCACAAATCTCTCATTATGTCTGCCCTTCAAATAAATGTATTTTGTCATCATGTCACAGTTAATTGAGAGAGAGTGAACTCATGAAGACTTTGCTACTGAGCATATAGTTACTTCATCGAGCAGAGTTAATGAGCAGCAGCCATGGACTCTGTTCATTTTTGTCCTTAAAAGGAAATTCCTGGATGAGAATAAAATGAACCATGTTCCCAAACTCTTTGAGAATATTAAGCCTCAAAAATCCTCTTTGGAACTTGAAAGCCACCAGTCACAAGGCTAAAATAAAATGCACATTTCACAATATTAGAGACAACTATTTTTGAATGGGACAGAGCTTCTAGGAACAGCTCCAGGATTTGTCTGTAGGACATTGTGGAGGAGGGGTCCATTCAGAGACCATAGGAGTTTATCTCAGTTCTTTCCCAGACAGATGAGTTAGTAGAGAAAGGTGTGGAAGGTGCCTGTTAATGTTACAGGTGGAATGCCTCTGGTCAGAAGTCGAGAAAAACCATTTCTTATAGAATGTGCACAGTTTTTCCTATTAGTTTAAATTATTGTAAGACATAACAATGGAGGTGTCTCCCTCACCCTTGTTCCTGGGATTATCTGAACAATTTTTGTCTCTTTGTGTTTCATCCTTTGTCTTACAAGAAAGTTTTTACTTGAAATATTAAGACTCCGAAACTAGAGTTAGTGATTATCAAAGTTCTTAAATAAAAGACCGGGGGTGAAGTTACTGATGCTGTCTATAGATTAACAGAAATTTCCAGACTCCTCACTGCAGACAAGGTGTGAAGGAGAAGAACGGTGGCCGAGCCTCGTGTCGTTGTCTCCTGTAGTGCCACATACTTGGGACAATAAAGATCTAGCTCCTCATGAGGAATCCATCACCATACAACCACCTTCTCAAGTACAAATAATGACCATCCTTTTCCATATAAGCTTCATATCCTTAGGCACCTGGAGAGGACCAGGGCATTCTCTGCCCATTGCAATGGAGTTTTGACATAGTTGCTATTTGTAAGTCTGTGTATCTGCTTAAGGCTTCTCAGTAAAAAGTAGGATGTGTGTGTGTCCTATGCCCTGACATGTCCTCGACATGTATGACAGTGTGAATATGGAAGAGCAGCCTAAGCAGGGTCTGCTAGGAAGGACAGTGACTGACTGGTTCATCGGGAATCTACTCAGGGGACCCATGCCCTGTCCCAGGCTGCATATGAATGAACAGGCACTCAAGTGATGGGCTTCTTTCCAGACAGAAGACTGTCTCCAGTGACTCAATCAGCCCACAGCTCCTTTGCAAAGTAAAGGTAGACACATCTTGGCTCGGATACAAACCAGTTACCTCTGAGTTGCCCTGAAAAAGAGAAATGGTAGTTGAGAGTCATTCCTAATCATCTGGAGTGACCTTCCCCTCGATGACCAGCTTCCCCAGCTGGAGCTTTATAATGCCCTAGAATCTTGCTCTATCTATGTGGAGACTGGTCTAGCCCTGTGTATTTTTTTGTCATTGTTGAGTACTGATCCTACCAATCAGTTAGTGGGAATGAGAGACTTGGCTAAAAGTGTTTCTTGGAGTTGAGGTAGAACAGGGTCTGGGTAGCCGTGCTGTGGACTCGACTGTTCAAGGTTTACCACCTTCATCTTATCTGTATCACCTTACTCATCAAACCTTGAAAACTTTTTGGACCCCCAAATTTTGTCTTTTCCATTGCCCTCTGGTCAAAACAGCAAACTGAGACACTAAACTTTAAAGAAAACCTGGATTTTACATAAACACCAAAATTCTCAATGAAGGGTATTAGGGTAGAGTGGTCAGTTCCCAGTTCTCTGTAATTTGTAGTACACATGTCATAAATGAAAATGTCTTCTGTCCTTTCTCTACTTCTTACAAGATGTCCTGCTTGAAAACCCCTGATACCTGCATGGTGACAGTCCTAGGGAACAGTTTTTCATAACTTACAACATGCAATGGAGTGCATTTCTCAAATAAGGAATATAGACTTGTACATCCAGGGATGGCTAGGTTGTCACCAGGGGTTTCACAAAAAGAACAGGAGTTCACTCTCAAGCCTGGCTAAGCAGGCCCAACCCTGAGGCATCTGTGATAACACTATGACTATAAGAGACTCTCTGCAGTTCAACATTCTGCTGAAAGCCATAGGGTAAACATAGTCAAGAATCAGGGACTGGGAGCTCTGTAAGTCACGGATGGAGACCATCTCTAAGGTGTGATAATTGTCTTGACAGCCAGGCAGCAATGGAAGACACTGGAGCAATCATACTGTGACAGGACCCCAGAGGGCCAGGCCCTCATAGATGCTTGTGTTGCTGGATGTCTATTTCCTTCAGATTCACAAGGACATTGTACTGAGAGGTATTTGGAAGTCTCATGGTTGGTTCTGTGTTATAAGGGAAATGGAGCCATCCCTGATACCAGCAGCAGAGAGGCAGCAGAGGGAAGCCCTCACCAGAACTCTAGCATCCCATCTACATTCTGATTACTCACCAGACACCTTGAGCCCTGCTCTTTGATCTTGTCCTTTCCAGTCTGTGGAAACAAGTCTGCCTTGTGGATCTCACAAATCTACATTAAGCTCTCACAACCTTGCTTCCCTTGACAAACCCACACAGATTTCTCAGACTTCCTCCCCTAGTATTCCCTCCTTAGCTCCAGAGGCCTGTGTTCTCTTTGAGCACCTACACCTTGTCTCCCCACCTATGAAACAGGCAGAATCCAAAGGCCATATATTAGAAGTCTCTGTTCTTCACCAACTGTGGATGACAGCTCTCCCTCCCCTTCTCTACCCTTCTCTCTCTCTCTCTCTCTCTCTCTCTCTCTCTCTCTCTCTCTCTCTCTCTCTCCACAGCTCCATCATATATCTATAATCTATAATGAAGGAAGCACAAAGACACCTCTTGAAAAGCATGCCAAAATGCCTGTGCTCACGGTCCCTGGAGCTCTCTCTTTTATGTCTTGGTGGCTTCCTAGTGTCTGCCTCTCTTCCTCACTCTACTAGATCTGTCATGTTCAGCCGTGGGTGTGGCTGTGGTCACTGGTCTGTGGCCATGGTGGCCTTGCACTATTACAAGGTCCATAGCCTATTCCAGATGTGTCAATAACCACACCCTATCACTGTCACCCTGACTCTGGAGGCTAGGAACACTATATTTGGGAATCCTGTGTCAGGAGACTGAAGGGAGAACATGAAAAGCCTCCTGGGAAAGGTGTAGAGCCTTTGACTTCTATAAACTTAGTAAACAGTGATTTGCTTGAAGGCAGCTGAACAGCTAGGCAATGTGTCATGATGGGATCTGTCTAGACAGAGTTTTTCCAAACATCTTGGGAGGCAGAGCATCACCCAAAGGGTGAACCATAGCTGAAGGGAAGCCTTTTAAGAAGCCTATCACCCTAGCTGTGCACATGAACATGGCCATTGTCTTTCATGTTTGGCTAAACAATTTTTATTCCTTTGATATTTTAAATATACACATACTTTGAGATACACAGAAATATGTTACAGCAGAACAGTCTTTGATAGTATGTCAAACACAGTGCTCACTCCTAACCTTGACCATACAGAGTTTCACAATGCAGCCAGTGAGCTCAAAGAGTTTGCTGAAGACCTTTAGCTGCTTTCCCATCCAATGTGTGACAGGATGGCATAAACAGAGCACCAAACATCACAGTTTACAAGGTGCCTGAGCATTAAGTGGTGCAGGAGATGCTGTGTGTGCATCTGAGCAGAGAACAGAGACAATTCTCATCCATGCGCATCACGGAGAACACTGACCCACCACCTACACTAGATGCTAGAAGGTGAAGGTGATGCTGAAAGTGTGCACTGGGTGTGTGGCTGAGAAGAGAGCATGTCACATGGCTGAACAGAGTGGGTCCCAGAGGCCTGAAGTCACAGTAGGAGCCTGAGCCTGCTTAGAGGTCACTCTATTCACTTCAAGCAGGTCACTGCCAAGTTCAATGTCAGATCACAGTGTTGAACCCTTTGATCTTGAAGAGGAGACTGATTAGTCTGTTTTGTATAAGTAGCTGTTCAAACATGTCACCAGATGACTCTTGGCTTGCCAATTTGCAGCCTCTTTGTCCATAACGTTTGTCTGAAGATACTTTCAAAAGTAGACTCTATTTTTCAAATAGAATTGTGCCGGAGGTTCTAATATGAAAACAAAAACAATTTTCCACAAACATCAAATGATTCTTTCACTTTTGTAGTACATAACTATTGTGATTCAGAGAACATTGAGACCATCCTGATAGACATTTAGCAGTTGGATAGCAGGCAGAAGCTCTGATAACTCCATTATAGGACACAGAATCTGAATTTCTTCCACTGAGCAAAAAACTTCTGATTCACTTACTATAGGAAGAGTAGACGCAAATAGCAATTATCTTTCTAAAGTATGTTTTCCAATCCAGGGACACTTTCAAATAACACCTCGCTGGAGCCTTTCAGTAGTGGATGCCAGCAGAGCTATAACTCAGTACAGTTTTAAAAAAACTCAAAAATTAAAAAGTTGATCTTCCACTCCTTGCTATTTACACAAAGACCCCCAAATCAATGCTGTTAAATATAGAAAAGTGTTGCATGAATTCTAGTTGTTATTAAATGAAAACTCAGAGCCAGATATTGGGGAAAAGCTGGGATATCAGAGAGGAAACAATCCTCAGTCAGTTCTCACCCAGCCAACTTCTCAAGGTGAAAGCTATCTTCCAGAGTCCTCAGCCTGGCTCCTTGCTGCAGAATAATTCTGTCTTCCTACACCTGCCTTAGATACAATTTTTGCTCAGTTGTTTCACTTCTGGGTTCAACTCTGCATCATATTCAGGAGTTAAGATTAAAGGTGTAGCTGCTACTCACAGAAACATAGAAAGATCTCTGTCTCTGGAGTTATGAGATTAAAGGCGTAGGTCACCACTCCTAGTCTTTCTCCGTGCTGGCATTAGAGGCATGAGTCCACTCTCTGACCCTGCTAAATTGACTGTTGGTGAATCTATTCTCTGATATTCCAGACTTGTTTTATTAAATATATAATATATCACCACAGAAGAGGGTGAGGCAACCGTAGTTGGCTTCATAAAAGAACTATCATATACGGAGTCTGCTGCAGCACTATTTCCAAGAACAAAGTTATGGAACCAAGTTAAAATGCAACAAAATGGGTGTGGCCAATGTGGTGTATAACACATGGAATGTTTTCATCCAACAATAAAGATGAAGTTATGTTGCTCATAGGAAAATACATGCAATTAATATCATCATGTTAAGCAAATTAAGCCAGTCCCGTAAAGACAGACCCATACAGTTTCTCTAATTTGTGGTTCCTAGACTTTATAAGTCACATAAAATCACATATGTATTAAGTGAAAGTTGAACTGAAATTGTTTATGGGGAATGGAACATTAATGTGAAGGAGGATGTCAGAGAATGGATGGGGAAAAATGAGATGGGGTATTGTTTTCATTGATATTTTGTTACATAATTGATAACTAAACAAAGGATTAAAAATACAGAGTATTTAGAAAAAATGACAATAAAAATGGTAAGTTATGCATGTTCATTGCCCACTCCCAAAAAGGATAGTAGATGATGTTTCCCACACACAAGGTGTGTTAATTAACAAAATGTAACATTTCCTGTGAGTAAATGAAAGTCAGATAAAAAGATGTAGAGTGCACAGTCCACTGAGATAGTTAGTAGCAAAATTTCTATCTGATTTGTTTTATGTTGGGGAAGAAGAGGCTTTAACAGGAAGTTCTGGAAGGGTTACTCTTGGAGCCTGTGGTTCATAGGACTGTTCTGTACACTGGAGTTCTGGAACAACTGCCTTTATATTGTACCATGCTCACAGAAACAGATGACACACCGAAAGGAAAAGAAAAATCTACCTTGGGTTGAGAACAAAGCCAGAGATTTAACTTTGTTCAAGAGCAAAATTATATAAGATGAATTAATGCATAAATGGAGAGATGGACAGACAGATTGATGTCAGATGTGGATGGGATCTTCACTTGAATACAACCCATTCATGGCTGCCCAGGAGAACCTAGGGCTGTCTTAGGAAGTGGTGCGGTCCTTATAAGGACCTTTAGTGTAAGTCAGAGGGAAAAACAAAATGCATCGGAAAGCCTGAAGCCATCTTGATCACACGTGCCTGCTCGGGAACCTCACTGTGATGTCCATGACTTGATTGTTTCGTTCCACTTGACAAGCCCATGGTTTCTATCCATCTCTCTTACCTGTGTGTAGATACAAACAGTTATTAGTAATCCAGTGCTTGAGAAGAAACAGCTTGAGCTGATATTTACAGTAAATATGAATCAGTGCATTCAATTTTAATCAATATTCTTAGGTATAATGAGTGATTATTTATGGTCTACCTCTCCATTTAAGTTTTCACTATATTGTATAAAAGTGCATTTTGTTTTTGCATATTGATCTTACAATATACAACTTTTATTAAATCCACTTACTACTTCATTATTTTATATGATGCTATAGGTTTTATGTATACATCTCATTATAAATTTCTGTGTATTTTTCCTAAATGTACTTTATAATAACAAACAAATTCACATCTGTTTCTAGTATGTTGAATGAACATTAAATTTTATCAAATGCTTTAACTTTGACTACTATATTATTGTACAATTATTTTATTTTGTTACTCTGATAATTTTGACTGATTGTTTTTCAAATTTTAAATTGATTTAGTCATGAAGTTAAAGTATTGCTGGCTTTATTTCCTAACTGTGTTGATATGTTTGCATCCGTATGTGTAGAGAGTGTTATACTGTCTGTAGGTACTGTACTGCTACCTCCTTGTCCATTATGTTTGATAGTACTATCTTATGGTTCTCATTCTCCCCTGGTCAGTGTTATTGGGAGTTTATTAATTTTATTGATTTTAAGATTTTTTTGACAATTTTACTATTTATAAATTTTGTTTTATTGAATTATGTTCTTTATAAATTGCTGTTTTATGCTGGCATATTTTGTTTTCCCTTTGATTTCTAAAGATAAAGCACAAGTCAATTACTCCGTACCTTCTTTTCCCCTGACATAATTAATTGAAGCTATACATTTCACTCTATATGCTGATTTAGCTGCACCCACACACTTTGATACCCTGTTTCACTATGTAGTTTAGTCTCAAAAATAGCTGAATATGCATTTTTTTTGTTTCCTTCTTCCCTTTATATAGTGAATTTTATTTTTGGATGATCAAGTGTTTGAGGATTTTTAGACTATCTTAATACCTTATAATTCTTTAATAGAGTTATATTTTAAAGTATTTCAGCTTTCAAATTACTGGGTCCTGTTTAATGACAAGCAATAGCCTTATGAATTTTCATATCCACTCAAAAATATGTGCTCTCTATTTCATCTAATGTTCTTAAATATAAAAAAATAAGTTCATGCTGTTACTTCAGTCTTGTATATCTTCACTGTTATTTAAATTATTTTTAAATAGTACTGACTTCCTGATGTTTCAAATGAGTTTGCTTTATTAGATCACTTTTAAAAAATACCAGAGAATAGTTAGCAATCTCTCAAGCATTACATTGTTAGCAAGACATAATGAAGATTAAAAATCTCAATCTGCTGTATAAAATATGAAATGTAAATAATATATATTTATGCCAATATATGAATAAATATTCCTATTGTCCACATGACATGATGCTTTACATGTATTTACTATCAGTGTTTATCTTCCATGCCATGGGAAGTGGTGAAGCCTCTATAAAGGGAGTAAATACGCCAATGAGGATGAGGCCCTTAAGAAGGATTAAATTTCTTCAGTAACAGAGTTGGATCCCCCTGCTTTGTATCTGGTATTTGTCCCCCAAAGCAGACTTTTGAACTTGCTTAGACCATGATGCTCTCAACAATGGACTAGAATCCATATTATAATGGCTTAACCAAAATCAGCAAATACTGAGCTAGCGAGAAACAAATCAAGAATCTCTTCATGTTAATATATTGGGCATTCAGATAAAATGGATATATTTTTGTGGTTGCAAATTATCAAAGATGACACAGAAAGTAGGACATTTAACCATTTCTAGGTCAAAGAAAATGAAGTAATGAAGCTTCTGCCACCTGTAGAAGATAAACTCTGGTAGAGTTATCTCCATGTGTAAACACCTCCAAAGATATATCAAAGAAGCAATCCACCTTCTCACAAAACTGCCAGAAAATAAAGAGTTCCCAAATGACTCGATGAAGCCAATACTTCTTTGAGAGCAAAACAGATTTTAAAAAATAAACAACAAAAACCATTGTTTTAAAGGAACACTATAAACTGACAACCCTTGTGAATACTGAAGCAAAAATCTTTAGTTAGAACTAGGAGAGTGAAGATTGAGGCAACATGTAACTGGATTTAGAGAAATAACGTATAGTTAGCACAATATGTCTGTATCAATCAGTGTGACAACAGAAGGCCCATTACATTATGTGATGGCTAAGGTTGATTATCAGCTTAATAGACTAGCGAATCACTTAGAAGATAAATCTCTGAGTACGTGTGAAGGAGATGTTAGACAGAAAAACTGAGATGAGAAGATTCTAGATTGAGATAACGGACACTAGAACATCCGTCCTAACTATGGGGCACAACTGGAGGCCTGAACTGAACAAAAAGAAGAAAATAAGCTGAGCAGCCACAGTCATTTCCCAGCTCTCTCTCTCCCTGCCATGTTCTCCCTGACAGGTAAGACTGTAACCTCAAACTGTGAGACAAAATAAGACCTATGTTGTAGTACGGTTTCTTGGTCCCGGGCAGCCAGAGACACAGACCCTGTCGTGCCAGACCTCTTAGCCACCTGCCGCTTGCCACTCAGACCCCCAGAAATGACTCAGACGTTTATATTAACTTTATGCTGTTTGGCCTATAACTCAGGCACATTGCTAGCTAGCTCTTACATCTTAAATCAACCCATTTCTATTAATCTGTCTGCTACGTGGCCTGTGGCTCACCTGTGTTCCTTACATGTTGATCCTTTGGGCTTCAGCTCGGTCTGCCTCTGACTCCACCCTGCTTCTCTTACCTATGCTCTGATTTCTCCTCCTACTTCTTCTATGGTGCCTGTCATGGGCCAAAACAGCTCCTTTATTTAAAGATTGAGATTCACAGCATACAGAAAGGCATTCCCACATCACTTCTATCCTCAAGTTATTTGTTGTTTGTCTGGTGTTTTATCACAGCAGCAAATAAGTAACTAATACATTGCAACATGCAGAACAAGCACAGCATCTAACATGAAACAAGCCACTACAATGAACAGTGTGAACACTCCACAAGAAGTGGGAGATTAGGTCCTAAGGAGGATCCTGTGCTGTGGCACCATGTGACAAAAAGTACAGGTTTTATGTAGCCTACTCAGCCATGGAAGGCTGAAATCAGCAATACAGGGAAGATGTCCCAGCCTCCATTTGTAAATAAGCCCTGTCCAGATAGACTGCAGAAACAAACCTTCCTTTCAAAGTAAGGTTCTCCAGTAAGAACTGTGAAACAGACTGAGAAGCCTAAGCATGTCTCATTAAGAAGAGTTGTACTTTCTACTTTTGCTTGCAAAGGTCAATGTTTTTAAGATGGAAATTGTAAGAAATTTGTTCACAGATTCAATTCGGTGTCTGTACAAATGCTAGTAAGCTCTTTGTAGTGAGTGACAAACCACTTTGAAAATTTCCATGAAAATGCACTCAAAATAGTCCATATAATCTTTAAAAAATAAACAAAGGTGAGGAAATTTTGGCTCCTATTTTGAAAACTTGTTTAAAAATTGACTTAAAAGAAAAGATTGTGCACCATTAGAGGTAGACACAAGGCTTAGCATTGTCTCTTATTCACACAATGCCAATTATGAGAATAACAAAAATCTTGAATTGTTTTAGAAAGAGCAAGATGAGGACCAAAACAGAAGTGGAATTTCAAAGCCACAGCAGAGTCCTATGGGGGCCTCTGCTAAACAGAAATCAACTTGCCCAGAAGCAAATGGAATGAGCTCAGTTTGTTATCAAACAAATGTGAATTGTCAGAGGCAGTAACATGTGTTTCCCACAAGATTAGGACAGAGAAAAAGGAGTCTAACTATGTAGGGTTAAGCTCAAATTTGAATTGTTGGGATCCCACTTGTTTCTGGGAGGCTGTGAACCACATAAGTCTCAGATATATCTGTCAATATGTATTGAGCAGAGCATGGATGTTGTTCTAAGTCCTGGAAATCTTCCTAAAAGCACACTCAAAATCCTACACATGCATGTAATGGAACAGATACAACAGTTCATCACAGCAAGTTACAGACTGAAATTTTACAGGGTAGGGTTGCTTTAAAACCTGGTTCCTTTCTATGAAGGAAATGGGAAACAAATCAGTGGCATGCATTTGTTTGAATAAATCTTACTATGCAGAGATACAAGAAAGCCACAAATAATGCAGTATGATTTCATCTTGTAGTAAAAGTAAAAGTAACTCTATATCTTTTGAAGAATGTGTGCCTTCACAGGATGTGGTCCTGCAGGCAACATGTGGGTATTGTTCTCTTGAACTCTTGCCAGCTGCCATTATCTGAAAGAGATCCATCGGACTGTGCCCATTGAGTTCCATGATGGCGGTAGATCATGATGCCTTGCCCCTCCCCAAAGATAGACAAGTGGTTTGTGGTTGGTAGGGAGTACAGGTTTGCAGGAGTGTGACCAATTTTAAGTTGACCATATTTCTATAAGAATCGCTTTACCCATGTACCTGTAAGTAACCTCAATTAAGCTCTCTGGTTCATCAAGCTAGACCATAGTGATATGTGTACTGTCTGGAGCGACTACAGTTTGTCTCCCAAGAAAGAGTTCACACACTGTGTACATAGCAAGCTATCAAAAAAGTAAGGGGGTTTTGTCTCAGTGGGGGAAATTACAAAATATAAATAATTTTCAAAATATAAATGATGCATTCTCAAGCTGGGATGGTGACACAGGTACTGATTTATCAATATTCTTTCAACCATATGCATAAATATGCTGTGTACTTCTATTATTGTATTTTATAATCCAATATAGAAAATACAAATTGTCTACAAGGAAATATGAATGCTAATGTTTACTGTGGCAATATTCATTATAATATATAAAGGAAAGAGCCAAAAAGTGTAGTAGGAGGTTTCTGGCCCGGACTTTCAGGCCTAGCCTCAGGGTTTAGGCACACAGACCCACAGACCTGCAGAGACACACAGACACTTTCATTAATTTAAAGCTGATTGGCATAAGGCTCAGGCATATCACTTGCTAGCTCTTTACCCTTAAACTACCCATGTCTCTTATCTTGTTCAGCCATGTGGCTGGGTACCTTATCTTAGAGCAGCATAGTTGTCCTCTGCTTCTTCTGGCTTCTCTCTGGCATTCTGCTCTGTGCTTCCAGTTCCCAGAGTTCTCTTAGTCTGGTAGCCCCGCCCACACTTCCTGCCTGCCTTTGGCCAATCAGTGCTTTTTATTAAACCAGTGGGTGGGATAATTATTTACAATGAAACAACACAATCTCCCACAAAAAAGTTCATCATAATAACAGATACACACTATGGTTTATCTACCACAGGGTAGTGAACATGGACAGTGATGTTCACTGTGGTGATATTCACAATAAAAATAAAAAGAGGAATGAGTTGAGAAGCTCAGCATAAGAACAGATGCACAGTGTGGTTTATCCACCGTGGAGTACTGATGGGTACCAAGATCTAATAAGCTGCTCATTCCAGCAGGGTGGGTCTAAATCACCCTGGATTGAGTGAAGAGTGAGAACAATACCCAACATGGCTTTTGTCACAGGAAAGACTCGGGAAAGCAGCTTTCCTCGATGAGGGGCACACTGCTTCAGAAGGGGAATGGACTAAAGTTGGACAGTGGTTTCGGTTGTCCAACTCTGTACTTTATTTTTAAAAATCACCGAGTTGCTTCTACCACTACTCTACTAAACCAGCATAACTCCTAACTACATTCTAAATATTTATCTTTGTGCCCACAGATAAATGTAGCTTTCACCCCTCATAAAAGAAACTTCTCTTTACAACAGATGGAGACCATTACAGAAAACCACAAGTGGTCCATCTGCAGAGAACAAGTGATCATTTGGAATCTAGCTCCTGGTCACGCGTCCACAACACAAGTCCTCTAAATAAGACCTGAACTGTAACAATACCAAGAGATACATTAACATGAAAAAAAGGAATCTCACAGGATCCCAACCCTAAAAAAAAAAAAAGGCAAAAATTATCTTCCCCTCCCCTATTGGTTATTCAATACCAAGTGGTCAGCCTCCAAATTTTATACATATAAGTGACATTATATGGACTGAGCAGGTTATATTTTATATATTTAGGAATAGATAACTATATATAGTTATATAAAATAATAGTTTGTGGTGTGTGTATATACAAGTAAACAGAGACCATGAATTTGAGAGAGGGCAAGGATGTGTGGGGGGAAGGTGTAGAAGGAAGAAATTATGTAATTTATATTTTAACTTCACATAAATTAAAAATATCACTAACTTGGGCTGGGGAGATGATGGCTCTGTAGTCAAGAGCATTTGTTGCTAGTACTGGGGTTTGATTCCCAGCACCACTCAGCTGACTAGCAGTGGCAGGGTCCAGTGGCTGGTCCCCTTGACCTCTCATGCACCCCCATGGCAGCTGGTATATTACATCTGGTCATAGAAAGAGAAGGGGGAGAGTCATTCCAGTTTGTGAGCTAAGGAAACACATTCCGAATTAAGCATATGACTCATTTTGCCTTTGTTATTAGCTCTGACGCTAGGAGCAACTTGACACTTAACATATGCTGTCATCCTAACTGTGGCCTCACTGCTCTGAACACATCAGTCAGTGGCCTCATTTTGTGCCATGTGCAGCAGACCCCAGATCAATAGCTGAACCACACTGCTACAGGCCTCATAGACAGAAAAGCTGGAAATGTCCCCAACAGTTCAGTCTACAAGGTTGGTTAACTGCAACCATGAGTCTACTACTCTGGTTAGACCACTCACAGTGTTCACATCCTGAGACCTGCAACAGCTGGAGAGAGAGAGAGAGAGAGAGAGAGAGAGAGAGAGAGAGAGAGAGAGAGAGAGAGAGAGAGAGAGAGAGAGAGAGAGAGCAGGATTGACTGTGGAGAAGACAAGATGTAGCTGGAATCTAAAAGAAGCAGCCAGGGATATATCCTGCTACAGGCTTCTCCTAGGTAAGGTTTTGTCTGTAAAAGAACATGAGCAAACATGGGGCCCATAGGCAGTGATCCAGATGAGCCTGGGGGACCTTCTCTGTCTACTCTTTCAGTGATGGAAGGCTGACAGACAGAGAGAAAGCAGGAGTGACACAGGTGTTGGTGCGTGACCACAAACTGATGCATGGTGTTCCTTCTGGAAAAACTTCCTGCTTGAAGCTGGTGACAAACACGGGCTCTTCCTATTGGTCCCCTCTTCACTGATAAAAACCATGTTGCAGCCAAGCATGAGGAAAGGCGTGATGACATTTAGCTTTGCACCACCAAAAACACTTTAGGAGATTTAAGAGATGCTTATCTCAGTTAAAGCAAGGGGAATGTTCAGCCCCAAGAAAGCAAACAGCCTCTGGCAGCGGTTTTTCTTCACTTTCTTGTAAGATGTTCCAGAGATCCCTCAGAGATGTGCTACAGGGCCTCAACATCCCAGAGTGCCCCTGAGGCTGGCATTCTTTATTTGATTAACATTTTAAGTGTTTAGCTGTAGAAAGCTATGGTGACAAGTTCTGGCAACTCTCATCTCTGGAGAAAGCGAGGACAGTGGCTCTGAAACAGGTGTGCCAGGGGCACACTGTCACCCAATAAATATAACAAAAGCCATTGGCCTCCAGGACAGAGAGGTGTAGAGACAGTCCAGCCCAATCCCCAGCATTCTGGGCTTTCACAAGTGTCTGGCAGTAATTCTGAGTGGTACAAAGGCTGAGTCCCAGCTCTATGCTGTGCCAATGCACTTGAGAATGCACAACTCAGAAAGCAGAGCCCCTTTTTATGTTGTAGCTGAAAATGAGCTCTTAAGACCACTTACAACCATGGTGGTTCATGCAGCTGAATAAACACTGCATTTAAAAAAAAAAAAAGAAAAATTTTCAACTATAAAGTATGACATATTTAGTGGGGACGGGGTGATGTGATAGGATCACTAAGCTTTGTAAAACTTTAAATAAAATTAACACACATCACTTTTAATACACCCATGTCAAGGCATTTTAAAATCGAAAGAAATAAACACATACGGTCTTAGCCCCTTTTAAAGCCATACTAACATGTGGATCCTTATCTCAATTTATCAGATGCTTTTTATAGCCTGGGCGGATGACAAAGATCCCATTTCAATGCTGCTAACAGTCTCCTTTGATGTTCTAATCCTGGGAGGTCAGAGGAAGACCCTCCACAAGCCTGCTGGCTCTGGTGCTAGCTGGCATTTGGGTCTGTTGTGGGCTCTCTGCAGGGATCTTTATTCTTTAACCTTCAACCTGTTCCTGCCTTTGAGTCCTAAACCTCTGACATAAGTCTCCCTGTTTTATTCCTATTGTGCCCAGGAATATCCCTCCAAACCAGGGACTCTTTATGAGGCTCACTGCAAGACTTGGGTTGGACTACCTCCTTGACTCAAGAACACTCAGCATCCACCACCTTCCCTCAGCCCCACCCATGAAGCCCACTCCCAATTTTCACTTTAACCCTTTCTTGCATCCACCATGAGCAAGGTAGGCTCATCCATGAGCTTTTTCTGTTCATATTATCACTTCTCTGTAAATGTTTTGTCTTTGTGAGAGGGTCTTGCATATAGCTCTGACTGTCTTGGAACACACTAGCCCTGGCTGGTTTCACACCATCTTCCTACCACAGCCTCCTCAATTCTGGGGTAACAGGCATGTGTCACTACCCAAGATTCAGCACTTAATGTATAGCCTAAAGTTTCTGGCCCATCTGGCCTGAGGTCTGGACCTGCAGTCCTGCAGTTGCTTAGCCTCAAATAATCACACAAAGGTTTGTAATAATTACAAATTGTTTGACTTATGGCTCAGGTTCATTACTTCCTAACTCTTTCAACTTAACTCAAGCCATTTTCATTAATCCATTTATTGCCACATAACTCTTAGTTTACCTGTGTTTCTTTACATCTTGCTTCCTTGGGCAGCAGCTCACAGTGTCTCCCTCTGATTCCTTCCCCATTATTTATCTGGATTTCCTACCTGCATCTAAGATGCCTTGCCATAGGCCAAAACAGTCCCTTCATTAACCAATGGTATTCACAGCATACAGAAAGAGATCCTATACCACTTCCCTTTTTCTGTCTAATCAAAAAAGAAGTTTTCAGTTTTAACATAGCAAAATAGCTATCAAGCAAGAATTTCAGTTATAATATCTAGTCTATTTGTATTTAGCAAAATTAAAGAAAATATTCTATAATCTACCTTATTCTTGTTACTCCAAAGTTTCATATCTAATTTACCTTTTATTATAACTAAACAAAACTATAACTATCCAATATTCAACTCCATCAAAGACCACGAAGGATACAATATTACCTGAGTAATGAAGGGGATTGTAAGCAACTTCCAAATTCTAAAAATGACTCCCATCTGGCTACCTGGACAGTCACTTTGCAATGTTGGGGTATCCATCTTCAGCCTATAGGCCTAGAGTCTCTGGTAGATTTTTTTCTGTAAAACAGGAAATTAGACTATTTTGCCTATTTTGGCAAGGTTAGTCAGTCACTTTCCCCTGTGTCTTGCACAATGTCAGGCAGTTTTCTATCAATCAGGAACCTGAAGGACCATCTCAGCTTGTTCTAGCAAAATTCTAGAGGTCACTATCCTATGTATCCTACATGTCCAGTTTATACAGCATACTGTCAAGCAGTCAAGGGCAAGAACAATCTCTTGCTCAGTAGCCAACCTTTACCATAAAGAAAGTAAGCTCCATATAGAGTTTCTTCAATGTCCATCATCCTCTTGAAGTAAATTAGTGCTGCCAGGAGAAGACATGTCTCATTCAAAAAAGGATAAATTAAATGCCATATTCTGTAGATCTTTGAAGTGCTTGAAGATTACCTATCTAATTGAAATACATTTTTGTACATCTAAAAAACCTAACTGACATGACTATAAGTTTGATTATCATAGATGATCAATTACTAATCTACATTTCTTAATTATACATTATAATTTTAAAGGAATTACATAAACATAATATCCTAAACAAGAGTAGAAATATGCATAGTCTAACAAAATTAACCTTAAATTTGAATCAAAGCCAAAATTCTACCAATGTAAGGTATTTTCAGACTAACAGCTGGTTTTTAGATTAAAGTAGATTCAATAATCTGTATTTTTATCATTTCTACATCATTAATGGATTTTTTGTGGTTTCATTTATATGGCATACATGATATCTGCCTTAAACATTCAATTCAATATTTTTTATTAATTATTTTACATTATGTACATGAGTATTTTGCCTGCATGTATGTCTGTGTACCACATGCATGCCTGGTGCCCATAGATCAAAAGATGTGGTCAGATCTCTTGAAAACAGAGATCATGCCACAGGTTGGAGCTCAAAGTACAGACCTCAGTTCTCTTAAGATGCCCAAGGCTTGTAATGTGTTCAAGATTTGGGGACCATAGGTCAGAGTCTGCTTCCTCCTCCTTGTCTTCCTGGTGGTAGTTCCTTGTGTCACCAGAAAGTCTTTCCTTGGTATATGCCTGCCCTGTGTCAGAGCTCCTCTTCTGATACAAATACCTATGAAATTGAATGGAAGCAATCTTCAGCAGTTTCACTTCAATTGATCCATCTCCAAAGCCCTTCATGCAACTCACGTATGCCATCAGGACTCTAAGACATGTATTTTTGGAACACAATCCAGACCAGGATACCCACTAACAGGCAGCCACAGAGACAGAAATGTGGTGATCAGTAAAGAGCCTGAGAGCAGCACCTCTGAGAGTTGTAGGATAAAGTGGGAACAGGGTAGGTCCCCAGAAAGGCTAGAGGACCAGCAGTAAACTAATGACCACACATATGCTGGTAGAGTCATCTGTTTTCTCATTCTCATTCGGACAGGAATTCTATGCACACTCCGTACCAGCATGTCTTCGCATGTTTTATAGAAACAATTTCCTCATTATAGACTCCTATCCATGCCGTTACCTCTCATGGTCATTTGTGCCATGGTATACCATGTTCATTGCACTCATTATGATGCTTTGGGTGAACAGAAATTACTAATCTCATTGCAGTAGGTGGTTCTCATGTCTTGTTTTCTAAGTCATTCTTTCCCTAACAGCATCTTTTGTTCCTCATTGTTTTACTTATTGAGCATTGTGCTGAGATGAACTGAATTCCTACTGTCCCCTGAGGTCAGCTGTTTGTCCCTTCTCCGTGGATCTACAAAAATTATGTTCTCCCAAATCTGAGTCTGTTTCTAAAACTTCAGTGTAATCCAGAAGTTAGCATTCTTAATGATGTCATGGTTTCCTCTGTAGAAGTTTATAACCTTCTGTGTATTCATTTATTCCTGAGTGTTGCTTTGATTTTTATCCTTGAGGCAATTTTATGTGTCATCACTATTCAACACAAAAGTAAATATTTCAAGTTAAATTCTGTTCATACATAACATTAAAAAATATCAAGTAAAATTTTGTTTATATATGACAATTTTGCTTTGAGCACTTCAGTTGTGTTATACCTCCTTATCTGTTTAATTTTTTCAGAGTTTAACAGGGTGATATTTTCTTATCAATAACTATAGCATTCAGGTTTCTCTTTAAAGCTATCAAAGCTGTGTGTATTATTTCTCTAATTTTCTTAGTCTTGTTAAATTGCTTATCAGAAATTTAATTGGTTCTAAGAGTTATAGTCTATTGTTTTTATTCTTGCTATTATAAATTGTCTTTAATAATTTCTGTGATTTTTTTTATTTGCCAACTTCTTTATTTCTTTGGGATTGTTATAGATAAACTGCTTATGAATGGTTAGTGACATGGGGTGGAGGATTATTGTTTTTCCATATTTTGGTTGGATTAAGATGATATTATTTCTTACTTCAATGTTACCTTTAATTTAACAATGAATTGATTTGACAGTGTTACTTTTTCTAACTAACAAGATGGGAACTAACTAGGTGATGGATTAGTCAACAGAGTGCTTGCCTACCTTTCAATTCAATGTCCAATAAAAAAAAAATTGAGTGTAAGGTTATGCTTATAATCCCAGAACTGGGGTGGCAATCACAGGTGGATTCCGAGGACTCACCAGCCAGTCAGCCTTTTCTGATCTACAAGTCTGTAGTATTGGGGTTCTCGGTCCCAGGCGGCTAGAGGCCCAGAGACCCACAGACCTGCCGCCTGAGACCACTTAGCCGCCCACGCTCAGACCCCCAGAAATGACTCAGACGCTTATATTAACTTCATACTGTTTGGCCTATGGCTCAGGCACATTGCTAGCTTGCTCTTACATCTTAAATCAACCCATTTCTATTAATCTGTCGGCCATGTGTCCCTTGGATCACCTGTGCTCCTTACATGTTTCTTCTTGGGCGGTTGGCTCGATCTGTCTCGGACTCTGCCCTGCTTCTCCTACCTATGCTTTGATTTCTCCTCCTACTTCTTCTATGGTGCCTGCCATGGCCCAAAACAGCTCCTTTATTTAAAGATTGAGATTCACTGCATACATATACGCATTCCCACATCACAAGTCTCAGGTGCCAATGAGAGATCCCGTCTCCAAACAGAGGGTGGACAATTCCTGAAATTAGTGCCACCTGTGGGTGTCCCCGGCCCCCCACAATACACATATACACACTTGTACATACAGACACTAAAATAAAAATTGAATACTTAATACTTCCTATTACACTTTTATACTTTAATAATTCTTTCCCTTTTGCAGGCATTTTAACTTGTCAGCTCCCTATTTAGATATGAATACATTTAAATTTTTTCCAACAGAAATATCAATTTTTGTTATTTTTCTTTAATTTATGAATTATTTTATTTCATTTTTCACTTTAAACATGATTTTAAGTTCTCAGTTTTACTGAGAACTTAAAATTTCAGTCAGTTGTGGATTTTGTTGAAGAATATTATTTCTATAAAACCAGTTCTTTGAATTTTTTGAGACTTTATTTCTGCCAAATGCATTATTAGTTTTAAGTGTTTGTGGATGTGGAAAGTCACATTGTAGAATTATTATTCTCTGCTTGTTAGTAGGCATTTCTGGGAATTATGGCATTCAACTTGTTTCCCCATATTTTTACTAATTAAGAAAGTGTTTGTTAGCAGTACCCACTAAGCTTAGCCATTATTCTGTCTATACCTGGGACTCCTTGTTTTATATAATTTAAGGCTTTTTTTAATCTATAGTAGTTCAAAACATAAAATTTCAAATGACTTAAGATATGTCTCAGTGTGTGATAAAATGATGTGTTTTATTTTAATTGCCCAACACAAATCCAACTTGCATAGCTGAGTTTTGATAGCCACTGGATTCATTGGGTTTGTGCCCTGCCCATCACAGTTATTTTTCTCATTATTACCCAAGAAACAGGACACTCCAGGGTTATTTTCTATGGGTCTTCAAAATATCTAGTGACTCAAACGTTGTCATGTAAATGTACATGCTCCCCATTTATACACACTAAAACACAACAGGTCTGCTTTGGTCTTCTTTTTTTCCCTTGGTCTTTCTTATCTATGTGTTTTTATTGTCTTTTTTAAATTGATTTTTCCAATGCATGGTTTAGAAGAAGCATTACTAACTTCTACTATTTCAACAACCGGGGTAAAAATGAAGTTTTGGTTAGGAATAAGAGGGGGGTTTGCTAGAAGATAAGATTCTAAGTGTGGGGGAAGGGGGATAATTATGACAAGAAAGTCCTGCAACAGGATGACTAGGAATTGGCTCACTGGAGATGACAGGAACCAAGGATGTAACTGAAATCTGAGTCATATACTTGTGACCCCAGGGGCCCATTGCAAGACCAAAGGCCAGAGATTTGAGTTTCAGTGCCCTAAGACAGGAGAACAAGAGCATCCTAGTTCTAGTATGAATGGTGAGAACCCACCAGTCCTCTACCTTGATGGCCCATTGAAGCCTGGCATGCTGGATAGAACTGACCACACTGATAGTGGGAAGCTCTTTACCCTGTCTACCAACTCACATGAAGCTCTCTTGGGAACACTGTCACAGACACACCTGGGCTTCTACAAAGTCCAGTCAGAGGTCAGACTACCTGGCTTCCCATGGAGTAAGAGATGACAACCTGGTGCTGACGAAAGCTTTCAAAGTGATTAATGTAACAGTTGAGAATAAGTCTCATTTAATCAGCACCCTGGGCATCCCTAATCGAGTTAGGTGCCACTCAAATCAACTGTCATGGTGTTTGGCATACCGGCACCCATGGCTGTACAGTGTAAGCATCAAAGCCCCAGAGTTGAACTCCTTAACCCAACCCCAGAGCCTGTCTTCCAGGCTGTGTGCTGCCTCTGTCCTACTCTATTCCTGGAAACGGTGTATATCACATATGCTGTTGGAAAATGTATCTTGTCCTTTGCCTCCCCTCTGCTGGTATCTAAGGTGTATCTAGCTTCCTTCAAGGGCCTTTCATCTCTCTGGGTTTTTCCAAACTCATTTAAGTTATTATAGTAAAGTCTCCATCTTTTTTTGCTATGGTCACTGAAAACACTTCATGTTTTTATGTCATATTCAAAATATTAAATTAAAATGCCTCTGCTGCCTTGAAGTAGATGTGAGCAAGCCCATGTACCAGTTATTGATATGTCAGCTTCTCAGCTTCGCTTCATTCTATCACAGAGCCAGAAACTGACTTAGCTGTTGGAACCCCCCACCCCAATCATTAAAGAAAGGATTATATGCTGTCCATGTAGCAAATTATTGAGTTAATCAACTTTATATAGTAAAAGCATATTTTTGTCTCGAGCTTGGCCCGTGGTCACTTGGATCCACTGCTTTGGTCCTATGGAGAAGTGGAACATCACAGTGGGGTGACGTGGTTGAGAAAGCTGCTCACCTCATGATATCCAAGAAGCAAAGAGACAGAGGACAGCAAGTGACTGTCTCTATACCTCTTCCTAGGCATGCCCTGATTCCCTTCTCTCCTGCTGGGATCCATATAGCAAGTATGCAACAATTGTACCTCTGGGAGCATTTCAGACCTACTGAATGTGGAGAGGTTTTAAAGACAGTCTCAATCTCAAGAATTAAGGTAAGTACAAACAAAATGGAAATTAGAAACAGCAATCACAAATTAAGTTTTGTTTTCTTTTATTTTGATGATAAGAGTTATTGAATCTTCCCCAGAAAAAATAAAAGTCTATTTGTTAATATGTCTGTATATACACACAAGCATATATATACTCACATACATGTATATATGCTCTCATGTAAAATACATGTCAGTGGGCAGTGATTCTTTCACATAAGTCTATTGTCATTTCTTTGATTATGTCATGGCCATTGTAGACGTATTTTGTTATTTATGTTTCTCACATTCTGTTCAGTTGGAAAGAAGTCAGAAAAGTCAGTAAAAATCAGTTAAAAGGAGGCAGTGAGAATATTTTAAAATATTCCTTAAAAATAGGCTTTTAATTCTCATGTCTGACATTAGAAAAAATATCTAAGTCTAATGTTATGGCCTTTAAAAAGCTAAAAATCAAGGTGTGACAATGCAGGCTTGCTAACCGTATAGGAAGCCTCGTACTCACCGGGAGTTAATCACATACCACATTTCAGTCTTTTGCTTGTTTGCTAGATGTTAAATTAAGGACAGAGGAAGAACAAATTAAACTCTTAATATCAATTGACAAGCAAGTAAATTAAGAAAAGGAAAATAAATACAAGCCACAGGAACTGTAATGTATGCCAGAAAGATGAGTGATATTTCAAATTTTTCATCTTATTGAATTAATGTGAGTATTAAAGAAAACTCGACTGTCACAAAGGTTATCAGGAGCTGTGACTGTGACCTGATTAGAAATCCCCATGAGGAGCTTGGCTGCATCCCTGATCTCTGAAAGTCAGCCTTCCAGGAGCTACAGATCTTACAACAAAGGAACAAGAGTAACCAAGATCCCAGCACACTCAAGATGCACTATCCAGTCAGCACTTGCTCCAGGGGTATTAGACTCTTAACTGGAGTCCAACACAATCAGATCACACATAGTTAGCAGACAGCTTAGCTCCCGGAGTCACAAATTGCAGAATTTGAAAGCACCAAAGTACAAGTTGTATGAGATTGTTAAAACCTCTCCAGAGCTGCTGTGCAATCAGACAAGAATGGAAACCCCTAAAACACAAAGCAAATGGGTTAGAAAATGCTAGCCCACAACAAAAGGCCAGACACTGAGTGTCAGCCTACGTATCTTTTTTAAAAGATGACATGGTTTATTTTATGCCTTGAGTTTAAACAGCATTGGAGAGGAGCTGGAAAGGTGCCCCAACCATTAAGAGCATGCACAGCTCTTCCAGAGGATCCTAGTTCAGTTCCCAGTAAATAGGATTATCTCAGACTCGCATTCCTATATACCCATGCAAGTTCCCAGCACCTTCAGTCTCATACTTGTACCCATGAAAGTTCCCAGCATCCTCAATCTCATACTTGCGCCTTTTAGTGGAATATGAGGTACAGAGTCAAGTTTTCAGGGTACAAAAAAATTCATTTTTACTTTCACAAGAAAAGAATACACTTTTGACCACTAACAGTTTACTAAAATAAGAAATAGTGGAAAGGGCCTCCTCACCCATAGATTCAGGATGTGTGTTGGATATTATGGACTTTACCCATAGATTAAATCACTTGGATACTATAGACTTTTTATCATGCTCTTGTTTTTAAATACAACATTTAATTTGGGAAAGCATAAAATGTTTTAAGGTGTCTATTTTCTGACACATGACAATGTGCAGCTAGAGGATAATTTGCTTATGTCATTGCTGTTTCGCCGTTTGCACAATAAGGATATTAAAAATTCTGCTTAAGAAAAACAATGTCTTTAGCTAAAAAGGCACAGACAGAGGGAGAAAGGATCGGATATCTTAAACTGGGAAACAGAAGAATTTTATCAGGCAAACATTGAAGAGTTTAATAGACTTTAAAATACCTCACTAATAATTTCATATTAAATTAGAGAGCTCATGCTTAGAGACACGGTTAGAATGGTAATTCCATGGGCATATAATTAATTCTATAAGATTATCCTTAATTTATGTGAAGTTTCAACACTGTCAGTAACAATGTCTAAAAGAATTTATTTCAAAACCAATCTCCTCTAAATTGAACACTAAAGAGTTGTCTGTGGCTCCATTTCAACATTTTAAGTGACTTTTATTGACAGTGGGCTTTGTCACTAAAAGAAGGGGGATCAGCAGCTTAGAGGCCAATGTCTGGGTATATATAGTGTATGTGTCTATATTTGTGAGGGACTGATTACAGTGAATCTTCTCTTATGACCATGTCAGGACTTTCCTTGTCAGTATGTGTAATTTTTCTCTAGCTGCATGGGCCTACAGTCTCAACAGAAAGAGAAAGAATATCAGCTAACTCAGGTGCTGAAGGTTCCTCAGTCACAAGTGCCAGTCCCCTGGGTCCACATAGTATCACTGGATATATTCTCCAATCTTCTCTTCCATGGGTAGTCAGCACTGTTAGGTAGGGTGTGCACACACTACAGCAGTTCTCTTAAAGCCACATATTTTGATGAATTCTGAAAACACAAGCTGAAGTGTAGGACCTCTGTCAAGACAGAGTAAAATGTCATTGCCTCAGAAATAAGTATTTCAGGGTTAGGAGTGTAGCATAGCCTATGTGAGGCCCTGGATTGGATCTCCAACCATCAACGGTAAATAGATTTGGAAAGGTTCTTCTGTCCCTTCCCCATCCACCCCCAACCTACACTTTTGGTCCCTAAGAACCATGCCTGGATTTTTCATTGTCACAGACAGAATCCAGCCTCCAGCAGTATCCTGTCTCATTATGTACACTGTGGAGACTTTATCACTGTGATTGAGACATTTATCTATCCTGCTATTGCATTTAACACATATGTGCTTTGATGAAATGTTGTACCATGTGGTGTATGTACACAGCAGCATGTTCATTCAACTGTAAATGGAATCTCCAAGGTTCTAGCTTGGGAACATTTGTACACAGTTTCTTATGGATACTGCTTTTACAGAGTTTCTAATGCATACAGATCTAGAACTATAAATTGCTGGATTATATTTTAATTCTCCAGCTCTTCCAAAAGACTCAGAACACATGTATTCATAACTATCTAACACAGAACCTTCTTTATAATGAAATGGCAAATACCTTGAAGGATTCACCGAATACTTGTATTTAAAGCAAGCTGGTGACACAGTGCAAGACAGATTGGTCTTTTACCCTGGAGACCATGTAGATGACCAGGACTGCAGCTGCCTGAAATTGCCAGTGTTAAAACTCCAGTCAGAAGAGAGACACATATTAAAACATGAAGTCCTGCTTCCACTGAATAGGGGTCATTTTCACACTCTTATAAGTCAGAGGCTGCCAAGAGATCCTCTTAAGCATTTTTACTGTTTGCAGCAGCATTTATAACTGTCTGTTAAAACTCCCAGAATGTGGCTACATGACTGTATCAATCTCTAGGTCAATCAATTGGCCATTGTGTGGCTCTGTGTGTGTATGTGTGTGTGTGTATTTCCTGCTAAATATTGATGGCAACTATGATTTCTCGTGTTTATCTTCCACATATAGCTTTTCTACCATTAAACACTAAATAAATTCTTTTTCTGAGTGGATGTTCTGTCATCTTATCCTCACCTCCTATGATTTATTGCTTATGTCATATGAGATATCAGCATCTTGAACTGAGGAACCAGTGCTTATAGTTGTCCAAAAAGGCATAGTAAGGCAGTGCATTCACACCCATCTAGTGGCTAGCATGTGAGGAGTGTGGGGGACAGGACTGGAGTAGAGACACACAGGCTAGGATCTGGGGTGGGCGAGAGACACACAGACCTGAAAGAGGAATTAGAAGCATCAAGCCTGTATCTCCTGTTTCCTGGCCAAGCATTAATGTATCCAGTGCCTTGCTTTAAAAGAGTATAAGAAATAATATGTGAAGACACTGAGGAAGTGTCTAGTGGGCTGGTAACCAAAGTGGCCATTGCTGCTCTGAGTGTGCACTTAACCATTGGAATGGAAGAAAGGGACGATCAAGGCCCCTCCCACTCAAAAATGTCATCGTTCTACAGCTGGAGCTGACTGAGGTACCCAAGCTAGGCAGTAAGCAGAGTCGTCATGTGAGCTCACATGCTCCAGAGACAACTGACTCGGGAAAAAGAATGATTTGAGGAGGACTAAGCTGCAAAACCATTTTATTTACCATATTCATAAATTCTGAGATACTTATATGACATGTTTGTACTTTCACCTAATATTTTATACATGCCAAGAATATAACTAAATGAATTATGTTTTTCATTATAAAATGAAAGGAAAGGTTTAAAATATGCTCCATCTAGAAATGTCCATCTTGTCAGCATTAAGCTAATCCCCCTGCAATGCATTCCCAGGCTTTGCTTTCTTGGTTTTACTGTTAATTTACGGACAGTTTTAGGGCATGCTTTCTGCTTCGAACACTAACAACTAAACCATCAGAGTGGAACCTAAGCTGCAATTTTCTTTACACAGCAATAATGAAGCCTGAAAGAAAACCAGGGAAAATGAATTGTAGGTATTAAAGCCTGAGTACATCATTGAATTAAAAGACGGATGATAAGTTAGTGCTTAGGTTAGATGAGAGAGCCACAATTTAACTGTAGCATTTAAACACCCACACACACACACACACACACACACACACACACACACACACACACACTGCACATGCACACACACATACACCCACAGAAGAACACCCAGAGATACACAGACATACACAAATATACACAGAAGTATACACACACACACACATGCATGGATACACACAGAAGTATATCCAGAGACACACAGACATACATAAATATACACAGAAGCACATGCACACATACATATGCACATACACACACAAACATACACACAGAAGCATACCCAAAGACACACAGACATACACAAATATACACAGAAATATACACACACATACAATGCGCACACATATATTCACATGTACATACACACATAGAGACACACGGGGAAGCACACAAACACACACATTCTTTCTCTAGCTAGAGATGAGTTTGTGAGAAAGTATGATGAAGTCACTGAGAAAGGCTCCAAGTTCCATTAAGCAGAGTTGTCCTAGAGATGGCTCAGCCAAGGACACATTTTGTGCTTCAGTGACATTTCTTTTTCTCTTCCTTCCTGCAGAGACTTTGGGTGAGCTTCATTTCTTAAGATGATTAAACAAATGGCTTAGAAAGCTGCATGGGTTCTACTCAATCCCATTGGTCAATGATGTTCCTGTGGCTGTAATGCAAGGTGCTAGCCAGAACTATACTGCCTGTAAAGGATGGCATGGTTCATTTATTTAAAATTCTCACAGTGTAGTTGAGGGAGATTATGTAAATATAAGGGAGCAAACAGTAGTCAACCTTTCAGTGACGGTCTAGCTTGATACAGAAGGGAGTAGCCATTACATTTTCAAAATTCTGTACAATATCTAAAACTGGAGAGTGACGGAGGGCAGGGACATATTTAGTAAGGCAAGGAAATCTATACATTTGGATTCAGTGACTCTGACACCAGCCCCCAATCTACTGCAATCTGACATTACAAGAAGGGGCAGAACAGAGATCCAATGTTTGATTTGAAATGAGAAAAGCAAAAGCCCTATGTGAAGTATTGATGGGCAAGCTTTAGGATGTCCAGCTTGTTCATGAAATCTGCCAATATGAATGAGATACATAGATATTCCTGCTAACCTGAATGAAGAGGAGCTTTTGGCTTTGTGGTTTATTCCAAATAATGAATCAGACCACTTAATTTTTTTCATATGTTTTCTATTTCACAAAAAATGACAAAAACTCTAGTTGGAAACATGAAAGGTACAAATCAGAGCTGCAACAACCTTGTAGCCAGATTTTAATTGGGATAAGAAAGAGGACTTTCTTACTTTTTCTGCTAGATGTAAATCAACGGGAAGTTCCTTTTTTTTTTTAAGTGCCCTGATTGTAATAAGTCTCGTGAGTCCAGAGAGTGAAAGTCTCAAGAACTAGATATATACAAACCCCACAGAATTCTAAAGCATGATACTTCCGTTGTGAGTTCTACAGTCAATGTAAGAAGGACTTCACTTTAAATATCATAGCTTTCTATGCAAAATGGTTATTAATCATTTGTTTCTCTCAATATTCACCTAAATGAAAAAAAAATACTTGCATGGATTAGAATCCTTTCAGATGGACGTCGCCTGTATGCTTTCCTGACATTTTATGTCTGTTTCTATCAGGAATAACACTTCTTTGCAGATGCAATATAGGGTAAATAAATGTAAGACCCAAGTGATCCCAAACTCTTTTTTTCCTGAATGTAGTAGGAGTTAAAGTGAAGCTTGTTAATATGCAATAACCACCTCTAGAGTAGTAACTACAGAACACCATGAATACTAACTGCTTCCCAGAGGGCAGTGGGCAGAGGATCTCTGGATGTCTTTTCTTCCAAAGCACCGGATATGCTGTCACAAGCAAAAGAAACAAGCTATCTCAAAAATCTAGGCAACTGAACAAAACATCAGAACATGCAGAAAAGGTCTAGTCAAGAGAATCTTCTGGAACTTGGTAAGGCAGCACAAACTTGGGGCTACACCAGTCCTCTACCACCTCATTCCCAGTAGTCAACTCCAACATGTTGCCAATTCTGAAGAAACTTGACCAGCAAACAATGTCCCCAGAACACTGTCAGGATTTCTTGCAGATCCCAGATACGTTTTCAGAGAGTGTCAGCTGTTCAGTTTTACTAAACAATATTCATGTTGGGGTGGTGGGACAAAGTGGATTCTGAATTCATGTAAGTATTACCAAAACAGTGGGGGTCAGCTGCAGAGCTCAGAGCCTACAGGAGAGAGGGCCTGGCAAGAAAGAAAAGCAACTCCACCATGTCCTGAGCAGCTGAGGGCTAGAGTTTCCCACGGACAGAGAATAGAGGGCAAAGTCAGGGAGCTGAAATGGATGGCTCTGCCCTTTATTTAATGACTAGCCTCATAGACACTCTAAGATTAGGATGCCTGGAAGAAAAAATCAGAAGCTTAACACTGCACACACACGCACTGACAGAGCTTGGTGTCCATGTGCTTTAGAGGGTAGATAATCTACAGAAATATGTGCAGAAATCATAACCAAATGAACAACAAGGAACAGGGTACAACTGTGGGAACATGCCACAGGCAAACCCGGCAAGCTGTGAGGATTGGGCTGAGGAATTCAATGCCAGAAAGGTTGTGTTCTATTATCCGACATGTTCAGCTCTACACAGTGACAAAACCTGAGAGTGAGCAAGAACAAATCAGGCTTGAATGTATGTTTCCTTCCTTTGGTCTCAGTGTCTAACTCTATGTTAATGCCATGCTTTTTGGGTAACCATAGCTTCATGGTGCAGTTTGTGTCCCAAGCTGTATATCATGATGCTATAAATAAATACTATGATTATCATGTAATACATCTAAGATGCTCCAAATACCAGGTTCCCTTCTCTTTTAGAAAATAGTTCTTTTTCAGATAGTGCTACAATATAATCTTTGTGTGTGTGTTCAAACATGTTTATTTCTTCTTTACTATTTGACTTGGACTATTTTCAAAAAGAACAGTGGGGAGTCAAAGAATATGGCTGCTTTAAATGAAATTGGATACTAGAGCATATTATCAATCACTTTCTAAAACATATATCAATTAGGTCTTCCATAGGGCTGTAGTGCGAGGTTTCTGCCCTGGACTTTTGGGCCTAGCCTCAAGATTTAGCCCTGCAGACCCACAGACCATGGAGACACACAGATGTTTGCAATAGTTTTAGGCTGATCGGCCTAAGGCCCAGGCATATAACTTGCTAACTCTTTACCCTTAATCTAACCCATGACTCTTATCCTGTTCAGCCATGCGGCTAGGTACCTTTTCTCAGAGCAGCATAGTTGTCCTCTGCTTCTTCTGGCTTCTCTCTGGCATTCTGCTCTGTTCTGCCTGTTCCTAGAGTCTTCTTAGTCTGGTAGCCCTGCCCGTACTTCCTGTCTGCCTTTGGCCAATCAGCGCTTTTTATTAAACTCATAATCAGGGACAATTATTTACAATGGAACAACATAATCCCCCTACACAGGGCCATGTAGACGTGTTTGTCTTCTGCTGTACATGGCAACTATGAAGAAGTCAATGTTGGAGATTTCTTGCTGACTCAGTAGCTGGCAGTATTAAGGACATATAAAGTTAGCCTGTATATTTGGTCATTTATTTTAGCCATTTGATTTCCTTTATTCATGTCATTTTTTTCTATTAATGTTTTATTTATGCCATTGGTCAATGTAATGCTTTTTACATTTTATTGGCTATGTTAAGTATTGTTGAAAATTATTTCCAGTTACTATTTGCAACTTAATTTGCCTCATGATGTCTAACATATAACTTCCTATTCATAAAATAAAAATATTTGTCTTACTATTTCTTGAGTTAAATCTTAAAAAAAAAATGTTCTTTGATTTTAAGGTTATTATTCTCCAACTGAGTGTCCAGTTCTTAAAAAATTATTCCTTTTCATATTGGTCTGGGATTAATTTTGAAAAATGGTATTGTATTAAATAAATATTTAATTCTATTTTTTTTTTTTTGCACAGATAGCCAACTTTGTCTCAGCATAATTTCTTAAATAATCCTCTTTTGGCTTTTCCAAGTGAAATATAATCATTCTTTTATATAAAGCATATGAAAAGTGGCTCTATCTGGAAAACTACTCATTTTTCTGTTTATTTGTGTTCCAAAATGGAGCAAGTTTCAAAGTCACTATTACAGCCATTATGCCATCTTGGAATTTAGAAGTTCAAATTAAAATCTGATGCATCATTGTAGCATGATGAGAAAGCAGAAGGGAGATTTGGGGAAGGGAGGAGAGAAGCAGAGGAGAAGGGAACTGAGGGGCCAAAGAGGGGTGGGAGAGTGAACACAGTCAGAGTACATAAGGTGCCTGAAAGAAATTGCCTGTATAAACTCATGTACACAAAAAATATGTGTCAAAAAAATAGTATAGGAAAAAAAAAGAAAAGAAGATTCAAAGACCTGCTTTGCCTCTTGGAGTTAAAGCTGCATAAGGACAGGAGCATAGGTTGAATGCCCATGGGATGTTTAGTGGTGTGAGCAAGTTATTAGAATGAGTTGTAGAGGGAGAGGGAGCCTCTGGGTCAAGGGACCAAGAAAGGCTTACTAATTGAGACACTGTTTGAATTTGAATTAGACTGTGGAGACAATGGGATGGGGCAATTGTAATGGATTCCTAGGAGAGATTTGCAATTAAGAACTATAATTCTCTAGATACATATATATGGTCATCATTTTCTTTCTGGGTGCCAAATGCTTGTATTACCAGAAAGTCGTCCCAGCAAGAATCCAATGGGGAAGCCCACTGAAACTGGGCAGCCAGCAGCAGGATCAGGTTGAATGAAGTCACTGCTCCTTATCAAGCTTGGGACAGCATCACCTCTACACATTACAGAATCTCTGAATTATTCATATGGTTCTAAAAGGTTCCTCAGTGTTCGCATGAAAGATTGGCCATCATACAAGTGGGTACTGATGCCTGAGTGTGAAGTCACCTTTACACCCCAACTCAACACCACTGCACAGTCATGTTTGGAATGTGGTACAAAGGAATGGAGTGGAGACAAACAGGTATCATAGGTACGCCTTCTAGAATCTAGCAAGACTTGAGCATTCAAAAGTGACGGTTTTGTTTGGGGGTTCATTCTGCCTTTTTAAAGACACACTTTCCACCCTGTAGGATCAGGGATAGATTGGAGGATGGGAAGACTGGGGATGTAGGGTCCAAGCAGGAATGCTTACTTATAAGTGAGGAAGAGGCAGCATCTAGAATACAGCACAACTCACTGTGATTCCTCAGCTTGGTAAAAATCTCACAGCATAGACATCAAGCTCAAGGATGTCTACTCATTAGGAAAAGGGGAAAGGGGAAGTGATGGCAGAGGAAGAAGACTCTTGGGGCTTTCAAGCCTCAGTACTTCCAAAGGTCACTGGCACCTCTACTTTAAGGATTGAATAGGCAGCACATGCAAAGCAGCTGCATATGCTGCTTCTCCATAAACACACATCTCCTTCCATGCAGTGCAGCTTTCCTTGACTACAAGATGTGCTGGTTCTGTCAGACTTTCTCTAACAAAGCTGCTGGACTCTTCCAGAATTCCAAAATGTTCCGAAGGACAGACTGTCCATATGGAAGGATGTCCACCACAAAGGACAGACTGTCATGTCCATATGGAGGGATGTTCACCACAGAGGCTAGATGGAAGGTTGTACATGAAGGACCATCCACTGAGATTTCCTGAGGTCACACCCAGGCCAGTGTGTTTCCAAAAGAACTTGTTCAGTGCCCTTGGCAACCTCTGGGTCAGTACTCTGCAGCCCTGTTGGGGAGTCTTTCATTTCATCTGTCAATCAAAACCACCCAGAAAGAGGCTACCTTACTAGACTACCCTGCAGCAGATCACTAGGTCATTCTATTCCTCTGAGGGGTGAAGTTTCACTACAGGATGAAGAGGAGTGTTGGGAAGGAGGCACCTTTAAGAGTTTCATGGAAGGTTCTGGGACAGTGCATATTAAATTCATGGTTTTAAGGTAGGCTTCTGAAATTGAATGTTTATGGTTTCAGCTGGGCCAACAGAACTGAACATCATAAGAAGCAAAAATAATTCCAGTTAGCTGTGCTCTGACCACAGTACCTTCTCTTGTGTAGGAAGCTGGCAGCCTCACTGGGCAGCTGTACAGAACCAACCTCTGTCTGGGCCAGCAGAGCCTGATCACAGTCTTACACAGATGGGAGCTGGCAGTACAATGCTGCACTTTGTTAAGGTGCTTGTGTCTTGGCCTATGGCATATGGATGGATGCATTGTCACCGTGGTTGCTGATGGGTAGTGTTAACTCACTCCTGAAGAGCTAGCTCCCTAAGCATGATTTATCATACTCTATATGAAAACCCTCCTTACTTGTCAGCCTTGTATCTCTTTATACCCCCAACTCTTGTTCCTGACCACATGGGGCATGTTTCAACATTTTCACAACAAACTCAATAGGAAATTCCTGTCTTGTTAGAGAATGAACACTGAGGGTTGTCTTTGACCCAGGTTATTGTCCCCAGGGGATTAATTACAGAAATTCTCACCAGAATTTTCTCCCATTACAGGAGAACACTTCCTCATTTGGCCAAGAGCCACATACTCAACATCCCTACTGTGTGTCTAGATCACAGCCAAGTGATCAAGACTTGAATTATGGGCCCAAGACTCCTAGTGCAGTGAGGGGGCACCACATACATACAGCACCATTATTTCTGAATGTGTGGCTCACACTGCTGCTGCTATGCACATGCAGACTCTGATCTCAGCAGAGTCAGAGACTCTCCTTCTTTCCCTCCTGCTCAACAAACCCACTCTCTCAAAGCTTTCTAGAACCACATGGATGTGGTCCTGAATGAGTTTTCAGGGTTTTATCCTGGTTCTGCCCCACTGTGATGTCCTGATAACTTCCTAGTTGCATCTTAGCATGAAACTCACCACCAAGTCTCTGAAATAGTTACCAGAACACAGAGCCTCAAAATCTCTCAGAAAACAAACAAAATACTTCCTAATTTCCAGCAAATCCTCTAAGTGTGCCCTTCTTCTGAATACTTGAAAGTGATGGCCACATACAGGGAGGAGTGTTACTGAACTGGAAGAAGCAGATGTGGGAAGGGCCTGCAGCCCTGCAGGGTGCATTCCTTATCCTGCAGAATCACTACTCCATTCTGCTTCATTTCCTCTATCAAGTGCACTACACCTCATTTCTGGCTGTTCCCCACTTCTAAGATTCTAGGACTAGCATCTGGATCAGTCAAGAGGTTTGTTAGCACAATGAAGTCATAATTCTTGAGGTGAATGAGGCAAGGTCACTTGTGGCACTGTCTGTCCTTAGCCTGAGGAGGATCTCACCTGACCCCTTGTTGATGGATACTCATCTAGTGACTCCCAGAGATCTTTGTACTTGTGTTGAAATGCTGTTATCTGGAATTGAATTACTGTTCTTTCATCCCATGTAAAAAGGAGTGAAGAGCTATGCCTTGTGTGAGGCTAAGACTGGAAGTCTGGGGAAGGGCAGAAGAGTTAGGAGAGATGGTGGCTTTCTCCATTGTTAAGAGTTCCACCCACTGGGAAGTGAACCAAAAAGGACAGAAACCCACATGGTCATGAGGACACCAGGACAGTTATGAGTTGGGGGAAGACTTGGGGCTCCACACACAGGAAATAGACATATACTGCACAGTTGAATAAAGAAAAGATCTCTACACACCTGTCTACTCATTTCATAGTGTTGTTGCATTCGGCAGACACACTCACACATCACATCAAATGAAAGAGGACACCATGTGATTTACACTGTGGTCACACGTTCGGGCAAGTATGAAGCTAGAGAGTCAGATATTCAAAATGGGTTAGCGGGTGGCTAGATGTCAGCAGAACTGGCTCCTTCTAGGGGCTGTGGCTGACTTTTCTCTGATGCTCCGTTCCCTGTGCTTGGCTCCTGGTCCCTCCCCTACCTGAATAGCTAAAACCTAACACTGGTTGAGCCTCCACTTCACTGCCTTCACCACATCGTGTTAGCCTCATTTTCTACTCATGGCAATCCTACGGTCCCTCTAAGACCTCTATAATTCTCAGTGGCAATGTTACCAGCTGAAATCCCGAATGCAGGCATATCTTTAGCCATTCAGGATAATCCACAGCTAGAGAAAGACCATGTTGCTGCCCACACTGATACTCCCTTGAAAGGACTGCCTGAGAGATGTTGCATTTGGGACTCTGAGTGGCAGAAATGGTCACTAAAAGCAGGGGTCAGTGCCCATTTTGGTCCTACTTCCAATACAACTTTGTATAAGGACATTCACCTGGAAATTCCAAATGCTCTGGAAAATACCAGCCTCAGGGCTAGAGAGATGTCTCAGTAGGTAAACTCACTTGTTGCACACACATGGGAACCAAAGTGTGAATCCCTAGCACCTAGGAAAAAATGTCAAGTGTGGACATGTGTACCTGCAACCCCCAGAAGTGAGGATTTGGTGGAAACAGGGTTGCTGGAGCTTGCTGATTTCCAGCCTAGCTCTGGGTTTAGTGAGAGACCCAATCTCAAGAGAATCAAGGGAATAAGGTGTATAGAAAATGTCAAACACCATTTTCTAATTCCCTTCTGCATGTATAGACATAAGGACCCTCCACACACTACTCAATCACTCACACACACAGAGACACACAGAGACACACAGAGACACATACACACACACACACACACACACACAAAGTCTACCCAAACTCTGGTCTAGCTCTAACCAGTCTGAAAATAGAGCCTGGGATGGCTCTCTGCGTTCTTGAGAGAAACCCCAACAACAACAAAATAACCATTAACAAATAAGTGAAAAGCATAAGAAGTGGAGATGCTAGCACACCACAAAAAAAGGAAACTTGAAAATCACAATTAAGATGAATTTTCAAGAGGTAAAAAAAAATCCATCTGATATAATTTCATCCAATCTGAAAAGGAAGAAACCACAGTAATCAAGATCAAGAATTCTAAGATCTAAAACGAGAGAGAGAGAGAGAGAGAGAGAGAGAGAGAGAGAGAGAGAGAGAGAGAGAGAGAGAGAGAGAGGAGCAAATGGAGACACAGAAAGTAGTTTAGGTGAATTGCTTAAGTTTCACAGAATATAGAAGAAAGTAGCAAAATAAAATTGAAGAAATTTTAACCTAATGTAACAATTTACATATTCTTAAAAAGCAATTAAGTTAGCTTTAGAATAAAAAAAAAATAGAGAAAACTGAGGAAGAAGAAATCATTAGAAAATACTAAAATTATCAAAATTTCATGCATTGAGCTGCCTTTGCACAATTGTCTCCCAAAGGTCTAGCATGCCAGGGGACAAGAGTACAATGGTCAGAGGTGACAGTACAGATCTACAAACAGGATGAGCTGCCTTCAGCACAGCAGGTTTACGACCACAACTTAATACAATGTCAAAGAGTCAGACAACTCTTCAGCAATCCAGGGAGCTGGAAGGTAATGGAAAAATACTGTAGTATGAGGTTTCTGGCCTGGACTTTCTGGCCTAGCCTCAAGGTTTAAGCCCGCAGACCCACAGACCCTCGGAGACACACAGATGCTTACAATAGTTTTAGGCTGATCGGCCTAGGCCCAGGCATATAGCTTGCTAACTCTTTACCCTTAATCTAACCCATGACTCATCCTGTTCAGACATGCGGCTTGGTACCTTTTCTCAGAGCAGCATAGTTGTCCTTTGCTTCTTCTGGCTTCTCTCTGGCATTCTGCTCTGTTCTTCCTGTTTCTGGAGCCTTGTTAGTCTGGTACCCCACCCACACTTCCTGTCTGCCTTTGGCCAATCAGTGCTTTCTATTAAACTCATAGGCGGGGACAATTATTTACATTGGAGCAACATAATCCCCTACATTCTGCCTATTAGCTTGTGATCCCACACTCCCACAACATAATCTCCCTACAAAATACCGTATGTTTTTAGAAGAGAAACAGAATTTTATACCTAGCTTTAATAAAAAAAAAAAAAAAAAACTAATCAACCATTAGTATAGAATAAAATGGTGTTGATGTATAAAGACCAAGTCATGCAATCTAGTATGTTTTAGTGGAGACTTCCGAAAGAAGCACATACCATAGAATGAAGTGTCAGATTCTCCAGGGATAATTAATAAACTCAGTCCAGAATGGATGGGAGTAAATATCTGCAATAGGCTAAAAATAATTCATTATGGTGGAGTCCCTGATCATTGTTATGGTGGAGTCCCTGATCATTGTAAGGAAGGCCTGGGACCTAGAAGCCCTGGGAACATGTGGGAAACTCAATCAGCTTCAGGACTGGTTTCTTAGCATCTTCCTTCCCTATGAGCAACTCTGTGGTCACATGAGCACCTCCAGGTAGTGCTGACTCAGCAATGCACACTGCTTTGCTCCAGTGGCCATCTTCTGGCCCTCTGCACACTGGCTGGCAGGTGAGAAAGCACCATAGAGACTGTGTTATAAATGCAACATGTTTGAATGTATCTTTCCCAAGAGTATTAATTAGTTTAGTTTCTGAGAGCTCTAATTAGTTCACAAATAGAAATTTACTTCTGACTCTCTACTGTGAAACAGAGGAAAATGAAAGTATGTGAATTTAAAAAAAAAAAAATTGCTGAGTCTGAGCGAAACCCTGGAGTTGTGTTGAGAAGCAAAACTTTTTCTGGCTATAATCACACTATAAGCCATAAGTGTCACTAGGCCCAGCCCAGAAATCCACATCAGGACTTCATGAGTACTAGCTGTCGGACTGGCCTTACTCAGGGAAGTGGGGCATGAATCTACTCTTGTTAGTTCACAATACTAAATAACCCTTCACTAGCTCTAGACTGCTACTGAATTTACTCAGATGAGGTGAGTAGAAGCTTATCAAAGGCATATGACATGCCAGGTGGACTTCCGTGTTTTCTGCTGTTAATTAACAAGATATCTTTTAGGTTTCAGTTTGCACAGAGTTCATAATTTAGTGGGTTTTAGATACAGATAAATAATGGATAATGGAGGCTTGAGAGGCAGTGTAGCAGTTAAAAGATCTTAGCAGAGGACCCAAGTTCCTTGTACACACAGGTGGCTCACAATGGCTGGTAATTCCAGTTCCAGAGCATCAGACACCTCTTGTGGTTTTCTGGTTTCCTCAGATAACTGCATTCACATATGTGTGCCCACCACATACTTACACACATATGTACTCATGAGTGTGCTCACCCGTATGCCCAACCACTTGCACACACACTTAAATGTAAATGTAAATGTAAAATCTTTTAAAAAGGGTATATACTGTTTCTTCTTTTAAAAATCAGGACAAGGATGGCAAATTTTCTTTTCTGTTGTAATAAAAAATCAAATCCCCCAGGAATCAGCCTGTTCACAAACATGCTTTATTTTGTATCCTTTCCAAGGAGTTTTACATGAACTGAAAACCTATCTTAAAAATTATCTACAAATGAAGCTGAGGTGGAAAATTGAGCCATGTGGCTTATTATATATTCCAAAACACTTCCCATTATGGGTCAAGTTAGAGAAAGTACTTTGAGTAATTATCCCAATTTGTCACGGTCCATGAGGATCCCCACCTTTCAAGCGCTCCACGCTGGTGGTTCAATGGTTTAGTTCTCCATAATAGTGGGTCTGCTTTTACCACAAAGGATAAGGGTGACCTTCCTGAAGCAGGCTGATCAAGATACTTCTGTCTCTTCAGGCATAGGGTGCCCTTTCACTGCCTGTGCCTGGAATGGCCACTTCATTTTCTGAGCTCCTTGCCTCATGTGTTAGCCTCCAAATCCTGCTTCAGATGATATTTGTGTAGCTGGAACCCTACTCCAAATCTCCCTGAGCATGGGGCTGGTTCTTTTCAAACCATAACCACCCTCTCTAGGACCCTGGAAGCAAAGCAAGGCAGAGCCTTGTTCCGTTTGTGTCGGTCATGGCCTCTGGGAAAAAGGCAAAAGTAGTCCTAAGGAGTCCCTCGCTCCCTACCCCCTCCCCTGCCCAGCTTCTGACCTTGGCTCCAGAGTGTATCACATTCAGTGAAATAAATCAAGTCGCAGTCTCCTCAAGAGAACACATGTTGCCAAGCATAAGCTCTAAGGAAGACTCCTGAGGAGCGTTGACTAGGTGTCTGTGCTTACCAAAGGGCATGTCCTTCTAGAACACCCAACATAGCCATGAGCCTGTGTCAATGTCTTGCACACAGTCTGTGCCCATCTGTCCTGTCAGGAAACAAACCTAACCTGCTGGCACCTTGCACACACAGCCCAACCTGGTTATTAGAAGGTGGCCCAGGCTGGACAGTCTTGTGTGCTATTCTGGAAAGAGAACCAGACCCTCCTTATTTACATACTTAAGACTGTTTGATTCATAAACCACAGCCCAAATATTTTCTTTTAAAATCTCTGTAAGTATCAAGATGTACTTCACAGAAAGCTCTGTGTGTTCCTGAGAGCAGCTGGGCTGGAGAATACCTGCCTTGTTTTGTAGAAAAACACCTAAATCATTCTTTGAGGTTCAGTCATCAGGGCACTCAGATCAAAATGACTTTTGAAGAAACAGCCCTTGTTGGATTGTTTTTTAAGAAGATGATGCCCTGCCTAGGCATTTAGGCATTCCTCCCACGGCAGAGGTATCAGAACCCATCCAAAAACTATTGGTGTTGAAATGATTAATTATGCCAATAGACTCATGTGAAATCCTGGTTTCCAAATTCCTGGATCCCTTCCAAGATGATTGGTGAGAAATGGTCTGGTGCCAGGCCAACCCTTTTCAAGGTGGTGGGTGGTAGTGACCTATAGGCACCCAGGCTTCTCAGGAAAGAGGCCATGTCCACAGGTTTCTTCTGCATCTCACCCCTCTGCCACTATCGTCTCCCATCAAAAGAATGATGTCCATGTAAATAAATGTGTTGATGCTGCTGGATGGAAGCCTGGGGAAGAATGCCAGGCTTCGGTGACCCTGGGCTTCATGTATCCATGGTGGGGTGCCAGCCAGTAGCACAAATCACACTCTGTTGGTTGAAGATGGCTGGCTTAAGCCACCCGCTGCTCTGCACAGACTTTGCCTTGGCGGCATCTACCCCTTGCCTAAACGCTCACTTCACTTCAGCTGCCGTGTTTCTCTCTTTGCTTGGATAAAACAATCTTTCTATGGGTAATTTGAGACCCTGGAGGTGAACAAATGGTGTTATTTTCTTGCTCTCTCACCTCGTTCAGTTTTCTGGGAAGTGGAAAAAGCTCGTTATGTGAGTCTGCATCAAATCTACAGAGATGGAAATGGTTGATCTGATTTTGTAAAGATCCCACCCCACGCAACTGCCACCTATTTCTTTGCTTTGTTCTAAAATCAAAGCCTGTGTAGGTAGGGTCAGCAAAACAACAGCATAACACACGAATTAGTTCCTCAGCCCACTGCTTTGACAGAAGCAACTGAAGGAGGGGCTTGTCTTGGTTCATGATTCTGAGATGCAGTCCATCATGGTGAGGAAGGCATGCCACAGAGCACAAAGCAACTACAGTACATCTGCAGCCACAAGGCGCGGCAGAGGGAGATGGAGGCTGGTGTTCAGTTTGTTTCTCCAGGATCACAGCTCAAGTTAGCCCAATCTAGAAACATCCTCACAGACATGCCCTGAGGCTCGTCAAGGGATCCTAGATTGTAAAAAGTCAAGTTGCTAGGGGAAGGAACCTCTGTAAGCCTCAGTTACCTTCAACTGAAGAGTCACCCAGTGACTTTTAGAGTAGAAATATACATGGTGATAAGATTAAGAGGTCAAAACAAAATTATACTACATGAAAAACAAAGCCTTGGCTATTGTTAACTTGGAAATAGATTGTCTATCAGATTTTCTGTATTAGTGGTATTCCAAAATTTTGTCAAGTTTTGTTAACATATATAATTGGCATAAATGTGTTATGCCAATTGTCCAATAAACAGAAGGACTTAGTGATGACATCAACAAGCAGAAGATGAGTGTTGGAAGAAACTCTGGCCATGTGGCTAACTTGAGCTCTCTGTCTCCTTACATGACCAGAAGCCCCACATCCTGGGATGCCCTGGTGACCTTGGTACTACGACTAAACAGCCCTCTCTATATTCCCACCGTAAGTGTTCCTCCGCTTGGCTGTGCCTGATGACCCTTCCCAGCTCTTCTTCATTCTCTTCCTTTCTCAATATTGTAGGATCCTTACGTAACTGTTGTGCCATCCTTACCCACAAACTATGCTAATAGATTTTATGCTAATGATATGTAAGCAATATGTGTTAATGGTACTACACTGGTAATAAATAATATATTAGGCTTGATACCTTGAGGTTGGACATGCAAAGTAGATTTTCTACATGTTATTCACAGTAACGCTCAATGAAAGCAGAATAGTTGGAATTTAATTGGCGAGGCTCTACTAAATATCCCATAGACTTCTAGCTTGTAATCAGCCAAAAACAGAGCTCCAGAGACTGTTGTCTCTAGGAGGTTGGTTGGGAGATCAGCACAAAGATTATAGAATAACCACACCAGCACTCAGATCCCATGTACTTGCTTGATGTGGCCCATCAGAAAAATCACTAAGCTAAAAAAGCAAAAAATCAATCTTCAGGAGCAGGTGTCTCCAACTGTACCCAACAAAGTATGAGGCTATATCTACTCCTTGTCACACCTGACCTAGTTGTAGTCTTCTGGAACTGCAAAGCCAGGCTTGCACCTTTCCTCTTGGATTATGCTATCTATCTGGAATATTCTTATGATTCAGAAAGATACATTTAATTCTTTAGGATATTCACCTAACAGTTATTCTGATTAAATGCCTACTTTAACAACCTTATTAGCCATACATACATCTATCCATTTGCTCATCTAGAGTTTCATTCATCTATCTACTCACAATCCATCCTTCCACTCAGCCATTCACTGATCTTTCCATCTGCCTATATGTCTATCCATTCTTTCACCCATCCACTCATCGGTTTTTCCTTCCACCTACCCATTGACCCTTCATCCACCTACCTATTATTCATCCATCCATCTGCCTGTACATTCTATTCATCTATCTATTCCTACGTTTACTCAACATTCCATATACTCACTTATTCATCTACTTACCCATCCAACCTTCCATTTATCCATCTACTTGTCTATCCACACACTGCTCACCAATTCATCCTTTACCCATATGTCCACCCACCTTTTCTTCCATCCATACACTTCTCCACCCATCCATCCATCTCATTCATCTACCCATACAGCCACCCCCTCATATGTTTTTATCCTGATAAAATTAATATTTAGTGAGTGCCTATGTCTGCTAGGTGTATTACAATAAGTAATAGAATAGAAATATACACAAAACAAGTTACACACACTGGAAAAAGTGTTATTAAATAAGTAGCTATAAGGCTCAAGTAATGCATATGAGAAGAACCTTCTGTAAGCTGAGTTATTGGGGAAGTCTAGTGGAAAAGATAAGTCCTAAGCTGAGCCTCAAAACTCAAAATGTTGTGTTAGTTATACATTATTGAATTATAATTAACTCTACAATAGGGTCACTTTAAAACAAAATGTTTGGGGCTGAGAGATGGGTCAATGTTTAAGCCATTTGGTTACTCTTCTAGAGAGGTTCAAAGTTTGATTCCCAGCATCCACATGGTGGCTCACAACTATCTACTAACTACAGTTCCAGAGACTCTGACACCTTCCTCTTGCCTATGTGGGCCCCAGACAAACATATAGTACACAGATATACATGCGGGTAAAAGATCCATGTACATAAAATAAATACAAACTTAAAAACAATCTAACATTTGAGGGTCAGGACTCCAGTCATAGCTGAACTCCTTGGACAGAGCCTCTCTGAGGCTTTAATCAAAACTGTCTAAGGCTGTAGTCTGGCAAAAAAACAAAAACGAAAACCAGCAACAAGAAGAAAAGAAAGAAAAAATGTGTGAATGTGTGTGAGTTCTTGGAAGGCTCAAGTTTACTTTGCAAACTTGCTTGTAGGATGAAGTTCTCTCTGAGCATCTACTCTACCATCTCATTCGGTGTCCTACTTGTGATCTCTGAGAGGCAAGTTTATATGGACAGCTAGATTTATTAAGAAGGTCAAAGGTCAAGTAGGGAGCGTAGCATCAGCAAGAAACCATGGCATATATAACATGGTCCCCTGGGGTGACTCATCCCAGGTTCTCTGTTTATAGATTCAACTCTCAGTCTGCCACACCATATGGGAGGCAGCAACACTGTGGGCATCAGACCCATGGACATTAGCAGAAGCCCTGTTAATGCTGCCTTCTTCTTGGACTCTTCATCATGAAGAACCTGGTAGAAGTGGATGGAACGTACACTTGAGCCTGCTGACATAGCAAGAGCCTGGTGATAGAACAGAGCCAATGGTTCTTAGTTTGGGATGCTATTGGTGAAGGAGAATGGGTGAAATTTCACTGTGTGGATAAAGTCACTAACAGGAAACCCCATTTCCTTCCCAATACCATTTATCTCCTATTTGCCTCAAGAGCTTGGCTTTGACACCTCACTTCCTACTTTACTCTTAAAACTCCCACCAGACTGCTGCACCTCCACACATATTAAAAGTTGATGGATTATTTAGCATCTTATAAATCTCCATCAGCTCACAATTGTTTGTTAATTGCTTCTAGCAGCTACGGAGTCATACAAAAGAACAGATTTTATTTGCACATCTGTCAGTTCTGGTTAAGATATTCTGTTCAAATGCCCCCTTTTGCTATAGTTGTGAAATTATGTAATTTTCAAATGAAAAATGCTCCCCTATAGGCTCCTGTGTTTAAACATTTGGCCCCAGCAGATAATTCTTTGGGTGGTTAAGAGATCTTTAGAAGGTAAAATCTTTCTGGAGAAAGTATGTCACTGGGGATGGTGCTTTGAGGTTTCACATCCTGTTTTTTTCTCTCTGGTTCCTGTTTGCAGATGGAAATTTTAACAGCTAGCTTCCTGCTTTTGCCATCATGCACCTCCCACAATGACAGACTGCAGCCCCTCTTGAAGTGCAAGCCAAAATAAACCCTTTCTCCCTAAAGTTGCTTTTATGGGGATACTGTATCCCAGCAACAGAAAAGTAGCTACTGCAGTGACCCACATTGCTGTACTGGTAGCATTTAGAGGAATATTTTGGATAGTGAGGTTACACTGTCATCAACTAATGTAGATTGTCTGAAAATGGGCATGTGTGCCTGAGAACTTTTCCACACACACACACACACACACACAGGACATTTCCATAACCTTTGCCCCAGCTTTAAACTCATCCTGGCCCTCATAATAATTGCCTTGGCATGCTTGCCTTCTTGACCCTGAGAAGCAGCACGTGTCTGTGTTGAAAGGGCTGGAGAGTCTGAGTGAGGGGTATTTGCAAGGGCCTGTTGCCTTATCCTTGCACGTTGATAGGATTAAATTTAACCTGGTTGTAGCGCGGGGCCCTGGGGCTCATCCAGTTGAGGTCGTGGGGCCAGGAAAGAGAGTGATGTCTCAGCCCACAGGCCCAGACAGGTCACAGAGTGGAGTCTGCCCGGAGCTGGTTGGCATGGGGCCCCAGAACCGGATGTACAGTGAAAGGAAGGGCGTTAAGGAAGATGCAGACCTAGGTGTTTCATCCCAGGCCAGGCCTATCACTCCATCTAACTTCACACCGGGAGGTCTTCATTAGTCCTATATTTTTATTTAACACAAGCATTCCATGTGAGAAAAAAAAAATCACATTTTTGGTTCACCTTAGTTGAACTCAGAGTCTTTAAAAAAAACCTGACCTGGCAGCTGGGTGTGGGCCATTGCCTTGGTGGTATTCAGAGACAACACTGCCTCCCTCAGAAGTGTTTGGATCACTTCACATGCACACCCCAGAGGACTTCTACACACCAGACTTAAGTTCACAATAGCTCTTCAATCCACATTGCTTCTGCAGCACATTTTTAAATCTCCCAAGATTAGAAAGAAACAATGACTTCAAGCTCAGTCAGATATTTGATGTGTGTCTTCACTCATTTGTTTTAATCTCACAAAGGCTGCTTTTGAGGGCTGCCTTGGTCATGTCTTAAGTCTTGCTCAACGTCAAATCCAAACAAGCTTCAAGCTTCCCTTGCCACTGTTAGGAAGCTCAAATGTAGAGGTCCATTTTAAGTCTACATGGATGTTGACTGCCCTACCTTAAACCAACAAGTATTATGCTGTGACTTCAGTTTCTAAATCTGGTAAATTGGTATTTTGGTATCCATTTGTTATAGAGGCATTATGGGAGAAGTATCCTTGCTGTCCATCACAGATGTTTGAATGATGCAGAACAAGGACATGTGTCTAGTAAGGATACAGTGACGCTCAATGGTCTTCAGAATCAGCCTAAATTGGAGATCTGTGTTTCTACTGGCTGCCTGGCACCTGACACATCTGCTATACCCAGACTGGTTAGAGTTAGGAGGTCCTTTCTGTGGGATTTTGCCTCAGAACACCACCTTCAACATAGACAGATTATTGTAGAGCAGTGATGGTCGGCTCTGGAAAAATAATTGGTGTATTGAAGGTGTATAGAGGAATGTCTCACCCCATCCCAGGGAAGTGAAACTTGAATCTCCTTAAGTATCAACTTTTCAGACTTTGTAAGGAGATAAGTGAAGGTTTTTCATGTGGAAGAAACTAACACAAGTGTTAAGGGGTGCCTGCGCCACACAGACAAGGAGGAAGGTATGGAATCAAATGCACCAAGAGACAGTAGCTCAGCTTCTAAAAGACATTTTAATAGTAAAAAGACTCAAGAGCTTTGAAGAGCTTCAGATGGATGACACAGGTATGATTCCAAGTCCAGATGATTGGTAATAGAATATATATAGCATCTGCATGTGGAGACCAGAGGAGGACACCTATATTTTTCTTCACCTTATTCCTTTGAAACAGGGTCTCTCACTGAGCCTGGAGCTTGTGTTCAATTAGGTTGGCTGCCAGTAAATTCCAACAATCTTTCTGTCTCACCCTCTCTCCACACAGTGCTAGGCTTACAGATATGCTTGGCTGCTACTTGCTTCTTACACAGGTGCTGGGATCCAAACTTAGATCCTCACGGGACTCATCAAGTGTTCTTATCCATTGAGCCATCTCCCCAACCCTTCGACATAGTTCTGATTTTCTCTCTTGCTTCTATGGTTTGAGTATAAGGTGCCCCATTTTGTGTTAAAGGTTTGATCCCTGGCCAGGGAATTCAGTCATCAACAAGTAATTGGATCATGAAGACTATAACTTCTGCCACTGCTTCGTTTATAGTTCATTGGTGATTTGGGGAAATGGGTCTTAGTTGAAGGAAGTAGGGCACTGGAGTGTATTCATAGGGGCCCTTTTTCTACTTTCTGGCTCTTATGTGGCATGAGGCTTCCAGTGTCACATCCTCTTTCTGTCACAATAACCTGGATAGCATAGGCTACCAAAATGGAGCATGCTGACCTGTAACTGAGGCTCTGAAAAGCACCATGCAAAACTGACTTTCCTTTTCTCATGCTGTTCATTGCAGGTGCGTAGCTACAGCCAAGATATCCTCGTGCTGTTCATTGTAGATGTGTAGCTACAGCCAAGATATCCTCGTGCTGTTCATTGTAGATGTGTAGCTACAGCCAAGATATCCCGGCTTACTTGCAATTGGGTTCCAATCTTCTAACATATTCATGTAGATATGCTTTCCATTATCAAAACAGCTGTTGACTTCCAATTCCATAAAGTAATTACTTCCAGAGAGAGATGGAGAGTTCAGCCAGGTTGAGTAGACCCACTCATAGTTTATTAAATATTTCTAAATATCCCCTGAAATATAAAGCTTTCTATATGTCCCCTTGAAATGGCTTGTGCAGAGCCCTTGGAACCCAGCAGTGAACCCTTGCTGGGCTATGATGGCACAACGTGTGGACCTCAGAGGCTCCCACTTGGCTCATCAAGATAGTTTGATTAGACTATTTGACATCTAGACTATCATTTCAGCCTCTGTTTTTCTTTGCACCTCTCTTAGTCACTGCAGAAATCAAAAGATATGAGTTTGATTTTCCTTCTAGCCACAGGGTCTTAAGCAAACTCAAATGCAAACGAATAAAACACTTATAATATTGGAAAGGTGTGCATCTAGTTTTTAGAAAGGGTGAGAAAATTGTGTGTAAGAAAGTGTTATATATTAAAGTATTTTGTTTGATCAAGTGTTCCTTCATGGAGAGTTTATTCAAACTAAATAATAAACAGTATTGAGTTTTTAAAAGTATAAACACACAAAATATCAAAAGTTTTTAGAAACAAAATGAACTTAAGAACTACTTTATGGATATTAAGAGAAATGAGATTGCAAAACACATCCAAAAGAAAGCAGCATACTCTGAGTCATGTAAACATGGCAAGAGATTCCACAACACTTGCCTTTCAAACTGGCCTTCATTTGTAGCCAGGCAGTACAGCAGGCATGAATTGTTTTTAGAGCTGAAGAAGAAAGCTTTCCCATTCTTCTGAGACATCTAGCCCTAGGTCTGCCCTGGTGTTGGTGGTTCTGTTGCTGAGTCCAGTCCCCAAGGGATCCACACTTCATCTACAGTACTTCTTCAGATGGGATCCAGAGCCAGTGGTTGTCACCTAGATAGCAACGGACGCCCTGTGGGGAGAGCATGTGTTTATGGGACCCTGGGGAGTTTGTTTTCTATATTGCACTTGTAGAAATCTTTTCACCATGTAAGGTGGCCTGGAGTCTCTGCTGTGAGCAAGGAGGACACCCGCTGCCAAGGAACACCCAGAACTCCTTTTAGCAACACAATTGAACCTGCAAAGTTTCCCAGATGGTCCTTAGGGCATGCTGCCTTTTCCCACATGTGGCCTCAGCACCTAGAAGGCTCAGCCTGTGGCCCAAGCAGGTGGACTTCTGTGCACTTAGGTGAATGAGACCTGTACCCTGTAATGCTCTTGGAAACAGGCTCTTTCTCCTGAATAGCAGTCCACGCCAGGAAGAGGTTTAAGTGAAACTCATCTCAAATCTGTCACGCCCAAGAATTGAGAGTGAGGATAAAGGCAGCTTTTCCCTTTCCCAGACAATTATCTCCCAAGCTTATGTTTTAACACTTCCTTACTTCTGAGTCTGGGCATCCAAGTGTAAAAACTCACAACTTAGACACTGTATCTCCAGCTGCAGGGTTGCCAAAGCGATGCCATCTGAGCCATTTTCAAGGGTGTATCTGAAGTGAGCCTAGATGTCCAGCCATGAGTAGCTAAGCAGTTCGCCCACCGTGAGTTCACTGTCTGGTGCATTTAAGTCAATCTGGTGTCCTCTGTTGTTCTTGCTATGAACTCTTACACTGACCTCTCAATCTGTCAAAGAGGCTCACTGTGATCTTTCTGATCAAGTCAGAGTCTTCGGTCACAAGAACCACGTTTTGAAGGCCACAGCCTTTCCTCAGATGCAGGGCTCAGAAGGCTATTTCCACCTACCAATCAATCATCCTTTCTTTGACTGACCCTGTACACATAGTCCCTGTTATGGACTGCTGTCCAACTGGCCCTCTCTGCCTTTATCTTTCCCAGAATAAATGTTCCAGTTCATCCTGCAGTGGGCCAATCAGCACTAGGCTGGACATAGTGGACTCCAACTACTGATGTGTTTGCAAGCTTCCCACAGATACTTTTCAGATCATTTGCACTTCAGTAGAGGGTTCTGTTCATTTCTCTTGGAAAGTCAGCATTCAAACTGGGTTGATGATGAAGATGTGAGAAAACAATGTAAATGTTCTTTCATTTCAGTTTCTGAGGTTGCTGTTGAGGTCAAGGGCGTGCGCTACCCTCTTTTGTGAACTGTAACTAGAGCCCCCAGGGAAATGCTTTGAAGAGGTTACCTGTTCCTTATGGTAGCAGGTGGGTCCTCTTTCCATATCTTGATTCTCAGAATTGTACAATGGCCACAAATATCTAAATTCTAAAATGTTCTCGTTACCTAAGGAACTTCACACTGGTTCACAGCCAAGTTTCCATTCACCCTGTGAATTTGTCTATTCCCCTGAAGAAATCATGGATTACAGTATACCCACCATTGCTATCCTTTAATTCCCAGCATGCAATGTGTCATGATCAAGTAGAGTTCTTCCCATATAGCCAAGGCTAATTGATGTCAATATTTTCATTAATGGAGTACATCATTGTAACACAAATTCTAATCGTTATTAAATGAAAACTCAGAGCCAGATATTGGGGAAAAACTGGAATATCAGAGAGAGGAAACAGACCACAGTCAATTCTCACCCAGCCAAGCTTCCTCAGCCTTGCTTCTCACTGCTTCTACAGAATAATTCTGTCTTCTTACGCCTGCCTTAAATACTTTCTTCACCCAGTTGTTGTACTTCTGGGTTCAACTCTGAGTCATATTCTAGAGTTAAGATTAAAGGTGTGAGCTACTACTATTTGGTAGTTAGGCCTTGAACTCATAGAAACACAAGAAAGATCCCTGTTTCTGGAGTTATGGGATTAAAGGTGTAGGTCACCACTCTCTGACCATCATGGCTTGACTGTGGGTAGATATGTTCTCTGATATTCCAGACTGGTTTTATTAAATATATATCACCACACATCATAGTAACCAATTATAGTCTTTAAAAATTTTTGAGTTTGTGTACCAGAAAAGCACTTACAAAACATAACACCCATTCATGTCTTTAAAATATTGGCACAAACTATAAACTTGAAGTATAAAAAACCCATTTCAATCTGATATAAAAAGTACATACAACATGTATAGATGTTGTTAAACAGTCCTTTAACTACATTCACTTATTTACTTTTGTGTGTTTGTGTATGTGTATATGTAGATCAGAAGGTAACTTGAAGGAGTTGGTTCTCTCCTTCCACTATATGATTTCCTTAGAATTAAGCTCAGGTCCTCGGGTCCTTAAATGCTTTCAACCTCTCAGCCATCTTGGGCCTCTATATTCTTTTGAATAATAAAGTGCACATGTCATCATAGGGCCAGGAAACCTTAAGAGCTCACTGATGATGTTCTGAGTAACACAATTTCTCTGTTTGTTTGTTTTTTTTAATTGTTCTGGAAAAACCTATCCACTGAAATAAGACAATTAAAATAAAAGTATTCAGATTTGAAAAGGATAAGTTATAATTTAAAGATATAAAACTTTAGAAACCAGCAGAATAATCTTACAGAGATGTTGAGAAATCATGGTATTTAGCATATTTAATAACAAAAAACTAATAAAGTTTAAGACATTTAATTTCATTTACAATATCATAGAAAATATAAAATAACTTCTTAGATATAAGTTTAACAAATATCATACAAATAATTTATGTCAAAAAATTACACTGCCATTGAAATAAATTAAGGAAAAACTTAAATAAAGGAAAGATATACAATGTTCATGGATTTTTTTATACCTTCGTATTTTTTTATCTCATTTGTTCATAGATCACATATAAACACAACACAAATCCAGCCAAATTCATAGTTTTGTCATATGTCAACAAACTGTTTCTCAATTTTAGAATAATTCAAAGGGTCACACAAAACAGTCACACCAAAGTTCAAAACAAGAGCATAGGTAGGTCACACAGGTTCACTCTGTCAGAGACAGTGGCCAATTAAGGATTCAATAAAAAAAATTAACAGATGGAATTTTCACACCTTGTTAGATGTAAGGAAGAAAATTCACCATTAGCATTTAGGACCACACTAATCACCAGCTTTGCCTTGGAACCCAGTGTGAGCTTACCCTCAGTGTTTCATTGAAATCCACAGAGGGAAATATCACTGTTACCTTTAGGGAGAAGAATAGGAAATTGTTGGTAAAGGTCATATATGCATAACATTCAAGAGCCTCCACAAATAAATAAAATAGACTATTAAAGTGGGCAAAAGTTTGAACATTGTAGAGAAATATATACAAATTTCATATAAAATCTTGAAAAAGTATTTAGTATCACTAACAATTAAGTAAATGCCAAATGAAACCATAATGAACTGTCTCTTCACTGAATCCCCCAGGCTATGAGCATACTTCCAGCAAGTCCACTGCTGTGAAAGTGTAAGAAGGAGCTGCAGAAATGCCTTGGAAAACTGTCAGAAATTTTATTCTAATGCTTTCTACATAAGTGAAATGAAATTGCCCACCATAAAAGAGTTTATACAAATGTTATTAATTGTGTCAATGACCAGACAGAATGCAACCATCACAGAAATGAATAAATAGGCCGTGGTACAGAGGAACACAGCCCAGTGGTGGCCAACAAGAAGTAGCTGACACAGCAGTGTGTGTGTGTGTGTGTGTGTGTGTGTGTGTGTGTGTGTGTATCTGTGTATGTGTTTGTCTCTTTGTGTGTACCTCTGTGTGTGTCTGTCTCTGTGTGGCTATTTCTGTTTGTATGTCTGTTTCTGTGTGTGTGTCTGTCTCTCTGTATGTGTCTGTCTCTGTGTGTACATACTATGAGTCCATTCTGGAATTCTTCAGGGATACAACAGTCAAGAGCAGTAAAACCTCATTTTCAATGAAAACCCACATTGGTGTTTTATAGTGGGAAATGGGACTGGGCATAAACTTCAGCTTGAAGGATTTTCTGTAGTGATGCACAGATTCTGTATCCTTATTGGGGTGATTGGAGCTCCAGTCCTTAAGTAATTAGATTATCTAATGATCATAAACTCTTCACTTTCTTAGATATAAATTTTATCTCAGGAAAAATATGTAAAGTTGACAGGGATTGTCTATAGAGGAAAGAGAATGTGAAATGATTCACAGCAGACCATGTCAAGGAAAACACCAGACAGAAGAAGGGGATTTCATAGTAAGGGTAGAAGGAATTCAGGATTTTCAGAACAGTTTAGGAAACTTATTTTGTATTAGAGAGAGAGAGAGAGAGAGAGAGAGAGAGAGAGAGAGAGAGAGAGAGAGAGAGAGAGAAGCCATTCTTCTGTGAATCATGGCTTTGTTTTTAGAAAATTGGACGTTGCTGCACTGCTGACATGTTATGGGAGAGACAAAATGTCCGTCATGTAGCTGACCACAGGACCAACAAGAAGATGTGCCAGGGTGCTTAGCCAAATGTAGGGTGTAACGAGTTTTGCAAAATTTTCCATCTTGTGTAATTTAACAAACGTGTGTGTGTTTGTGTGTGTGTGTGTGGGGGGGGGTAATGTGTGTGCACATGTGCGTATGTGCCAAGGGTTGATCTCTATCACTCTCCCGTCACTCCCTGGAGCGCTTCAGGACCTTCTGGGACATTTTTTTCTCCTCTTCCACAAAAGATGGATAGGTGAGTCCCATGCCTGATCACTCCTGAGGCTTCTTGAATTGAAACTTTCAGCACCAGTCTAAACAGACAACTCACAAAATCAGCAGGAGTGGGAGAGCAGAGGGGGAGTTCCTGTTCTCCACGTGGAGTAAAGAGTAGCATCGAGTTAAACCACTGCTATGAAGTTGAAGCAGACAGTTCTCTGCCTAGCCTCTGAGTACCTTTTGTGTTTCTTCAAGACTGAAATGGATTTCTCTGGGGGAAAAAATAGAAAGAAAGATGAGTAACATGATGAGTCTCAAACCCTCCTGAGAGAAGCCGCCAGAGAATGCTTTCTGGTGAAGGTGTTTTTATATTTACTGAGTTCAGGTTTGTTTTAAATAAGACAACCCCCACCCCCACCCATACTGCAGTAACTGCCATTCTCTGGCCAACAGTGCTGTGTATCTTTTTACTGATGTGAGAATTGCCTCATAAGCTGTTCGATATTAGGATCCACTTCTTATTTTCATAAAACTTAAAATTCCGAATTAAAGGTACTATTAGCTACTAATTGTTTTATGAAGACTTACTAATCTAAGTATTTACAGTGGCAATAGTTCATTCAATATTGTATTAGTGACTAACACATAGCAACTACTACTACACACGGTACATGGAGAGTTTGTGATGTTTAATTCTTTGGAGTTTATGGTTGCAGCCATATTGTAATATCTTATAAGATTTTATCAATGCCAAGATTCTAACAAAAATAAGACCCAAAAATGAGTCATCGACCTTACAGGGCAAAGGCTAGATACAGAGTGTTAGAGCACTTGCCTGGCATGGACAAGGCCCCTGGCTTCAAACCTGAATCTGAAACTTCAATGGCTTCAGTGACTTGCTCTTAGAGTAAATCAGTCCTAGAGTCCACTGGAGAAGTTGGTAGATTCTTTGACTTTGTTCTTCATAGGTCCTTTACTACTTCCTCATCACACTCCCTGAAATCTGAAGAGATATCCAATCTCGCCTATCTCCTAGCATTTTTCTTTGCTGTTCCCTTGACTGCAAATTTTGTTCCTCAAATCCCTGCATCCTGTGTCTGCATATAAGCACCCACCCACACACACACACACACACATACACACGCACACCCCCCCCACACACACACATACGATCATGCACACAGACCAGTGAGGCAGAAGTTTCTTGAGAACACCCAACTCCTGCTAGTCTTCTCAGGTGTTTGATACAAGAACCTACTTGACACGGAAATGAAGCCTTCTGCGCATGCGCAAGGCCTGGCCATGCTGGTCCTTGCTGGACTTGGAAATATCTAGTACCTACTGTCATTAGAGATAATACCCTGGTGAGGAAAAAGATGGGTCCTTCCTATGGGGAAACTCTTACCCTGTGTGCCAGCTCATAATGTGTTGGGTTTCTGTGGTGTTAATACTGAGAGTCTTCATTTGCTATTGAAAACTGAAAATTAAGAGCAGCTAAGGTTGCATCAGACCCACAGTCTTGCATGACTGCCAGAGGACTAGGTCTGGAGATATTTTGATACATGAGTCCGGGGTAAGAGGCTCCAGCAGCCACACTCTACTCTATGAGCCCTAAGAACTAAAGGCCAAGGTCCCAAGACCATGAAGATCAAATACAAGCTACCAGAATATTCAGCACTGGGATTCTCACCCCAGCCAGTGCCTTCACAGAAAATGAAAGGAAAGAGATGTGGGAGACAAGTTTGGCATTTGACAACACATTGAGGACATCCAAAAACATATTGGCAGCACTGAATCAGATGGAGCTTATAAATGGGACTAAACTGACACATTTTTGTAGTAGGAGGTTTCTGGCCCGGACTTTCGGGCCTAGCCTCTAGATTTAGCCTCGCAGACCTGCAGTTCCACAGAGACACACAGATGCTTACAATAGTTTTAGGCTGATCAGCCTAAGGCCCAGGCATATAACTTGCTAACTCTGTACCCTTAATCTAACCCATGACTCTTATTCTGTTCAGCCATGCGGCTCAGTACCTTTTCTCAGAGCAGCATAGTTGTCCTCTGCATCTTCTGGCTTCTTCCCGGCATTCTGCTTTGTTCCACCTGTTCCTAGAGTTTTCTTAGTCTGGTAGCCCCAGCCATACTTCCTGTCTGCCTTTGGCCAATCAGCACTTTTTATTAAGCTCATAGGCGGGGACAATTATTTACACATTTTATTTAGAAAGATGTCCTGAAGTCATGGTCACAAAGTCAGGAGAAGCAGAAGATATTCCTTGGAGAAACTCCAACCTATGACACCACACACAGGAGAACAGGGCTACAGACAGAAGCACCTGGTATCTTAGAGCTGCAGTTCTGATTCTGATGGACAGTTTCCATCTTTGATAATAGAAGAAGTGAAGGCATCACATTCATTTGAGAGGACAAGTAAAATTTGGATGCTCTCCTTGCTTATTTGTGGACTGTATTTAAAGTAGCTGTGGTGGACAATTTTGATTATCAACTCAATGAGACCTAGATTCACTATGGAAATACACTCCTGAGCATGTCTGTAAGAGAGTTTCAAGATAGGATCAGATGAGGTGGAAAGACCCATACTGAATGTCGAAAGTGAGCACATCACCCCATGGGCTGGCATTCCAGGCAAATTAAAAAGTAAATCCTGAATAAGCTCCAATATTCACGTTAACTGACAGGATATAGCCTGACCAGGTGTTTCCTTAGGCTGGAGCCACAAGGCCTTCCCACCTTGATGGACTGTATCTCTTCAAACTAAGATAAAACTTTTTTCCTTAAATTGCTTCTGTCGGATACTTTTTCACATCAGTAAGAAAAGTAACTAAATAACAGAAAAGCTGCTTGTTTGAAATTACAAAAAGAAGCCTCCTTCTCAAGCAGGAGCAAGGGGCAGAAGATGGGCTGAATCTATTAAAGAAAGATGCCAGGGAAAGATTCAGGAACCAGGTAGTTGTTTGGGCAAATCATATGTCCTTGGATTCTGAGCTCAGAGATTTAAACTTTCTTTGCTAAGTTAGACTTGTGACAGTCTATGAAGAAGACAGACTTGTGGAAATCTGTGGTAGTCTCCCTCACCCCCAATTCTTTTAGGCTATGTACGAGCTTGGATACTCTAGCGGCAGTAGTGGAGACTATGGGTGGCAAAAGTCAGGATCCCTAATAAGCCGGCCAAAGTAACCAGCAGAGTAGGAAGGCTTGTTAAATGTCTAATGTAGTGGGATTATGCTGTTAAATTGTAAATAGCTGTCCCACCTACTGATTTAATAAAAATACTCATTGGCCAAAGGCAGACAGGAAGTGTGGTTGGGGTTACCAGACTAAGAAAACTCTGGAAACAGGAAGAACAGGGCAGAGATACCACAGAGGCTCCAGACAAGCCAGCAGATGCAGAGGATAACTATGCTGCTCTGAGAAAAGGTACTGAGCCACATGAACAGGATAAGAATCATGGGTTAGTTTAAGAGCAAGAGCTAGCTAACAATATGCCAGAGTCATGGGCTAATCAGTATAAAATTAATACAAGCATCTATGTGATTAGTTGGGCCTAAGCAGCAGTGGGGCTGAGAGTGGGTCCAAACCTCTGGGCTAGGCCAGAAACTTAATACAACCATCTAACATAGTATACCTCTAACCATGTTTTTACCTGGTTAGAAGGCAATCTTATTCCTGAAATTGCCTTTATCTGTACTTTCCAAAGTATCACACATTGCCTCTTATTTAGAGGTCAGCTGCTTCAGCTCCAGGCTTATGTATATGGTATCTGCCGGGATATGGATCTGGTACAGAAGGCTAAGAGGGACATACAACCTAGTCCTTCCTCTTCTAAGAAGCCCCAGGTTACATATCACTGGCTACACCAAGTTCCTTCCGTGTGACAGACACAATATAGACTAGTCACAAGGCTTGAAAAGAGCCAAGGCCTGAGTGGTGAAGTCAGTAATTATAGGCAAGTGATCAAAAGAGAAGGAATAAGCCCAGGGCAGTAGTATCAGTTGGTCCCTCTAGAAAAAGATGTGGAAGCCCAGAGAGCAAATATGTCACAGCTAGTAAATGCGTGATGAACTCATGATGATGACAAGGACGTCAGTGATGAGCATAGCTAGACAAAGGGAACCAAAGCCAGAGTCCTAGCAGTGACTACAGCTGTTTGGGCTTCTCTCCAGGACCCCATACCTGGTCTCTAGGAATCTAGATTATTCCATAGACGTCGAACAGGAACCTACTACCCAGAAGGTGGGGTCAGCAGAGGTGGCCAGAGTTCACTTAGTTACTTCCCATCAATGTACTTTAGAGAGGAAAGAGGAAGTAAGGAAAGCAAGTGGGAGGGGAAAAGACTGCTCTGGGCCACACTTAGGGGCTGGAGAGGAGGGCCACTGGAGAAATCACAGCCAGCTGCAGAGCATGGACCTGGACCTTCCCAGAACTGTCTTTCTTGGTTACATTCACCATGTTGACTAGTTAATTGAAATGTAACACAATTAAGATGCCATTCTGCCATTGCATTAGCTGTGTTTCCAGAAAAAAAAATAATGATCAACTTGGAGGGGCTTGTACTGGTTGTCACAGGAAATCTTCTGAGGGCAATGAAAGAAGGTCTTGTGCCTATACTACAGGAGAAGAATAAACTGAGAAATGGCTGCCAAGGCTTCTGTTTGGGCCACCGGATCTGCAGCTCTTATAGCCATTGATACGTGAGACCATCTAGACCCTTTGTCTTTTGAATCTCCTCATGTACAGTACCTGATGCCTGGTGAATGCTGGGTAGGAAGGAGGCCCATTCATTCACAATCCCAGCCCAGATGATCCAAGAGGCATGCCCTTTTCATTATATTTATTTATTTTTGTTAGTGGCAGGGGAAGAGGTGAGTAAATACACACATGCTGGTGCTGGGCTGTGGTTAAAACAACAACAGGCCCATCTTCGTGGTAACCAAAGAACAGGAATTCTCTGTGTTTTCTAAACACTTTATTTCTAGCACATATTGCAAGGGCAGAGCAAAGGCAAGACACAGCCAAACTAGGTCATGGCAACTCTAACCTCTGCCAAAATGGGAGTCTTCAGACTCTTGTTTGTTTTTTAATATTTACAGAGCAAAAACTAAGTCCTTATTCGGGTTTTCCTTAACAGGAGTTAAAGAGAAAGAAAATAAAAAGTGTCTAAGTATTCTTGAATATCCCTATTTACTGTTTTGTTGTTGTTTAAATTATTGTTGTAAGAAAACTTTTACAAACCAACATTAGGAAAGGCCTTAGCACAGCCTGTTACTTCTACCTTCTTAGTGACCAGACAGGGATTCTCTGGGAACTGAAAGTGGCATATTGTGTTCCTTGTTGTAGTAGGCAAGGTGGCTTTCCTACTGGATCTTTCAGATTATAACTTAGCTTGTTCCCTCTCCTTGACTGTAGTTAGAGTGAAGGCCATGCCCTTCTAATATGACCAAGAGAGGGAAGATGTCTGTGGGAGGGAGGAATCAATGGCTCTTGGTAAAGACTAGATGGAATCCACCATATAAAGAGAAAGACTGACTCCATGACACCTACATGTCAACAGTTGAATGTTCCACTCCTGTGGTTCTGAGTTCAGTTGGAATCCTGTCTCTGCAATCTTCCTGGTTTTGGCAACAAATTTTAGAAATCTACAAAGTAAAGTTTCAAAACACGTGAAGTATGTGAATAAGAGGCCCTGATGATGAGGGTCCTCCTCACATGACCTCTATTGATGGTTCACCCAAAATGATCCTGATTCCGAATGTGTACCAGCTCACACGTCTAACTCACTTCAGTCACTATTGGTGATACACACAAATGTCACCAGGACGATCTAAGTAGAATGGGCTGAGGAAATCTCAAGGTGTCCACTCAGGGAAAAAGTCCCAGGATGATTAATATTAAGTGAGAATTTTGAGAAATGCCATCACTGTGGAATACAATAGGCAGTTGAGCAGTTGACATTGTAGTGCATTCCTGGCTCCTTGACTTGCTCTTGGGAGTGTAAAGAACAGCATCTTAAGCTATCCCTTAGAGCGGATGGCTTACCTCACTGTGTTTTTATTTTTGCTCATCCTCACAGACGAGACAGGGATTAAAAAAAAAAATAGCCATAGTGTTGTTTATTTGCCTCAAAATCAAACCAAATATTTGTCTGAGGTTATAAATATTTAGATAACTTGTCCACTAATTTCTATTTTCCTTCATGTTTGGCACATCCTTTCCCAGAGCCCAAACACCGTCTCCTCAGCTTGATTTGTTGATTTAAGTGTCATGTGTAAAAGCACCAGGCAAGGAAGGGACTTTTAACATAAGAGTATCATTGTGCATGTAGAGCTAGTGAAAAGTTCACTTCTCACACCTCTGCAACTTATTTCTGTAGGTTTGACTGCAGGGTTTTGCTGTGATCTGTCCAGATGTGCTTTGGAGGTTATCCTGTGTGTAGTTAATGTACTTCCTTCTTATTTATTTGTGTATTTATTTATTTTGTCTGATTCATAGTTGGGAGTGATATCATTACTCTTTTGGGTATTTCTCTCCCTGTATTGCAGGCTGGTATGGACAACCTAGTTCCCCAGCTTGAGCTGTGGGCTCAGTTGCATTTTCTGTCTAATGTCTGGACTGGGTACTTGGCCTCTCTCTCTTCACATTCTGTGGGAGATTCACTTAGGAACTTGTGACTAGGTCCTGGAGCTTGCCCTTGAACTGCAGAAACTCGGTCTTCTTAGTTGTTGCTTCTGCAGTGGCCATAGTTAGGCTTCTGTTGCTGTGATAAAGCATCAAGACTAAAAGCAACTTGGGGAGGAGAGGGCTTATTTCATCTTACATTTCCAGGTCACAGTCCAACAGTGAGAAAAGTCAGGGCAGGAACTTGGAAGCAGGAACCCGCAGAGGCCGGAGAAAAATGTTTCTCATGGCTTGCTCAGCCTGCTTTCTTATTAGCCCCAAGACAACCAACCCAAGAATGGTGAGCTGGCCCTCTCAAATCAATCATCAATCAAGAAAATGTCCCACAGGCCCACCCGGTAAAAGCAATTTCTCAGTTAAGGTTCCTGCTTCACAAATGACTTTAGCTTATGTCCATCGACAGAAAACTAGCCAGCACAGCTGGGAGGAGGGAACAAGAAATGGAACTGGGGTAAAAATGATTGATTAAAAACCCATGTATAAAATGTCACGATGAACTCCCTGTGTGTATAAGCTAATATATATAATTAAATATAATAAATATAAATAAGTATTACTCCTTGTAAATATATGCTAATAAAACTAGGGAAATGGAAAATTTTAAAGCAATAAAATTCAAAGAGGTAAATCCAAAGTTCAAGCCTCTAAACTGCCTTGCTATAGGTCAGAACAGCCTCTTTATTAACAAATGGTAACAAAGTATGTTCACAGAGAAAAGGAAGACATTCCAGATCAGCTTACTGAGCTTTTACTCCTAAGAGCTGTCAGCATTGGAGATGCTGGGTCAGATAGAGGCTTCGGTAGCCAAGTCATTTCAGTGGCTTGAGGTTCTGCGTGTCACCCCTGTGAGGGATCAACTGACTGAGGTCATTGCAATAAGTCAGACCTGAAAGGGCTGCCACTTTTCAAAGTACTCTGCACACTGTTGCCAGACTTGCTCCTGTCCACCTAGTTTAGACATGTGGGAAAGCAAGATGGAAGATGTGTTTTTTTCCAGTTTCCCCATTCTCAATTAGTCGCATCAATTTTCTCTTGGTCTCCCATGGGATGCAGACTGAGCTGGAAATTCCTTGTGGTCAAGGCAAATATGACAATATTCAGGATGGTAACCAAGATGCTTCTCCATGTCACTATGAACCTCTGAAGGTACAAGCTAAGTGTCACCAGCTTTACACTTACTCAAGGTTTTGTCTTCTCCCCTCTTCACCCACTTAGTGTCCCTGGGCCGATTTCTGATTGGCTTTGGCCCCTGAGGGAAAAAAATCTAGTTACCACCACTCACTAACCCAGCCATTCTGTATCTGGAAGGAGAGTGACCAATGATGAGGATAAGGGATGAGAAAGCTGATAAGGAGTAAAGGGTCTGGGGCTTATAGCTGGAAAACACTGTAGAACTGCTGTCAACCCCCAGTCATGGCTCTCTTTCCCCTTTGTTAGATACCTGTAGGCAGAGTTTTCCTGTACCGACTGCTTGCTCCCAAATAACTGGCAGCCTCTTCCCAAATTACCACACAGAGGCTTATATTAATTATAAATGCTTAGCCAATAGCTTGTTATTGGCTAACTCTGACACTTAAATTAACCCATATTTTTTTATCTATACTTTGGCACATGTCTTGGCACCTTTTCTCAGTACAGTGTACCCATCTTGCTTCCTCTGCATCTCCCAGTGACTCTCTGGCTCCACCCTTCCTCCACCCGTCATTCTCAGTTTGCCTCTGCTGCCTAACTTCATCCTGTTCACCTATTGGCCAGTCAGCTTGTTTATTAAACCAATCATAGTGACATATATCCACACAGTGTACAGGATTATTCCAATAGCCGGCACCAACAGCTCCTCATTTGTCAATGGCTAAGTGGCATGTTATAGGTGGGACTGCTCTTCATGAAGACAGACTGAAATGCTAACTGTACCCCATATCACATTCAACACACCACTCCCTCTACACACACACACCCACCCAAATATACATAAATGCACACATAAAAACATATACACTTCCATGAGCATACACCTCCCTTCTCCCACAGCCCCCATATATACAACCACACATTCAACATACACTCACCCCTACATGTACCTAATTAGCTGTACACACAGACACATGTGCCCATATCTCACATGCATATACACTCCTCCTGCTCCAAGTGTCGCCTTATTTGAAAAATGAATCTTGGTAAATATTACTACCAAGCTAAGGTGATATTGTAATCCGATGGCAAGGATCTTAACTCCAGTGTTCTGTCTTCAGGAGAAAGGAAATGAATATACTGGGACCCTGAGTGAGGACAGCCAAATAGTAATGAGAGACAGTGGCAGGTGGGCACCTGAGCTCCAGGAGCTAGAAGATGCATGAAGGACCATAATGAACTTTCTGGGTGTTGGATCTACCATCTAGATCTGAGACTCTGCCCAGAACTGTGGAGACAAGGTTCTAGTTTTTTGTTTGTTTGTTTGTTTTTTAAGCCAACTTCTTTATGTGTTTTATGACCACAGGCCTGGGACACTGACAGAGGAATGCAGATTCCTTGGAGGCTAAATGAAAAGGAAGCTGCTCTCCTCTCCCCATGGCTCTGCTGTGTCCCTAAATCTTCCTGTGGGTAACTTAATGACTCCTACTCACTGTTAAAATGGTTCTAGTGTTTACTTTCTACTTTAAAAGTAAATGGAAGTGCTTGAATTTTTCTCACTCAGTTGAATAAGACATGTTTGGGGAGTATTCTGGGTGCTAAAGGGAGTCCACCTCTCAGCTTTATTGTGGTGTACATTGTGATATTCTATCTAAAGATTTCTCTAATAACTAGGTAAGACTGTGTTGAACTGGGAGGCCTCTTTCCTTCATTCTTCTGCATTTGATGAGGTTTTGATGTTTGCATTAGAACTGCACTCCACCCGCCTCCCTGGTCACATGATGCAGAAGTAGAAGCATCCTGACCCAAGTGCTACTCAGGGTTCCACCAAATAGGGATCTGGTCCTATCACTGCTGCTTTGACTGACACAAAGACAATGCTAATTCCTCCCCAGTGTCCTGCAGGTTGACAGGGGCAGATTCCTCTGTGAGGACCTACTGTTTGGATGCAGACTTAGAATGAACTGTTGGTCACTTTAAGTCAAGGTCAGATAAGGTAAGACTGTTAAGTGGTCAGGACATATCCTTGGGGAAATTGTGGACTTATATGCCTTTTAACCTACATAAAAATAACCATGAAAACCCTTTCATTTATAAGATTTTTTACAATAAATTATGACCCTCCATATTTTTTTGATTACTTCAGTCTCTTAGAGAGATAGGCCTTGCAGTGTTGAGTCAGTTTTGAGGCTGTGTACCTTACACATAATTCAATATCCAAGCCCCAGAAGCAGCCAGAGATCTTGAGGATGAGCAGCCTGCCACAGCTCCCTAGAAGACACAAGTCCCTATCATACACTAGAGATGTTCCCTCCTACTACTTTGCCAACTTTGGCCACTGGCTGAGATCTTCTGAATGCCCAGGAGGCCAATGCCAGGAGAGGCCACCTTCAGAATCCAGGAGGAGGTAAGCATTTCCATTTGTCAAGAGTGGCTTAGAGTGATTTACCTAGATTGCAGTGTGCTTTGAAAAAGAAATCAGTTTATCTGCTTAATGGCTAGGGAAGGACAGGCCCTGGCATCTATCCCTTGCCTCCACCATGTGTCAGCTCTATTCTCTTCTGTCTGATGCCAAGTGTCTACACGTTTCTCTGTGGATCTTTAACAGGTGGTTTTCAGCTTATTTGAGTTACTAGAGACTCTTTTTGTCTTTAAAAATGGTCTTTACAAAAGAGCTGTTAATTGATCTCTTTAAATCCCACCTGTGTCAGAAACTCAGCGTATTGTATGGAATTTCTTTCTCGGTCTAGACAAGGTACTGCTGCAAGGATGTGGCCAAGAGGCCTCAGCCAGTGTTTCACTTCCTGGTACACACTGCTGCCCCTCGGGGCTTTTTGTCTGTATGGATCTTCTCCTTCTTCCTCTGCTGCCTCCTCTTCAGCGCAACTTTCTGATAATTTTCAGCTTTGTTCCAACAGAGCTGGAGCCAGTGTTGCCAGAATAACAATCAGAGAGTGACATGGTGTGATGATCACTAATAATCACTCGTTGCGTAAGGTCACCAGCTCCAGTGACCTCAAGGAACCTCAGAGCTCAAGGTAACTTCAAGCTTCTTAGGCAAAGGTCTCAAAAATATAAGGTGGTTGGATGCCCCCCCCCTAATGTGTTTAGGGTGGTAACTGTTCAAGCTGCCTAACTAGAGGAGCAGAAACCTGGGTTCTACCACCCTCATTGGCTCCCCAAATTTCTGTTGGGAGTGGGACTGCTGACATAGGCTTGCATCTAAACAGATTTTTTTTGTCAGGCCTGGGCCTCATGAGACCCACACAGATGCTAGATTAGGGAGGTGTCTCAAGAGAACTGGTGGTATTCCTGCCCCTCCTCATGATCCCCTCTGGCATGTGAGCAAACTTTGCAAGCATCTTCCTTTCTACAGAGTTAGAAGTATGCCTTATGGCCATCTCCCTCATACGCATCTCCAGTTACCTGGTCCCTGCAAGCTTTTCCCAGGCCTAAGAAATCCCACCCAGGCCTTTTCGTTTCTCGAAAGTAAAGCCCAAATTGCTTTGCCCACCAGAAACCATCCTGGTTCTCCTTCCCTGCCTCTCTCCTATACTTCCTCTAAGAGTTTCTTAGGTCCTCTCCTGGCCCCTGAGAATCCTTACTGCTTCCTCTTTTGAGGAAGAAGGCATTTACTATTCTACCAGGGGCATAGCCTGCCTCTGGCATCTTCCACAGTGTCACACTGTTAAATAGGACAAATGACAGATTTGAAGGTGGCCTGGTTAAGACCAGAGGATACACAGTATGTCCCTGAGAACAAGTTCCCAGTGACCTCAGTGAGAAGAAGGACCAGGGTCTCTTCTTGCTGCTTAGGTTTAGGTTGCACATAGGACTTGATAAAATGGTTTTGTCCAGAGATCAGGGTTCTGTAGTGATGTCTTAAATGGAGAAGAGAGTGATTTGGTTTCACTTTCTAGCCTACATCTGGCTCCCATTATTTCCTATTCTTAAGGTGTCTCAAACTCTAAATGCCGCCATATAGGAAAGTCAGAGTCTCCACTATATAGGAGATCTATAGTTTACACCATACAGGAGGGCCACACTCTACACCATACAGGAGGGCCACTGTCTACACCATACAGGTGGGCCATAGTCTATATCATACAGGAGGGCCACAGCCTATATCATACAGAAAAGTCATAGTCTATACCATACAGGAAAGCCACATCCTATATTATACAGGAGGGCCACAGCATATATCATATAGGAGACCCACAGTCTACACAATACAGGAAAGCCATATCCTATATTATACAGGAGAACCACAATCTACATCATACAGGAGGGCCACAGTCCACATCATATAGGAGGACCACAGCCTATATCATACAGGAGGGCCACAGTCTACATCATATAGGAGGACCACAATCTACATCATATAGGAGGACCACAGTCTACATAATACAGGAGGACCACAGCCTACATCATATAGGAGGGCCACAGTCTACATCATACAGGAGGGACACAGTCTATATCATATAGGGGGGCCACAGTCTACATCATACAGGAGGGCCACAGTCTACATAATAGGATGGCCACTATCTATACCAAATTGGAGGTTACAGTCTCCATAATATAGGAGGCCTTAAACTCTTTACAGATGAAGATATTGCAAGTTACAGTGTTTGGGAAATATGCACAATACCCAGAGCTAATAGTTTTAGACTGAGTTTATAACCCAAGCTCACCTAACCTTGAGGCTGTTTGGGTTTTTATGGCATGCAGCTGTCAACCCAAAGGATCCAGGTAGGGAGGGATTCTGTGTCCAGAATAAAAGTCTCTTTCTTCCTCTGCTGGGAACGCATCCTGTGCACCTCTCTGGTAATGTGTGGAAGAGTCACTGCTTCCTCTGGCAAGGTCCTGAGCTTCTTCATTCACATGCCTCTCTCCTGGCTTTAGGAGAACATCTGTAGCCACTTCAGAAGCACACTGAAGCCAGTATCTCCCTCAGAGTGGGTTCAGTGCAAAGACTCCACAGCACTGAGGAGTGTTGTTCTTGTGGACCCAGATTGGTATTAGGAATGCAATGATAGCTGGGCACAGGAAGTCACGGTAGTGTCCTACATCAGCTAGCAGCAACAACCAACAACTGAGCAGTTCCAAACAATAGAACTTTACCTTCTCACAGTACTGAGCCCAGAATGTGGAAGTTGGTGGTCTCAGCAGGACTGTGTGATGGCTCCAGGACAGGGCACCTCTTCCAGCTCCTGGCTATTAGCCCTTGTATCCCTTGGCATGGGATGCAGCCTCCACTGTCTCCCGCCACTCTCTCATAGGGCAGCATCCTCACTGCTTCTGATTCTATGCGAGCTGTCCCAGGACATAGGCACCAAGCCTAGGACTTGTTCTAAGCCAACCTCCAAAGGCAGGTCTAACCACATCTTGGATGAGTAGAGCCTCACAGACCAAGGTTAGAAGTGAGAGAGCTGCCAACAGCTGTAAATGGACCAGAGATCCTCACAAGTCCTTCTGAGCCTGGGCTCTAGCTGGACTGCTTCCAGGAGAACTCTGGTTTCTATCACCTGAGTCCTCTATTCACCCTTTCTTCAGTGAGTGCTGGAATTCCCTCACTACTGGAGGCTGGAGACATGAACTTAAGCTTTTCTGGTCCTGCAGGGACTATCTGAACCCTTAGTTTTGCAAAAGGTGGTCCATGGTGCCTGTTTCTGTGAACATGAGGAATGAGCCTGGATCCTTGTCGTCTATGTCTTTCTCTTGATAATTACATCACCATGCAAACCAGGACCCATCTGAGGCCTCATCTAAACTAATTAATACACAAAGGCTTTTACTTCCAAATAGTACCATACTGTCAGTTCCTGGAATTGGCAACAGTTGGTCTACAATATCCTGTTTCTAAAAAATAGAAGAAAGAAAGAAAAAGTTAATGTTATTTACTTTTATTTGTGTGTAGGGGTATGTGCCCACTCATCTGTGCACCACATATGTGAAGCTCATAGAGACCAGAAAAAAGTATCATACCTTTTAAATCTGAAATTACAGGAGGTTGTGAGCCACCCTGTATGGGTGCTGAGAACTCAATCTGCAAGAGTGTAATGTGTTCTTAATAGCTGTGCCATCCCTTCTGTCTCTACAGCATCCCTTCTTGTAAAGTACATTTGACCTAGGATAGGTCCTGAGATTGCATCTCCTGGTGATGGGATGCAATAATCTTATACTATCTCAGATTATGCTGTAACAGGTCTTGACTTCCAAAATAAGGATAAACAAATACCAGAGGATGAAACGTTATAACAAAACTTTGTGCTGCTAATGAACTAAAGACTCCTCCCCAGACCCCATGTATACTTTTTAATGTCCAGTTATCCCACAAGCCTCAATCAGGAGACATAGGCACTGTGGTCTCTGTTGGTCCTCTTTTCAGAGTTTATTTTTATTTTAAAATTGAAAACTATTAGAAACACTGTAATTGCTGGATTTAATGTTCCATCCAGGCAAGTTTACTAAATGTTAGAACAGCCTTTCCCAGCCATTTAACTTTAAAGCTAATTTGGCGCCTCTGGAGAGACATGGGTTTTTCCTAGACAAGGTTTTCATGGTTTCATTTTGTGACATTTAACTACACGTTGGATGAAGAAACCACAAAACCTTGCAAGCCCACAGCAATAATGTCAGATGAAATTGCTGATTTTGTTCTGGGCTTCAATATTGCCATATGATTTCAGTCAAAAACCATACAAATTAAACAAAAGTTAAGCTGGAGACCAAGGAACAATCTGGAGATTGCGCTCATGGAGGTCCCCAAAAAGCTGGGGGTGGGTGTTGTCATTGTTGCCATCACCATCATCATCATCACCATCATCATCATCAACATTGGTATTGCTGGACCTCAAAGGAAGCCACTTACCAGCCTGGAATAGCCCATCTGCATAGACAGAGACCACATAAAATGTATAGTTTGGAAATGGTCTGAGAAACGTGCAAAGCTCCTAAACTAAGGTGGTCTCCTGGAGAATGCCCAACCCTGTCTGCTCAGCCTAGAACCTCACAGGGGAGAACACACACCCACCGAACAGCAAGAGAAAGAAGATCCCGAGTGATACTTTCTGGGTGTGTTTGCTTCCTCAAGGTCATTGTTCAAACATAGTTCATTCACCCTGTGAAGAAGTGAAGTCACTTGGTGTGGAATGACACACTGGGGGTATATCTAGTTTATAGCAATATGGATCACTTCAGAGACCTATTCAGAAAATGTTACAGAAACAACACTAATAACAATGCATGGGTGATAATTGGCACTGCAGGGTCAGCCCACACCTTCTAAAAAAAACCATTATCCTCCCTGAGGCTTGTGTGGCCTGCCAGGACCTTGAAGATCTAGAATTTCCAGAGTACTAAACATGGTCTGTGCTTTTTCCTACTCATACAAAAGCTGAGGTTAACCTATAAACTGAGCAGAACAGGGAATTAGTAGGCATGATCATAGTAACTAATAATGACACAGAACAAGCCAGCAAGATGGGTCGATGGGTAAAGAGGTCTGCTGCAAAATCTAATGATTTGAGTTCAATCCCTGGTACTCACATGGTGGAAGGAGAAAATAAACTCCTAAAAGTCATCCTCTGACCTCCATATGCACTCTGGGCAAGCCCAAGCATACACATCCATAAGTGTATACATATACATGCAAATAAATGTATAAAGATAAAAACTGAGACATAACAATTGTGACACCATAATGTAGTAGATGCTATAGTATTGATTCAGCCCATACCCCTTTCTCCCTCTGTCTAAATATGTTAACGTACTAGACTTAATGTTCCTGTGGTGATTTGAGATGACACTATGCAGATGTGAAGAGAGGAAACAGTTGATAGATACAACATTGTGTGATACAGTGCAATTCAGAACACAGTAAAACTATCTGAACAAAGGCATTTAGCTGCAAAGCCAGTCTGATCACACCCATTATAGCTCAGTGATTATCAGGTGGGTAGCAAGCATAGAACAGTTGACCTGACTAAAGGACAATCTGGGATGAAAGGGACTCTGTAAGGGACCAGTCTGTAGCCCTTGTATGTACTTCATTCTCTCCAGACATTGTGTCTCCCTGTGGAGAGTCACACTTCTACATTCAAACACTCTATATTCACTTTGAGAGCAGTGTCCATGATGCCGAAGTTCCAATATTGTGCAGATTCCCATGTGCTTCTATGGGAGTGACCTTAGTCTGTTAGAAAGAACACTGGCCACCCTCCTCATCCAAGAACTCAAGAAGAAAGGTTAGTGTGTGGCCTTGTATTTATAATCCCAGCCATTAGGAGGTCTAGGCAGTGGAGGAACGCTAAGAACTCAAGGCCAGCTACATAGTAAGGCCTGGTCTACAAAATGAGTCTCTTACTGCAGAGGGAACAGCAGAGGGAACAGGCCTCCCCAACAGGCTTCTGTGGAAAGGTCTGTTGCCACTGGGTTTTCTGCTTATAGACCTGACTGCCACCAAAGCTGCTGGATTCAAGGCAGCTGAAATTTAAAGTTTCAACACTCCTAGATTCTGAGTGGTTGTTTCTTTTTCTTTTGATTAGGGAGTAAACAATAGCAACTTCACTAGGAAAGAGGGGATTAGAGTCTGTTAATTCTATGTAATGAGTTCCTCATCTTTGTTTACTCAAAGCACTCATATCTAGGAAAATAATGTCTCACTTTTAAGACAGATGGAGGACACTGGAAGGGACTCCAGACACAGGCAGTATGGACAGGTATGGTGAGCTGGGTAAGAATGGACCCCATAGACTAATGTATTTGAATGCTTAGTCACCAGGAAGGGGACTATCTGAGAAAGATTAGGGTTAGGAGGTGTGACCTTATTGGAGAAAGTATGTATCTGGGGATGGACTTTGAGGTTTAAAAGTCCAAGCCAGGCCCAATCTGTCTCTCTCTCTCTTTCTCTCTCTCTCTCTCTCTCTCTCTCTCTCTCTCTCTCTCTCTCTCTCTCTCTCTCTCTCTCTCTGCCTTCATATTAGGATGTAGAGCTCTCAGCTCCTTCTTCAGCCTGCCACTGCCATGATAGTAATCAACCAAACTGAAACTCTAAACATGACACCCAAATAAATGTTTCCTTTTGTAGGGGTCACCTTGGTCACAGTGTCTCTTCACAGCAATAGAATGGTGACTAAGAAAACAGGCATGTCAGGCCATCACAGTGCACAACAGAGACCCCACAAGGTCAGGATGGCTAGGGTACACCTTCCTTAACTCCTTCACTCAACCTCTGTCACAAACTGCAAAGTCAGTGTCTTCTCTAGAGCTCCTGGGTCTTTGTTTTTCATCTATGGCCTTGACAGAGAAAGAAGGATGTCCTTAACTTAGCCCTAGGACACTGAGTATTTGGTTGAGATTCACTCCTGTACAAAAGAAACCTCATGAGTTCAGAGCTGAAATATGGAGATTTTGAGAGAAAATCTTTTCCTAACATAAGGTCCTAACTTTGAGAAAACAGTTTAAAGTTCAAAAACTTTTGGACATCAGATAACTATTACAAAGCAGCGTTTAGATGCCTCTCAGTAAGAAGCAGGGAATTAGAAACATATGAATCACAATTTCCGTTGAGACCCACTTGAACTTAAAGATTAAGGCACAGAGAGCTATTGCCTAACTAAATGTGTTCAAGGGCTTACTAAATTCCAGATATTTAAAACATAATGAAGGCATTTAGCAGGAAAATAGTTACAACATTTATTCATCCCCCTTTTAAGCCATGCAAGTAAACTTGGGTGCAGAACGTTCTTAAAGTTATTTTGGGGTTAGAACAGCTTACCCCAACTTGGGCCAAAAATGAATCCTGAGACTGAGACATGTGAACCTCTCACTCCCTTCCACCCCTGTACTCTCAAAAGCTATTCAAAAGTGCAGAGATAGCAAGCAAAGGTGTGACAATTGAAGGGGGGGAGCATGGCAGATCCTTTATGCCTTTTCCACCTGCCATGGGTTGTCCACTCATCTACCATGTGAGCCAGTTCCTTAAACAATATGCTGATCTTAATAATAAGGATGAGGGGAAAGGTACTTCCTGTCAAGGCAGAGATAAAGATATAGTTAGACAATCAATAAAAATCAAATACGATTTAGAAGAAGACAGAGTGTATACAGAAACCTCTGTGCTAGAGAGAAAGGTGAAAATGTAGTTGAGCATCCGAGAAGGCAGAGAAAGAAATGGAATCCTGATCAGATTCCCCATCCAGTTAAAGAAATAAAACCAGTCCTACAGATGCTACTTAGTCTGATAGCAGGGACCGAGACTCCAGTGACAAGCTACACAACTGGAGAGGAGGAACCAAGTATCTCCAGCAGGGAAGAAGACAACGGGACCAGACCCAGGCAGTTCAGGAATCTCCCCTTTCAGGCCTGCAGTGAAGACAAAGATGTGAGAGTATATCTTGTTCTGCCCTGAAGATGTTAGTTTGGTTTATCCCTGTGCCCCTGCTTTTCTACAGACGTTTTAGGACACACCCTCCTATTTACATTTTATGTCATAACAGCCAGAATTTTCATTGTTCAGTGCAATGGGTCAAAACTTCAGCGTGGCTGTGTCAGCATGTCCAACGTCAGTGCTCATAGCACATTTCTTATATGCACAGCCCTTTCCTTTTGCTTAGCTTTTACTGAAGTAATTCATATCTTACAGAAAAGTCAGAAGGACAATGCCCAGAAGCCAGGTATCATTATCATATCCACAGCAGTTAGTTTTTAAACACCTCAGGTCCATCTGGATACTCTCTGTCTCTGTCTCTAACACACACACACACACACACACACACACACACACACACACACCATTCCTCTTTCTTAACCTTGTTCAGTACAGTAGCCTAGCCATTGTTCTGGGCTAAACTCTTTATCTAGTCCAGTCAACCAGATCAGACTAGAGTCCTTCATGTTCAGTGCCGTGTCACCAAGCTGACCCAGTAACAGACCTATTTTTATGAAAGCCTGTGATTCTAGCTGTGATTTCCAGTACCTGATGTGAGTGGGTTACATGAACTTTGTGCCTGCCTTATCACCAAGCACATAGTTCCCACCACATCACTGGGAGAATGCAGAAAACAGAATTATTCCCTGCCTGCCAAATGGCCATAAACTTTGGAGCAGCAGTTGTGGTAGGCCTGATGCTTTGCTGAGTGAGCCTTGTGAGTCAATCAAGCCCATGCATCCTGGTGGCTCCTCTCTCCTCCTGCCTTGTCCAGCGTCTCTCTTGCTGATCCGGGGCTTTTTCTGTAAGATCCAGCCTTTGCAGCAATGTCAGAAGCTACTTCTTCTCTGATCAGATGCTGCCCTGCTTTCTCTAACAACCACAGTCTTGTACCTCTCTCTCTACAGCTCAGACAATGGGTTCCCAGTTTCCTCAGCTGTCAGGTTGAAAGTATCCTCCTGAGCTCCTGTGGTAATGATTAGCCTGCTGGGCCCAGTTCCCCAGAGCTGAACCCCAAACCTCTCTGCTTAGACATAAGAACACTGAGTTTCTCTGTCTGGGGCCATATCACCACCTCCCTTCTGTAAGGTATGAGTTATGACTCACTTGCCTAAAGTTTAGATACTGAGAAAACATTTCCTGTCTACTATGAATATCAGCACAATAATGACTACTTTTTTGTAATCATAGCCTTTGCTTGTAAAGAATGAGAAATTCAGCAAGCATGGCCCCACTCATTTCTTCATCTTTAGTATGCCCATCTCAAGAAACCTCTTTCTGTATGCGTGCTCTTTGATTTACGTATCCCGTATTTTCTTAAACTTCTAGAATGTAAAGCAGATTTGCAGAATGCGCAATAAAACCGGGAGCATCAGCAGACTGGAAATTAATGAGGTGCTATTAGTTAAATACACCAAACAGATATCGCAGAGTTTTATCTTATAACCGAATGCACAAACTGTCATTTCTCTGTCAGAGAATGGGTCTCCAACTAAGGTATCTAAGAAGAATGTCCAATAAAAACTGCCAAGTCCACACAGCTCTCCAGGATAAGAACTTTCTCAATGTTGCCATTGTCCCAGTCTGAGTCCTGATTGGCGGGTTTAATTCCAAGCTGGGCTTAGAGAGCAGTGGGCATCCAGGAAGCATTTCACAGAGGCAGGTGGGCTGTGGAATGTTTTATGTACTCAGACATCAGGCAACAGAGAATCTTATCTTGAAGATAGCACTCTGTTGTTCATGCTGCCCCTTCAAGGTCTATCTCTTACCTTGAACCCTTCTGTCCTCCATTCTCAACTTCCGAGTGTGTTGCTCAGTCATCAGGATGGAGAGTGAAGAAAGCTTGAGACTAAAGAATAAAAGGGAACAAAGCATACCTGCCACTGAAGATACTGGCAGGATGCCTGGGCCAATCTTTAAACACACTTAATGACAGATAATCAACATAATTAGAGCTTCCCAATCACAGGGACTTAGGTGAGTGTGTGCACCTTTGCAAAGACCTCTATCAGCTACAGAAATCAGGTATTTATAAGTTTGTATTTACTTGTTCTTTAAGGAATCATTGTGTCTATGCAGCTCCCACACAAAGATCACTCAGTGCATTGAAAAGTTGAGAGGACTCAGTCTTGCTTCTGCCTGGTCAGCCCATCCTGAGCAGGTCCCTCTTTACTCTGCAAAAATTAAAAAAAAAAAAACCAAAAACTTGTAATTTGGTTTCTCATGACCCTGGTTACTACTCAAAATATGACCAGAAGAACATGCATCTATGAGAAACAAACATGGATGCCAGACCAGTATCTCCTCTGTGGACTAAATAACCATGGGGACCCTTCCATAGGTATGGTCAGGGGTCCAGTACAGGTGATGAAGAGGTGAGAGAATGAATATATTCCCCACCTCAATTATGGGCATTTGAAAGGTTCAAAGACCTGGTAAAATACTACAGAATCCTATTGTAAGACATGAACCCCCAAATTAGGACTTATACAATGGGGAGGAGGTCAATGGAGTTTTCTGTCTGGTAGAATGTGTCCAGTGCTGAGCCTCCTAACTATTCTGTGGTACCTCTGTCACCTGGGGTTCTTCTCTAAAGGAGTTGAGTTATCTTCTTGGGACCTGTAACACAGAGCTGAGAGGCATCCACTGTAGGATGTCTTATAATTTGTACTTATTAAACCCTTGAATGAAACACCATTTTTCAGTTCTTGATAGCTGAGTCATGTGCACTTGCTCTTCCAGGCTATTTGGCAGATGGTGATGTCATAGTTCAACTGGTAAGTTCTGCTCATTAAAATTTTATCAGGTTATTCTTAATGTCACTGCTTAGGATGAGCTAAGATGTGTCACTCTTTGTCTGGTTTTAAGTAAGCCATTTAACTGATTTCAGCTAAGCACTCAATGCTAGTATTGTTCAAATGCAGCTGTCATTTGCTATAGGGATGAAAACTAAGAGGCAATACAGGTGTGTAATGAAGTTTCTGGCCTAGGTGAGCCCCAAGACCTGATCAGCTGTCCCGAATAGTCTGCCCACAGTTGCTTGGTCCCAAATAATCACACAAAGCCTTATATTAATTTCATACTGAATGGCCTATAGCTCAAGCATATTTCTTGCTAACTCTTACAACTTAACTCAACCCATTATTCTTATCTTGTTTAGCCATGTGGCTTGGTACTTTTTCATCCTGGTCCTCTTTGTTCTGTGTCTGCTGGCATCTCTGTCTTGCTCTTCCTCTTTCCAGAATTTTCTTAGTCTGGTAGCCCCACACACACTTCCTGGCTGCCTTCTGGCCAATTAGCATTTTATTAAACCAGTAGGAGGGACAAATATTTACAATATACAGAACATACTCCCACAGCATACCGGCATTCCTGAGTAGATACCCAAGACTGAGATGTCATTTCTTTTATGGCCCAGTACCTTCTGCTTTGCATACACTGTGCTGATTTTCCCAAGCTTTTTCTCTCCCACTACACTGGCCTGGTTCATGTTCTGACTCCCAATGACACAGACCAGACCTGAGGACTGGGATCTGAAAGCACAGGGCTGTCCTAGGTGCTCTAGCTGAGAGAGGAGTGGGTCAGGATGAGGGTAGGGGTTCTAGTCCTTTAAATCCCCTGTGTCAGATGTGAAGTGATTGATTGTGCCTTTTCTGGATCTTTGGGAGATCAGGGCATCCATAGGGCTGGGCTGTGATTGGGGCAAAGATCTGAGTCATGATGTCCTAACATTTGTCCCACAGACCAAGTGACACCAGGACAATGACATAAACATCATAAGGAATGTGATGACTCTTTCCTGTTCAGAGAGTGTATTGTAATAAGTGAGTCCTACAAAAGTGGTGAAGAAATCTGCATTTGTGGGGTTGGTTCACTGCATGCAGTGATCTCCTCACTGTCAGTGCTAAGCAGTAAACCCCACATCCATGCCTATTGGTTGGCAGGCAGACCCGGTGTTTTCAGGAGCAGTTACAGAGACATATTGGACTCAGTTTTGAGATCTCTCCAGAATGTGAGTCTTCTTGGCTTTTGCATGGTGTGTATTTATCTGGCTTGAGAGCCTGGAATGCCAAGAGTCCCTGGGGGTCTGTTGGAGGGCCTCCAGGTGGCCTGAAATCCTCTGAACAGCACCTCTGCTGTGTCTTGTAGGCCCCCTGTGGGAGTGGGATGAATGTGTCCCTTTGTGGAACTTTGGCTTCCTGAGCTCTGGAGGGCGCCACCTGGCACTGTACTCCCATACTGCTCTGGGATAGAGCTTTCATTTGCAACACCAAGAACACTGCTGCCTCTCAGCTTTTCCCAGTGAGAAGCACGTGTCAAAGCTGCAGGGGGTTGCCTGCCCCCTTCCACAGTCTGCCCCTGCTTCTCTATATAGCAAGAGAAGCCAGGACCAGGGTGTGCATAATGGTAACCCCACACACACACACATAAATGCCCCACACCAAAGTTGCACCAGGCCTCAGTGAGATCAGAGCAGCAGATCTTGTTTTTATTTTTTGAAGCTATTTTTTAATTTTACAAAGTTTGTTTTAACTATATAAAATGAGAAATGAATATTCCATTTATTTTTAGGGTTTTTTTTTTTTGTTTAGTTTTTACCCTCTGAGGTAAAAACAACTCATAAAACTGGAACTGGAAAGATTTTCTGCATTTTAATATTTAATCTCTATATAATTGACTTAGAAAACAAAAAATGGAAGTCTTGTATATGGGAGTGAGAGAAACATGATAGTTCATGGTCTGACTCCCTCAAACAGCTTTCAGGGAAAGGGAATGGGACCATCCCCGTGGAGCTGGCATACCTGAGATTGCTGCCCAGCAGATAGTCTAGCTCCTGACTCCTGCTCCCCACACACTCCCCACAACCGTGGAGGAGCACAAGGCCAGCTGCATACACTGTGATGGGAGGCCAGGCTCTCCCTGCAGCCTACTGCCTTCACTTGGAGTATACTTGCTTCTAATTTCTGGGATGATAAACTTGGAAAATAAGTTGTCTGTGTTCAAGGATGTTAAGTTCTGAGTGAGGCAAACTGACAAATAGTGTGTGGAATGGACAAAGAGTGCTCTCCGATCCAGTATGGAAATGTAATAAATGGAGGAAAAAAATGAGGTAGAAAATCAGGCAGCATCACTGGCTCTGGGTGAATGAAATTTCCTTTTCTGAGAAAAGTGGTATGGGATGGCCAGTGGAGTTCAGCTTCATCCCTACACTACCATGATCACTCACCAGTCTCCTCTTCTGGCTCCTCCTTCACAGATAGACCTGGGAAGACATTGTAATTCCCCTTTTAAACACTTGGATATGCTTCATGTGCCACCATTCACCTACGTTCTAGGTGACTCCAGACATTGTCCAAAAGTCAATGAAAAGAAAGCAGGTTTACACACAGCTGGGCAGGAGGAGGCAGAAGGCTTGGATCAGGAATGCAGGCTACTGAGAGTCAGCCTTAGTCACTGATTAAAAAAAAAAAAAAAACCCAACCTTCCATTTTCTTAATAATAGTCACTGATTTAAAACAATAACAACAACAAAAACTTCCGTTTTCTTAATTAAAAAGATGGAGTCAAAATACCTGCCTGATCTTGGGTATAAAGTGCCTAGCACAGGGTAGGTGCCCTTCTGGATTCTTTACCCCTTCCAGCCAACCCTCAAAGATCATGCAGGCCTCTGAGCTCTACCCAGCAGAGTGTTCTTGGCTACAGAATGCTGGTTGTTCAGATGTTCTTCAGCTGCACTGTTTGAGATGACTGTGGAGTAAACCTTGTGAAGTTCACAACACCCTCATGTTGAAACACTTCAGAACACAATTGGACACAAAATAGATACCACTCTGCCCCAATGTGGAGGGAGCCCTGTCCCTCCCAAGTTTAGCTCCAGCTCAGGCCCTGTGTGAAGTAGGTTCACTAGATGGAGGTGGTGGAGCTGAAGCTGACTACCTCCTCCATTTGTCACAGTTCTGAACACTGGAGCAGAGAGCTCTGAGACCACTCAGTGCACTGTTTGTCACTATCAGAACACCATGTTCTTAGACACAGACTGCCTCTTTTCTAAACTCATAGTCTCAGCAGTTACTGAAGTTAAAAACAAAAACATTCAGAACCAATGAAGCTTGTTAACTCTAGGTTCTGTAGACTACCCTAGGATCCAACCTGGCTATAAGAATAAGTTGAGAGCTTGGTTCTTCAAGGCAATCTGCACCTCTCCCTACTATGATCATGAGGGAGAGATGGGAACTGAAGAGAAAGCAGCCTGTTTGTCTTGCCTTAGGAAGAAGTCCATTCATGTCAGGCCTTAGTGATCTAAGAGCCTCCTGGATCCCGTGGTCCACACATATGGCTACCGATTCTGCCCACTGGCCTCCTACTCATCTTGACACTCACCTGTGTGCTGATTCTGAGTCTCCAGGTGATGACTATGGAGTGATAAACTTGACAAGAAAGCAAAGATGGCAGGTTATTTATGACTGCTCTTGTCCCTGAAGTCAGAGGACAAACCAGGCCCCCAGAGCAAAGTAGGCATATTGTCTTCTAGCACAGCAACAGGAACACTTGGGGAACTGAGGAGATTTTATTCCTTTCAACACACCTTGTCATAATGCTGCAACCTTCCATGGATAGATTAACAGTCCCTCAGACTTGAGACATCTTGGCTCTGAGCTACAATGCTGACTCAAATGCCCTGCCATTAGGAAGACACACTTTGTATTCTCCTTTCCATAATGAACCTGAAGTTTCAGAGGTCAATCAGGAATAAAGAAAATAAATAAATAAATAAATAAATAAATAAATAAGTAAATAAATGAATGAATGAATGAATGAATGAATAAATAAATAAATAAATAAATAAATAATTAAATAAGGATATATTCATTGTTCATTGACTTTCATTGTCAAGTAGCTAGCAAGTTTGAAAAGTGTACCCAGGTGGCCCTCAGGAGTTTTAATGTTACCAGACCAGTAGCATGACACAGTGCACACAGCCTGTCTCATCACCAACTAAGCTACAGTCTGCACTGGGGTGGCTCTCACTGGTCCCCATGAATCCTCAGCTTGATCACTTAGATTTGTAGGCTTCAATTTCTTATCCACAAACTATTCTTAATATGTCTTGGTTGCTACCTTGTTCTCCCAAATTAACTAGCTCTGAAACACACCCTCTGTTCCTGGAAATGGGCTAATGTAAGATTTCTTTTGTGCCAAGTTTGGCTATAGTGACCTGAGAATCTTCATCTCTGTGTGTTGAAGTCCAAGTTACCAGCACATGGTGACAATTTCCTAAAACTGAGAACACCTGTCCATCTGCTGGAAGGTGGGGACTACAGCTGGGCTTGTTGACCTCAGATGTCTTCTAATGACATTCTGTAGTGGTTTAAATATAGTTGGCCCCCACAGTCTCATAAGGAGTAACACTATTAGGAGGTGTGGCTTTGTTGAAGTGGATATGGCCTTCCTGGAAGAAATGTGTTACCGTGGAGGCAGGCTTTGAGGTTTCCTATACTCAGGATACTAACCAGAGTTTCAGTAAACTTCCTGTTGCCTATAAAATGTAGGACTCTCAGCTACTACTCCAGAACACATCTGCCTGCACACTGACATGTTTCCTGCCATGATGATAAAGAACTGAACCTCTGAAAGTGTAAGTGAGCTAATGCAATTAAATGTTTCACTTTATGAGTTGCCATGGTCATGGCATCTCTTCACAGCAATAGAAATCCTGCTGTGGGATAACGTTCTCATACACTATAAAGATTTGGTTTAATAAAACACTTATTGGTCAGTAGCTATCAGGAAGTACAGGCAGGGTCACCAGACTAGGAGAATTATGGGAAGAGGAAAGGCAGAGAAGTAGTTGCCAGGAAGAAACAGAATAAGTAAAATAAGAATGCTGGATTGAGAAAAGGTACCAAGCCTTGTGGCTTAAACATAGATAAGAATTATGGGTTAATTTAAGTGTAAGAGCTAGGTAGTAATTTGTTTGAGCTACTGGCCCATCATTTACTATAATATTAAGCCTCTGAGTCACTTATTTGGGAAGCAGCTGTGGGATATTTGAGAGTTTCTGGCAGGACAGAAACTTCTGACTATAAAAACCTAAGTCACATTCCCTTGCTGTTGTCCTCTTGTCTACTTTCTGTCCTTCATAACACCCTTCCTCACTGGGTAATGACCAGAGCACTGCCAGGAAAGGTAAGACCTACAGGGTCCACAAAGAGAATTTGGAGAAGAGAAGGTGGTGGCTGTGAGAGTTTAGCTGGAGGTTAGGCCCTTTCAGAATCCCTGAGCTCTTCAAAGGGCTTAAGGTGAGGCAAAGATAAATGGGACATAAAGGAAAGGCCATTGTGGAATGTGATGATGATCCAGGCATCAGGCCAGCTGACCACTAAGCCCCCTTTACCCATTATACATGTCTGAAGTATACTTTCCATCATGTCAGAGGCCATTCCAACCCATGGCCCAAGATGTGGTATGCCACAGGATAGCTATGAATGTACCCCAACATAAAATTTAAAACACCATTTTTTTACAATGTTCTCTTGTAACCTGATTGTGCATTTCTTGAATGTGAACTTTATAGTCAATAATGTCAAAAGGTTGGACATAGCTTCTAGTGTTCTACAGGAAACACCCTTCTTTGTATGTAGGTAGGCTGTCCACAGTGATGGTTACCTATAGTCACCTGTGGCCTTTAAATATGATGCAGAAAATTCAGAGATAATTCATATGAATTTCAACTTGTGCTATAATAAAACATCAGGCCATCATACAACATTCATTCAGCTTTGCACAAAATGTGATCCCCTCAGGCAGTGATCCCTGTATCATTAATGGGCACTGTAACACTTCACCCCTTCCCAAGAAGATTGAGACTCACAGCACACAGAAAGATTATTGTCACATACATTTCATTCATTTGTGTTACTATTATCACTCTATTTTATCATAAGTTGTAGTATGAAGTTTCTGGCCTGGCCTTTCGGACCTAGACCCTAGGTTCGAACCTGCTCGCAGCTCTGCTGCTGCTTAGCCCCAAATAATTGCAAAAAGGCTTATATTAATTACAAACTGTTTGAACCATGGCCCATGGCCCATCACTTATTACCTCTTACAACTTAACTCATTTCTATTAATCCTTTTTGCCATGTGGCCCATGGCTTACTGAATTCTTTTACATCTTCCATCTCAGCAGCAGCTCACGGTATCTCCCTCTGACTCTATCCTTCTTCCTGTTTATCTATGCTTGGATTTCCTGCCTGCCTATAAGCTGGCTTGCCATAGACCAAAATCATTCCTTTATTATCCAGTGGGATTTCACAGTGTATAGAAAGACAACCCATATCAATAAGTTTCTGTTTAAGAAAGCCCAATTTATAAGCTAAACTTTATGATAACTGTGTGTGTTCAGGAAGCCTGTAGTATACAGAGCTCCCTGCTACTCAGAACGGCAAGCCCCAGGAGCTCTGGACATATCTCTTGCAGCAAGGGGGCAGCTATGACATATACATATGCATGACAAATTAATATGTTCACTATAAGCAGTGTATATAGGTACATATTTACATATTTACCTAATGTAGATGCATGTGTATCCATATGTATTTATAATGTATATGCATACTTATGTATACATAGTACATGGTCTATGTATATGTAATGCAGCTTATGCTTCTGTATGTGATATAGGTAACATATATTATATTGGTGATTTCTCTGGAGAAGGCTGATGAATACATGAAGAAGGTGAAAATGAGAATCCCATGGAAAGTGCAGCTGCCCAGAGGTTTCCAGGTATCTTGAGGCAGCCCTGCCCTGCCCTGGGATCCTAAGTCCTGCTTCTTGCATGTGAGCAGGACCATCTTTCCTTAGAGGTAAGGAAGTTTCCAAATGTGGGAACTCCACTCCCTGGGAAATCTGTGGTGAGGTGGATAGAAACTGCCTAGGGCAAACAGGGGCATATGGCTAAAGACATGTGTCCAGGTACACAAGGCTGAGTACACATCAGAATGGTGACTGTCAGTGGTGGTGGTTGTGAAGCCCTCATCACGTGGCTGTGTTTACAGGAACCCCATTCACTCCTGCTTACAGATGACAGGCCTGAGGATGCTATCACATGCCTCTGCCCTTTGTTGTTAGCCTCAAAGGCAGGCTTGACACCCAAGGAGGACCCAGAGTGCTGCAGAATCGCACCTTGTGCATGGTGTCACTGAGGTCCAGGGCCCACAGCACTCCCTCAACATGGATCTACAGAAAGTGGCTCCAGTGTCAACCACTGGTAAAGCTGATCTGCACAGATGCCTTCTGGTTTGATTCCAGAAGTAGTTTTCTTTTTAGCGATGGCAGACGAAACTCTTGGCAGTCACATGAACACCAAAATCAAAAGTACTTTGTAACTTTCTCACCAGCCATGTGTCAGCCAAATAAATATCCAAAACCAATTCATTTCATTACCAGCCAGAGCTTCAAAGGATCTATTGTGAGAGAAAATGAAGTAAAAATTGGGTTTTGCTTAGAGTCTTAACACAAAGTACTTCAGAAGGGGAGTTCACCTCTGTTGTGGCTCAGGACCCATGTGTTATTGAGATCTGTTCTTCATGTGAAGTCTCTGTTGGTTCCTCCACCAATTTCTTATTGATTTACCTTGTCTGCATACCACATAACATATATGCTGCCGAGTATTCTGTACAAACAGTGTAAACATAAAAAGAACCAAACAGGAAGAAAGAGAAGGATGTTGACATCCCAGAGGTATATGTGAGGTTGCTCCTAAGTGATCCCAGGATCTCCAGCTACGCATTCAATGTGTGTAATTTATACTCTAACATCTTGCTCTCCGTGGTAGCTTAAATGACAAATGTGTCCTATAGGCTCAGATTTGTGAAAGCTGGTTAGTGATGCTGATAGGTGATGGCGCCTAGCTGGAGGAAATAAGCCCCTGAAGATGGACTTTGAGCATTTATAGCCTCAACCAGCTCTAGTTCCTTCTCTATGTCTTTTGTGCATGATTGAAGGTGTGATCTCTCAGCTTTTTGCCCTGGCTGCTTGCTACCTGGGCTCCCATGCCATTATGGACTCTCCCTCTGAAACCCTTAACTAAATAAATGCTTTCTTCCATATGTTTCTTTTGGTCATGGTGTTTTTAATCCCAGCAAAAAAACTGATACACCCTCCAGTATTTCAGCCTGCTTTGTTGATTACCATTGTTGTTGAGTGTAGAAACTACATGCCTGCTGTCATCTGTCTGAGACTACAATTTTATTCAATGTTCTTACCTAGCCTTCTTAAGTTTATGGCACAATTTCTAACCTTTGATGACTTTAGCGGTGATGAACTAGACAGCATATCCCATAGTTTGACATCCTGATTCTCTCAGTATGACGGTATGTGGAGAGAAGTTATTTACAGGTGATTGGATTCTCATGAGGTCACAAGGGTAGGATTCTTGTAGATAGATTAGTGCCATATAGAAAACAACACCAGAGAGCTTTTGCTCTTCTGCTTTTGCTCTTCTGTCTGTCTGTCTGTCTGTCTGTCTGTCTGATAGCCTGTCTGCCTCTATTTTTTTCTCTTCACCATGTTAGGTCAGAGGGAAAAATTGATTATCTATTAGAAGCAAAAAGAGCTGCTACCAAAGAATTACTGGGATGACCCTCTATCTCTGTCGCAAACATCGAGACTTCATAGTCTCAGGCTGTAGAATTTGAGCAGGTGAAGTCAGCTACACAGGCTTTGCTACAGTGCCAATGTAGTCCAGACTGACCTAAAAGATGAAGAAAGATGTGATCTTAACACAGTCTGAAAGCTGCGTCTCTATCCTGTGAAGTAAAGAAGTGAACACTCTCAGCAACAATGGACAAAAAGCACCAGCCTGGCCTGAAGGAAGACGTGGAGGTGACTGCTCATGGTCCCCACAGGATTATGAGATACAAGGCCTCTCTCTTTTGATGCTCAATGTCTTACCTTGCCTTGCTCACGTGGGATGATAGTAAAGCACCAGGGGTGCTGGTTACCAGAACCTAGTGCTCATGGAAGAAGGCTGTATGTGAGCACATGACAACAGACAACGACAGATGTCCCTGTCACTTAGAAATGGTGATCAAGCTGGTCATGGGTCATGTTTATATGGGACGTGCACACTGCATTGTCCTTTCAGTCATGATCCTATGAAAACTCTACTGTGAGTGTGGATGTGCCTAAATTACAATCAAAGGAGTCCTGTGCCTTTGGAGATTGCTCTGTCACTCATGACTATTTTTCTTGATGTTCATTGAGAGATTTCAACTGGGGCAACAGACATACTGTTTCTTTAACTTTGACTGTGTAGAAAATGTGAATTATTAATCAATGTGATTTTTTCATTTCAGTTTCTGTGTATGTGTATCTTGCCTGGATATATATATATATACACACGAGTGCCTGAAACGGCCAGGAAAGGGCATTAAACCCCAGGAGGTGGAGTTCTACATTGTAAACCACAATGTGAGTGCTGAGAATCAACCCTGGTACCTTTGGATAAACAAGTGCTCTTAACTACTGAGCCATCTCTCCAACCACAAGAAAATAAAGATATTTTATTTCATTAAACTTTTGAATATTTTTAAAGGAAGTATAAATTTAAAATGCATGTCGGCTCTGTTTAAACTATCGCTGTGTTGCCCTGCATCGGGCATTCACATTTCAGCAGGCTACCCTTGGGTCACACTATCTGCTGATTCCTCTCATGTCATGTGAACAGACAGGGAATGATCTCAGGCATTTCACTCAGCACCATGGCAACCATCTTTCAGAACCACCTGGAATACTCAGTGCATTTTTTCTGGTTCTCAACAGAGTGTAGATGAAGGTTGAGCCCAAGGTCTCGGAGCACATGGCATGTACTCTGATTATCACGTGTTTATGTCACTTATACTGATATAGTAGTAGATTTAAAAAAACTAAAAAGATATCGGAGGGTAAAATGAAATACTGTTATTCATACATGTGTGACATGCAAATTTCTTTGTATAGGAAATATTGTGCCCCAGGATGAGCATTGAATACACAGATATAATGAGTTCTGCAACATAGTGAGCATATTGACTTTAAGTCCCTTTATTGAACATATGAAATACACTCTGTGCTGTGCCAAGCACCCAGGTGACAGAACAAGCATCAGCCAGTGCAAATACATTTGCTGAGTCAGAATATGACTATGATACTGAGCAGCTCTAATGAGAAGGATGTCATTGGTTCAAACAGTGAATAGCCCTCCGTCTATAAAAGGGACAACAAATGAGTTAATGCAAACGTGTCTTACTCTGCAACAAAGAGACTGACACTGTGACGAGGCATGTGTGGAGATGTGGGAGGAACATCTCCTTGAGGGTTGGCATTCCTATGTGATGGCTTCCATTATGGACTTGCTGCATGGAGAGCAGGTAGTGCCTGGTAGGTGTGTAAGAAGGAGGGATGGTCACCAGGCTGCACCTTGGGTGGGTGGACTGGGAGACAAACTGCTTTGAAGACAGAAGTCATAGAACTTACTGGTACAGGGGTAAATGATGGGGCCAAAGGCCATCTGCCTGGTTTGTGCCCATGGGTGGCTAAGGGGACATTTCCAACTCCTGTCTGGTACTGACTGGAAGCTTCCTCATCATAGAGAATTCTGGGAAGGAAAGCTTTTGAGACTTCTATTCCCCATTTTCCCACATTGGGAAGGACTAGAAGGATTTAGAAGGAAGGCCAAGGTGACAATAGTTCTCAATAATGTGGCACCCACAGGGCTTGTTCTCACCAATGTTGTCTTTCCATCCTATAAATAAAGCTGGCCTTACTATTCCAGGGACCTCTCATCACTGGGCTCTGAGCTTTGTGGGCCTCACTTCAGTTGTAGACTGGTGGGAATTTGGGGAGGATGATGGATGGGGAATCATGCTCAGAGGGAAGGGAACACTCAGGGCCACCATATTCAGAAACAGGAGGAGGGGGATCAAATTCCAAGAGATTAGGGATTTGTATGGAGGAGGCGGGGGGGACAGAGAAGAGGAGGGGAGAGCATTAGGCCCAAAGACACGAGACCATCCTGTAGAAAATAGAAACAATCCTGTAGACTGAAGTGTAACATCAAAGACTGTGGGACTATGCCCTCTGTCCCGTGAAATGAGATTACAAATCCAAACTGAAACCAATGGGCACAACTACATTTTTTTTTTTCTGCTATTACTTCAGGGAGAAGATTAAGTCAGAAAAGAGACACTGGGGATCCTGTTGTCAAGGGTCTGTGACAGAACTGGCGGATATTAGCAAAGGAGCCCCAAGTGATAATCCACTGTGTAGTCCAGATTAATGTAGGGAAAACATCTGGGCATTAGTGGGCACAGAGTGCTCTTGAAATGCCCTGGACTGCAGGCCAGTCACCAAGGTCACCTGAAAAGGTAGGGATGGGAAGCAGTGTGTGCAACTGGTGGGAATTTTTTTCTCCATGGCATTCCCATCTCTAGGAGGAGATAGTGAAAGCCCAAAAGACAAAGGTTCACAGTGAATGGAGATTGGGCAAGCACAGGAGAGTCAGTGTAATGCTGGAAATTGGCAAAGACAACCAGTAATCACAGGCCAATAACCCAGAAGGGCAGAGAGTGAGCAGGGAGTCCCAGGGGAGTGCACCAGGATATAGTAGAGCAGGTGGGGAGAGGGTCCTCAGAACCTTTCTACAGGATGGAGCATGGGGTGGGCACTGGGCATCAAGACTCTGAGATCCTCAAGTGAAGCCCAGTTACATGTCATACTAGGAGGTAGACATTGATATTCTTGTTTTCCAAGGAAACTGAACTCCAGAGAACTAAAGGGCAAGTGAGCTCCATCAGGCTGATATCCGACACCCAAATCACTCGGAAACATGCCCAAAGGACTCTTCCAGCTCCTGCAGCTTCCCTTACAAAAATCCCATCCTCTCATATGCTCACTTCCCATGTCAGTCATCATGCCTGCCTGAGCATTGATATGTGCTAAGTAGCTGAACTATAAACGAAGGAGAAAAACTACAAAGAAAAAGTACACAGCTCAATGTCCCTGTCCACTCACAGAAACATTGCTGGCCTTTGGAACAGTCAGTGAAGAAGGGATCAGAGGAAATTATGCCAAAGCCTACCCTCATGGTGACACATTTGGGCCCCTCAGAAGAGAAGCTTCCCAAAGGAGAAGGGTCTGATTGATGAAATACAAGTTGGACTATTAGCTTATTTATTTTATTTAATTAAGTAAGAATCAGCAGTTTTACTGACAGGAATATTTTATCCACAGGGCTTTTTGGCACCCTAAAGTTAACCATATGGGGTTGTGATTAAGTCATTCTTTCCAAATTTTGTTCAAAAGAAATATTTTCCTTTTAAAATGTCTGTCTGCATTTCACCTCAGCGTGGAGACTGAAGGTAGCCCCCATGTTCCCTCTACAGCGTTCTGCATACTATGGTATCCAGGTTGAGAGGACAAGTTCCCCGGCGGTTCCTTCATGTCTAGAGAACATGAATTGTCCAAAACAAGAGCGAGAGCCATCTTCACATCCAGTCAGAAGAAGGAAAGAGCTGGGATAATGTGAAGACAATGATAAGAGACCAAAGTCATGTCACTAGATGGAGAACATGCTGGCCTACTGATGAGGACACTGAGAGATGATCAGTGGTTTCGGGAATCTGAGGATTTTCCAATCAATGGTAGCCATAGAGACTAATTTTGTTTTGAAAATGTCAGCATGAGCTGACCCTGTGACAACCTACCACTGACCTCCTTTCCATGCGGCAGTGTGTGGCACTCCACTGGGACCACAGTGATCTGATGCTGCAATGGTAGGCATCATTTACTTCTTTTAAAAAATACGTTTGTTGATGGAAAGTAATCATGGGCAAAAATTGTATCTGTCTTTGCTTTGGAGATGGAGTATCACTTAAAAGCCAGGAGCTGAAGTCTTGATCTCTACCACGGTACTTTGGGGATCTGGAGGGACACTTAAGGAATAGGGCCTACTGGAGGAATCCATAGGCCACTGGGGATAAACATTCAGCACTGCTGTCTGACCTCACAAGAAGCCACAGTGGAGCCATCCAATGTTGGACTTGAATCTCCAAATGTGAGCTAAATACATCTTTTTATGAAAAAGCTGTATACAAAGCTGACCAACATATTTCACTTAATATACTCTTCCTGGCACATTCATTTGGACATGTTAAAAAAAAATCACTATGTCTCAAAAGAGGTGAGGTGGCATGCATATTTCTTCAAAACCTCTCTATTCACCGCATGTTTGTGGATATGCGGCTCATTTTTATTCTTTCATTCAAACAGCAGGATTTTGCTAACAGCCCAGCAGCAGGCTGGCATCAAACTCACTTTGAGGGCTGAGGCTGGCCTGGCCTCAAATTAGCAGTTCTCCTATCTCAGCTGCCCAAGAATTAGGTGATAGGACCACACCGCCATGCCCTGCCAACAGTCTTTGGTGGCCTAACTGGTTGGTTATTAAGCATATAGAACACAAGCTGTCAACTCTGCCTCCCAAGATTCTTAGGTGCTTGGTCTGGATTCTCACCACCAAATTCCTGCTCCCTTCTCATGCCAAATTAGATAATGGCCAGTCTGGTGAGAGAAGAGGAGGGAGGAATTCAGAATTGATACTGTCCACTTGGTCTCTTCTCTTTATTACAGATGGAGATGTCTCCTCTAGAATGCTCAGAGAGTCAAAACTGTCACAAGAGCTGTTGACATGGAGTGTCAGAGAAAAGTGGGCCAATTATGGCTTGGTTCCTGTGTACACCTGTATGTCTCCAAATGCCAGAACCACCAGGCAGGCTTTTCTGTTGGTTTCCTGGTATTAGGGAAAGCAATTGAAAACCGAAGCTATCATCTGACACCCCCCCCCCCCAACACACACACACACACACTCACATCCTTGCAGGGAATTTATTTCATTTTATTCTTAGGAATAGCTTTATTATTTTAGGTACTCAACAATTAACCCAACAGTTGGGAGGCTGAGGCAAGAAAACTTTGAGTTCAAGGCTAACTTGTTCTACAGAATCGTTGTCTCAAAAAATAAGGCAATATAATATATTTATTTCATTATAACAGAGTTCAGTTAATAAAATTATTCAAGTTATAAAAAGACCATATTCTTATGCACAAAAGCAAGTGGTTTGGCATGTGTTAATTGAAAGAACTTATGATAATGAGGGAACCATGAATTGTAAATTAGAACTAAAGCAGAACCCTGTCCAGACTCACTGGCAAGATGCTCACCTTTTAATTTTTCTCTTATGAAGAACCATCTTCATCTGGGAGGGCAGCATCAAGCCAGATTATAGAAAATTTCAAAATTCTAATTTTGCAACAAAAAGCCCTTAATTTATTATTTATTTGCTTATATTTTTATATTTATTCATATTACTTATTTTCTGGGTATGATTTCAAATTTAACTCAAAGATAAAATACTTGTTCCAAAGTTAAAGACTTAATAGGAGGCTGTGTAAAATCTCTCTATGTGTAACATACATGAACTGAATTATCCAGCTCACTTATCATTATTACTAAGCACTGAAGCTTCCAGAGGCAAGAGGCAGGAAAGAAGCCATTTATATCACATAAAGTACATACACTAGATAAAAATCAGGAGGTGTTGTTGCTTACCAAAGAAATGAGAGGCTACCTTTGGGCGATGTCACTCTGTCTGCATGGCAGGTCTCTCCTCTCTGCCTACTCTCATCGATAGTGAAGAAGCTGTAGTTGTAATTGCTGGGCAAAGATTTGATGGGGCTCTACCAACTGGAGTTTGGGAAACTAAAATCATGAAGCAAAGTGTAGCATATCCGGTTTCCACTGCTTCCTTGCCCTCCTTCCTTCCTCAGGCTCTGGGTATAATCTGGTGCCCTTGGGATAACATGGGGACAGACCTCAGAACAAGGACCTAGGTGTCTAAGTAAACCATGGAAGAGCTGGCTGCATCGGTTGAGTCCTAGTCACTGTTATTTTCCTTTATAATTTCTGTTTCCAAGATGCAAAACCCATTCCTTGCCATGTTCCCCTGTTTTTGGACCTCAGAGGGATTGACTGTGCCCCTGGGAGGGTCTGTATTTGCAACCTGAAAGATTTCTGAGATTTGGATTCAAGTGTCCTATTAGGAAAAGCATCAAAGTTAGAGGCGAACTCACCACACCAACCATGGAATGCTGTGAGACAGAATGGAATGCTCTTTACACCAGGCCTCCCTAGGAAGGACAACCCCCTCCCCCCCCCATTTGGTTTGCAGTAAAGCTGACATGAGGCATTAAAAAAAGTCTTTTGGGAGTTTTATAATGAGGCTGAGGAAGTATAACATTTGCCATGAACAACTAGGTCAGTGAGGAGCTATAGCTGCATTCTACTTACAATGCCATTCTACCCACCACCTCAGGAAAAACCAGTGCTTTGTTACTTGACTGCCCTCATATACCATATATAGACTGGGGCCTGAGAGTGTAGCTCTACTGTGCATTCCACCCCTGATGTTACTTCCTGGTCTGTAGCATACACTGACCCACAGGGTAGAATTTGTAGCACCGACAGAAAAATGGGCATTTAAACAGCTGAGCACAGTATGGCTCAGCACAGACATTAGAGAAGATACCTCAAGGCAGTATCATCCATAGCATGATACCCCAGAGCATCCCTGTGTCTATCATGGGCACAGAGTCAGATCCAGCAGGGCCCTGACTGTTTTGCTCTCCCACATACAGAGGCAAAAACTTGAACATACCACAGATGCTTGAGAAGCTACATTTTCCAGGGAGTTGTTTATAGTACTGCAGAAAAAGATGGAGGAGGAAGAAGAGGAGGAGGAGGAGGCGGGCCAACACCTTTCTAAAGTAAAGAAATACTAAAAATGTCCAGATATCTAATTACTTAAAGCATATTCCAAATTTTGGCCTGTAGAGTAGGCTATCACATTAGGAAGAAAATCATCTTCTCTCTCACCATGATCATTTAGCCTCAGCAGCAGCAGAAGCATTATCATCATCACCACCACCATCATCATCACAACTGTTACCATCTATCATCATTACTACCACCATCATCATCACAATCACCATCATCACCACCACCACCTCCATCATCATCATAACTATCACCATCACTACCACCATTGTTAACACCACCACAACCAAAATCACTATTATTAATGCCAGCATCATGACTACCCTCACCACCATCATGACATCACCATCACCACCTCCATTATCATCCATTCTACTGATTTCACCCTTCATGTGTTTTTCCTGGCTTTCTAGAGTAGCTTTGCTGCTTGTACAGTTTGGTTTTGTGCTTGGCAGTTAGGATCACGTCACTCACGTTCTACATTAAGTTTCAGCAAGAGCTGAAACATTTCACCTTGATAGTGTAAGCAGTTCAGGTGGGTGTAACATCTGTGCAAATGATTTATGAGATGCCCAGTGTGCTTCTGAAAGCCTCCAAGTAGAATTACAAGAAAGCAGAAATGCATTTTCAAACAGAGGGGTGGAGAGGCATTCAACCCTAAATGTAGCCACTGTGGGCAGAGAGAGAAGCCAGCTGCTGGTTTAGGTTTTTAGTATTAATGCTCTGCAATCAGAACCATGTGTAGCTCCTGCCTCTCACTCGTCATCTGTGAGCCTCCTGAACATCCTGCTCTTTCCTGCCTTAGGACCTGGCCTAACCTCTGTCTCTCCTCCGTGGCCTTCTGTCCTCCTTCCCGTCCTCTGTGCTTGTCACCCATGCTCATACTAAGGGCCTTTTGGAGGGTTTTTCTGCTCTGAGTTGGGAGAACCTGGGAGGAAGTAGAGACACTGGAAGAGGCTGATCAGTGGAGAAGGGGCTTCCAGAGCTTGAGTGAAATACTGCAGAATCGATCAGGATGGTGCAGAGCTCTGGATGCTGGAATGGAAGACAACATGTCACAGCATGTCATGTTCAAGGTTCTGGCTGTTTGACTCTTGGAACAACATTAGCTTTAATAAAAACAATACACAATTTTGCTGCTACTGTCATCTCTAGAGTTTCTGCACTGGAGAAGCATGGGGCATGTGACATTAATCTGTCCTGGGACTGTCATGCAGTGAAGGAAGAGAAACTTCTAGTGTATCACACAGGGCAGACTGAGGCATCTACAATTATTAACTCATCTGCTCTACCTGCCATGGGGAATGTGCCAATACTTCTGTCCTGGAGAAAAACTGAGATCAGAAAAGTTGAAGAACATATCCCAAGTCACTCAGCCTCAATGAGCAAAATCAGACCCAAATCTTCTGAGCCAGCACCTGCAGCTTTGGCTTCAACTAGTGAACACTTTTCAAAGCAAGCAATTATGAAAAGCTGTGGAGATGATTGTTCTCACAGAGAAGCCAAGTTTAATTTGAAGTTCCTCTATGGCACCTTGTAACTATCTATAACTGCAGTTACAAGATATGGGGGCACAGAAAATGTAAGAGGTGCACAGACATACATGCAGGCAAAACACTCCTACACATACAATAATCTAAAAATTATTTTAAACAGTAAGAAGTCATGAAATTCTGAAAAGAACACTGATACAGTTTTAATAGCATATTTAATCTAATAAAAAATGATTAAATTCAGGGTCCAGAAATATAAAAGATTATCCAAAACAGATGGATCATACTTTTTGTAGACAAAGTTGACATGCATGTGAGCTGGTCAATTCTTACCTCTACATAGTTCAAATTAGCAAAGGTCTTCTGGAGTGTGTGCGTACATCCACAAACATATACTAAGAGGCTGGGACCATGAAAGTTTTCATATAGAGCCCAATCTGAGAGAATTTCCATGGCTCTCCCCACCTACAATTGTTTCTTGAGAGCAATGAACGCAGACTGACCTAGAGTCTAGGTCTGAGAATAGCAGCCAACCACACACAGGTCAGGCAGTCTCCCACAGCATATCTAACCTTCATCCCATAAGGGCCTTGGATGAATCCCCTCATACCCTGGAGGCCTCCAAAGAGTGAAAGTGACATTAGTAGCTGCCTGTTGTTCAGCACTTTTGGGAAGATGTAGTCTAGCGGTGTCTTTCTCTGGATGTGGTCCATGATCTCTGCAGAAGACATTTTTTCCTTTAAGGGCCACAGCAGGATGGGACAGCCACTTAGAAGAGAGGCAGGGAAATTGGGTACTTAGCCAATGGGATGGAGCCAGTCTGCCAGGGTTAGGATTGCTCTCTGAAGAACTCTCAGGCAGTCTGTCCACTCAGCTTGCTGAACATTTAATAGCAAGATTGCCTCAAGCAGAAGCAAAACTGAAGCAGAAGTTTAGCCTGGAGTCTGGCAGTCTGACAGCACAGCTTCAAACGGGCTAATAGAGGTCAAGGTTATGCTCAAGCTAGTACACACCCTGTGTGACCCATGGTGTAAGTGACATCTCTAGGGAGCAAAACCTCAAGGACAGGCAACCATAGACCATGTGACCATGCATGTACCCTGCATGGCCCTACAAACTCCTAAGGATATGATAGTCTTCTGGCTTGTGTCAAGAGCACTGGGAGCCAACGAAGACTTCAGGCAGAGGAAAGAGGCAGGCCCTCCACAAATGGACAAGGAAGTGAAGTTGAATGTGTTCAAAACCCATCCCCACCAGCACACATCTTTAAGGTCAAACAAGGACACATACATTGTATGTGACTAATTTTCCAAAGCCAGCTTTCCATGTTCACAGATCAAAACAGTCCGTTTAAATATCTCATTTCTACAAAGTGAATTTACATTTTAAAGTACAAAGTGCAAATACTATATGTTTTTCATTTTTAATAGCTCTTTGGTGAGGGAGATTCCCACATGTCTAGGAACTGCCTTGGATAGTCAGCCGTTCATCCTTGTTTCCTGGGCTGGGGAAAAAGAAAAAAAGAAAAAGACAATCTTATGAAGATGCTCATGTCTTTCCTCTGTGCAGAATATCTGCTTGCTATGATGTAAACCATACAGGAAAGTACAGAGTAGCTTAGAAGGAAGGGTGGGCAGGCACACTGTGTAGGAAATGCTTTCTTCCCTTGAAAATCATCATCTAAGAAAACTGCATTGACTTCAAATATTCTAAGTAACTGCTAACACAGGGTAACCCCAACCTTGACACTACCATCATCAACTGGGGTTACAGGTATGTGCCACGAGCCTCGAGCCTAGACAGTCAGATAACATTTAAAAACTTTCCTTTTATTTTTCTGTCTGCTCTTTTACTTGAGAGGAAATACAGCTTTCACTTGTAGGGATCCCTTGTCCTTCACCACATCAACTTTCAAGGGAAGTCATTTAGATAAGAAAAATAAAAACATCCATTTTTTTGGTCAAGTGCAGCAATCTGTACAAATATAAATTGATCTTCTTATAGTGAAAATTCTAACCTTTACGTTTTTATGTAGTCTTTTATCCCTTCTGATAACACAATGAACAGGTGAATAACTCCTATACTCAGTTGATGAAGTTTTGTCTAACTTAGTTATAGATAAAAATAGTCTTTGGATGTATCTTCAGCTACTACTGAAGATAATCAAAAGTATTGGGGAAGAGGGTCTTGCTTGGCACCCATTTCCAGTACCCAGAGTGCATAGGCCTGATCCTTGATGAGCAAGTATGAAGCTGTCTAGAAAAACAAGTCACTTTCTGACTCCTGGTCCCCTGACCCCACACCATGGCATACAGTAATAATGGTAGGGACTCACTCAATGCACTGAATTATAAAGATGGGAAATGCACTTCTTGGTCTTTTTCTGGAATGAGGCTAAAGTGGAAGACTTGATTTTGAGGGGGGTTATTAAGACTGCATGGCACATGTGTGTCAATAGCTGCCATTGAGCATATGGCCCCTGGGAAGTCTTTGGAGGCAGCTGGGTAATTGCTCTCAGACCTGTCCCCTTTGCAAGTGTAAGTGATTTGCAGTGTGACTGGAAAAGTTAAAACCATTTACTAAACAAAGGAAAATGAATTACACATCTTTCATAATGAAATGGCTTTCAATACCCTCCAAGGTGTGTGCTGGAGGTCCCTACTTAAAACCCACATCACACAGCGAGCCTCACCCTGGCATCAAACAGGTGCAGCCAAAGCAAACAGCTAACACACCAGAATCAGAGAGAACACAGTTTGGCTGGCTTTGGGGGAAAGAACCCTGGAAAGTGTGCCCACTTAGGCTGTGGCTGGGATGTGGGGACTACAGCTGTGCCCTTTAATTCCACATCTAGAAATGTGGCCTCAGGAACACAAATGTTTATTAACACAGAAGGAAACTGAAATTCTCTTTGGGAACTTAACTTTTGCCTCTTTAGGTCTCCAGGGAATGGGCTATTTGAGGGGCATTCAAGAGGGTCTCCTGTCCCAGCCACCTCCTCAGTATATAAGAAATAAACTGCAAACACCAACTTACCTAACCATTTTGGCCACACAGACCCAAAACCCCATTTTTAAATTATCAAATTAATTGAAATTTAAAATATATTTTTTAAATAGAGCAGAATCTTTAAATCGAGGATTTAGTTGGTCAGTGATTAAATTAAAGAATTTAGTGAAGAGCTTTCTTTACTTTAAATGCTCTCCCACATAGCTGCCTCAGCCGAGATGTCTGATTTCTCTGAAGTTACTCTTGCCCCTAAATCTACACGGCCCTAGGTTTCTCTTGTAAAGTATAAGTAAACTGGCATATCATAAAGTCTGCAATACAGACATACTCACCTGTCTATTAGATGTGCTCTCAGCACTTCCTCTGGGGGCTGGAAGGAGGGAAGACATTGCTAGTCAAATACCGCTTTCTCAATAACAAGACTCAATGTCAGCAGTTAGTAAACTTGGCCAAATGACAATAGACACCCTAAGCCGAGATGTGAAAGAATGGGTTTGAAATCACCACAGAGACAGTCTAACGAAATAAACGTCCTACTTCGACATTAGAAGAATGCCTTATTTTATCCCACATCCTAAACATGGGTTCATAACCACAAGGAGTGGTCTTCCAGAACTTTCCCAGAAAAGCATGGGCTTGGAGCCTGAACTACACTCTCACACACATACTCTGTTCTTTTAAATATTGTGGTTCAGGACTGAAATTAGGAAACATTAGCTTTGGCTCATTTTACCAAAACCTTCATGTGAAGTCACAGCTGAGGGACAGGTGCGGTTTGGGAGTTCCCCTTCCTATCCCCAGTGGGGCACCCACCCCATGGTACACGAGCCCTCTACCTCAGGTGCCCCCCCATGGTACACGGGCCCTCTACCTCAGGTGCACCCCCCCATGGTACACGGGCCCTCTACCTCAGGTGCCCCCCCATGGTACACGGGCCCTCTACCTCAGGTGCCCCCCATGGTACACGGGCCCTCTACCTCAGGTGCCCCCCCCCATGGTACACGGGCCCTCTACCTCAGGTGCCCCCCCCATGGTACTTGGGCCCTCTACCTCAGGTGCCCCCCCCATGGTACACGGGCCCTCTACCTCAGGTGCCCCCCTATGGTACATGGGCCCTCTACCTCAGGTGCCCCCCCCATGGTACACGGGCCCTCTACCTCAGGTGCCCCCCCCATGGTACACGGGCCCTCTACCTCAGGTGCCCCCCCATGGTACACGGGCCCTCTACCTCAGGTGCCCCCCTATGGTACATGGGCCCTCTACCTCAGGTGCCCCCCTATGGTACACGGGCCCTCTACCTCAGGTGCCCCCCCCCATGGTACACGGGCCCTCTACCTCAGGTCCCCCCTCCCCATCACAGTCCCTCCTCGGCCAGAATCTCTGGGGTTCTCCTCTTTGTTATGGCCTTCTCTCACCTCCATGGCTTCATTTATTCTTTCCTGGCCATGGACAGTTGCTGTCTGTTTCTGTGGACTTGTCTCATCTCCATCCTCTCTCCCTATCCACTGTTAGTCCCAGGGTGGCCTTAGATGACCTGTTCCCTAGTGGTCAGAATCCCAGATGTTCCTTTCTCCTCCATCCAAATTCTACCTCCAACCATAGGGACTCATGGGAGTTTTAATACATGATGTAAAGGCAGCAAGAAAAACTGGACTGTACTCCCCCTAAACTGTAGTCTTGCCCATTCCTTTCCAGGACTAGGTAGCACTCCTGTAGAGCTGCATTGGAATCCCCCAGTGTCCCATCAATGTTCTCTTTTTGCAGGCCAGCACCTGTAATAGCTCTGTTTCCAAATCCCATTCTAAGTTCATGATGCAACCCCCTATCCTGTGCAGATGACCACCTCCACCTCACTCCAAGAAACATGTTGACCCCAGATGCCCTCTTGAAAATATCCCAACTTTGATATGTACCATGTGGTTTCCTGGAAGGCAAAACATCTCTCTTTGTGTCTGTGTCCACAATACGTGCCATGGATACATTATATAACTAAATTACTGCCCAGGCTAGATTTCTATCATTGAGCAGTGATTCTTGCTAATTTCTGGGAAGATTGTTCTTTACTTTAAAGATGGCTATCTGAATTTCCTTTAGCCAGTTTCTGTAATACTGTCCTGACTACAACAACATAGCTCAGAGGTACAAAGAGAGAAAGGCACTCATGTTCTGCATATGTGCTCTGGCATGTTGATGAAGCTGCTCATCAAATCATAGAATTAAATGTCAGAACCTTAGGCTCCATCTATCCTGAAATTTGCTCTACTCTTGTTATATCTAGTGAATTAGGCCAAGCCCAAGAGAGATATGTTCAATTGCTAAGCCAGCTAAGCCCACCATGACAACCTATCACCTGGAGGTAATGAATGCCCTTGGCCTGGCCTAAATGTTCCAGTGGAGTCTATGAACTGTGCTGGCTTGTTATCACCAATGGTCCTGAAATCAAGAGTTGAGGCATGTTCAAGTAAGCTACTGTGATTAGAACAATAACTAGTCTGGCTTCAGAGCTACACTCAGTTCATACTCCTGAAACTTGCTGCTCTCCTGACCATGTGACAGACTACTGATGACCTGTGATCATTTCTACATGGGTGACAACATCCAATGACATACCATGTCTCTCCTATATAACAGACTATAATGCAACCTGTTAAATCCAGGAAATAACCTGGTAGATGTGAACCCCAAAATGATCAAGTCAGAGTAGTGAAGTAAAGCTTACTGTGGCGCTTCCCGGTGTTGGCTTTACCCTCCTCTCTGGTGACACCAAGGCAACCCATCAGCTCCTGCACAGTAATGGACTTGTCATTGTTCACATCACAATATTCCACAAACTTCTTCACGCATTTTTTGGGCTTGGATTTCTTTCTCAGGAACCTTTTAAAGGGTTTGATTTCCTTCTTGCCAATGTCTCCATTAGCATTCTTATCAAGCAACTTGAAGTACCAGTGCACAACTCTCTCCTCCAGGGTGTGGTTGGGATCTGGCTCTGAAAGCCTACAAGGGAGACAGTCATATCAGGCATAAGTCCCAAGCTGTCATCCCCCCCCCCCCCGGCTGTGGCTCCCTTTCCACGTGTCTATGCCTGTCCCAACTCAGTACCTAATACAGTCACTTTCACATACAAGATAAGAGAGTAATCTCTAAATGGCTCAGCCAGAGTGTTCAGAACTGGGACATCACAGCACATGTGTGTGCACTGTGGTTAGTCAATTGCTTGAGGCCTTGAAACAAAAAGTCGCTGTTCCGAGACCTGGGTTCTCTAAGGCTAACAGATGAGCTCAGGCAGCAGCATCCACCAAGGACATTCAGAATCCTAGGGTTTCTACTGTGTATATAAGATATACTTAAATATAAAAGATTAGTGGAAGGTGACATCAAAATTTTTAAAGTTGTAACAAGATGATTTTCTTTGGATATTTTATAAAGCTGGACATTCAAGAACACAGGTGAGTTAGGCCATGACTCAGATCTCAAAGCTGTGCAGTGATAACATGCACCTCTCACCTGAGGTGGAGGACCTATGACATCACTCAGACTCTGTGAACTCCACTGTCCATTCGTTTAGATGACCTTTCCTCCATGAGAGTACAGACAGCAAGAAGATGCCAAAAGCCTGCGGGGACTGGGGTGCCTGGCACTATCCTGGGTCAGATACTTGGAGGACATGTCAATAATTTCCACAGTAAAAAAATATAAAGTTGTAATTTAGGTGACTTCTCTTGCCTTAGCTTATTATACAGTTGTGACATTTTGCCTTAGTATTGCCTTCTCCCTTTATGCCTTCTTCAGCAAAAGAATAGCAAGATGAAGGACCTTTTGCTAAGGCGCCTTCATGTGTGAGGCAGCCAGAATCTTGTTATAAGGGTAGGATAGAAACCAGTGTTTTCAGGAAGATAAAAACATTAAAATAAAATTTCTTTTAAAAATACAATGAGAGATTGTGAATACATGGGAGTGAGTTTAAGTATTGAAGTGACACAGCTGTTCACCTGGAGGACTCTGTCACTTTGTGGGTTTTAACATGATATAAAAGTCAAGCCTTGGTGTATTTACAGTGTACACAAAGAAAGTATCTCTAGGGCATAGTTGTACTGGTGGGATCAATGCCCCTGAGTTGTACATTTGAACCTGGATAAGAAGATAAGCCTGGAGTGCTGTGTAGGTTTCAGCAAAGGCAGGAGGATCTCTGAGTCTGAGGCCAGTCTGATCTACAGAGCGAGTTCCAGGACAGCCAGGGCTACACAGAGAAACCCTGTCTTGAAAAACAAAACATTTTTTTTTTAGTTGTAAAATTTCAAAGTATTTAAAACTCAATAGATAACTCTCAAACTCAATTTCAACCATCTATCCACCCAAAGCAAATGTCTTCCCTTCTCAGCCCTCCCTGGACCCAGGAGCCCCTGAAAATGAAGAGTAAGGCCTGTTCCCAAATGTCTTTCTTGTCTAGAGGGGTTCCTTTTTCTAGACCTAACTGCATCCTAGTGAACTGCCTGGTCTCATTTGGCCACTGGCCAGGAAAACTTTAGCTTTCCAGATTTCTTCAAATATCTGGGCTTCTGGCCAGCATATTGCTCTGCAGTGTGACACAGCATACCTGCCAGAGGAGGAAGAGGGGTCGGAGACAGCATGAACCATGTCTGTGGAGAGTGCATCCAGGACACTTGTCAAAAACTCGTGTTTTTTGGCACCAGGACAACCTAAAAAAAAAAAATGCACTTTTTTTTTTCTCTGTTAGTGGAATTTATAAAGTATAACAGACTTTTTGGTACAATAGGGAAAAAAAGATGTGGTATTCAGAAATTAGTATGTTGGACTGTTCCATATGGATGAGTTGATTTGATGCAGACACTTTGCATAAGATTGTGCCACTGGTACACCACAGACACAGGTACTTGATAATTCAAAGGTTAGACCTTGACTCACAGCAACTATTAACCATATCTAATATTTGTTGAGCTATGACATGAGACTTAGATTCTTAAGTTTTAGCCTTTGATTGATCTTCAAAACCACAATGCAAGGCTCCTATCAGTATCTGTTTGGTACATAAGAGACTCAAACATCAGCAAACACCAACTTCTCCCAACTAGGATACACAGATCTAACCGAGAGTAATGAGTCCAGAAGCTGTCAGCGACCAGTACAGGTCTCCTGAAACTCCACATCTGGGTTAGAAGCAATATGAGAAAGATGTGTGGTTGTCTCCTTGAGGCAGATTCACTCCTGAACATTAGCTCAACATATACCAAGGATCAAAGGACTTTACGTCTGTTGAGTCCCAGATCTGACTGTGTAGGATCATGGGGTCCAGAAGGAAATCACTAATTCTTTTGTCTAAAGCTCAATTTTCCACAGAGCATTTTACATGTATGGCAGTTCTTTACCACATTCCCTTTACTCAGCCCCACGTGAGGTTCCTTGGACTGTTCTCTATCAAGTATGAGATATTTTCTCTACCCTGACTTGTGGCAGCTACACAGAGAGACTAATATGGTTTCATGGTTTTCCTTTTGGACACCTGGGTTTTTGTTACTATGATTCAAGTAAACGCAAGCTGCCCATGGCAAGGATCTGTGGAGGTCTGTTTCAACTTATTAAATGTAGCTGAAAACAGATGTGAGTCTTTCACAGAGTGTATGGAACTTGAGACTAAAAAGACTGTATATCTCTTCTGTGCTAATTTTTTTAAAATGGATTTTAAACTATAGGAAAAGCTGTAAGCACTAGGTAAAGGACTCTAAGAAATTCCGTGTATCCCCCAAGGCATTCCCCAGGAAGGAAACAGAAGCCTGAGGAAACAGAGGCCATCCCTGCTGGACAATTAGAGATGACACGGGAATAAAGGGTGTGGAAACAGAGGAAGAAAAGATGTAACAGGCCAATCTAATGATGCATCCTTAGTGCCCGCAATTGCACAAATTCTAGTTGGTATATAATGAAAACCCAGAGCCAGATATTGGGAAAGAGCTAGAATATATCAGAGAGAGGAAACAGATCACAGTCAATTCTCACCCAGCCAACTTCTCAGACCAAACAGGGTAAATGCTGTCTTCAAGGGTCCTCAGCCTGACTGGTCACTTCTACAGAATGCCTGAATCTCTGCCTTTTTCTGCTTTAAATATCTTCCCTGCCCAGCTGTTTCACTTTTGATTTCAATTCTGTATCATAATCCTAGGGTTGGGATTAAAGGTGTGAGCTACTACTGTTTGGTTGTTAGGCCTTGAACTCACAGAAACACAAAAAGACCTGTCTCCTGAGTGATAGGATTAAAGGCATGGGTCACCACTCAGTCATCCTGTGTAATGAGATTAAAGGTGTGAATCTCTGACTTCCATGCCTTGACTGCAGGTGATTCTGTTCTCTGATATTCCAGGCTTATTTTAGTTAATATACAATATATCAGCATAGCCCACCTCATAGCCAACTAGTTAACTGAGGAAGGAGACCTCCTGAGGGAACATAGGGGACTTGTGTAAAGCCCTGGGCTATGCCAATGAGCTGCCTGATGCTTAGTCTCAAGAGATTCAGAGGGTCATATGAAGAAGGTAGCCACTGGTTACATCCATTCAAAAAATATCCATTGATGACCTGTAGAGAAGAAGGGATCTGGGCACCATCAAAATCAAGCAAGGTTCTTGCTTGATAAGAAAGAAGTCCTTATTTCATTTTGTCAGAGGTAACTGATACCCATTTAGTTTAGATTCTGATACCTGTGGATGCTATAGTTTTAGTTTAAGGGCTATCAACAAATGGAAAAGGAACACTGGCATCTCCAAAGAGGGGAGAATGAAGGAGAACTGGTAGGGTTGGTAGGGATGAAGACTCTGGAAGTTACTCACAGGCAGTCTGAGTTGGGAGAGTGAAGGGAGTGTCTACTGGGCATGGATAGTGGAGTGGCCCAGGCATAGTGGAGTGTCAGGAACCAGTTCATTAGCTAAGAGTCAACTAAAGAATTCCCTCATTTGTCATTCTTTAGATTAGGTCAGTCCTTGGAAAAGCCACAAAGGAACCCACTGGCCTTGGCTCATAATTGCTCATAATTCTAACACACTGACCTTGGCTTATAGTTTCACCCCCTCACTAACCCTCCCTTCTCCTTGCACCTGCATCCCTGCAAAAGCATATATAAGCAGCCTAGAAATAATAAAGATCAACTGCTAGATCAGATTCTTAGACTGGTGGTCAGTCTTCGAGTCTCCTTCCCCTTCCATTCTTTCCCTACAGGTGATAGGGACCCCATTGAAGTCCCACGGTTGGGACACATTGACACCCAACACCTAATTCTCCACTTCCCCCTGGCTGACCACCTTATTCCCTTCAATCCTAAGACCTCTTTTAAGACTATTACTTTTGATTTCATTTGGCCCTTAGATTGTTAACAAACTGACCGGCTTCATTAAACAGCAGATTGACTCCTTGGCATCTAAACCTATTCAAGTTCACTACCATTGCCTTAAACTGACAGACCAAGACTCTAAAGAGCCTAAAAAGGATAGACTCCCTACAGAGACTGTGTCACAACCCAAACAGGCACATACCTATCACTGACATATATAGACACCCTTTCAAAGAGATACAGTCAAAACTACAAAAAAAGACCAAATATTCTATGTTTAAGTCTCTCAAAAAGGATGCCCAAGAACATAAAGGCTCAATATGCATCAATCCTCTCCCTTACGAAACATGCCATCTGGCCCTAATAGTACAGGCTGTGATCAGCCTCAGCCTAAATAACATAAATCATCTTCTATAACAGCCTTAAGATTAAAAAAAAAAAAAAAAAAAAAAAAAAAAAAAAAAAAAAGACTTAAGACCTCTACTTCCTCTCTAGGGTTAATGTCCTCAAGTTTGCTTAAGCTTTGCCCATCTTTTAATTTAAATTTAAAAAAAAAAAGGTGGAGATGTGATAATGAGACCCAGAGAAAGGGTCAGAGCTGCCACCACCCAGGTTTGCATTTCTTTCCTCACCAAGTACCTCGAGCTGACTAGCTCACTGACAAAATTTGAGAGCCCTTTGTCCCCACTACAGAGCCCAGGACAATATCAGCTCTGTGATACATGGACTATAGCATTCAAGTATTTATTTGCAAGGGCCAAAACAAACAGATGCAAGAATGAAGTGGTCAAAAGAAAAAACTAAAACAACCCACTGCTCTTCAAGGTGATTCTTTCAAGATACACATATGAAATATAACTGCATCATGGTGCTGAAAATATGTCACTAGGGAGATGTAGTCTGGCAAACATCCAAGAGGAATGGCCCAGCTTGATGTAAAAGGGCATGACCCCATGTGGCCTCAACAGTGGTCTGATGTTGAAGGCAGAAGCCCATGAGCTCTGAAGATCAGTTTCCATTCCTACAGTCTTAACCTATGCATCTTGCTTGTGAACAGTGAGCCTTTGGGTTCCTCTGCAACATTAGGTCTCCATTCAGACACACACTAACAGGAAATGTAAGACTCAGTGGGTAGTGTTTCATGCCTTCAATTTCTCCTCTTGATCACTGCCTATCTTGGGAACACATGGCTTCCAGGAATACTGATCTTCTAGGGTGAGTTTAAGGATTAGCATGCAGGTCTTGATATAACAGAAAAGCCACTTTACTTAGTTCTACTAGGAGGAGTAAATGTAGAGTTGAGTTCAGAAGTCCTTGGACCTGCAGTTGCTTCTTCGGCTCATACTCAATGGCATAAAAAAATTTTTTTTAAAAAATCAATTTTTAAAAATCTTTTCAAATAAATGTGTTCTGCACTCTCCATGAAACATTTTCATTTTAAAAAGCAGACTTACTTAAAACTACTGATTTATTTCAGTAATTTTCCTTATGTTTACAATTTTCTTCCAGGATGAATTTATACATGTTCATGATGACTCCCTTGAATATAGGGCAAGCCTCTTCTACAGATCATCACAATGAATTCAGACTTTCTACCAGTGACTAACATGGCCTGCCTGGGTACTTCAAGCAAACCCCACACAGAGGCAATGCAGGCAAAGAGCAACTTATGGGAAAAAAAGAGGTTGTGTGATCCTAACCTGGGTCTGTACCCATGCCAACCAGACACAACAAAGGTCTTAGCCCCATGGCAACAACACTGTGAGATTGGAGGCAGCCATTGGGGTAAGAACAAAGCCTTGAGTTACTCAATGTCAGAGACCTCATGAGTTTAACATATTAAGTTGATGACATATTTTGCATTTTGGGTTTGTTGATTCTTGCTGAATTTAAGAAGTCTATTTTAAATTGTAGCGTTGCTATCAATTGAACTGGACATAAAGCCAGAATGTCCCTCTCTCTGCAATGACTTCTCAGTGAGGAACAAGCAAGGTGCTGTTTTCTTTAAGCTTAGAGTTTCCAAGAGTATTCGTGAACAAGCACTTCTAAGGACTAAGGGGTCTGGGACATGGTGGTGGTGTAATGTTAGCAGAGGTCAGGTCATAGCACCCAGCTCATGGCACAAAGTGTTATACCTAATGTTTGAACACATTTCAACACACAGGTTCTCCAAACCAACATGCCAGCCTGAAAAATTGATGAATCCATTCATAGTAAGAAAGACAGATACATAAAGACAAAAGAGATAGAGACATACCTCGTAACAGCAGCTTAGTGGAAACCTGAAATTGGATGGTCTAGGAATGTATGACCAGACTGGTATATGGACCTGAGACTGAGCAAGGATCAAGACTCCTTCATCCTCCTCAGTGTCCCTAAGCCACAATGACAGGAAGAGAGACCACACTTACCTCCCTCCCTTGGACAACCATTTAGTGTATATGTGGTGGGAGCAGAGAAGTCTTCAGATGGCTTCAATCTCCTTGCTGAGTGGGGCGGAGGGAGTGAGGAAGGGAAGGTGGGCAGTCTTGTGAGCAGGCAAGAAGCTACTGTGAGCCAAGCCCAGCTAGTACCTTTTCTATGGCCAAGGAAGATTTAATCACAGAGTGTGGCAAGTTGGGAAATAGGCTGGGCTGAGATGCCTGGGACTTTAGCCAGGGTCACACGGCCTCTGAAACACAAGGTCACAGATATTCCTAGAATGTGGCTGTTCTGAGATAACTAGCATCTCCTCCTTGTATAATCACAGATTCATTCAGGATCATGTGCCCTTGGACCCAGAACCCATTTTCCCACCAATCCTTTCCTTATGCACAACTCATACCTTCCTAATATTTGACGTCAGACCTATGAAAAGGAAGAGGGATTACTATGACTGATGTAATAATAAGCTGAGAGATAGGTGGGACTTCCGGGAAGAGCGAAACAGGGAAAAAAATCTAGGTGCACAGGAGATGCCATCAGGTTATCTTGTAAAAATATTGTCAAGAATAGTAAAACTATCAGCATTTGGTGCAAAAGTATTCTGGAAACTTAGATCTATGACTGTGTGTAGCTGAATGTTTTCTGGAAAAAAATAACCAATTGATGACTCATCGGTGAGGCTCCAATGAGAAACAGAGCTTTAGTGCAGCTGGTGCCTTTGAGTGTCTCTAATATTATATACACTGCTAGTCATCATCCAAGTCCAGCAACCACTAGTGGACGAGCTGTCAGAGGGTTGCCTATGATTTGGGAGATGTGACTTAAGGAAACTGTTTTACCATTTCAAACTGAAGCCTGGAAGGATGAAGTAAGGGGAATATTGTTACTCATAGCTTCATAAAATGCTATCTAAATCTACATTTTCAAGCCACTAAACTGCTCTCTTCTCCTCCAGGCTGTTACTCAAGTGGAAAGGCCCAAGCAATTCTGGGATAAGAGTTTAGGAAAGTGGTAAAATCTCTAAAGAAAGACTATACCTGTCTGACCCATCTTTCCAGGACCCAGTCAGTGACTTGTGTGTGCTATGAAACAACCTTTTCTACACTATTAAAATATATTGCTCTCATTGGTTAGTAAAAAGCTGACAGGTTGGTAGCTGGACAGGAAGTTAGGTGAGAAAGTAAACTGAGAATGATGGGAAGAAGGAGGGTGGAGTCAGGGAGTCGCCAGCCAGACACGGAGGAAGCAAGGTGAGAATGTCATACTGAGAAAAGATACCAAAAACACAGATAAGAATCATGGGTTAATTTAAGTGTAAGAGCTCGTCAGCCAAGCATTTATAAGTAATATTAAGCCTCCAAGTCATGGCCAAGAGTTAGTATAAGATGCACTGAAAGTCAATTCAAGCAGCAAGCACCCGGCTGGGGTGAGGTGGCAAGGATAAATCTGAGAACATTCTAGAAAGAGCAGAGGACCACAACAGTTTGGTTTTTGGTTTTTTTGTTTTGTCTTTTTTTTTTTTTTTCCTTAAACTGAGGCATCTCTCTTCAACCTATTGAAACCTTGGAAAGCAAGTAAATCTGAGTAGAGAATGGAGACGTAGGAAAAGGAATGTGATACAAATGAAAGAATAATTCATATTTGGCTAAATGCTGCTGACTTTGCATTTGCAATCAGACTCTCTGATTCCCACCTGATTATCTCCTACAGACTTTCCCCAACCCTACTCCACACCCTTTACCTAGACCCACTGCTTCAGTTTCATTGTGAATGAAATGTCATCTCATGCTTCCATGAATATTTGTAATTATGGGTTATATTAATAATCCAAAGGACTTCCTGTACCCCTGGAGTTTTATTTGGGAAGCAACCACTGCATCAGGAAACTGGAAGCTACTGTTTTCCTTTCAATAATGCTAACATTATCACCTGGCCTTCTCTTTCCTCTGTTAAAATGTGTCACAGCCTGGCAATACTGGCACATGTGCCTTACGACTGATTCACACCTGTAGCCAAAAGTTGGGCACCATTTGTTGCCAGAAGTTTCTGGCCTGTCTGGCCCAAGGTTCAGACCTGCAGTCTTGCAACCGCTTAGCCCCAAATTATCACACAAAGGCTTATATTAATTATAACTGTTATGGCCTCTGACAAGACATCTTAAAAGCAAACAAAAAATTCAAACATAAATAAACTAGAAGAGCAGAATTAGAGACAGACGCTGTAAGCTGCTGCCTAAGAAAACAAAATGTAATAAAGTAAAAATAAAGCCACTAGCCATATGACAAAACATAGATTAATAAAAATAAGTTAAGTTTTAAGAGCTAACAAGCAATAAGCCTGAGTCAAAGGCTAAATGGTTATAATTAATATAAGCCTTCATGTGACTGTTTGGGGCTAAGTGGTTGGAGACTGCAGATCTGAACCTCCAGCTGGACAGGCCAGAAACTTCTGGCTGTACACACCCTGTGCTGGTAGGCTGGCTGTCAGACATAAAGTCCCAGGTGTGGCAGGACCTGAGTATACCTGCTCCAGACAGGCACTGCAGGCTGTGAGTGACAGAGACCTGATACTCTGTATCTGGGGAACATTTTCAGTCTAATTCTGTGCCTGACTTGGATCACACTAAGAAGTATTGGCATCACTGGGCTCTGTATTCTCATTCCCTTGTCATCAGAACAGAGCCTCCTACTCTGCATTCCAGTCATGGGAGCAGCACCATAACTCTAGTGAAAATTGTCTCCCTCCTGTGCGACTGTATGGTGTCCTACTTATCTATCCTCCATCTCTGTTGCTTTAAACTACAGTGACAGTGAAGAGGCCTAGTGAGCTCAGATGATGGGCCTGTCAAGAATGTTCAGAGTCTGAAACAGGACTCCTGTAGTTGAAACATTTCTCCAGCCTGACTGTCCCCAAATACCTGGCAGTTGCTTCCCAGATAATTGACTTAGAGGCTTAATATTATTTTAAATGTTTGGCCAGTAGCTCAAACTTATTACTAACTAGCTCTTACACTTAAATTAATGCATAATCCTTATCTATGTTGAGCCATGTGGCTTGGTACCTTTTCTCAGTCCAGAATTCTCATCCTGCTTTCTCTGCATCTGGCTGATGACTCCTGATTCTGCCCTTCCCCTTTCCATCATTCTTAGTTTGGTCATCTCACCCATATTTCCTACCTGGCTGCTGACCAATTTGTGTTGCATTAAACCAATTCAGGTAACAAATCTTTACAGTGTACAAAAGAAGTTTTCTATAGCAGACTCCAGTCGTGATAAGTTCAGTTTTAGGATGAGTGGCCTGTAGCCCATTTTATAACCACAAATGACAGTAGGAAAACATCACAGACAATGAGGACAAACCTACACAGGACTTGGCAGGCTTGGGGACAACATGGCTGAACCTTCTCAGTATGGTGTCTGCGCAGGTTCAATAAGAGACCAGGCATAAAGTGCAGCCAGTACAGCTGGTCCTAGGCTTTCCTCATCATTTATGTCTCCCCCAAGTAGCATGCAGAAATCTTGATGGCCTGGAAAATCATTTCCTTAAGCAAAGGTCTGAAGTAACTCACAAACTGTTTGTTAGCTCTGGTTCATTGGCCTCTTAATGGAGGTGTAAGTTACAGATGGGGTGTATATCTGCTAAGGTGAGGGTATGCAGACTGGTTGAGTGGATAGGTATGAGTGGCCTGTATAGGTTTCAGATGGTGGAGATATACACTCACTGTTTATGTGGGTTCCAGACCCAGCTACCGACTATCTCAAAGAAAACTGCATTCTCAAGACAGTGCACAAAACCTCATAGTAGGTCAACTGGGTATTTGCTACCAAGCTAGAGAACTCACTATTTACTTTTAAATAGTGTAAGAATGTAGACTGAGAAATAAAACTACCAAAAATCAAACCCAGAATCCTAAGAGCAATAAGATGTGGTTAATTACAACTTTCAGTGCAAGATAGTCCTGTTGGGTCTCACGACTTCCAACTAATCACTCTGTCCTGATCTCCATGTTCCCTGCACAGCACAAGCATTGTATAAGCTAGGAATTCTCTGGACTCATAGTCATCCTCACAAGGCATCAGAAAGATTGTCTTTTAATGCAAGTATAATTGCCCACTTCTCATCTCCAGCTCTTACAGGAAAAAAAATATGTAAGTTCCTCAAAAGGGCAAGGTCTGAGACCATAAAATTCTGGCCTTAAGTGTCTGTATGAGCACCGAGTATGACCTCTGCCAGCTGCAGACTCTCCACTGAATCTTCTTTGCTTTGTTTGTTGCATGAATCCTAATTGGTTTTTAAAAAATAAATAGATAAAACAAAAAACAAACAAACAAACAAAAAAACCTGGAGCCAGATATTGGGGAAAAGCTGAAAGATCAAAAAGACAGAGGAACAAGCCATATCACTTCCTGTCTTAAATTTCCTAGTGCTGAGATTAAAGTTATATGTGTTTCCTAAGTACTGGGAGCAGAGGCATGGGATCCCAAGTGCTGAGATTAAAGGTATGTGCCACCACTACCTGGCTCTATTTCTCTTTTGGACTGGATTAATCTCATGCAGCCTAGTGTGGACTTGAACTCACAGAGATCCAGATAGATCTCTGCCTATGCCTCCTGAGTGCTAGGATAAAAGGTGTGGGTCATCACTGCCTGACCTCTATAACTAACTCTGTGGCTGGCTCTGTCCTCTGATCTCCAGGCAATGTTTATTTGATACACAATATATCACCACACTTTGATAGTTAAAAGGTCACTTCAAGCATAGGAGCTTGTGTGGTAACTGAGAGGAGTTGTGGAAATCCAAATCTGCTCCTCTGAGGTGCTTCTGAGAAGGACTTAGAGCATACTTGTCCATCACACACCAAAACTGGCTTCCAGGAACATCCACTTCATGCATGGGTTTTTCTAGCTTCCTACAGCTACCTTGTCTTCAGAGGGGAAAGAAACCTTGTTTTCTCTGGAGGACCTGTGAATGCTTACAGAAATTGTCCCATCTGCAGCTACAGGCACCAGATCTTAAAGTGTCCATTTCTCCCTTTGTGGTGGGAGCTGTCGAGGTGCTAGTAGGAGAGTCAAAACCACAGAAAAGCAGGGGCAGGAGTGGAGTTGTAGACCAGGTCCTTGCTGATTTTCTAAACACAAAACAACGCTACTTCTATTAACTTAGATGGCTATATGGCCTTCCAGACGCCATGCAGGGAGGATGTCAGGGCTGGTGCATTCTGGGAAACCAGTCTGAACAAGAATTGAGAGTGATAGCAAGAGACAGTGTGTCATGGCCAGATGGAGGGGGCAATAATGGAGCTATGGGTGTCTCTGTATTCTTGGTGTTGCATTTATTCTTCTCATTACTTCAGAAAGAGGTCTCCATTAGAAAAATCACAGAGATAAAATTCCTGTTGCATTGAATTAGCAACTGCCCTTGCTTCCCAGCTGCACCCTGGGAGAGGTGGAAACTAGTTGCTATCTAACAAGATAGTGTTAAGAGCATGGCAGAGTGTGCCCCAGAGGTGTCCTGACAGGACAGGAATCACAAGACCCTAAGGTTTTGGGTTCCTCTTTGACTTTCTGGGACCTTGATGACATCAGAGTGACAGCTGAGAAGAGCATCAACTGTCCTCTGGGGACAAGGGGGCTGGGAGTGGCGCTCAGGAAACTGCTTAGATAGGAAGGAGTAGGAGCACACCCTCAGACAATCATCTCAGGAATTCCTGAAAGACAATTAACACCTAAGGGGCAGCCACTTCACCCCTTCTCAGGGAAATGAGAGGTTTCACTGTAAGACTGTTCTCAGTTTGACACATCAGAAGAGAATTTAAAAAAAAAAAAATTAAATCATGTTCTTAGAAAAAATTCTAGAAATTTCCATGCCCTGCTAAATTCATTATAAACCATGTTTCCTTCCATTTAGGGCTACAGGAGTGTCTTTGTTGCCTGTCACAGGTATATTCAAGTGAGCATGGTGGTCTTGGTCTATATTAAGAAAATAACCCAGTTTCTGCTACCAGTAGGACTTTTTCATATCCCTGCCTGTTGTAGATGTAATCCCAGATGGCTGGTCCAGATCACGTCAGGGAGCTGGGTATGGCCTGTCTCCATCCCTGCACTTTTCACACCAGGTGACAGTCACATCCTAAAGCCTGTTCATTCCCTCTGGGCATGAACTGAGCTTTCTCATCATAATGTACCTGGAAAAAAGCAACTAAGCATTTTACCCAAGCGTACTCAGGGGAGATTTCAACAGATCTCCTCATTGTTTCTGTTCTTGTTTGTTTTTCTTTGTTTGTTTGTTTGTTTGCTAAGGGCACGAATTGTAGGCTGATGAAGTTATGATCGTGGTGTCCAAGTCCCAGCTCCTAGGGAGCAGCACCCTCAGATGTCTCTCTCTCTCTCTCTCTCTCTCTCTCTCTCTCTCTCTCACACACACACACACACACACACACACACACACACAATGCCAGAAAGGAACAACTCACAGAGAAGAGGTGACTGATCCACTCTAGTTTCGAAACCCCAGGGTACTGAGGTTGAAATCTTGGTGTCAGATGCAAACAGCAACAAGGTTTAGTAGGGATGGAAAGAAAAAGACACCAGACAAAAACTAACGTGTCTGGGCCGCTTCACTCAGTGAAGAGAGGCAGCTGTCAATGTGACAAGCTAATAGCATCACCTTACTTCATAGCTGACCAGCCTGAGACATGTGACACTTGAAGGCTGTCATAACCCCTGGACTCTGAATCATTCCAGAAAAAGACCAAGGCAGGAACCATCAGAGGAAGCTCGATGAGATTAGTGAGAATCATGTTAGGATTCTGCCCGAGCCCCTGAAGGCACACCTGGCCAATGGCAATTAACCAGGCCTGCCCTAAATTCTACTGTCAAGCTCCTTTTAAGGATTCCTACCTTCGACCCCCCTCTTCATCTTTCCTCCTCCTACCTGCCACGCTCCTCAACCCCCTTCCCCTCCCCTCTCTCTTCTTTTTCTCCCTCTCCCTACCTCTCTTTCTCTTTACTGTCTATCTCTTTTCTCTCTCTCCATAACAATAAAGTCCCTCCACATGGGCCCAGTCTAGGTGTCTCTCACCTCACCTCCTGCCTTCCACTGCACCCACATGGGGTATGGTATGGGGCCTCCATCTATCACTGTCCATCAGCCACATGAGGAGATCAGTTATCATAATGTAACAGGGTTGGGGCTTACCATAAAAAGGTAAGAGTGAAGGGAACAGAAGTGAGGGGTAGCTCAGGCGGTAAGCTGTTTGCTCTTCAGAACCCATGTAACAAAGCCAGGTATTGACAGCACAAGCTTGTAACCCTAAGGCTGGGGAGGTGAAGACAGGTGAGTCCCTAAGGCTGGGTGGTCAGGCAGCCTAGTCAAATAGGTGAACTTCAAATCAGGGAGAGGTCCTGACTCCAAAATCAAGGTAGACAGTACCTGAGGAGTGAGATCGTGCACCTGCCCAGTGATGCAGGGCCCTCAATGTCACTGGCCAGTATATTCTGCCTAAGCCATCTACTTAGATTTTGTAAATAGATGTACTACAGAGAGCTTTTAACTTGACTGTGGTTGAGTCTTAGTAAATTCAGATTAGTTTTGGGAAGAGCCAAAATGGACAAAGTAAACTAAGGCCAGAGGAGGAAAAGCTGGTTATTTCTTCCAACCGGGTTATTCTAGATAAATGACCTTAATAAAGAGGCAGGAAATATTTGTAATAGAATAAAGATTGTTTAGCAACAATTAAACATATTCGGTGTTGTCCAAGAACAGCGCGTTCTCATATATTTTTGGAGCTGCTTCTGAAATTCTGCTTACGTTATTAATTTGCCTGGATGATGCTTTTTTCAGGACCTGATAGTGACTTACACTTCATTCTGCCTCATTTCTTTGTAAACACTATTCTCCAAGCATTAGGGTCAAGTAACTTATGCCATAACTGGTGATGTACCTGCCTCAGCAGAAGTAAGTAATAAACACAGTTCTTCTAAACAACTGTAGCTGGTGGAACTCCATGTAAAAAAGCTGGTGCAGAGCCCAGGAGTCTTAGGATTCCCTGTTGAATATTCTTCCTGTCAGTTTACATGTCACTTAACACTGGGCCCTCAGCTACCTGGGAAAGTCCATGGGTAGCTCATGCATAAGGTATTTATTTAAGTGTTGGAAAAAAGATATGGAATAGAAGCCAGTAGATCTTTAGAATACTTAGATATTTTTCAAAAACTGACCATTTTTTTAACACTCTTCCTTGTCAGTGTATCTCAGTATTCCTGATTTTGTGGCCATTGTGATGGAAATGTATTTAAATTCTGCTGCTGTTTCCAGCCCCATACAGTGCTCTGGGCTGGGCCTGCTGCAGGGATGATGTTCACTGGAAGAGGAGTACCTGTTCCTTGTGGTCTACCTGACCTCCCTAGTATCCCATCATGCTAGTATGATTTCTGCCCTACTATGTAGCCTTCCCTGCCTTCCCAACCCAATGGCTCCTTGATTCCCACAGCTCCATTAGAGGAGGGCTTGGCTAGCAAGCAGGAGGCCTTGGGCTGACTTCTCCAGTACTACCACATTTTATAATTCTAAAACCCAGGAAGTGAGGTAGGAAGATTGGGAAGTCAAGGTGACACTTCATTACATAACAAGTTCAAGGTCAGCATAGGTTATATGAGACCCTGTTTCATTTTTCTTAATGAATAGTAAGTAAACAAGCATATAGGAACCTTGTTTTTGGCCAGCTCATGTCTGACTTCAGCATTTACTCTGACAGGAAAAATCACGGAAGTTGACATTTATTTTTTGAAAGAGAACCATTGATCTTTCACTCACTGTTATGGCATCCTCTGGCTGTGGAAGGTGATGTCTGCTGGCTGCCCATCCACTGTGCAAGAAAGGTAAACACTACCCTCTCCATGTGTCATGCAATACCTGGCAAGAATGCATAGCTTAGGGTCTAATTACCTTTGGGAAGCAAGTTATGCCTAGAGTGAGGTGAGGATCATTTTCTGCTGCTTCAGAAAGTCATAATTAATTTTGAAGCAATTTTAAATGGTTCTAAAATATTGCTTGAGAAGGCTAGAAGGTGTCTTGAGGGTTTGTATTTGAGTCAAGGGTTATAATTATGTCTGCAATGGCTGTAGGCTGCCAACTAAAGTAGACTCTCCTGCACCTCTTCCTCCTTTTGCTGGGTGAAAAGAGCCCTGAAGTAGTGAACTTGCAGGATCCATTACCCTTCCACTCCAGAAATGTTCATTCTTTAAAGCCTTATGCCATAGGCCAGGTGTGCAGCTCAGCTGGTAAAGCACTTGCCTAACATGTACCAGACCCCTGGTTCAGTCCACAGTACTGCATAAATGAAGCAGCACAGCAGCACACACTTGCATTTCTATCACTTAGGAGATAAAGGCAGGAGGATCAAAGTTAGAGGCTTCTTCAGGCCTATCTCAATCAAAACAAAAATAAAAAAAGAAAGAGATTGATGTCAATTGAAAGCAATAAATGTCTCTTAATGATGGGTTGACAAAGGACAGCAGGAAGAAGAAAAACCTGGTCCCTTGTTCTTTCACATTGGTGGGCTCTGTAATTATGGAAGGGAGTTAAAAAGTTGGGTCCCACCCAAAGGACCCTGTGAGATACAGGAAAGAGGAGAAATCAGTAATTTCACATCTTCACCAAATATCTGAAGCCCTGGGTACATGGAAGTTCCCCAACAGGTGCAGAGGCAGGAGAGTGTCCCTGGAAGGCCAGTCTGAGGGAAGAAGAGACGACAGACAGGGACATTTCCAATAGGGATCACATTAATTCTTCCTAAATAGCTCGTTAGGCTCAAGAGAGTGCATAGTTAAGAAGAGTGGGGTAGATGGAATAACAGGGCAGATACATTCTTTAAAAACACACATGAGCTCTCTTTCGGCTTAAAACATATTTTTAGTCATGTGCCTGTGTGTGTTTGTGTGTGAGTATGTTCCCATGCATGCAGGTGCTCTCCAAGCCCAGGAACATCAGATCGCATTAGAGCTGGAGTAACAAACAGTGTGAAATACAGATGGAAGTGCTGGGAACCAAAGCTGGTCCTCAGCAGGAGCTGTTCAGAAGCATTGATCCATCTCTCCAGCCCCACCCCATTCCCATGGGGCATTTTCATTAGAAGCCAAAGAAGATAGGTTTTCCAAAGGGGAAAAGATGGCTCGTGCTTTGTTTAGGTTTCTACTGACCTAGCTTTAACTTTCCTCAAGGTTGTAAGACAACCTGACATAGAAACCTACAACATGAAAAAACTTTGAAGAGCCACCTCTCCACATATAGCCCAATGCTAAAACACTGGACTCTGAAGAGAGTCACCGCTTGCTATCAGTTTGTGTGAACTACAAAACAGGTGAGGACTGCAACAGTCTTCCGATTTGACAGGGCAGATAAAAGCTGCTTAACTAGAAGCGAGCAACACAGAAGGAAGAGAATGTCTTCAAGGAAGAAGAAAACTCATTCCTCAGGCTGGGTGCTCGATGAAGCTTCTCCTACCTGGGGATGCTGGGTTTTTGTTTTTGTTTTTAATTCTCCTCCTCATAAAGAAGAGCCTGTATCCTGGAGTTGATTTAAAGCTTTCTTGGATTTCTCTCCTAATAAGGATAATAATTTCCAAGTAATGAAAACTATTAAGTGGGCATGAACATCGCTCTCCCAAACAAATTGGGATTGCAGAATAGCTGAATTCTCCAGGACTTATTGGAGTGAGGGAGTGTCTCTGCTGAAAGGCTTCGGGGTCCTTCCTTCTCGTGCCAGTAAAGTGGAGTGGCTGCCTTGGCTCTGACAGAGACCTATCCTACGCATCAAATGCTTGCTCCCTGAGTAACTTCTTCTGACCTTCAGACAGGCCAAATAATAATATCTCTCATGTTCTCCATAGTGGTGGCTATTGGTTCTCACCAAATTACTTATTTTCCTAGATTTTGAATTAAGAACAGTAGCCACCTAAAGCGTGAAATCCCCAACTTGAAAAGAGCAAAGGGAAGTTTGACTGGATAGTATATGTGTTAAACATAGAGAGAGAGCCACAGTACTTAGAAGTTCTTAGAAGTCATGGGGCATTGAATTACTAAGTCTTGGATTCTTCAAGTGGACATTAGGGGCAGAGGACACAATGAAATTCTATAAGAGATAATAAGGACTAGTCAAATCTAGCATGCATAATTAAAAAAAATATGCTGCCCACTGATTTAAAAAAAAAAAAAAAAAAAAAGCTTGATTTCATCCAGGATGCTGGACCACATTTATAATCCCAGCACTCATGAAATAGAAATAGGAGGAACAGAAATTCATAAAGAGTTGAAATCCAGCAGGGTCTACATGAGCAATTATCTCATAAGAAAATCTGATTTTAGAGGCCAGATACTTATGGGAAAGTAGTGGGCCTAAGAGCTAAGAGGTCTCAAAGAACATAACACTCGTATGCAAAGGTCCCAGGAAGGAAGTCTATGCCAAATTAGCTCTGAACCTCATCCCCTGAGAATCAGCCCTGACCCAGAAAGCAGGAAGCAGAAAAAGGAAGCAGGAAGCTGTCCACAGGGAGAAACATGGTGTCCTGAAGATGATGTAGCATATGGGTTCCTGAATCTATGTGTAGACAGGGAATGGGAACCAGTAGGAAGCCTTGGTCCAGGTGAGCTCCTACAAGCCAGTTCATGTGGTTCATACTGGGAGGAAAGTGTGGCCTGCTTCCTCACAGACTAGGCTAGCTGCTCCTCTGCAGTGAGCAGGCTCACAGGATGCTATTGGTTGATATAAAAATGTGGCTCTGCTGGCCTTCTCTTTTTGTTTATATGTAGGAAAACATTTTTTTCCCTTCAAATTTATTCTCTCTGTTGACACAGTTCAAACTTTGAAGAAAGCACAGAGAATTTCTACAGGAGGACTTAGCCTGACCAGAGTACATGGTCCTCCTGCCTTGTGTGGAGGACATGACAAAGTGGCTGTTAGAGCCTGGAGACTCTGACTGAACATGCATAGTCTGTAGACACTCAAAGGGAAAACAGTCAAACAGAACAAAGCAGCATGCTTCTTCCAAGCATGGTCTATCTCTTGAGGCCCTTGTTCCTCACACGTCATAGACAGACACTTGTGTGCCTTTTGAGGAAACGAAACACCCGAGAAGTGTCTTCTAGCAAAAGGTCTGATTCATTGTAAGTTTAAATCTACTCTCTGTTTAATCTCAAAAAGCCCTTGAAGCTGAGTTCACTTGGGATACAGATACACTTGTGTTTATTAAAGCCAACTGCCAGCCTCAAATGTCAGCTCAATGAAGAATGATGTCAGGATAGCCATCCCTCACAGTAAGTAGAGTCCTTGCAGAAACTCCTCAGAGTTTTGTCATGGTGCCTCACTTTAGAGATACTTTCTCTTATCTGGTCTTCTACCAGTAGTCCTTTCCACATTGCCAAATTTGAGTTAGCTCTGAGATCAGCATGTATCTTACCTGTCTCTTACATGGGCTTTCATATCTTCTGGGATTCAGTCTCAGTAAAGCCACAAGATACAGGGTCCAGTAGGCCATGGGGAAGCAGAGGTGTCAGCTTCCTAATCCCACACTACATATGGTCCTGAGTGGTCACAGAGCTGCCTAGACCCCCATGGATGCTGTACTCACCCTGTAGTGGCCGGTTCTTATATAGGTCCCGGGCCTTCACTGGGTGAGCTCTGGCTGTGTTATCACACTTGGGCTGCTCATACCTAGGAGCAGGGAGATAAGAGAGAAAAGAGTGGGGTTGAGACCCTGAGTTGGAATTGCCTTTAGCTTCTCACATTTAACAAGCTATGTATAGCTTTAGCCCCAGAATGTTCCAGGAGATCCAGCCTTAATCAAAGCCCTGTGATTTAGCTCCTTGGTGTCTGAAGCAAACATTTCTAAATCAGCTTGAATCCACAGTCCACAGGACAAAGAAGGCTTGCAGCTCACCTCACATAGTCAGGCTTGAACCCTTAATTTGATTCCAGAAGAGTTTTGTCTAATGGCTCTTGAACATCATCCCATCCATCTTCTGCTTTCTAATTTTATAAGAAGGTGTTCTGCTCAGCAGTCTCTTGGAATTTTCTCAAATGCATGGGAGTGAGGATTGTGGGCATGAACGGATCAAGAGTCTGACTACTTTACTACCTTCAGGAAGAAGCGAAGTCTCAGAACTCAGAGGCCACAATGATTTTTCATTGAAAGGCTGAATAATTTCAATACAACTCATGGTGCTACAAAAATGTGTTCAAACATTTAAAAAGTAAATAAAAAAAAGGAAAGCAGATAGGTGCTATGGGTTCTATCTGGTGTTATTAGAATGTCTTAGGAGATCTGTCTGTGCTCTGCCTGAAGATGCTTGCTTCCTGAATGTTTGTGGTCCAAACCTAGATGAATCTCTGGTGCTGTTCAACAACTCCTTTAAACTGCCCCAGACCTGTGTGAGTGCTGGAGTAGTCGAGTCCTGTACCAGAGATCACCAACTTCCTTCCTCCCTCTGTACCATACGCTACTGTGATAGTTTGAATGTGATTGGCCCCCATTGGCTCACAAGGAGTGGCACTTTAGGAGGTGTGCCTTTGTTGAAGTAGGTGTGGCCTTGTTGGAGGAAATGTGTCACTGTGAAGCTGAGATCTGAGGTCTCCTGTGCTCAACAGATGCCCAGTGAGACAGTTCATTTCTTGTTGCTTGCGAATCAAGATGTAGAACTCTTAGCTTCTTCTTCAGCACCATGTCTGCCTGTATCCTGTCATGTCCTGCCATGTAAGCCAGCCCCAATTAAATGTTTTCCTTTATAAGAGTTGCCATTGTCATGGTGTCCCTTCACAGCAATAAAAACCCTAATTAAGACAACTACCCTCTTAATGAAAGGTCAGGGAAGGGATTACTCAGCAAGGACTAGGTGTGAGAGCTGGAGAAGTCCATCCCAGTGAGGTAAGTTGAAGAGCTGGAGAGGTCTATTCAAATGAGGTGTGTGTGGGGGGGTCTTCTCTCATGGGTATCTCATGATAACCTATCCTGATGACTTGTACCACCTAATGGAAGTTGTGACCCTGTGATCCCAGCCTTCAGCATTGACTGAGTCTCTTTGTTTTCCATGATTATACTCCTTTGGTCCAAGCCTCATGTATCTATCCCACCTTAGAGGCCCCTTCTTAGGGACATGGTCTTGCACATGTGGTGGGTGTTACAGGAGATGCTACCTTTTGAAGCATCTGTTCAGACTAAGGGCAGGAAGCACCTGCTAGAAAAGTAGAATGACACATTGGGACCAGTGGGGAGGAGGTACAGAAGAGATGTTCTAGGTCCTAGGGCTGCACAGTTTCAACCATGAAACAGCTAAGTTCTACTGACTCTCCTTCTCTTTTTTGCTGTGACTGTGAGAGCATTTGTTCACTTTCATTTTTTATTATTAATTTGTTTTCCTACCACAGAAAAGAAGAAAACATGAAATTTGTCATTTAATTAAATATCTTAAAGTCTTCTGAAACTGGGTATGGTGGCAAATCTGTCATCTCAGAACCCAGGAAGTAGAGACAGGATAAAAAGGAGTACTGGGTACAACTATCATAGCTAAGCATAGAAGCAGCAACCATAAAATCTACCATGGAAGGAGTTTTGACTGCAGAATATCATCTTCTAAACTCCATATGTACAATGTGACATGTCTAAGCCCATATTCACTGCACACACACACACACATGCACACATGCACACACACACGCATGCACGCACACACTTTTTAAAAGAGAGTTTAAGGTACCTTTGGCTATGAAATGGGTTTGAGGATAGCCTCTCTGGTTGCATGAGAGTTTATCTCACAAAACCAAAAACAATAGTATATACTAAGGTATGAATAATACAATACATAATAAATGACTTTTGATGGAACACCATATCCAAATAGTGGGAGCAGCCCAGCTGTGACAAAACCCAGGGCCACTGTACCATTGCCTTCCTCCCCTGAGCAGTAGCTCTGAAGCCAGAGAAATCAACACCCTCTTCACACAAACTTTACATCTCTCTGAAATATTGCTTCTAAAATTAGTGTTCCCAATGAACCTTGGCAAATAGCTAAATGAGCACTTCCTTCCCCAAAGCCACTAGAATTCTTTGAGAACACAGCCTCAGTGCCAGACAGTAGGGAACATTCACAACCACAGTACAGTGACAATGGAGTATAGGGAAACCTATTCAGTTGGCTTCTGCTATCCAGTACTCCGTCATCAGACAGGAGCCAAAATGCATCTGAAGACAATGGTAATACAACTGGTTGACTCAGGAGTCATTAACAGTGGTAATTTAGAGAGAATAAATGCCCTGGGTAGTAGAGCTTCATTCCAGATGTCAGGCAGTGCCTGATGGTTGAGGTAGGGTTGATGTCTAAGCTATAGTGACCTGTGACCTATAGAAAAGGGAGCATGTGTCTCAGCTCCTAACTGATGGCATAGACCCCATGACAGAATTCCCATCATATGTGGATACACAATGTAATACAGTGTCAGAGAGATGAGCTTTCTTCTTAGTGTTCTCCGTTCACACAGTCTGAGAGCCAGCCATTTGCTGTTCCCTTCCAACTCATTTGAGCTTTGCTGTAACTCTGTGGCTCGGCTATTTTGAGTCTTACAGCGGTGCTGAAATTTGACGAGCATGTTTAAGTAACTGTGTTCTGCGCATTTGAAACAGCATCAAGAACAGCCTGCCAAAACAGAAACAGTAATCTGGAAAAGTGCTCATGGGTTTACCAAAGTGAATTTGGCTGTAACAACCTTTGTTCTTTCACATAAGGAAAACAAAGAACATTGCCTGGCTATGGCTGCCCATCAGATACCAGGCTTGCTGCCATGGAGAAGTGCAATTTCACGCCCACATGGCCACATGCACATGGCCACTGTGCAGAGTGCTGGGGTCAGAAACAGAGGCTGTCTCAAGGGCAGACTGCAGAACCAGGCAGGTGGACAAAGCCTGAGCCAGCCCTCACAAAGGTGAAAGAGAAGCCTGTTCTGGCACTAATGGAGCAGCTGGCTGTCAGCCTTCATGTGGAATCCAATAGCCTCCTCTAAACCCCTGCTACTATTGGCCAGCAGCCATGTAGAAATCTTCCCCTCCTCCAGCCTGAGTAGCCTGGTAGGGCCTGGCAGATGAGCTCTAACTCCATGCAGGGTCATATAAAATTATAGTCAGAATGTCAATCTTGACCCCAAGGGACAGGAGTGCCTGCAAGAGCCACCATCCCACCACCAGTCTGCTTTGGATGGAAGGTCAGCTTTGAAAGGATAACAGTACAGGGCTTGTGACTTTGACTCAAGTCCACAACAGAAGCACCTTATTCTTGTATGATACATGAGAACAGAGAAATAGCTTATAAATAGCAAAGAGTTTGATGCTTGTAGCTTCCTGGTTTCCAAGGTCAAGGAGTTCTCATGGGGAAGCATTGAGAAAAGACAGGAAAAGCAAATGCTGAGCGCCATTTAGGGCGATTCCAAGTCAGGACTTCCCTGGAGACCTGTTCCACTCTTGTCTTGCTCAGTGCTACACAATAGCTACCTGGTGATGTTCTACCTTCTAGTCAGTGTTCTGTCCCTCACAGTGTGGCCTTCACACTTTACTCCCTGACCCCTGCCTGTTTCACTCCAGCATCAAAACCTCAGGGCCTCACCCAGTTGCTCTGTGCACCACATCCCTGTTTTGTTCAATGTCCTTAAGACTTGTCATCATCCAAAACATGTCCTCATGTAGGCTTATCCATGGACCCATTCTGTCACCATCACCCTTCCCTCAGGAAGTCTTAGTGTTTATCCTCTGCACTCACTGATTCCCCATCATCCAGAACAATGACTGGAACACTAAAGACATTCAAATCATTCAAGTGTTTATTGAAAGGAAAGGAAGCCAGGACATGTTCTCACCACCACTGACCAAGTACAACAACACAGGCCAGCACTGTCCATCGGAGCTACTGTGAGAAATGTGAGCCTGACTCTACTCTCTGTTTTCCCTGCTCCAACTGAACCCTCTGCCCCCTACATACTACTTCTGCCCCTGTTCATCTCCAGAGAGGCTACTAGCCAGGCAGGAACCACTAAGACCCCACCTGCCCCTGTACTCCTCTGAACCGGTCTCTGCCTTGGTGTTGCCTTCTGTTTGCAGGATTGTTGGATGTTCAGGTGGAATCATTGCTTTCTCTCACTTAAGCCGAGTTTCTTATCCTGGAACCTGGCCTTGACATGGTGCTCAGTGAAGGAAGTGCAGTAAATGGCTTCCTTTCCTGACTAAGTTAACAGCCTAGGGATGAGACTGTAGCTGAGCAAGTCTATCAGTTCAGAGGGAAAGGTTGCTTTCACTGTCAAAAAAAGAGAAATGGTTCAGCAACTAAGAGCACCAGATGTTCTTACAGAGGACTTGGGTTCAGTTCCCAACATCCACATGGCAGCCCACACTGTCTATAACTCCAGTCTCAACAGATCTAACACTTTCTTCTGGCTTTTGTTGTATGGTTCAGAAGAAGACTGCCATCTAAACAGCCCTTTCAGTTTGCTTCATTTTGAGCCCTTTCCTAAACCTACATCAAGCAAGCATGGAATCAAGGAGCTGGGGTTGCCCTATTTGTCTGAAACCCAGGGAAAGTCTGCACAGAGGAAAAAGAGTAGCCTTCTACTCTGTCACAGTCTAAACTGCTCTAGGGTTCTCCAGGGATAGCATCACAAATGCTGATCCCAGTGTTTCAGTACCAACTAGAGTAGTGCTGGTTTTGACTCTGCAAGGATTTTCATTGGCCAACTCTAAGAAAATATCTACCAGGGCTGCTTCTCCTTTATGGTAGACGTGTGGCTTGCAGACAAAGCTGCAGCTGTCAGGAGCCCACTGGTGCTCCAAGTAACTCATGGTGAAGAAGCCAGAGGTTCAAGTATGTAGGAAGATCACCTCCAAAAAAGGCTGCTCAAAAAGCAGTATATTCTGTCTACCTGCACACAGGACAACAAATTACCATAGTAAAACCCAGGAATGGTGGTGATTCTAGCTCAGCCATGTATGAGCTTGCTTTCAAACCTAAGGATGTCCCCAGGACTTTCTGGATCACTGAGAACACACACTCACACTGTCCTCCAGTGTGGTCAGGACAAGGTGATGCTGACTGCTGAAATCATCTGTGATGTCACAGCAGTCAACAGTATCCAAACCATGGCCTGCAAGGAAGAGGACCCCACTCAGGAACTAGAAGGTGACCAGACTGGGCTAGATTTGGTCTTGATGAAGCCATGGTCATTTGAGCAATTGTACTTTGCTTCTAACCTTGGGTCTATGCTGACCAGTGCCTCACATTGAGTGATATTTGTAACACTTAAATAATTTATGAAGCATTCCAATGATCACCCGACACATGGAAGGAAACACAAGAGCAAAGCCAGAAACTCTATAAGGATGTTGGCATATTTATAAGTCTAGAAAAAAATTATCAAAGTCAAATGACAAAAGGCTGCTGACAGGTACCCACTGGGCATAGGTATCTACTCAGAATCACCCCACCCAGGTATGTACTAGCTTCTGAACATAATTGTTTGCTCAAGCTGACAGAAAACACACTAGCAAATCATGAATAACATTGATCACTCTTGACTTCTACATTCCCCTATTTAAATGATAATTTCTAGATATAAATATTATATTCTATAGAAAACTATTTGAGGTATTTGGCTTCCTTGGCTTCTTAAACATTTCACCTCTGTCCAAAACCAGTAGCAAATGTAGGCATGCTTACTCTTACATATGCTCCAAATGCTCTTGCCTAAAGTTACCCTTCCCAGCTTCATGCTTGGTGATTCATGACTGCTAAAGATATGCTTCCCTTCTCAGGGCCAGAACCACTCTTCCTAATCAGCCCAAGCACAGGGTACAGAGGACAGAGTCCCTATGTGATTGTCACACCCAGAATGTGACACTGAGTTTAAAAGGAGCTGAGTCCACAGTAGAAAGAATCTGGAGACAGGGGTGGGAGGAGGCAGGTGGTGTTCAGCTTTCCTGGCACCAGAACCCAATGTTTTTTCCCCATATTCCACAAGGATGCATTTACCTTGTGGAGGTCCCAGGAATGGGCCGTCCAGTGTCCACCAGCACACACCAACAGTAACCAGTGGATGGGTGACACTGCACTGGCTTGTAGAGGCCGCCATGTGCACACTCAGGGATCACTACATTGTCGTTCTTGGGCTGCTTGGCTTCCTCAAGAGCTGACTGATGCTCCTGGTCACAGGAGGAGGCTACAGGGAGAGGAAGAAACAGGTGGTTAGCAGGCATACGGAGCCACCTTTGGTGACTTGTGCATAGACACAGCTAAATGATGCTGTGCACTGTTCCAGCAGTGTAGTGAGAACCAGTCCTCTCCTGTCTCCTCAGACATATGCTGTGAGACTGGAATGTTTTTATGAAGCTGGACAGGAACATGTGATTCTTTTCAAGTGGTCATACTATGTGCTCCTAAGTTCATGCACACTCCCTGAGAAACACTTGTTCACAGGTTCTGTTAGAAACACCTGCTTTCTTACAGAGAGCATGTACTACAGTGCACAAAGTCATCATCTCTTCTCAGGCTAGGGACTCAATTTCCTCTTTGTGTTTAGCCACCTCTAGCTTAGATCCAAGAAGCATCTGCCAAAAGACACACATACACACTTGCTTTCCAAACAGTCCAAAGGTGGCTTAAACCAGTAAGTGGAAAAGAACTAAAGACTCTAAAGTTGCCACATATAGTCTCACTCAGACAGATGACAGTATGGAAAGGCTTCACTCAAGCTAAATACACTGTACACAAGAAAAAATCTTTACAACTGAACAAGTGGGAAATGATGACTGTATCTAAGCCTTCTCTGAAGGAACTGGCTACAGTGCCAAGCAGTTCATGAACACTGTGGTGTCAGGAAAAGACAAGTAGAAGCTGATGGAAAAGGGCTTCTGTTTCAGTGCTGCCCCAGCCACAGGTGGCAGGTGTGGTACAAAGAGCAGAGCCTAGCCCAGGCAACACTCTTAGGACCAGGACACTGCAAGCACAAACAGGACCTCTGACTGGGTTTCTAAATGTGTATTGCCACTTTCCTCATTGTTCCCATGCTAAAAGAACACTTGGCATTCACTGCATGTACATTAATGTCTCTAGATACAATAAATAATAGTTAGGAAGCCAAGTGGGTGTTAGCTTGTTTGGTGATTCTGAGGACAATTCTATACATGCTTCTGTGATCTGTTAACTGACTACATTACCAAATGCAGTTTTCTGATTTCTAAAAGCCACAGCATTATGTGTATTAAGTGGGAGAGATGTACTTTGCTGACACCTATGCTGCTACTCAGGGTTTGAATGAAAAAGAAGAAAGCTAAAGTAAACATCTCTCCAAACAGACATCTTATAGGATAAGCTCAGCATGTGGGGATCATTCAAATTTCAGAGCTACTGCTCAAAACTTACCAAATGTGAAAGAGAAATCAAGAAACTGAGCCTGGACTGACATTTCGTATTGCTTCCTATATGATCTTCACCTTCTTTGTATGGTCTAGGTATACCTAACATATGCAGATGCACAAACAATATACCTGAGCTTGCTGGGAATCTTGATGAAGCCTTTACCCAACTGCCACCAGGAAGCTGGCATGAAATAAAAATCAACACCCACTGGCCTTTCTTCCTAAATCCCATCAAGGCTGTGATGGCCATTCAAGAGAGCCAAGCAACCAAGGGTTCAGGCGACTCTCTCTGAAGACAGTTGACACTTCTCTGTGGAACCATTTGGGCCATCAGCATGAGAGTAAATGGAATGGCCTGTGAAAGCAGCAGCAGAGCTGTTTGCAGCAGCTTGGCAACACAGACCTCTTCAATTTAGCTAAGGTTTGCTTGGCACTTTTTCAAAATTTCATTAGTTCATAGAATGTACAGTGTGATTATCTGGCCACAAAATATTTTTGGTGTTCCATTCCAAGGACATACCGTATCTATGGGACTGGTAATGGAAAAATTTTTGAAATGTCTCTATGAGAAATTTATGTCATATCTGTTAGATCCTCATAAGCAAAATGAAATTGATTGAGTTTTAAAAACAAACTCTAAAATGTGCACATACTGTAAAATATCAAAGCTACTCTGGGAGAGCGAGATGAAATCCTGCTTGTATATTGTCAAGGTAGTGAAGACAACTGGCCCTGGCTTTGACATTCTGCTTGCATATTGGAAATTCAAGGCTGCTAGAAATGTAATCATATTCTCTTGTAGGATGAGCCACCATGAAGGCTGAGGGTGTTTTAATAAATGAGTAAGACCTTCATAAATAGAAAGTAAAGCAAGAAGGTAATTTATAATGCAGTCACCTCCCCTCCCAGATCCTACCAGGCCCTGACCACTGCAAAGCTCTTCACATGCCTCTCTTGGGGTTCCTGCTACGCAGACAGCTCACTATAAAATAAATACAATGTTCACTGTAATGTTCATCACATTTACCTTAATCTACAGCTAATTAGTCCTGGCGGGACTAATACACTTTTTTATTTATTTCTAAGTTGAGTATGAAGCAGAAATCAAGTGAAGCTTATTTTATTACTTAACTCTGACTTAATTCTTCCAAAATTTTATCTCAGTACAAAAATGAGGAAGATGAGAAAATTGTGAAGAAAGCAGTGGAATCTGAATTTAGATTTACCTAACCATGAGGCTTCATGCTCCTAATGTAAAGGGTAGACTATGTGTCTCTCTCTGTGTGTGTGTGTGTGTGTGTGTGTGTGTGTGTATGTATGTGTGTATGTGTGTATATGTGTGTGTATGTATGTGTCTATGTGTTTGTGTGTGTGTATGTGTGTGTATGTATGTATGTGTGTGTTTGTGTGTGTGCACATGCACACATGCATGCATGCATAGTGCACTGTGTATACCCCCAAATCACACACCTAAGTCTTTATCTCTAAGGTGATGGAAGTAGAAAATGAGATCTTTGGGGTGATTGGGTCGCAGGACAGAACCCAGAGTTGGTCAGAGGGAAATTATCTGCCTCTTCCACCATGTGAAGACACCTCAAGAAGGTATTGCCTTTGGACAGAAAATAAGTCTCCAAAAGCCAAATACGCCTGTAGCTTGAAGCTAGACTTCTGAATTTCTGAAACTGTAGGAAATAGCCTTGGCCTATTTCTAAGGGACTTCATCCATAAAGCCTTACTTATTACATTAGCCTGAGTAGACCTCCCTCACCGCCTAAAGAAAAGAGGTGCCAGCGGAGCCACACATCTGTCCTGGGGAAGAGGATTCTCTGTCCTATGAAATTGGTGGGGCTGTTGAGAACACTGCAGGCAATACTCAATGACCCTTTTGGAGATTGTCGGGTGCTGTGCCCCATGGGAAACCAACATTCTGACAAGGATTCTTTGATTTGTTTTTATTAAGGAAAACAATGTCATTATCTAAATGGAAAAAAATCTTAGAAAACTGGGAATCTGAAAACCTTTGTCTGAAATGAAGGACATATTCTTTAAATGTCTGAGGCTAATATCATGTGGAAATGACTTTCCTCTAGTATTCCATGAAAGGTTCTGGGCAAGGCAACAGAGTCAAAAATACAAAACAATTAAGATTGTAATGAAAGAGATAAAATGTCTTTAAATATACACAATAGTATTATATACAAAAAAGTCCTAAAACATTTATAAAGAATGAATGAATATACAAAATCATTACTAATAAATATACAAAATCATTCATATTTTATGTACTGTGAATAAATGGTTGCAAAATAAAGATAATTAAGTATCATTTGTCATAATATCAAAGCTAAAATACTTAGAAATAAATTCATAATGAGAGGTACAAGATATTTTTTAAATGCCACTACTGGAAACATTTTTAACTAAATAAATGGAGAGTGTGTACAGCATGTAGATGGGTAACAAGACCTAGTGGATATAATGTGTTTCTTATCAAAATCTGAAGCAGCTCTTCAATAGAAACTGACACATGGACTCTAAAATTAATCTGGAAATTCCAAAGGCCTATGTAAGGCCTGAAGCATTGCCTCATGTTTAGGAGGCTAATATTGCATGCTTAAAAAAGGTATTATAAAATCATTCACACGGGCAATAGGATGTGACAGCTAAAGAGAAGATGGGAGAAAAATGAAGAGTCTCCCAGTAACAAACTTGGAGTGTTTATATCTGATTGATGCTGACAAGAGACCAGAGCAGCTCAAAGGGAAGTGAAACTTTCCTCGTGTAACAGCAGTAGAGCATTGGAATGACTGTGGACCAATGGAAAAGAATAGAGACACACTACACAGTAATTATATGAGATCGGAGAGACATGAATATAAAACATGAAATGTACAGACTTAGAAGAGGCATTAGGAGTACCCCACCATGTTTTTGAGACAGACTGACCACAGAGGAAAAAAAAAACTTGAAAAATTAGACTCTGTTAAAATTTAAAACAATCTCCAGAAGATGCAATTAAAAAGTAAAAGGCAACCAGAGATTGAGGGAATGTCCCTTATACACACATCTGACAAAGACCCCTGGTTCTTCACGTCAGTAAAACCACAAATAACCCAATTTGAAACTCACTGAGACTTCAGAAAGCAAGCCATCAACTGAACAGTAAGCACTAAAAGAAAAAAAGAGGGTAGCATCATCACTTATCACGAAAGTGGCAGCTATAATGACACTGAGATGCACATGCATGGTGGGACATGTAGGACCTGCAGCTTGCAGGGCCTTCTCACAGCAGACCCAGTACTCAGACCATTATCCTACGCAAGACACTTATCCAGGAAAAATGAAAGCACAGGTTCATGAAATGGATCTTCTCAAAGGTCCCAGCCTGATTCTTAAGATTGCTTATCTATGAGTTGAAAAAAACACAGATAAAGTATTAGATATTGTTTGCAATCATATAAAGTTTGATATTAGATATATTATTTGATATTAGATTATTAGATAAAATATTTGATATTGTATGCATGTGTGCATGTATCACAGGGAGGGAAGAATGAGAAGTATATATTATTTACCACGAGAGAATTTCAAAACCACTGTGCCTCATTTTAAAACAATACCTCAGAAGTGTAAGAAATGACCCTGTTGCATCTGCTTCTAAGAAAGTATAAAACAGTGAGGAATCATGTACAGTGGCTGAGCTTAAAATAGCAGATATCTTCATGAGGAGACACTTATTGTCAATAGGGGAAGAGCACCCCAGAGGTATGGAGCAGCATCCACTGTGATGGTAAGGCACAGGTTCAGGCTCTCCAGAGGCATGTGCGGTTACTCAAGTATCCCATGATGCTCTGCCACCTTCCTGTCTCATTCTATAAGTACTTCCATACTTAAAAATAAACAAAATCCATTGCTAAGTAAGCCCCTAGACTTCCTTTTTCTGTTTTGGTATTTCTCACTGTCGGCAGCAACTACATCTGATGACCAGAAATGAAGGGTAGAGATGGCCTGCCAGTATACAGTCTGTGTGCACATGCAATCTTGTCTTGTGTTCTTCCAAGAGGACATGCTGTTCCCCTTCACCACTCACCGTTGAGCAATGAATTCTCTCCATTAACTGCAGAGTACAAAATGAGACATGGGCCGCCATCATCTTGAAGTTTGACTTTTTTTTTTTTTGTATATAATGATACTGTGGGCCTTAAAGTGTTGGTTTTATTAGAGAGATGGTTTTCATTAAGAAGTGAGAAAGAGACCACCGGAGTGTGTCATTCCTGTTCAGCTCTGTGTCCAGCGGACTTGGATAAGAGCCAATGCAAAATCACACAAGGTCTAGCTTAGCTATAGTTTTGTTTTTTCTGGACTTGGTCCCACACAGTCTGGGAGGCCAGAATTCCCTGAGTTCCTGGAAGCCCAGGAACTTCCACAATGAACATGGTGGCCCCTTGAAACCCTGCTACCACTGGCTGCCTATTTACCACCCCCCCCCAACACACACACACTATGTGTGAACACCTGTACTTGGATCCTGCTTTCTAATCTGATGTATTTGACTCGTTTGTTTACCTACCATGATCTGTGTCAAGGTCCTGGTGGCTATCATAACCACAGCCTGGAAGGCTAAAAGTGCCTTCCTTCCTTACTTACTTGCGTGAGCCCACACTCCTTCCTACACGTACACTGCAGGCTCTTCTCCTGGACTTTGTGCCATGGAATGCTTGCTCCCTTATTTCAGGAGTAAATCCCAGGTTTGATCTCCTTCCTCATCCTCATGGATTTTAAAGTTACTCATGGAGCTGGGTGCTCCTTCCTACTGACAACTTTGGGACAGTACGTGAGCCTTCACTGCCTAGGCATTTTTTGCAGTATGAGGCCTACACAGGCTTAGCATGATCTGTGCATGAACTGACAATGAGCCTCTGTTAAACTTTGAGAAGTATACCCGGTGAAGGATTGGAAACACAAGGGTCCCACTTGCACATACTCTCAACCCCCTATAGGAGCCCTGCATTGGCACTTACAGAGAAGTCAACTGCTACCCTGGTGGTAGCTAGCTCACATAAATACTGCTGTGTGCATAGTTGGCCACCATGTGTGTCAAAGCACCTGAGTCTTCCGAATTCCTCCTGTCTTCTTAAGACATTTTCTGGAATCTCTCAGAAAATGCCTCCTTAATCCTCAGGACTTGTTTCTTGAAGCATCTATTTCCTCTTTGACATATATGTTATTCCTGACAGCCAGCACACTTCACAGGTGAAATACTTAATCTGGGCATGAGTAGGATGTCAAGGAGCACAGACAGGGTGTGTGTGGGAGGGAGGGGAACAGGGACATATGAGAAGGTCCATGGCCAGGCCTCAGGGACGCAGACCACAGGTGAGGCCAGATTGGGCTGAAGCCTATGGATGTATGAAACCCCAGTATCTGTCATCCTCTTTCACTCAGAGCTTGTTTTCGGTCCTGTGATGATTACTAACTGTGGGTATTCACCAACTTATGACTAGTGCCATGATGGAACTGCCAACACCCTCAAAGAAAGGCACCAGTAGGAAGCCCATGGAACATCAGAGTTGCCCCGAAGCTGCCCACTTCCTGCCCAGGTTTCTAACCCACAGGTCTGAGGGAAGTGAGGCCCCATAATTTGAGTTTCTGAGGAGTTCTGAGATCACACTGAAATCAGCAATGTTTTCATGTGCCAAAGGTTTCTCCATGTGGGTTTTCAGTTTTTCCTAGAACTGATTACAGCACTAATTTTTATACATGCTGTCCTCATCAGTCATGGAAGCTCTTGTGGTTCTCTTTTCAATTATACAAAACCTATATGAGTTGATCAAAGAAACTAAAGAGAAACCAAAGAATCAGAAATGGATTTGCTAGAAATGACAGGGGAGTGAGCAGAGCAAAGGAGGTGCCAGAGAGCTCAGTTTAGACAGTGTAAATTTACTGGACATTTGCCAAAAAAAAGACCAAAATAGGACCATAACGCTTGTTTTTGGTGTTTTTTGTTTTTGTTTTTGTTTTTTTTTTTGTTTTTTTTCCGGGGCTTAGGATGATTGGCAGCAAAATATAATCCTGGGGAACTTCAGGCTTGCCTTTCCATTCAAGGTCATCACTATCAGGGTCAACACACATGTCAGAGTGATAAGAGGTGTATGTGTGCTCTTCATAGTCCTCAGGACAGAGGAGGGTGTGTGTTAGAGACCTTCTAAGAGACCCAGGCTCCCTGCAGGACATCACAGAACCAGGAAACAGATGTGGGTGCAAAATCCCAGGATGGAGCCAAGCTGCCAATACCCCCCTCTCTGCGTGCACCCCTACAAGCAAGTGTGGCAAAGTGGCTCATTTGCACCAGAAACAAAACAAAACAAAAACAAAAAAACAAAAAAACCCGTATTTCAAAAAAAAAAAAAAAAATTGAAGGTTAGGTAAAATACCTAGATCCGGTTCTCTAGACACAAAGTTAGAGTTGACATTGCTCAGGAAGTAGACTATAGCTAAACGCATTGGTTCTCTGCCTTGTCAGAAGAAGAGAAGCATCATACCACACCAAAATAGAGACAGACCTTCTAGAATGTTCATAGATACCCTAATATCTTGCTGGTGTCTTCATGTGTTCCAATGTCTGGCAAGGAAATCCCATGCTGAAACCCCACTGTCCCTGCTGCCTACGAAGGGACCCTCTCTCAGAGGAAATAACAGCAGCTTCAGAGCAGTTTTGAGATTCTGAGAAACTTAATTCATCTTGACACTGGCCTCATAAAGTCTGACTCTTCACCAGCGCTTGCCAACTCCTCCCTCTGTTGTCAAGTCCCTATCCAGAGGTCACACACTCCAGCTGCCCAGAAAAGAGTCTCACAAAGTGAACAGTCCAGCTCCCAGCTCTGAGCCTTTTGCCCCAGGACCTTTAGAAGTTAGTGAGAAGAACACCAAATTGCCTGAGAATATGCTATATAGAAAATACTGTTTGAAAATTCTACAGAATTGGGAAACTGTCTCTATGGGAAGGAAGTTAAGGGGAAAGTGTTTCATTGCTCTTGTTTGTGCTTTATTCGGGTGCTTACAAAGATCTGAATATCTTTCATTTTACAGAAAAGTCCAGCACTGAGGCCACTGGCATTCCCACTGTAGAGAATTAATAGCAGAGCAGACAGGCCCAGCCTGCCAGAGGACAGAGGGTCATACTTCTCTAGAAGAGCAGCTTTAAAAATGAGACAAAGGAGCTAATGGATGACTCATTGGGCCCTGATATTCGTTGTGGAACCTGACTGAGCTGACCTGGGAGACCCTGTAGTGGATAGAGAAAATCCATTCTGATAAGTTGTTCCCTAATCTATGTACTACTCGTGCCCTAGTATGTGTATGTCCCATGCTCATGTACACACACACACACACACACACAGAGAGAGAGAGAGAGAGAGAGAGAGAGAGAGAGAGAGAGAGAGAGAGAAAGAAAGAGATTGAATTAATTAATTAAATTAAAAGGAAATAATTGGTAAGTTGAAATTCTGAAATTTATTTTGCTTCATTTGCTTCTCATGTTGCTTTGGTCATGGCGTTTCATCACAGCAAGAGAACTTCTAACTTAGACAATCATACTGTATGCAAGCACATAGGATATTTTCTGTATAAGTACTGAGCACCAATCAATTATGCCAGTGAAACTCCAGGATATTTTCTTAATTAGTAATTCATAGGGTAGGACCCAGCCCACTATGAGCAGTGCCACCCATAGGCTGATAGTCCTGGGTTTTGTAAAAAGCAGGCTGAGCAAGCCATGAGAAGCAAGCTAGTAAGCAGCAGCCTTCTGCATCTGCTCCTGTCTCCAGGATCCCTGTTCTAGCTTCCGTCCTGACTTCCTTCTCTGATGAACAGGGCTCTGAAAGCATAAGCCAAATAAAGCATTTTATCTTCAACTTGCTGTTGGCCACGATGTTTTCTCATAGCAATAGTAACCTAAGACAGAAATTGGTACCAGGAGTGGAGTATTACTGTGACAAACCTAGTCATGTTTCAGGGAAGACTTTGGAACTTTGCGTTAGAAGAACCTTGGTTGGGTGTTGGGAGCTCAGTGGGCTGTTCTGTCAGAGCTTTGAAGATAAGAATGTTAAAGACAGAGAAAAGCTTATGAAGTATCAGAGGGAAGCAAAGACTTTCCCAGACCATTTATGTGAAAAATCTGTGGTGTTGGATCAGCTGGAGCTGGAGAATCAACTGATGAACGAGAGACCAGGACCAGTAAACAACCTTTGTTTTACTGGGACAATTGATGGTGGACATCAGGAGCTGAAATAGTAACCCTAAGACACTATCATATCACACAACTCCAAAGAAAACTATCTGAAACCCCTTGGCCCAGATTCAAGAATGCTATATGTCAGAAATTACAAGGTTTTCTGCTTTAATAGAATGTAAGGGTTTGGCTATGGAAAAAAGACTGAACATTTCTCTATCATCATTCCCAGCATGAAAGGTTTATAAATAAAAAACAGTGTGTGTATCTATACACACTCTCATGATACACACACACACACACACACACACACACACACACTAGCAGACCTGCACACATATATACATACATAAGTTGTTATGTTAATACTGCCTTTGTATGAGAAATATTTCTATTTCTGACATTTTGTACCATGTATTTATGAAAAGCAATATTCTCATCACTAACAATTATAAATTTAGGATACTGATCAAATCTGAAATGCATTCAAAGTGTTCTACATCCCACAGTATCAGATGTTCAGCCAAGACTCTATGTAAAACTAAACAAGCATATCCACAGCACTAGTATCCAAATTTTCTTTCTATTTTTAATAAATAGCAAAATTATATGCACATCATAGAATTGGGCTAAAATAAATTTTATAATTAATATAACAAATCAACAGAAGTTTGATTTTAAATTTTTCTCCGCCTGGGGTTAAGGGGCCCTGGCAGAGAAAAAGCAAGGAGGGTCAGTGACTCACAGTGGGACAGGCCGGCTTTCAGACACAACCAGGCCATGAGCACAGAATCAACTGATTCTAACTTCAACACACCCAAAACATTTGCTCATAGGAAGATGCTGCAAAGCAGGTTAAAAGAGGCTACACACAGGGAGAAGATATTTACAAACACATTCCTGGTATACAAAGATTGCTTAAAACTCAATAAGAAAGTAAAAATCTGAACAGCTATCTCACCAAGGAGCATACCCAGATGTGAAATGAACCTAAAGAATGGTTCTTGGGTTCAAGTAGTATAAGGGATTGCAGTCAAAACAATGAAGACACACAATTACACCCCTGTGAAAATAACTAAGACCCCAGATGTTGACAGCACCAAAGGCTGGCGAGGCATGGGACATAGATCTATCACCTGCTGGCGAGGCATGGGACATGGATCTATCACCCTGCTTTAGTTACTTTTCTATTGTTCTGATTAAAACCCAAGGTAACCCACAGAAACAAGAGTTTAATTGGGCTTAGGGTTCCAGAGGTCAGAGTTCATGGTGGCCATAAGAAGACATAGAGGCAACATTCTTATTCAAACCACTCACCACTCCGCATAGGTTTGTGGCCATATTATAATGCAAAATTTATTTAGTCCAACTTTAACAGTCACCATAGTCATTCACAGTCTTAACACTGTTTAAAAGCCCAAAGTCTCTTCTGAGACTCAACAACTCAACACAATATGTTAATTGTAACCCCTGTAAAATCAAAAATCAAATTACATACTTCCAATACACAGTGGCAGGGACAGATGCAGCATGGGAGACATTAAGCAGTGAAGCCATGATGATGAAAACCACTTCTAAGAGCATAGCATTGAGCTCAAGTGAACTGTGGAGTATTTGATAGCATGTCAAATGGCCAGTGTGACCACCCAGTATGTCAAAGTACTGTTACCTCTCGGGACATGGAAGACAGTGGTAAGGAGGCCTGTGATGGGTCTGTTCTCTTTATAATGTGTCTATAAAGACAAATATAAATGTGCCCATACTTAAAGAGCAGTTCTAGTCAACACTGCCTGGACACTCAGATTGGGGCAGAAGGACCACTGGTTTCCTGCCGTGGTTCTCGTATGTGTGTGCACATGCACACGAGTGTGTATGCGTGTACATGTGTGTGTGTTTATGTGTGTGTACATGTGTGCATGTGTGTGTGTACATGTGTGTGTTTATGTGTATATGTTTCTCTCTTTTTCCCCAAACTATTAATTTTGGTGTAGTCACATCTGAAAGTGGTTGAAATTCTGACAGGGTATTCTAGAAAATCCACAGGCTTTAGTACTCCACAGGGTGTCTGTAGAATGTCAGTGTGAATGCATAAATTATGACAAAGCACAAACAAAAATAAAGGGTATTGATTTTTAAACAGCAAGGCAAAACAAGAAACACAGATAACTATCTTAAGTCGTCTATTTAATTAACTTTTGCTTCAACCCATAATTTCATTTCATGTGTAACTTGATGGAAACAGGTTGTTACTGCAAAAATGATAGGGATAGCCTGAGATATCATAAAATATGTCAGCATTTATGAGAATATAACTGTTTAAAAATAGTTAAATTAGAAAAAAATCTTAAACTAGTAAAATGTCTCCCCAAGCAAGCAAGCAGTTGTTTAAAAAAGCACTATTTTTTATTTTAAAAATTGGCATCTAAAATAAAATATCATTTTTTCTTGAATCAATCATAAAAAACTAGTGAAAAAAATCAAAATTATTTCAAAGTTTCCAAGCAAATAAGAAATGCCTTTCAGCTGGGAAGTTTGGAGAAATTAGCTCTCAAGATATGTTCAGCAGGTTTGAACAGAAGGAGAGAACACCTCCACTCAGGGTCTCCTCCTCCAGCGCATGTTCCCAGATGATTGGACATGCCACACAGGCCAGCTTTACAGAGACTGACACTGCTTTGTGTGAGAAGATGTTAATACATGACATACTCTAGCTTCAGTTTACAAAGCATTGATATGTGGACATAATAATCCAAGGTGCAAAAATTAAGGGTATGCCATATGTGCTTCCTTTCCTGTGCAATGTGCACACAGGAGACACTTGGAGCCTGGGCCTTGCCAGTGTGCACAACTGCAGCTCACAGAGGAGGACATGCCCTGGGGAACAAGGGGACTTTGGAAAGAAACATCTTTCTGGTTGAAGTACCAGACAGACTTGCTGCTGTGGTTTCCTAAGGCATGTGTGTGCTTTCTTGGTATATTAGCATAGTTTTGTATTGGCTGGTCCTCATAAAATTAGTAAACAAGCATTGTTGGTGAAAAACAATCTTTTTATACATAGTACCTGTGTCTGGGTGGCTGAATTGAGGGGAATTCTTACTTTCAGCCAATGTTTGCTATATAAAAATGAAAACCTGCAGAAAGAACTGTGAGACCTTCCCTAGCAACCGAGTGTCCCTCTCACCTGCCAGAAATGAACACTTGGACCTTTGGACTGCATGTGCATAACATCAAGAAGTAGGATGTCATGATCAGCCCCATCTCTACTTCAGAATTCTACTCAAGCCCAAGTCACCCTACTAGAAATGATCCTGATGTGGGTTCCCCAAAATTCATATACTGAAGCCTGGTATATGGAGCTTTGGGTAATATAAGAGCACCTAGGGATCAGGCATTTCAATTAAGAATTAAGTGAGTTCCTCATGTCTCCTGACTGGACAGAAAGAAGGAAACATGGGATGCTCAGAGGACAGTCCCTGTGAGGTAGCAGAGAGTTTCTGCTACAAGTCCAAGAGAACTGGCAAGGAAGCCAACTCTTCCAGCTCATTGCCATGGACTCAGCTCTAGCTCAGGGCCTATGTGAGGGAATCCCCACTCTTTAAGCTGAGGGCTGGAGGTGTCTATTGAATCTCATCATAATAACAAAAGCATAATAATACACAATAGTAAAACTTGCTTCTGAAAAGAGCTCAAGGAATTTCCCCTAAATCCTTAAGGCCCACAAAAAGCTTGTGAATATCATGGTGACCTCACTTCTAAGGCAGAATTGTCATATCAAAGCAGATGCCAGGGTGAATAAGAACTTCAATGAGCAAGAATGATCATCGTAGAACATCACACATAGGACTTACATTTGTAAATGACACTAATAGCATCCCTCCCATTTACAATTGCTGCTGACACTACTTTGAATCCTTTAAAATGAAGAAACTATTCAGATAAATCTCAAATTCTATTCTCAAAGGTCAACTCAATCTCATGGAAGAGGACAAGTACAGGAAACAGAATTCTGTAAAGCTGAGGCCAGCTGCCTTCAAGGGCACAAAGGCTCTGGAACCAGCAGCAGCTCCATCAATCCCTGTTCAAGGGTCCTAGCGACCAACACTGACCCACACAGAAGACAGAGATAGGCAAGTGTTCTGCAGAAACGGATTTGCCAAGAAATGGAAGAAAAACCAACTGAACAGGATCCATTCAAAGGAAAATACAGGCTTCAAAGGACAGAACCAAGAAAGCACAAAACAGATCACAGAATAGAATAAAGTTTATGCTTATCCTGTGTCAAAGACTTGTACCCAGAATGCTTCAGAAGCCTTACTCTCAGAGCTTTCTTGAGAGAGATGTTATGCTTCATACCTGATGTGGGAATGTCTTTCTGTAAGCTGTGAAATAAAGGGACTGTTTTGGCCATGGCAAGCACCTTAGCAGTAGGCAGGGAAGTCTGTACATAGATGGGGGAAGGAGGGCGGAGTCAGAGAGATGTGATCCAGCCACCCAAGAATCACCATGTAAGGTAACACAGGTGAGCCACAGGCTACATGGCAAGACAGATTAATGGAAATGGGTTGAATTAATATGAAAGAGCTAGCTAGCAATGTGCCTGAGACATAGGCAGCAGGCAGGTCCAAACTGTGGGGCTAGTCCAGGCCAGAAACCTCTTTCTACACATACCCACTGTGATTATTAAAAGCATTTGTATAAATTTATAACTTCACACAAGTAATAGTGAGTTTGTGTTCTTGTGGTCCATAAATTTTAACTAGCTCCAAGAAAAGGCTTAACATGTATAATTGCGGCTAGTTCAGAGCCAGTAATGCCAGTCTAAGAGTCCATATCTTTCCTGGAAACACCTGCAAGAGTAGGGTAGAGAGCAGACTTCTAGTAGCCTCCATTAGCATCTACAGAAGGTACAACTGCTAACACAAAATATGAACTCTGACCTCCTCAGCCCTGTGGGGCCTTACACAGCTGGTACTCTTCCTTAACAAGGCCACCAGGGCCTGAGCAGATGGACAGCAGACACTGACTCTGATCCACAGACTAGAGTCCAGGATCAGAATGGATAGACACCCTATCTAGTCAGAGCCTATCATCTCCTTCACAAATGGTGCCTTTCATATGTCCCTGAGATAGCAGAACAGAGGGGAGCCTTTTAGCTTTTCTATAAGGGTTCTACTGCTACCATAAAGCTCTACCTAAAGATCTAATCACCTCCCAAATGGTACTCTTCCCATCACCATTACCTTGGTGATATGAATTTAAGCAACATATCCAGATGATTTTAAAGAAAAATATGATTAAAACTTTCATACAGTATTTATGTAGGATATTGACATATCAAAGGGAAAGAAGACAGTGTGAAGACAAGCAGGGGTTAGGGAAAAGTTTCTCTCTGAAGCAAAAAGATACCTTTGAATAAATAATAATTTAACCTATGCTTGGTTATACACATACTTGGGTATGCACAACCACCATGTAATTCTTGGAAATAAATCAATTTCCTTAGCAAAGTCCTATCATGTTTTGGAGTATTTATATGTATGTAGGTGTATGGGTGAGTATATGTATGCACATATCCATTCAAGCATGTGAATATGGTCATGTGTGCCCCAGCATTTGGGTGAGGGTCAGAAAAAAATCCATGAGTGCTGACCCTCAACTTCCATCTTGCTTGGATAGGCTGTCTTTGTTGTCTTTCTACTCTCTACACAGGCTAGCCCTACTGTGAGCTTCCAGGGAGTCTCCTGACTCAGTATCACATTTCCATATAAGGACACTGGGATTATAGGTGCTCATAGGACACCTCTAGCTTTTACACAGTTTCTGAGGAGTTTGTATTTCAGTCCTCTTGTGCACATCAAATGCTTCTAACCACTTCTAATCTCCCCAGCTTTTCATTTTTAAATGTGTAGGATAGCCCATTGTAACTGTACTAGTGTCTCATGCTTGGCAAGGGTGGTTTTCAGTCAGTGGTTTGTTTACAAGTGGGGAAGAAAGGGCCTTCACTCTGTCGCTTGCAGAGAAGATGGACCCGGAGAAATCGTGATAATAACATTCCCTACTATTCACCACACAAACTGTTAACATCCCCCAGTGAAGGATTAAGAGGCTACATAAGAAAGGATGCTGACTTTGAGTAGGTTGACCTTTCTGGTGAAGACATAGCTGTTAACTTCAGTTCAAATGTGTGGTCACCCCCCCCCCCCAAAAAGGCTTTCCATGCTGTGAGTCATACACTTTCTACAACTAATGGGAAAACTGTAGAATAAAACATCATGGAGAATTTCCCTCTATAAAATTCTGTATGCACTCAGCCCTGCATAGAGCCTGTGCTGTGGACCAACTCTTGGTGAAGGGTGGCCTCACAGAACTCACAATTACAGGTAAATGTTTGGTGCTTTTATTACAGCACTCTTTAACCCTACTGTTATAACCCCCAGCAACTGAATCTAATTACCTAGTTACCTAGTCTTTGAAAACACACAGAAAAGCCATGGTCTTTGCCATCTATCAAGCTGGGCACTAAGCTGAGACACACATGTCAGTATGTCAGTTTACTTCCTACTTGCTAATTGGGTACTCATGACCCAACAGGACTGAGAACTGTGCTTTCCTATGGGGTAGGCCTCATCACCTCTTCAAGACACCACATGGTAAGAGGCAACCTCAGCCCAGAGACTCTCACTTTCTGTGCTTCCCAAGGCCTGAAGTATCTAAGCCTTGGTAGCCCTGATGGCTGTTAGGAGAATGGCTCCAGCTAGCCTGGTGCTTCTCAGGAGAAGAAGTATACTACCTTGGACTGTTCAGACCATGAACTCCAGGTGCATCTGAAAAAGGCTGTTTTTTCACCTGTGAGACTTCATCATGCACCTCTGGCTTATCAAATGTCTGATACTCTTCCAGATTAGATGAGAAAGATCACAGGGTCTGCCATGAGGAGACCACCTCTTTTCAGTTTTCATTCACAAAGCCCCTTTTCTGTGTCTTGGGGGCTTCTACTGACCATGTTGTATTCTGTATCCAAAGCACAATCCCTGTGCTCTCCTCTAACCTTAAAGAGGCAGCAGAGAAACACTAGTAGGCAGGTTAACTACCTAGTACATGTTAAAGCAGGTTCATTCAGAGCTCTGTACAGCCCAGTCTCCACAGGAGATTCTTGTTGGACCTGGTAATTTGATGGCAAATTGAATTTCATTTCCCTTCAAAGAATAAAGTCAAATGTCCTTCTCTACACAGAAATGCATTGGCATGTATCCAACCAGCCTAACCAGGGTCCACTCAATTTCACTGCCTTTTTTTCTCTCTGAACTTTGAGTACTCTGGCCATTTACAGTTTGATTGAACAGTGAAATTTGAGAAATAAGCATGTTTGAAATTAACATCCCTGTATAGCTAGGAAAATTAAATCAACTCTGTCATGTATATTTTAAAGCAGGATAATGAACACTCTAAAATCATGCATGGTTACAGCCACACTTAATGGGTATTATGTAATTTATGAATTTTGATCTCTTCAAATGCCTAGAGCTTTATAACTTAAGAATCTAAATGGTATTTTGATGGTTTTATAATGTTAGTTTTGAAAAACAAAAAGAAAAGAAAAAACTCTAAAAGTTACAAATGAAATGTAATTCATATTATTTTCCCCTAGAGAATACAATTTAGCTTTATTTAAAGGAAAATTAAAAGATAATTATCTTTCAGCATTAATTTTAATATGTGCAATAAAGCAAAAGTTATCAATCCTGAACAAGGCAGAAAATATTTCCACTGAGGGGGGTCCCATAAAACCACAGGACATGCTGACCTTCAAAGATGTCTTCTTGGACATGAGCCAGAGAAGTGTTTAAGTGCTAAGGAGGAACAGGGAGAAGGGGAGGAGGGCACTGAAGATGACACAGTCCAGGCCTCTATGTTTGCTCCAGCTTGTGCAAAATCCAGAAAGACAGGAAAAGGTTGGCAAGGCCTGAGGGAGATGGAGAGGCTAGCCTGTGTCCAGCAGTCTGCAGACAAGACAGTGTAGGAAACACTATCTCCTGGAGTTCTTAGAGGCTCAATCTTGGACTTTAGAGCCAGAGAGGGAAGAAAAAACAAATACTCAACATCTTCCAGTCTGCATTTTAAAAATAAACAAGACAGTGAGACACCAGTCCCCAGATTCTTCACCTCTTACTGCAAGTGGGAGAAAGGTCCAACTGCTGTTGCAGGAGCTGTAGCCAGAAGCCCTTCAGTGGCACCACTACCCAAGTAGGGCTGCCTGCAGACAGTTGGAACTGAAGCCACAGTAACCTAACCTGGGAAGGATGACTTGAGATTACCCAGCCACAGGGAGCCAGTCTCAGAACATACTCTTGAATTAGTAGCTAGTGATCAGGGACCCTCTTTCCACCATAGCTCAACTACCACAGGCTACATGTGTAGCCTTTCAGAGCTTCCAGGTGATAAGAAATATGGAGAGCTCTCTTCCTGTACCAGGATACTCTGTGGAGCAGAGCATTCCTTACCTTAAGGAGCCTCAAAAGGTCTTCCTGACACAGAGAAGAGTCAGACCACCTCCCTTCTCTCACAGCTAGCAAAGAGGATATCTATAGATGTTGTACTCAGTGAACTCCACTCTGACTCTGGTAAATACCACTGGGGCTGGCTGATCTGAGGTCCATGTGGCTCTACTTGGCCTGGAAAGTAGTCTCTGGAATATTTCAGTGTCCATGTAGGATAAGGACAGTGAAAGGGAGACACTGCCCCCCCAGCCTCCCCCTCCCCCCCACCCCCCACCCCCCACCCCCGGTGTGGAGTTCCCAGCTATCCTTTGGCTCCTGCAGTCCTGAATGAACAAGCCCATCTGTGGAGGCCATGGGCTCAAACTAGAGTCCACTGAGTGTGGTACCGCTGAGGTCTATAGGTGTTCCTCTAGATGATGAGTGTTACAGCTTCTGTAGACACAAAGCCATTGCCCATTATCTTGAGGCTTTGGACTCTAGGTAGAATGGCAGGTCTCAGAAGAGGTGACCAGAATAAATGCCTGTGCCTCTGCCTCCCTCCAGAGGTGAGCTCAGTCTCATCTTTCTCTAGCCAGTCTCTGAGAGGAGGTCTCTTCCTTGCTGCCCTGCAAAGGTCTGAGCAGTGAGGGTATCTCAGAAGGTCTCTGCCTGTCTGAATCCGGTCTGGCCCCATTTTGAAATGATTGTCCTTAGTTAGCCACAGAATCCAATCTGTAAAACCCCATGGGCAATGGACAGGTTATATCACCACTGACAGTGCTCAGCTGAGGAGGTGGTAGGGGTACAGAGCCCCTGGGTCCTCCCCAGGCTCACTCTCTAGGCTCTAATGGAGAGGCCCCTGGGAGATCTGATAAAGACAAGTCCAGTGAATTTCAGGCTTTGAATGGCTGTTGCTATATGGTTTTTGTTTGTTTGTTTGTTTGTTTTTCCATCTTAAAGTGATAGTCAGTCGTTTACCAGATGCTCTAGCTAGATGCTGATGGCAGTTCTAAAGCACACTGACTAAAAAGAGATGAGAGAAGGAGGTGTTTAGTATGGAAGGAGATCAGAAGGAGGAAGCACAGTGAAGCCATGCTGAGTGAATGCTACCTGGTGTCCATCCTGGGATAAAAAAACTGTCAGGTTGACCTGCACCTGTACACTGAAGTCCCCAAAAAGATCCTTGCAAAAAGCCAGCAAGTACTTGTGCCTGGAGAGCAGGTGCTAACACAGAAGTTTTGCCCTGGCAGATCCTATGGATCCTTTCCAAAGCTCCCCAAAAGGTAACTGTGGCCTTCTCATCTGGAAAAACATCCTTGCAACTTCTCCCAACTACAGCTCAGGCACAAGTAGAAGGGGGAATAGACTGAGGTTTTTCTGACCTGCCTAGTCCTGCAGCTGCTTTTAAAATAATCATTCAGAAGCTTAATATTAATCACAAACCATTTTGCCTATCACTCAAGCTTATTATTAACTAGTTAATAGTTAACTACTTAAATTAACCCATTTCTAGTAATCTATGTGACATCCTGGTCTGCTGGCATGTTGCTCCTTGGGTGGCTGACATCTCACTCAGCTTTCTAACATGGTAGAGGTATCAGCAAGAGTCATGCTTACCTCTCCAACTCTGGGAAACAACGCAGTTGTGTTCGTGGTTTGAGCTCTAACAAATAAAGCTTGCCTAGAGATCAGAGGGTAGTTCTAGTTAACCATAGAGGCCAGGCGGCGGTGGCTCACACCTCGAATCCCAGCACTTGGGAGGAGGAAGCAGGAAGATCAGGAAGGAGTTCAAGGCCCCCTGGGCTAGAGAAGACTGATGCAGTGTAAAAGAGAAGCAAATGAGGTAGCTGGGTCCTTCCTGCTCATCTGCAGGAAAGCTTTATTTGTTAGAATACAAACAAAATATCACCACAGGAGTGGGGCAGAATGGTGAGTGTGGTCCACATTTGAACTTGATTCTGATCATCAGAAGGGTTCTGCTGGCTTGAGGCAGGCTTCAGGCAGCCTCCCCACCATCCCTTCCCCAGCCTTCCTTCCCAGGAACATTTGTCCTTCTATAAAAGTTTCCAAAGACATTCCTTGAGTTCATATTCTACTTCATATTCACTACATAGCCCATGGGGGGGGGGGGAGGCTCCAGGTATTTATTCATTTGTAGACAGTGAGAGAAGTTTAGGACATTGTGATCATTTGGAAAAGATTGTGATCTCTGAAATGTGTAGGCAGAGGCCTGGCTCTTGATCACGTTTTCTTTGTCCATTTGTTTTGTGAAGGATGATTCTTGCTTTTCAAAGGGGAGGTGCAGCACACAAACATGGTCCAAACAAAATCTTGCTCAAAATATTCTTCAAGTCACTCGCCCCCACTGAAAGACCTCTCTTCCTAGAATTTAAGCACCAGCCTAATATCTCCTCTCTGTGCCCCACCCACTGCATGCACAGGGAATATCATCCGTTTCAACTCACATGGCTCTAGAGGTACAGATAGATATTTCTATTCTGATCATCATCCCACAACAGACAGGTCCTCTCAATGTCTTAAACTGTCCAAGACCTCAGGCTTGTCCTCTCAAGTATGCTCCTTACTTAGAATTGGTTATAAACCTGTTTTAGTTGCTTTTCTATTGCTTTGAAGAGATACTATGACCAAGGCAACTTATAGAAGAAAGCATTTAACTGGTGGCGTGCTTACAGTTTCAGAGGGTGAGTAGAGTTCATGACCATCATGGTGGTGAGCATGCCAACAGACAGGTAAGCATGGTGCTAGGGCAGAGTAACTGAGAACTTACATATTGAAACAACATTTATGAGGCAGAGAGACAACGGAATAGTGTGGGCCTCTAAAATCTCAAAGCCCACTCTCAATGACACACTTTTTCAACAAAGCCGTACCTTTTAATCCTTCCCAAACAGTTCCACCAACTGGGAAACAAGCATTCAAGGAGATGAGTTTATGCAGGCCCATTCTCATTCAAACTACTACAAACACTATGCACACTGGTATTCATAATCCATGAGTAACATGTAACATTCTACAGTAAAGAATGTGGGCTAGATTCAGATATGTTTAATAAATATATAGGCGAGTATGGACAAAAAGTGACGTTGACAAGACCTCCTACCGAAAACACTTTGTAATCCACCAATATGTATTCTATGAATAGAAAAATAAAATGATATAGTAAGATGAATCAAAAATGAAAAAAGTGAACATCTTTTATTTTATATTTACAGGAAAAGTTAAACAATAATGTGTTCTTCAGTAAAAAGAAAATTTAGAATTTACCCATCCATTTAATGTACATTGATTGGTTCTCTTACTAGGTGAACCAACCAAGAAGAAAAGATTCAGTAATCTAAATATAATAAATGGCACTGAGTCAGGGTCTCTCTCTCTCTCTCTCTCTCATTGATTTATTTGTTTGTTTTTTTGTTTGCTTGCTTAACAATAAGACAATGGTACCACAAGAGCCTATAGAATACATGCTGGCAAAACTACTAATTTAAAAAATAAATATTCATTCTGTTTTCTTTCCAAGAATGGTTTCTGCTATTACTCTGTGTCTCAAAGCCTGTTTGGTTTGTACTCATCATATTTCATGATATATACCATGGTACCCTACAGATTTTGCACTAAAAGTAATATTATATTATTTTAGTATTAGCTCATGGAAGAAATGATAAATTACGTGTATACTTTTCATATAAAAGGAAAGCAGTGCATTTCCAGTTTGTCATTTGCTGTAAAAGAATACATAAGAATTTCAATAAGGTAAGGCAATGTTTAAAATAGAGAGTAGTAATTCATAAATTATTGCCCATGGTTGTTGTTTTTCAACCTGGGTTAAAACTCAGGTAGGAAAGTATCCTGCTGCAGATCTACACTCTGACCTTTAAATGTTTTATTAAATAAACACCCCCTCTATCTTCCAAAGATGATTGTAAGTAAAGGTAGCTTTTAAAATTAAATACAAACAAAACTCTTCTCATGGTGCTAACAGTAGGTAGGCCACAAAATGCTAGGAGTATTAAAAGTGTCACTGCTAATACTGCTGTCAATTTCCTATGATGCCACATAGGAGCTACTTTGACCATCAGAAAGTAGATGATAACAGGTAAACACAAACAAAACCCATGTATGTAAATCAACTCAAATCTATGTTTTGAATTCTATTCATATGTAGAAATTTAAAACAAGCTATAATAACCCATGCTATTATAGGTAAACTGGACTTTCTTTTTTTCAAACCTGCATATGCAGAAAAGTTGCTCAGTTGCTGAAGGTCAGTTATAAACAGCCATACTTTGCCAATGTTGATTAAAAGGTGATGCCCTTGTTCTACAAGTTATCTGCTTAAATTGAAATTCTTCCTGCAGCACAATTAAATGCACCACTAATTTATGTTTCCAGTACCTGTGTTTATAATCATCTGCATGTTTCTCAGATCAAAGTAAGTGGTGCCCATATTGCTTCTCCCATAAGAGGTTCTCAAGATACCTCAGTAAATTAATAAATTGGAAACAAGAAATAATTTAGTTATTTTCTCATACATTGATTGTTTTGTGTTTGAGATGATTGAGCATAGAGCATTCTATCCACTGAGCACCAGCATCTACCCACTGAGATAACTTTTGTAAGTATAGCAACAGAAATGAATAAAATCATTTTTTGAGGTTATGAGAGAAGCATACAGGTGACTTCTTAAACAGTAAGTATGCTAGTTAGCTTTAACTGTCAACTTGACACAGCCTAGAGTCACTGAGAGTAAAACCCCAGCTGAGGAATTGCCTAGATCATATTAGCCTGTAGGCATAGCTATGACAGAGTATCTTGATTGTTAATTAATGGAGGACCAGTCTACTGTGGGAGGCACCATGTATAAAAAGCATGCTGAGCATAAATAAACCTGTTTGCAAGCCAGCAAGCAGCATATCCTCAATGGTTCTGTCATGTTTCTTTGGCTGTGAAATAATTTCTTTGATCTGAAGTAATGCGGAGGGGAACAGTGAGCAGGCCTGCCTTCAAGTTCTTGCTTGAGTTCCTGCCTTGACTTCCCTCAAGGACATGGAATTGTAAGCTGAAAAAACATTTTCCTACCCTAATATGCTTTTGGTCAGAGTGTTTCATCACAGCTCCAAAAATAAAAGAACAGGGAACATTGTAGAAATCATTGCTGAGAGAAAAATATTTATAATTTCCTGCCATTTGCATACTTACAACTGGCAATGAAACTTTGGGGTCTACCCTTTCTCAGAGCAGTCAAGAGGGGAAAGTCTCCATCACAGACAAGGTGAGGCTCAGCCATTCAGAGCCAGAGCCAGGAGGAAATGGTTGGGGGAGCATCATGGGGTGATGCCCACTCTTCAGAAGTCCATTGGCCATTCTATGTAAGCCTTCTAATGCACCTTCCAGGCTCCTGTCTCACACCCATACAAGTCAGCAAGCTTTCCCTAACAGGGGTCTCCTGAAGATTTGAGATTGTACACTACCAGACACAGACTTTCTGACAGCCAGTCCTCTTTATGGAGTATATGGAATCATATAGATTCTTCCTATGCTGATCTGTGACACCCTAAGCTTAGCACTCTACTGAAGCATATTAAAAATGCACTTTGAAAAAAAATCACACAGTCCAGACAGTGGCACTCTGTGCCAGGATGGCCTTGGGAGTGGCTGACTCTCATCTCTGTTCTCAAGGTCAATTTCCCAAGAAATTCCTGTGGTCACCCTGACCTTCCTTGGCTTCCTACTTGCTAACCCAGAGGACATATTCAGATTCTACAAAAGGCCAGAGGAAGCAAGCAGAACACCCACCCACTGGCCCATAAACTCCTGAAACCAGGCAGTCACTAACAAGCTACAGGGCTTGTCTACAAAATGTCAAAGCAGTTGCTTTGAAAGGTCATTTTTGTCACTGATGTTCTGTTATAGGGACAATCCATACATCTGGAGGCTTTAACCTAAAACTGCCAAGTATTCAGACAGCTCAGAAACTGCCTAAAAGAGGGCACTCACTAACAATACACACACACATGGAAAATACATGCAGGAAAATACAGCCCACTACACAAATACATGAACTTTTTCAGAGAATACAGAGATTTTGATTAAAAAAAGAAAACATTTAAGAAATTTGCAGAAGGTAAAACTCCTGAATTAAATACCCCTTACAGAAGGACACCATATCCCAATTTACCTGAATTTTTATTAGTTTTGTTCTGCCGACTTTTAACTTGTTCAGTCCAGAGTGTAGGATAACGTGATGCAATATCTGAGGAAACAATAAGATGATGGACAGATCATCAGGAAGCATAGAGTCCCTCAGCTAAGAAATTCGGTAGGTGCCTTGAGTCTGCCTCCAGGTATAACAAATAGTTTTAAAACAAACAGTTAAAAATGGTTGAATGCACATGAGAATAATATAAAATCTTCAATATATCTTTTCTTACTCTAAAAGTGTAACTAAAATCTGACTGACTAAAAACAGGTCCTAAGTGTTATAAAACACTCCAGAGTGAGCTGGGTGGGGGTGGGGGTGTAGTTCAGTGGTGTGGTAACTTGCCTAGTACACAGGAGGCCCTAAGTTTGATTCTTTGTACTTCTGAGTCTGGGATAAAGGGAGAGGGGAAGGGGGAAAATCAGCCCAATGCACAAACAATCCCATGTAGTAAAAGTAGCTACTCATGTTATATGAGGTCCTCACATAGTTGAATAATTCTACACAAAATAAAATATTTAAAATGTAACTTTCCCATAACACCATTTAGAAAAGTATCCCCTTAATACTGTTTATGAAATGTGAATGACTGTGCATGGTGGGGTCATTATTCTGCCCTGAGAACATAGGCTATACCCATCACCTCCCTTCTGTGTGGTTGGACTGGGGTTCCACAGGCTGGAGAATTAGCTTGGCAGAACCCAGAGTACCTCCCACAAACACTACTCACTGTTGCTATTTGGAAAGAATGTGGGATTCTGTACTCCAGTCTTGTTTTTCATGATGTGCATTCCTTATACATTCTCCCCAAAGCTGATTTGGGTTGAGGAGTCCTTCTAGATTCACAAATGAGTGACATCAAGTAGAATCCTTCTATGTCTAGATTGTGAATAGCATTGAACCCATAGTGACTTGATACCTACCACTGACCACAGTAACTTGATAGTCCCTGACCACCCTTCCCTGCCACCCACCCAGTTCCTCATCAGCAACTCACCTTCTTCATCTCCTTGGGGCTGAGTCTCCAATGCTGGGGCTGCAGCATCATCTGAATTCAGAACGGAAAAGATTTGCAAGGAGACTACAATTATGAGAGTAAGCTAAGTAAGTGTGCATCCAGGCTGGAGCCCAGGACTTGCAAACCACCCCACAGAACTTCCCAACACAGCCCAGCACAGAGAAAAAGCCAGTACCAGGGGGCTCCAGGTAGCAACAGTGACCTGCTACCTTAGGAGCTGATACTTCCAAATGCTACAAGAACCTGAAAGCAAAGGCCCACGTGGGAGACAATGGATGAAGCTCCAAACCATCAAGGCAGTGGCCATGATAGGGCAGTGAGAGACAAATGGGAAGCTGTGAGCAAAGGGCCCTACTCTAGGAAAAAAAATCTGGTCTGCAAAGACCATAAGGTGGGGAAGATGTCAAAGATCCACAGGAGCAATTGTGGGAGCTGAAAACCCACTCCTGTGTGCATTCCTATGTAGAGGCCCCTTTGGGAGCCACAGTCTGGTCCAGTGAGCCTTTCTTTCCCCTCAGGTTCTTCAAGCCTGTTAACAGTGGAGTCCCAAGAGGGAACTCTTAGGAATAGTATGCATGGGAGGCCAATGTGGGAACAGGTTGGTGGGAAAGCAGGGTGAGCACCGAGAGGAAGGGCCTCATTTCTTGGAGGATAGTCATCGCTGAACTTCTAACTGTCTCCTTGTGGATTCCCCATAAAGTTCAAGGTTAGAGAACCCTCCAACTCTCTCCTCACTGCTTTCATTCAAGTCTGTCCCGGAAATTTCAATATAGACATTTCAGAATCAGTGTATAAGACAAGGGCTGGACATGGTCAGCTAGCTGTGACTCCACTGTATTCTCCAGTTGTCTAGAAGCCCCACACAATGCTTTTAGGGGAGCAAAGGAGAATTATTTTTTTAAACCTTTAATCATAAGCAATCTCTTAACAGAAGCTTCTTGTCCAGACATCAAAAACACAATATGATTTATATGAACGTGCAAGCCTAATGTTTGTAGTGACAATGATATGGAGAAAGTTTACTGTTGATCTACGTTATTTTCTAAGGAAATAAAATAAAAGAATAATGCATTTAAACCAAATTTATTATACTAAGTATCTTGAAAGATCATAGGGAAAGCCTTTAAACAGCATGTGTAGATCTCCAGGGATTTAGGCGAAAACATTCTTGCTAGTAAGTAATTGCTGAGGAGCAGGTTACTCTGATGACCTTTCCCAAAGCCACAGGGTCCCTGCTGGCTGAACGCAGGCCTGGATACCCAGAGTGAGGTGGGCATGGTTGATGTCCAGCCTGAAGATGGAGCTGTGCCCAAGCCCTGTCTATCCAGCTCAAGCCCCTGTGTGGGCTGCCCTCTGCCCAGCTCTTTATCTGTCCTTAGGATGTGATGTCTCTGTATCACACGCCCATTGGAAGCCCTAACTCAATCTAAACAGGCGCAGTCCATAAAGCAGGGAAGCTATACGTTCCCCTACATTTCTGTCACGTCTCTTTTCTCTCTAGCCCTGCACTGTTGCTTCATTAACACATTCTCAGTGTGTGTGTGTGTGTGTGTGTGTGTGTGTGTGTGTGTCCAGAGAACAATGGAGTTTTGTGTTTAGTTCAGGAGACTGCTAGATCTTTGAATTTATTTTGTACCCAAATCTCAGTTCTCTTGGGTTATCATCCAGTGGACCCTATGAGCATCCCAGTGAGGAGATGCTCATGGGCTACTGAATCATCTGCCTCTCCCTCCTTTCAGAATTAGGTTAATTTTCTACTCACAAACTGTCACTTTTTTTCCCCTTAAAACTAGTACTAGGAGCAACTGTTATCAGTATCCACCTTTCTTCTAAATACAAACCAGGCCTTTCTGTTCCAGCTGGAAGTTACACTGCTTCCACCCAAGGCTCCCTCATGGTTCCTCCGTCAGGTGCATGTTATACCACAAAAGCATCTTTCCACACGTAAGTCCTCAGGTGTTCTCTAGACTAAAAGATCTCTGACTGTGCCTGTTTCAGACTCCTTGGCACACACTTGAATCCTCTGGGAATGCTCAAGGCTTCTCTGTGTCTACCTTGGGTCTCTCTGTACTTGTTCCAGGCTTATATCTTAACACTATAAAGATCTTTATTCCAGGTCAGGAAGCCCAGTTCCTGGCCAAGAGACTTTTGATTTATGCCTCAGGAATGGGGTTGAGTTTCCTGTTTGTCTTCATATTGCTTCTCTTTGTCAGGCTTATTATACTATAACCCATGGGAGAGAAAAGAGAAATGCCTACTGTTATTTAAAAATTCATCTCATCTTAAAAAATCTCTTCTGACTTCAGATACTTAAAGCAGAATGTGTGTCCCAGGTGGAAACTGAGGAAGGACAAGGAACAAGGGGACAGATTTCCCAAGTTGTCTCAGTAATCAGCTCACAGCAAAGGGAAAGATGAACTTAGCCATCAAGTGGCCCCTAAAGAAAGAAGTCAACTGCCTGCCTCTTCCTCAGAAGAGCATGTGCTGTGGAGAACGCTGTCCCCTTCTCACAGACACTATCTGTGTCCTCGGGTATTTCTATGGCTTGGAATATGTGAGAAGCCAAAACACTGAACCTCTATTTTCTTGCCAATTGCCTCTCTTGATGTTCCCTGAGTTACTCAACATACCTGCAATAGAACTCAGTACACCTGCAGGGATCTTGACATGCTCACAGTGTTGTAAGACACAGCTACACTTGAACATGATATGCCTAAAGTTGAACGTAGTTCACCTGCAGCTCATCCTGAAGCATCTACAGTGGTCCTTGTAGACCCACAGTAGTTTTTGAACCAGCCACATCTACAGTGTTACCTGACACATCCAAAGTTGTCCTCATATACTTGTAGTGTTCCGTGAAGCATCAGAGTAGAACACAGCATTCCTACCTACAGTTGAACCTGCCACACCACAGTGTTACCTGACACATTACAATTGTCTTCATATACTACAGTACTCTCTGGTACACCTATAGCTGAGCACAACATACCCATAGTAGTCCTAAACCCCCTTTTAGGGGTCACCACACAACCTGTAGCCAATACCCCTGAGTGTACTGTCTAACCCACAGGTGACTAGCAGAAAGCAAGGTTGAATCCATACTGCTGGAAGATCTAGGTAACAGTTTCCAACATAGTTCAGCTTTAAAACTGAGAGTCATTTAAGGATACAATCTTATATACCATCATGCAAATTCATTTCAAGATAGTTACCTGCTTTTCCTGTGCCTTCCCGCTGGGGCAACTTTTCATTTATTGACCCTAAGAGAAGAAAATAAAGAATGGAATTATAATACCCAACCTAATCATTTTTAATATTTAAGGGAGGAAAAACTTTAGGCTTCTCTTTTGTAAAGGGTCACAGACTGAAAGACCTAGGAGTGTGAAGCCCCTGGGAAAGTGAGGAACACAGGCTCAGGTTCTTGCTTCCTATACAGATGTGCTATGGGTGCCAGTATTTCTACTGAACTTATCCCCCTTTGATGGAAGACCATGCATTTGCCACATTGTTCATTTGTTGCTTTGTGAAGAATAGTGTTGATGCTGTACAGTGTGGTCAGGGTTCTCACAAATCTGAGACAGTGTTCGTTCCTTCCAATGCATTGAAACTGCATCAGATACCAACTTCTCCCATATTTGCCACTTGCTCAATGTATCAGAGAAAAAAAAGTTCTGGTCAGAACTGAGGCTAACACAGTGTCTCCCAGCAAAGATGCCCCAATTTGTGATGTTACTTTCTGGTTGTGACCATGATGCTAAAAGAGAGATCAACACTTTTATTCAAGGCAAAGATGACTTTGTGGTGTTTCTGATGATGATATTTCTTGGACAGCAAGATAATGTGTTCAAAAAAAAAAAAAAAAAAAAAAAGCAACTGATTCCAAGGCTCCTAGAAGGCAGGAAGTAGCGTTGCACATCCTACCCTTTCCAGAGGCTGCCTAAGCCACAGCTGAGAGACTGTAACCCACAATCCAGAAGGGCAACTGCACTGTGGCTCATCACTGTGCACCCCACCAGCTGTTCTCAGGGCAGATACCCTCTTATTCCCATCTAAGTTTTTCTCCACTACAGAAGGTGATCATATTCTGTGGCTTCTGAGGTCAAGATTTATCTTTAAGTCACTGAAAAGAGAAATTGAAAGATCTCCCATGCTCCTGGATAGGTAGGATCAACATAGTAAAAATGGCAATTTTACCAAAAGCAATCTACAGATTCAATGCAATTCCTATAAAAATCCCAACACACTTTTTTACAGACCTTGAAAGAAAAATACTCAACTTCATATGAAATAACAGGAATCCCAGGATTGTCAAAACAATCCTGCTCAATAAAAGAACTTCCCTGACTTCAACCTAAACTATAGAGCTACAGTAATAAAAAGCAGCCTGCTACTGGCATAAAAACAGAATTGTGGATCAATAGAATCTAATCAAAGACCCTGAACTTAATGCCCACACCTATGAACACCTGATTTTTGACAGAGGCCAAAAATATTCAATGGAAAAAAGATAGTATCTTCAACAAATGGTGTTGGCATAACTGGATGGTAGTATGTAGAAGAATGCAAATAAATTCAAACCTATCACCCTGCACAAAACTCAAATTTAAGTGGATCAAAGACCTCAACATAAACCCAGCCACACTGAACTCGATAGAAAAGAAAGTGGGAAATACCCTCCAATGCATTGGCACAGGTGACAACTTCCTAAATATAACACAGTAGCACAGACATTAAGAACAACAATCAATAAGTGGGATCTCCTGAAACTGAGAAGCTTCTGTAAGGCAAAGGACACAGTCAACAAGACAAAACTACAGCCTGCAGAATGGGAAAAGATCTTCACCAACCCTACATCTGACAGAAGATCTAAAATATACAGAGAACTCAAGAAACTAGAGCCCCAAAAACCTAAATAACCCAATTTAAAAAATGAGGTTCAGAGCTAAGAAGGAAATTCTCAACAAAGAATTACAAATGGCTGAAAGGCACTTAAAAAATTGCTCAACATCTTTAGCCATCAGAGAAATGCAAATCAAAACAATTTTGAGATACCACCTTACACCTGTCAGAATGGCTAAGTTAAAAATCACAGATGACAGCCTCTGCTGGAGAGGATGCTGAACAAGGGGAACACTCCTCCATTGTTGGTGGAAGTGTAAACATGTACAGCCACTCTAGAACACAGTATGATGGTTCCTCAGAAGACTGGGAATCAATCTCCCCAAGGATCCAGCAATATCACTATTGGGAATATACCCAAAAGATGCACATTAATACCCTAAAGGCATTTGCTCAACTATGTTCGATCTCGATAGAGGAAGTCAAGGTGGGGCTGGAAGAGACTAAGTGCTAGAGAAAGCCCCAATAAATCACAGGATGTCCCTGGCCAAGCCTCCAACCATAGTGTAGGGGGTGCCTAAACAGGACTTCCCCTATATTCAAGTGAGTAACCACCCTAAGTGTCATCACAGAACCTACATCCAACAAAGACTAGAAATGGAGGCAGAGATCCATGACTGAGCACTGGGCAGAGCTCCTGGACCAGCTGAAAGCAGAGGAGGAGAATCTCTACAAGCAAGGGGATAGGGATTATGAGGAAAATTCCCAGAGATGGCCAGCTGGAGCTCTGGGGACCTCGCAGAATCAAGAACAACCACTGGGGAACCATCAGGAAAAGGAGCTAGGCCCTCCAAGGGTAGGTGACTGGAGATTGGCATGGACAATATGTGGAGCCTCGATGGGTGGTATCAGACTGTGTTCCTGTGTGTGGGCTGTCACGTTGGAGCCCATTCCCTGCAGAGGAACATCTGACCCAGTCTTGATTTTGGGATGAGGAAATCGGACTTGCCTGGAGTGGATGTGCCATGCTGAGCTGACCCGCCTTGGGACTTCTTGCCCCTTTGGAGTAAGGGATGGGGGATGGGGAGAGGCAAGGCTGAATGCTGACTGGGAGGGACTGGGAGGAGGAAAGGGAGGGGTAACAGGAGGGTACATGGATAAAAAGACATTTTTTAGAAAAAAAGAAAAGACAAGCATTTAAAAAAAAAGGAAAAAAATCAAATCCGGCCACTTTGCATCCCTGTGATCTAGTCTCCTGTTGCTTCCTATGGATCTCCTCCTTCAATGACACATCTTCTCACTCATCACATGTAGCTATGATGAATTTATGCTCTCCCTCTTTTGACCACAAATGACAGGATTTCTGGTACTATTTCTGAGCATGCGTATGTGGATTTTAATTTTTGAGTAAAATAAAAATATTATAGGTAATTAGGCTACTCCCTTGAGAAAGCTTCAGGACTGAATTAAAATAATCTTTTGTAATCTGAGGAGGAAGCAATGCAGGCTGCTGAGCAGAAAGCTGATTAGAGACAAGATCAGGAAAAGAGGAGTTACCAGCACTGCTCCTGGGGTGGGTGGGAGTGGGGACAGGTTCCCTCCAGCAGCCAGCACTCTCCTCGGGACACTCAGGTTCTCTCATCAGGGCCCTCATTCAATTAGCATTTACAGCTAACCAAAAATAGTTCTATCTTGATTTTCATCTGTAGGAAAGGCCTTTGCTACAGAACCAAGTGTCCCTGATCACACAGTCTGCTATCCAAACATTGTGAAATAAGGAATTTGACTTGATGGAGTCTGCATTCTCTCCAGGATCAAAGAATCTGCAGCTCCCTGTCCCAGCCTCCCCTGCAAGGATAGCACAAAGAACTGGCAAGGGAGCTGAGCACAGATGTACAGCCCAGACAGTGGACAAAAGAAGGGAGCCAGGGCCAACTGAGCAGCTTGGTTTCCTCACGGTGCTTGCCTGTCTTTGGTGTCCACAGTGGGGCCGATCCAGGAATATAGAGCATCCATTGCACTCCACATCTCATGCTTCAGGAGAAATGCTCAGGTGGAAAAAATAAGAGATGGCGCTTGTTTGTTTCAAGGTTTGTAGTCTGTCTCCAGAAGTCCCCCGCTGTTACTCTTTACATGAGTGACATAAACTTACTTATAAAAGACCTCTTAATTTTTTTCAGAAAGTTCATTAGAATTCATAAGAGGAAATCCCTATGTGGACTATATATGGCAAAGGGAAGTTTACCGGTGTGTTAAATTAATTTTACAAAGGCTGCACTAGCTAAGGCCAGGGACTATCTTATGTCTTTATCAACCTGGTCCACTCTAAAGCCTTTTATAGTGTATTCCTAGGTCTCCACACCTGAAGTAAAATTCTCTGGGCCAAGGAAGTCGCTTGTAACAGCACAGATGGACATGAGAATATTCCAGAAGAGACCACAAAGCTGAATATATCCTGTCATAATGTCCAGAAAACTGCAAGTCACAAGTCTGAACACTTAAAACCTTGTTAGTAAAGCAGGTGGTGACTGTCTGATCCCCTGGCACCTTTGGTGTGGTTATGTCTTGTTAAACAAGACTTCTGGCTCTTTACTGAAGTATCTGCCAGCAGCTCCAGGGCTCAGTCTTTGGCATGAGGGACAGCAGTACAATGTCACCATATAAAAGCCATATTTTTCTATCCCTCTTATGAGAATTGAAATTGAAGCCTACTTCAAAGGCCAAGATCTGACCGAGGTATAAGTGACGACTTTCAGGATATAGTAATGCTAAAAGACTTTCCTGGGGAGATGCCTGGGAGGCTAAGTGCACTCACTGCTCTTGAAGAAGACCTAAGTTTAGTTCTAAGCACTCAGATTAGGCAGCTCATAACTACCTGTAACTCCAGCTCCAAGGGATCTGACACCCTCTCTATCACATCTGCAAACACATGCACATAAACACACAGGCATATGCATATACACATAAGCAAAATAATAAAAAACCATTTTTAAGTCTTTGCATAAAGGATTAGCCTGCAATATCCTAAACCTGGCTAGGAAGGAGCTCTCAGTCAGTGCTCAGGATGGAGAGATGAGATCAAAGCCTGAAGCTATCTTTGAATTACAGATTTAGACAGCTACAGACATCCTCCTTGGAGGAAAAAAAAATCTTTGTTTTAAAAACATCTGAATTTACACCAGGCCATGTCAGTTCTTAAAAAGAAGAGTGTGCCAGAAGAGAGAGAAGAAAGAGAAGGATGGAGGAACAGAGTGAAAAGAAGACCCCCGGGGAATAAACAGGACCAGCTGAATGCACAGCAGTCCCCTGGAGATCCCACTACTTCAGGAACACGGGACAAGAGGAAAATGGAATGGATGCTTTACCATGTGGGGGGAGGGACATTTCTGGTGCCAGAGAGGATGTGCAAGCATTGGCTGTAGACCGGGAGCTGAAGTCTGCAGAGTCCCATGAAGTGCCTCAGTTTCCAGGCACCTGCTTTCAGGAGGGAGGTGGGAAGGAGGGAGACAGGAAGTCCCCCAGAAACACCTTGGTACCTCTAAAAGGGCCTTTTGTTTTCAGCACAGCTTCCCTACTCTTCCTTGAAGTTATCTCCCTCCCCCACCCCAAAGCCTTCCTCCAGGTCTCCCTCCCTCTTTCTATACCTACCTGGGGGCAGGCATAATCTAAAAGGTATCAGAGTCAATAGCACTCAGGAATGAGACCCTCTCCTACTCCTGCCAATCTGTCCTTATGTATGAGAACCATCAAGGAATGTTGGCATAATGGAAACCTGTAAAGGAGACTGACGTTTTGAGAATCATAAAGAAGGAATTAGGCCATTTCTATCCTGATCCCTCAAGACAATGGTGGATCAGCAATCAGAATGTCAACAAAAATGCCCAAAGAGAATGAGATGTTAATTGTGGTTGTCAACATGACTGGATATGGGAGAAACTCGGGAATACCTGTAAGGGATTTTTTTTTCTTTTTTTGATCAGAATTTGTGTAGTGGGAAGATATGTCCTAATTGTAGATATCACCTTCCTAGGTCAGTCAGATAAAGAAAGACTTTCTGTCTCATTACCTTTCAGTTGTGACCACTGTTGCTATATTCCTTTGTGGATGCCAGAACAAACTTCTAACATGTGCTGAAGACGAGTGATAACCTGGGAATTCCCCAGGCTTTTGGCACCAGGTAGGAACTATGAAGGAGTTCAGTCTCATGGACTGATCACTGCTGAGTTCTAGAGACAGCCAATATACGACTACTTAGATCATATAATGTAAGCCAGTCTGACACATTTCTTTTGCCATATGTCCAGTCTGTCAGTCCTGTATCCTGTGGTCACTACAGGACACCTCCAGGCTAGAGGTTTTGTCTGCTAGGAGCTGTAAGTTCCCTGCCCTGTGTTGTACTTTCTTGGAACTCCTCTGATTCATACAGATGTCAACACCACGGCACCAGTTAGAGAGACAGGGGTGTATCTGTCTGCACTGCTGTTTATCCTACTGGGAGTGTAGCTCTGTGGTGTTTTATCCTACAGACAACAACAGACCAAGTCCCGGGGTTTGGTTTTTACAGCAGTGTTGCTGTAGGTCTGCCCCATATCTGCAGCACATAGCTGTGTTTCTTCAAGGTGCATCCCAGAAGGGAAGAGACTGGCATAAAACTGCCACAGATGTCCATGTCCTCACGGGAGTCACTTGCTGTGTTTCTGTCACAAGGCCTGTGTTCTGATAAGCCCCCTGGGATTCTAACCTGTGCTGCCCTTTACTAAGACACAAGGACACCTTTCTCTAGAAAATGCTACTACTTTGAGCACTTTGGAACTGAGGTATGGGGCTGCAGGCCGACTTCTACAGTATTCTACATCTAAGGCTTCTAACATACAATAGTTAAATAACCGTTCATACCTCACCCAGTTCTTCTTGGTACATCTAAGAGTAGAAGGACTTGGGGAGGGGTTCTGCTCCGTGCCATTGGATACAGACCTGGAAGGGACATCCACTCCTATCCTCCACCTGGCTGCTACAGAGCATGTTTATACATGACCCCAATAAACATACAAACATAAACTCATATACACACATATGCACACATATATATATATACACATATATACACATATACACATACTCACACATACATCCAATGTGAGCATGTGCATATATAGATGTACACATATTAATATACATATACATACACAGTTTCTAACAGAAATTTACTGTCTTCTGCTCATTTCTAATCTAGTATTTGGTTTCCAGTTTTATAGAGTGCATCTATATGGTGAATTTGGTATGAATTTGAAGATGGAAGATACCTATCAAATTCTGAAGTTCTACCTGATTTTAACAGATGATTTATAACTGGAGGACAGTATGGAGCACCTGTGCTACATGTCTGCTGGGTGCTCATGATGCGGGCATATCCAAAGCACAAGCTCTCTGTGGTTTGCAGGTGAATAAAACCAAAGCCACTCTAGCCTGCTGTCAATTCCAGACCAATGTGGGGGTGACACCCACCCTTCCACTACTCCATCAAGCTGCGTCATCATGGAGAAAAAAGTCCATTGTATTATATAAAGGTACATTGTTAATTCTGTCTCTGTGCAGGGAGAGTGGGGCGCTCAACCCCACCACAGCCTCCCCCTTCAGCTGTTCATTGCAGCCCAATAATGTTTCCACAAATGTTAACGGATCACTCCAGCTCTCTTGTTCCCATGGGCTTGCAGAATGAAGCCTAGCATTCCATAGGAGCCACAGATACATCAGTCCTTCCAACCTGGTAGAGAAGGATATTTACCTCACTGATGAGGGAGGGAACAGCCAGTCAACCACACAACACATGCACAAAACACACACTCAAAGTGAGGCTGCCATCCCAAAGAGCCCTGTCCTATCCAACTTGAGCTTGACCTTTTTCCTTCCTTCCTCCCTCCCTCCCTTTCTTCCTTCCTTTCTTCCTTCCTTCTTCCCTCCCTCCCTCCTTCCATCTTTCCCTTCCTTCCTTTTCTTTCTTTTTGAGACGAAGTCTTTATATGTAGTCCAGGCTGGCCTAGGGCTCTCTGTTCTCCTGTCTCTGCCTCCAGAGTGCTGGAGTTACCAGTGGAGGCACTACACTAGGTTTAAACTATTTACCAAATCCCTTTGCTTCCTACCCAAGCACCACACACCAGGCAAACAAAGTTCCAGACTATCCTGTCATCATCAGTGTCAAGGTAAACAGTGACAATGGAGCATTTGCCTGCAGCCACCCGGCACTGAGGACCAATAGTAGAGCTGGCACAGTATTCCAGAAACAAAGGCTGTCTCCGAAGTATGCAATCTTATACACCTCTGAGGGAGCTGTTTCATACAGAACTGAGCTTTTATGACAATTTGGCTAGGATCATGGAAGTCACCATGCCCTCTACCTTTTCCTATAGAACAGGTTCCGTGCAAAGCACTGCACTTGGATGAAATCAGGGTACATATGATGGGACTCATACCAAGGCCCACACGACACTATCCATTTCTTCTTTCCACATTTTCCTCTACAAGTTTGTACAGAAACTATTCAATGTAAACATTAGCTTGTGAAAAAAATATATCATTTATAGGCTTCAATGGCCAAAGAGCTTTGAAATGAAACAAATATATTTGCATTGCACAGGACACACATCATGTGGGTAGAGATGAATGGTCATCGAAATATAAGATTCATCACATGATACTGAGGCCACAGAAATGAGCTCTGACCTGTGCCCAGTTCCTCTCCTTAGATCACAATAACAAACAGACTCTCGACAGGCACTGCCTGTCCTTAAATAGAAAAATGAATCTGGTTAACTCCAAACACTAGCATTTCAACTCTTCAATGACAGACTCGTTTTATGCTGCAAGCCACTGATGGGTTTGCCTGTTTTCATATTACAGCCCAGAAACTTCGATGACAAGATCATTCAACTTCATCATTCAAGTGTCCCCAGCAAGCTAGTCAGGGCCAGGCTGGAGATCATTTTCACATAAAAATGATCTGAATCATTTATAACCTTTTTTGGTAAAATATTAATGGAAAAGGGACCATTTTATAGACTAAGCCTGCCAGCCTTATTACTTTCAGTACATCAAGCTCCTGTCTGAGTAATAAAATATCACACATAAACGTCTGGAAACTGAACTGTGAGGAATGGTACACTTTCTCTTTGAAAACCCACGTATATAAAAGCAGGACCTTTTGCTTTTTTTGGCCAAAGAAAACAATGGGTCATTCAAGCTGGTGACTCGAGCCTCTGTGGTTATATTTTCAAATGACTCAAGCCAAGTGTGTCCCTAGGGTGAGCTGTCCCTTGCCACAGTATGCAGACAAAAAGTACTTGCTTTTTTTCTTCAGGTCTACATGGAGTGATGTATCCAGTGAACTCACCCCCACTCTCTAAATGGCCTTTTGATTTGTGAGTAAATATGAGTGGTGTGACCAAGAGAAACAGAAAATAATTTCTATGGAGCCAACGTTAGTCAGACCTACCGGGGCACCTGGGTGTCTTGTGGGCCACAGCAGTGCCACTGATGGGCCTTCCATTTGGTGTAACGCACCAACAGTAACCAGTATAGCTGTGACACTGGACCTGCAGAAATAAGACAGGAAGGTGAGCTAACCACAAACAGAAAACTCTCCTGCAGGGTACCTCGGAGACCTGAGGATGGCTGAGACACTCAGTGGATGCTGTATGCTGAGCTCCACCACAGATATGTAGGGAAAAAGGAACCAATACATGGCAGTGAGAGCTGAGCCTTGCTGCAAAGAACTTCAAGCCCTCTCTCCACACATGGTGAGGCCAGGAGGTTTCCCAACATCTCTCAGTAAGCCCATGGCTAACCAGTGTCTAGCAATGAAGACGCATTTCTACAGTACCTTCTAGGTTCCCTAGGGCCAGCTATTTGACCTTCAGGTGACATCATAGGAGACATCCAGCAAGCCAGCTCCTTTCCATGCTATCCTTTCTCTCCTCATGTCCCACATGTCACATGACTGCTAAGACAGGTAGACTCACTTCTCATGATATCACAAGTGTTGATAATAGAATGCTTTTACTGACCTCAGAACCTACGATCCTGGTTACATATCCTGGCAGCTCTCTTTCTCAATAACAGCACTGATCCTATCAGAACCAAGCTATTTTTTGACACTGAGTTTGGCCAACAGCATGACCATAAGCAAGCCATGACTTGATGTGACAGCATAGAACTGTGGACTCAGTAGGAGTGGGATGGCTGAGTCATGGGACTCGTGAATAAGCAAAGCTACAAACAAAGCCAGAGCTCAGCCAGTTGACCAGGACTGGTAAGCCTCAATGAGAGAACTGCCCATGTCATATCCATGCAGCACAAGGATGTACAAATGGCAGCTGTGGTGTAGATATCTATACCATCTGGGATCTGCAACCTTCCCTCATATACTGTGAGGCTCCTGAGCCCAGCATCTCAGAAACAAGATGACTATTTCCCACTCAATGGCTCTGGCTCCTTCCCTTTAACCCTCTCCTATCCCTTGGTACCTCAGCTGCATTGGCCCAGGCTCAGACTCTCCCAGCAGCATGAGTCACCTGACTATAGGTGCCATCATCATTGCATTCTGGGATGAACACTTGCTGGAACTCCTTCCGGGCCTGCTCCTGGGTGTATTTCCTCTCGGCCACACACCTGGACACATCTGTGGGAAGAAGATGGGGGAAGGAATGGCATTCTGAGAGAAAAGCACAAGTTGTTAAGGATGGTACCTGCAGGGTTGGCAAGGACCATCTAGCACAGTGGGTGCCTCCCTCTCAGACCCACAAGAGCTGGCAACAACATGTTCATTCCCACATTATGTAGAAGGAAAAATGGAGGCTGGGAACACTCCCAGAATGTGTCTCAGAGAAACAAGTAAGGCTGGCTTTCTGAAAATAAGATGCAGGCTCTGTCAGGCCCCAGGATGCATTCAGATGTAGATGGGAACCCAGAAAACACAGTTCAACCCTAATCATAGGTAACCAACTTGGAAGCAGGCACTGGACCCCTCATAGCTTGGGATCTGACATTCCACCATAGTCCAACACCTAGCAGAGCAGAGGCCACCTTCAAAAAGAGTCAAGACTCATCTCCTTCCTCTCCATTTTGGTCTCTAGGATATTACAATACGTACCAAACTCTCAGAAAAACATGATGATAAAAAGATAAACATCCCACGGCTCATGTAAAACATGAGGATATCTCAGTGATTTATTTAGTGATAGGAAACATGAGGACTCCAGGAACACAATGACTGGTAAAAATGGGAAAGTTTTAAAAGCAGGCTGTGCAAGGAATTCAGTGGTAAAAAGCTATCTCTGTACATCAGGCTTTTAATCCCACACATGACCACAAAAAGTATATTTAGGGCCAGCAAGATGGTTCAGTGGCCAAAGGCACATGCTAACAAACTTGTTACTAGAGCCCAAATAGTAGAAGGGTAAAAAAAAAAAAAACAACTGTTACCTCCTGTTACCTCCACTGTATACTGTGGCACATGCACACATGCTCCCCCAATACACACGTAGATAGATGGATAATGGAAATATATACAAATAAATATAATTTTAAAAATGTTAAGTACATTTGATTTCCTTCTAGGGAAAAATGTATCTGTACATGTGAACACAAGAACACCAATGAGTTAGGCAATCATAGAGGGACAGCAAATGTTTCCTGTATTTTGTTGTACTCTTTGATTGATCAGGTCAGGGCCTGGTAAGCACCTGAGAACCACTGGTGAATTCCTGGCTCATTTCAGACACTATAAAGGAGGCTTTGGGGGTGGGTCTGATGCTAACTGTGACCCATTTCATGATGCTGCAGAGAGGGTTTTAAGTCCTAAGAAGAAAACCCACCAAAACATTGTAAAGTCTGCCACCATGAGTTCCATGCTCTGGGGATGGCACAGCAAGTCCCAGCCATCTTCAGTTTGACCTCACTGAATTTAATCCTGGAGAAGGATCAGTTGCCAACATTCCTGTCTTATGGTTGAAATAACCAGTGTCCAGATCAAGACCAGTGCAGCCTCTTGCCTTCAAGAGACACCTCATCCTAAGTTATCCATTCCTCTTCTCCAGTTATTCCCTGGAGTTGTTACAGCCTGAATTGCCATGCCTCAGCTTTAACATAGCAGTTCTGGGGATGTGGGTGATTAGGGCCTTTCCAGACAAAGCTTGCTGAGAGTCATTCAGACTTTCTCAGGTTGTTTTTATGTCACTGACACATCAGACAGTGTATAGTTGTCATAGACCTGCTCATCTAAGAAGCACCCTCTACCTGCTCTTGCCTCCGGTCATCTTGCTCCTAGTATATAGTTTAATTTCTAAATTGTGTGTGTAAGAGAGGAAGGGGTAGAGGGAGAGAAAGAGGCAGAGAGATGGAGAGACACAGAGAGACAGAAGCAGAGATTAGACAGGTTGTTAGGGATACCTGTGCATGTGAAAGTCAGAGGTTTACATTCAGTGTCTTGTCCCGTCACACTACCTTTGAAACAGGGTTTCTTGCTGAACCTGGATCTCACCCTTTGGCTAGGCTGGCTGGTCAGCAAGCTCCAGGGATGCCCCTGTCTCTGCCTCCCCAAAGCAGGAATTTTAAGCATTCGCCAATATTTCCAGCTTTTTATGTGAGTACTGGGAGTTGAACTCTGGTCTTCATGATTCTGAGGTATCCCTTGACTGAATGAGCCTTCATCTGGTTTCAATGAAGTCTGCATTCATAGAGCAGAAACTATAAATTTTTGATTTCTTATTATTATCACTTTAAAAAAAATAACTGTGGTCCTTCTGTCTAAAAGAAAAAGTAATATGAGCTTTCGCCTGCAGGGTCTTAACTAGGGAGAAAACAGAGCCATAAGCTATTCCTAATATTTGAGTCATCATGAATCATTCCAAAAGAGCATAATTTTCAAAAACAAAACAAAATAAAACTTGCAGGTTTCACCTTTGTCTTGAATTTCTTTAAAAACTTCACATCACCCCTGTCCAAGCCATTCTCAAATCTTAAATTCTGTATAACGGGATCTCATTCCAAGTTCATGGCTGGCATGTCCCAGGCAAGTCTGTCATGGGAGACAAAGACAGTGCAGCACCCCTGATGACTAAGTGCCTCACTCCAAACATTTGCTGTCAAATCTGTTCACGGTCTCCCGGGGATTTGCAGTCCAAAATGGCAACATCACCTCGTCTTTTCCCCAGTTCTAAACGATCATGCTCCTGATGAACACAGCCACACAGAAATCAAAATCTTATACTTCTTGAACATATTTTTCCAAACCTAAATTTTCAGTCAGTTTTGAAAGAACAGAATAGAAATTCTTTTAGCAGAGTTTTATTTACTGGTGTTAACTTTATCTGACTGTTTTTATTCTTTATTGTTATACACATGCTTTAGAATACATAAAAAAAAAAACTCTTCTGTTCAGGAACTGTTGAGGTTGCGTACTCTGGGCCTTTTGTTTCTTGTCTGAATATTAAAACCTCAAAACTTAAGCAAAATAAATATTACTGTGGTACCACTGAATAGTAAATAAAACTCCCCCTTTAGCTATTTTTCAGTTCAGGTCAGTGGCGTTTACTGCATTCCTGATGTTGGGTGGCCACAGCCCTCTGCTGCCTCCATCCTCTCCAGCTCCAGGATATTGCTGCCACCCTGGAAAGAATCCTTTGTCCAGTATGCAAACACCCTCTACTTCACCCCCTTTATACATCTATATATTTGCCTATTCTGGATATTTTGTATGGAGAACCGCCCATACTTTCTTATAGCAAACCCCAGCTGCACACAGGCCAGATGTCAACATTCCCTGACTTGTTTATTTGGTCAGCTCTGAACACCTGCCTTCATGTTCTCTGGGTTGAAACTGGGTTGAAAATTGCCACATCACAGTCAACTTTGTCACTAGTGAAAGAGCTGCTGAGGCCTCCACACTGGCTCAGCTGCTTCACATCCCATTGACAATGCTCCCCTATACATTTGCCAAGATTTCTCTTCTCTCCTTTTAAAGTGTCCATCTTGGTAAACGTGACTCTTAGTACTTTTAAAACTATGATTAATTTCTGTGTCAGAGGAGAACTCAATTTAACTAGAAATTACAATTTTAATATTCTTCTAGGACTGGAGATGTGGCTCCTTGGTTAAGAGCACTAGCTGTTCTTCCAGAGGACCCAAGATCAGTTCTCAGCACCTACAGTGGGCAGGGCATAACCAAGAATAACTCAAGCTCCAAGGGATCCAACACTCTTTTGGCTTCTGTTGGTGGAGATAAACACACATACACAGCATATATTTACACATACACAAATACATTCACACAGACACATAAACATAAATTCCAATTAAATAAATTTATTAATAATTTATCACCTGGTTGTATGCAATTTACCTTTTACTAGAACAGAGAAAATATCTTTGATACAAATTTAATGAGACGTTTTAGAAGTCTTTTGGTTTGATCTGAAAGAGCCAAGACTATACAAATAAACAGCAAGGCACCACTAACAACATCCAAACAGAAGTTTTTGATAAATTGTTGATTAACACTAATACATTTTAGAAACAACTTTTTTTTCCCAATCTCAATTGAAGAATAAAATAGATCCCAGTGGTGTCACATGATTATGTATGAATCTATATTAGCCCAGAAACTGAATTACCTGCCCAGGGATAACTCCACCTGTAATGGGCAGGGCTATCCCATAGCAATTATTAAGCAAGAAAATTTCCTCACAGGTTTGCCTATAGGTAATTTGGCAGACATTTTTCTCAACTAAGGTTTCTCTTCCCAGATAATTCTACCTTGAGTTAAATTGAAGGAAAAACAAAAAGCCTAAAACAAACCAGGATAGCCTCTAACGTGTGTCTTGTGCAGAGCCCGCTCCTCTAGGAGGTGGGTAAATGCCTTGGTGCCTTCTAGCATGGGACAGGGCAGACAGACCAGTTTGGAACTGGTGTGGCCAACAAGGATATAAGTCTAGGGGTCACTCATCTGTCATGGTTCCTGCAACAGCCATGTGAACTCTTTAGGGTCAGAAGGAGTTTTCACTGCTATTCCCTGTGTCTTTGTGTAGTGGCCACAGAAATGACAGATGAGGGCAGCCTGCTTTTGATGTTACTGCCTCAAATAAAGGCAGACACTGTTCTTAAGCTGTAATACTTATACTTTACCGACTTATAATTTAAAGCCAGACTGGGGGGGAAAAAGCAATGCTGCACTGATCCTTGGCTTGAAAGCACACTTCTCCTCCACACAGAGGGATGCTACGGTGGGAACCAGAGGCAGATCTCAGTTGTGTCTAGCGGCAATCAGCTAAGACAGCTTGTCCTGCACTGGTGATAGCAGAACAGTTAGACTTTTAGCCTCATGTGGCAACAACAAAAGTCATGTGATTATAGAGCTAGAGGAACAGAAACAAAAATTCCATCCTAGATTTATAAGGTATAGCATAAAGTATACAAATAGAAAGTGCCACATGCAGTAGGCATTGTGAAGAGAGATGAAGATAACTTGTAAACAAGGGGTGTCTGACCATCTCTGCCATAAGCCATATCACTTGCAGCATATCAAAATGGATGGTGCAGTCTCAGGTTCTTTAGAGTGAAGGTTTACTACCAATCCTCCATAGGAAGAGCCTGGCTGAGGCTGCGGATGGGGGCTTCTATTTCCCCCATAGAAGCTGCTCCATGAGATTGTAGCTGAGCCAACAGGAAAGGCTGTTTCCAACTTAACATTCCACAGCATTTGCTTGTGTTCCTGACCATGGCTTGGCTGGGAAAGGGTTGAAGTTCCTGTGGTGACTTCTCAAGTCTATGAAGACACAGTGGCAATGGGAGCTAAGCATGGTGCCGGTGGGGCTGCAGTAAGAGGCTAGGGAATCAAAGGACAGAGCTACTATCTCAGAAGACTGTATATCTTTGAGAACAAAGAAATGCAGAGCAGGTGCTGGACAGAACAGAGGAACAGACTCTCATGCACACTCAGGAGAAAGTTAAGCACACACTCTCTCTTATACTGCATACACTGTACCCACACCTATACCTGCATGCTCACATATGTACTTGTGCATGAAGTCACACACTCATACCTGCACACATGTACACATATGTGCCCTCATCCCTGCACAGAGCTCTCATGGATAGCTGTTTTCCTCAACGGGATGCAGGCAGGCCCACTCATCACTGCAGTAAGACCATTCAAGCTATTCCTATGGGTCAACACAGTCCCACATGAGGTTGCATGCTTCCCTGACTGCCTCAGTTTCCTTTATCATTCATATGAGGTTGTCTTCAAAGGTGGAATCATGAGTGTATACAGAAAATGAGTAAATGTTGGAGTTTTTAGTTTGCTAGTTACTCATCAGTAGATGTGTGTTACAAATATTTTTAGAAAGAGGAAAATTTCATGGGGAGAACTTTTGGGATTCATGTGCTTTTACTGTTTGTCTAAGAGGGAGATTGATATTTTCTCCACTCCACTGTGCAAAGATTCCCGACTCCTAGACCTCTCCAGCTCTGGGTCCTTGAGGGCCTCAAATGAGCTGGAGAGCTGAGCTAGAATGGAGGGCCAAGAGTCCATTTTTAATCTCTGTTAGATAATGCTACTGAGGGCACTGTGGCCTGTCCTGTCAGTTAAAACTCTGTACCCTCACAGCCCGGACAACTTTTTATTCCTGTTATGGGGTATGCCTGTGAGCTCAGGCACCTATGGCAGCTGGTGCTTATATCTCTCCTACGTCAATGATCCCAGCACTGATAGGTGATAGGCACAGGAGGACTGGGCTGACAGCCAGTTTATCCACATCTCCTTCTAACCCCATATGAGTCTACTTCAAGTTCTTGGTCTAGAAATCTTCAAGGGAACTGTTTTCAGAAATCTATTATAGCTTTGTTCCCAGAAACCTCAAAATAATTTCAAGGCTTCCTAACATGTGACCTTTTCCTTTATTTTCTTCTTTCCTTCCTTTTTTTAAAAATTCAGTTCCAGAGACTTTGTTGAAAAGAAAAGCAGCCATATTGGTCTCAGATCAAAAGAAAAATATTAATATGTTTGCTGAGTTCTGAAAACACAAATTTCTATGAAAACATGAGAAAAATCCATCAGACTAAACCACTGCAATTCCAGGAAGGGTCAGTGTCAAATCATGACATGAGACATGCACATTTTAATCCTATTTCATTAAATGCGGAATAATATTTTAATTGTTGTTTCCAAACCAATGCATGCAAACAAGACAGTCCCACAAATCTGTCACCCACAAAATATGTAAAAATGGCCTCAAAGTACAGATGCCAGCTGCGGTGGGATGCTATACAGTGTGGCAAGCTTCCACACCAGTAGAACATAGGGAAAGGCTGGGTGGATACTCTATTTCGTGGAGGACAATTAAGGAAAAGTTGATCTCCTGCCTAGCTCAGGGGAGGGGATCACATAGGTCTTGTAGAGTCCGTGGCATTTGTTGTCTTTGAGAAAGAAGAGAAATTGTCAGTCCTGGCTGTGGCAGCCGATGCTGTGTCTGGGTCTCATGGTGTGGGGTCCATTCTCATAAACCATCTCTCCCATGGTTGACATGCAGGCCAGGAGATGTTACCTACTGGACTTCAGGGACCAGGTAAGCAATATCTGGTGGTGTAAGGCACTCTAGGCAAAGATCTAGACCCTGAGGTAATTCTTTACTCGCACTGTGAGCCAGATCCTAGGTGAAGGTATACCCCAGCAGATAAAATTCACTTGCCTCAGATGGAAGCAAGTCAGAGCCTCTTGGGGTCTCACCTATACCTCAGTGTGGTGGAGGCATGTGATGCCCACCTGAGAACACATGTGTAGAGGGTACATACTCTCCCAGCTCTGTATTCCCTGACTGGACTGGCTGCATCCCCACATAAACACAACTCAGGGAGCTGTTGGAGTCTGTGGTATTTTTATTGTAATCCTTTCTATTTAAGTTAAATTTACTTTGGAGGGGTGTCACATTTGACTGCTTCTCCCCATTATGGTTTTAGAGGTCTCAAGCTTATGATAAAAAAAAAAAAATCCCCCATGAAGGGATGAGAAATCTACCAAGAAAATTATCTGGTAACAGGAGGGGGCCTGTAAACAGTAATGACACAGGACACCCTGAGAGAACATGTTTGTCCACTCCTAACTGACCCCTGTCACAAAGAAACCATCTTTGACCAGAGCCCGCAGAAGTCCAAGTCCTGGGTAGATACCTCACACTAGGGACACAAGAGCTTCCCACTGTTATTTTGCCTCCCCTGAGATCACAAAGTCTCCTGGCCCTCATCACATTTGCCATCCCATTACTGGTCCTCAGAGACCATGAGCACTTTCTGGCAGTTCATCAACAGGATACCCAAATGGAGTCATCCAAGAGAATGTGGCAAGAATGGAAACAGGAACAAAAGGTACCAGGCTCTCTGGCACTGAACGACAATCACCACTTCCCACCATTCTCACTTCTGAAAGCTAAGACCTCCCAGGCAATTGCTTTTAGATGTTTCTGTCAGGAGTACATCTGGTATTTAAAAGAATTTTCCATTTGTTCCTCTTCTTTCTGCACATATAGCTGAGATAGCAATAGTCAAAGCATAAAATTGTATCTAAATTTTCTTGAAATCTATGCTTAGCTCTCACTGCTCAGACATTCATGAGGGAAGGACATGGAGCCAGATATTGACTGCTGTCATATCAACTGCCCACAGCCTCTGGCACAGTACTCACAGGGAATCTATTAAATCCAAGGACACTGTTTCAGCCATACTGTCCAGTGAGTGAGAACACTGGAAAGAGTGGTATGTGGCTGGAATTGCAAAAGTGGAACACTACACATGATTCTCTGAATTTGAAAAGTATTCCTAAAATAAATATTTGGTCTCTATAATAACCAGATTCATTCACTGCTTACTGGAAAGCCAGTGATGATTTAGTGCTGGAGGACTGCAAAATGGAATAGTGCTTGAGGGTCTGGATTGTGATACGGCACCAAAAGGCAAAGCCTAACACAGCTCCATACACTAACATGGAGCATCTTGCCTCTTCCAGGTGCCATATGCAGCATCCTGCCATCATGAATGAAATTCAACCAACTCAGAAGGTCTGGGGACAGGCTGGGTGGCCTCCATACCTGAACCTAACTGAGAACGCATTATGAGACCTCTCACAGCGTAGAGAGAAGGCTGTTCTCTCTCAACCTACAAGGTCTTGTGAGGAAGCATGGTGTCCACCACATACCACCACACTCTCAAAAGACTGCAGGGTAGAACTGAATGGAACCATTTTGAAGGGTTCTCTGAGACTACCCATGGCCCACTTGAACATGCTGTGTGTGTGTGTGTGCGCGCGCGCGCGTGCGTGCGTGCGTGTGTGTGTGTGTGTGTGTGTGTGTGTGTGTGTGTGTGTGTGTGCGTGTGAGAGAGAGAGAGAGAGAACAAGTACATATGCATATATCCATATGTATGGTGTCATGCTCATAGGGACATGAGAGCATACTTCTGTACACGTGCTCCACAATGAATAAAAATTAGATTTTTGTCATTCAAGTTTCCTGTGAAGAAATGAAAACTAATATTCAGTTTACTACAGCTAAACACCCAGAGACAAAGGACATTAAAACAAAGCAATAATATGGTGTATGCAATGTCAGGTGGTAGAGAGTCAACAACAGAAGTGGATGTTTAGGGGTGAATAAAGGATGTCATTTGTGTTGGTTGGCAGTGGCACGTGCCTTTATTTCCAGCCAGCCTGGTCTATAGAATGAGGTCCAAGACAGCTAGAGGTACATGAAGAAACCCTGTCTGAAAAAAACAAAGGAACAAAACAAAAAACATCATACAAATGTCATTGACATTTATCCTAAGTGGTCTCTTTCCTTGATAATCACTGTGAAAAGCAGATGATCACCACTGGGTGATTTTGTTTCTGCAGTAAGAAGTATTTTTGTTGTGGTATTGGGTTTTTGTTTTTGTGAAACGGGTTCTCACCATACAGCTATATTGGCCTTGAACTCAAGGTGTTCTCACCCTCCCAAGATAAAGAGCATAAGCATGAGCCACCAAGGCTGGCTTCAGTCTGGGCTTCATTCTCGTATCACCACTGAGCTGCCTCCCAGCCCTTTTCACTTTTCATTTTACTTTGAGGCAGGGTCTAAGCACCCCAAACAGGCCTTGACCTCAGAATTCTCCTGCCTCAGCTTCCTGAGTGCTGGGGTTGCAGGAGTGCACTACCACACCTGACCAAAATCGAGACATTTGATCTTGTCAGTGGGAGAGCTCTCTAAGCTACAGGATAGCCTGTCTACAGGACTTGTAACAGCCACCCAGGTCTGCCTACCAGAATTGAGCCCAGACAGAAAGAGTAAACAGTTTGGCAGCTTGGTTAATTGCAGATAGAGGCTGTTTACAAGGGAGGATAGTCAGGGTTAATGGCTCATCAACACACATCTTTTCAAGGCCAGTTTAGTCTGTGTGGTCCTGTTTCCCAGAGATTCAGAGAAAGTAAATCTCCTTTGAAAGGACTGTGTATGCTTGCCACTAGGCTGAACCCTTCATTACTGTGGAGAGCTTTTCCAGACTTGCTCTGGATCTAGTTGCTAATCAGAAGGCTGACAAGTCCACGGGTAAAGTCTACTCCAAACTAACTGACAGGGCATGAACCTCACTCACTAAGAAAGAGGTACTAATCATAATTTTGAGGCACTTTGAGGGAAAAACAAACCAGAAGCGCTTGGGATAAGTTTATTTTACAACAACATGGAACATTTTGGAAACATTAGACAATTTGTAAAAATGACCATTTTGTGTCTGGAGATAGTTCGGTTGATCCCTTACCTAGTACCCTCAATCTTCAGCAGACCATAAACCAGGTATCTACCCATATTTAATACCAATACTCTGGAAATGGAAGCACAAAAGTCAGAAGTTAAAGACCCGCCTTTGCTACAAAGCAAGTTCCAGGCTAACCAGGGCTACGTAAAACTCAAAACATATATATAATTACTCTTGAAATTCATAAAAATGAGTCTTTGCATGCTCTGAGAAATAATTACCAATAGGAAACTTTGGAGCTGTTAAGTGTGAGACTGACTGAGTTATGTATGCCCTCTTCACATAGGCTCTCACTCCCAGCATGGCCTTCCCTGCTCACCTTTGCAGTTCCCACGGTGTGCGATCTCCAGCTGTGGGTCTTTGCACTTGGCCCGCTGGAATTCACATGGAGACAGGAAGGTTCTGCCATCAGAGGCACAGAGCGGCTTCGGAGAGGAGCTCGGGCAATCCAGGCTGCAGTCTCTGTCTTTGTCTTGATCAACTCTCAAAAACTTGGGGGAGAAAAAGTAGCAAGAGAAGTTTAAAGAACTCCTATTGAGCAGAAGCCAGTCAGAGAACCCACTCTGGGCTCACACCTCACAGAAACATGAAGTGAATGGTTTTAAAAATTGTAAGTCATCGATTTCACAAGTAGGCACACTGGCCACAGGTTCACATCTAGGGTCCGATGGGAAAACCCATGTAGCCCTTTATGAGTGGAGACCGTTCTCACACTCACATCTTAGAAACCTGAAGACAGAGGAAGGGGCTCACCTACTCTGCCATCTTAAGAATCTATAGATGGTCAAACTCCCAATGGCTAGCCCCTTAATGAAACCTGAGTCCTAGGGGGTGGCAGGGGTTGTCACAGAGGGTTTCCATGACTCAACTGTGAGTCTGCAGTCTTGAAGACTACTGAAAAGTAGCCTCCTTGCCCTTCGCAGGGGAGCATAGATCATGGACTTCCACATGGTTTCAGGAGTCAACTCCTCCTCCTTCTCTTCCTCCTCCTCCTCCTCTTCCTCCTTGTTGGGGAATCACAGGGTATGGGTACAGACCCTGGGAGGACTAGGAAGTGACTGTGATGAGGGTACTTTATGTGAAATTTCCAAGACAAACAAACATTTTTTTAAAAAAATAATCTATAGATGTCATTGTTACTATGGTTTATAGCCACTTCACTAATTCACTCAAGGTCAGTATGTTTTCATACCTTTGGAAGTCACTAACATCAGGAGTGTGCCCTGCAGGAACTAGAAGGTTATCCTTCCTTTTAAAATGGCTTCTTTGTCAGGATACATGTGTGTATACCTTAATGAAGTAGGTCATTAGTTTTAGTTTTGAATTTTGTGATTGTTGTTTTCTTGAGACAGTGTATTATGTAGCCCAGAATGGCCTCAAACTTGCTATGGAGTCAAGGGTAGCCTTGAACCCTAATTCTCCTACTGCATCTTCCAGGTTCTGGAATGATGGGAACGCACCACTATGCTTTGTTCAATTTGTAATTTTTATTTTTCAAAAGTTACTGTTTTTTAACAAATGTTTTGTTGAATAAATGTTTGGTCCCACAATTGATCAGCTGCTGTATCCCTGTAAAATGCCTTGGCCTCTTCATCCCACACGTCTCCCCCACTGCAGAAAGAGTGGGGTCTCAGAGGCCACACTTTCTCACGAGAGTAGTAGCACTGAGACTCTCTCTGTGGGGACCATGGCGGTTACCCACAGGACCATTCTGCATGATGTAATTCTTAATAACAGATATCTCAAGGTTTTGGTCTTCTTCTTTCTTCTTTCATGCCCTTGAATTCAATCTGACTCCTAAGGAAATCTCAATCTAGACACTCCTGCCCCTGCCCATTCTCCTTGGATGAGGGGTCAAGCACCCTGGACAACGTGCATCTTTGTTTCCCATTCTTCATGCCCACAATCCTGTCCTGTCTAGTTGTACATCAAGCCAGATAACAGGGGAAGCACAATGAGTCCTAAGTGACACAGGAACTAGGAGCCATCACAGATCTAGGTCAAGGCTACCAGGTATTTCCTGACTTACAGAACATTAGAAATGCATTAAAACAAAGAGAGCTTTTGAAAGGAGGAAAAGGGGAGGAAGAAGTCAGGGGGATGGGAGGAGGGAAAGGAGGAGTGCTAGGTTTAAGCACATGCCACCAAACCTAACTATGTAATTCATTTTTTAGGCAGCTGCTCTAGGACAAGAAGCTCTTTACATTTGCATCTCTCTTCCCAGTAAGATAACTCTTACAAGCTTGTTCTCTTTCTCATGGATGGACAAAAGCAACTTAACCTTGCACCAGAAAAAAATAAAGAAAGCAAGTGGCACATGGGATTACCCAAGAAGCCAACAGATTAGAACTCCATGAAGATCCATACTGAGCTTACTTTCATATATAGGTCAGGACCACCTTTCTAGGAATGGTGCTGCCCACAGTGGGCTTGATTCTCCTACATCAGTTACTCATCAGAAAATCCCTGCCAGACATGCCCACAGGCCAATCCAATCTAGAACTTTCTTATGGGACAAATTGACAGTTGAAGTTTCTTATAGAACTTTCTATTCTGGGACAAATTGACAGTTGAAGCTAACTAGAACAGTGAAGCATAGATCACCTGCTCTTTATAGATTGTCAAGTTTAAACTTTATAAAGTTTAAAAGAAAAAGATTTAAGCAAAACCAAGTCAGATAAGAAACAGGTGTGAGCACTATCCACATCCTAATATTTTAAAAAGGCCTGCTGTAACATCGATCAGATCCTTGTCAGTCATAATATGGGATAGCATATGGAAAAGGATGTCACCAATGACACAATTCCATGACTGTAAAGATTCCACGAGTTCTCCCTAAAACCACAGCCCTCCACTGTGGTTGTGAGTGCTTCACATGATGCAATGTCCCACCTCTGATACCAGGACCCATCTTTTTTTAGATACAATTTAGCCTTAGATAAGGTACCAACAGGAAACATTAACTGAAGACAGTGCTGCTGGCCGCTTTGAGAACAAATGAATAACTACAGTGTTCCTTGGCATGGAAGAACACCTTCCTGAATTTTCAGAGTACATGGATAATAGCTCATCTCCACTCTGCAGCTTGGAGTTTATGGATGTACCACAAGTTCTGGCCTCAAGATTTTATATAAGTGAGCAAGTTCTGCCTCTAACTATGCAGCCTCATGTAGCTCATACAGCCGTCACCAGAGGAAATGGTTCCCATGAAGATAATGACATAGACTCTTCTTCCTTTTCGTCTACAAATACGATACACCTCAGGAATGAATATAGATCTCAACTGTGAAATTTGAAGCCTTCAAGTCCAGGACTTAGGTTCAATGCCTCAGCAAGATAGGCAGTATAAGAGGGCCTGTATACCTCACTGCCTCTGATTTACATTTGTAGACATTTTAAATCTAAGAGAACCTACTGAATGAGATATGTTTTTTGTCATGAATTGCAGAACTAAGTAAAATATTGGGACCAGAAAGACACCTGTGTGACCAGGGCAGATATGGGGAGATGGCCAGACCTAAAATAAAGGATGGGTCATGGCTTCAGAGTTGGACACTGTATCATGCCCTGGGCACTCACAGCCTATTCTTATGTGAAACAGAGATGACAAAATGCACCCAATGCACAAGGATCACCATGAACATAAAATGAGATGGTGTGCTGGAAAATATCTTAACCAGACATGAAGTCATTGACAACAAGCCCTACCAATCACATGACTGGAGTTCATAACCACTGTGGCTTCTTTCCAACACTCACAAAAATACCACTACACTATGTGAACTTTGGAAAATCCTCTCATGTATGATTATTTCCAGGTAAAAGATTAGGAGTGTGCAGTAAAAAGAGCAAAGGGATAGTGAGTCTTTCAAGAAAGTTAAAAAATGTAGGTAGATTCATGAGAGGAAAAACATAAGTTCAGCTCTGTCCTGTGGTGGCTAGAGTAAGTTATGGGATGTCCGGTGACACATGGACAGGAAGAGGCTAAAGCTGGAGGTCACTTTCTCAGGACTAAGGATGCGGAAAATGTCCCCTTGCATAAGGAGTAAAACCCACTCAGGATGCAGGTACAGCAAAGGACCCAACCCCACAACCTGGACTAGAGCCCTAGACAGAACAGGAGGTAAGCTATCCAGACCATTCATATGCATTCTTCCCCCTCACTTCCCCTCCCTCCCTCCCTCCCTCCCTCCCATGATTTTTATTATTTGTTCTAGTAGACATACACTCTTACTTCTATTTTATAGACACGTCAGACATGCTCAATTTTGGTACTATGATCTGACATTTCCTATCATTTTTTCACCTTCTGTAGTGTGTGGTTAGGAACTCATGACTGAACATGGATGTGGCTCAAGGTTTCCTTCTTGCTCTATAACTCTATTTCTCATACCCCCAAACATTTTTGTCTCTTTCTCTTCCTTGCCTACTTTCTTCTCCTCCTAACCACTTTCAATGATGTAAATAGGTGCCTGTACTTACTGTCAGCTCTTCTTGGGTGAAATTCAATTGATAATTGCTATAGGTTTGTATTTATAAGAGTCAGAGGAAACTTCATTATCTTAAATTCTTTCTAATAAGATACCATATAGCTGTTGTTACTTCAATGCAAGAGTTACCTTTGGCAATAAGGAAATTACCTTCCCCTGCATTTAGTCATTACTCCTCTGGGTCCACGGTCATGTGTCTGCAAACTCACTATGTGGTCTTGGGACAGAGCTAGGCTTCAGATAGATCTGCTCTGTCTGAGGTCTCTTCACTGAAAAGTGTTTGTGGAATGTTCCATGGGCCATGGGCACTGTCTTCAGTAACAACTGAAATGCAGTTTCTTATCCAAGACCCCAGGAAGAAGCAAGAAAGTGCCAATCAAACATCAATAACTCCCATTCCAGGTCAAGGTCTAGGCCATCACACAGGCTTGGGATGGACCTGCAGCGAGGACTCAGCAAGTCAACTGAGAGCCCTTCAACTGGAAATCACTGGGTGAGGACTTTTCCGCATTTCGCCTCAGTGCCTCTTATGGCACTGGCCTCATGTTGGTGCTGAATACTGACTTATTGCCTGAAGAGCCATGTCAGTGCAGCAGGTAGGGCCAAGAGAAGATGAGTGTGGACTCCATGATATGACTGGAGCTCACAGAATACTGAACAGCTTTATCAGGCTTCATTCTCCAGACTATTTCCCTACCTAGAGCTCTAGCACACTGCTACTTTGGTGAGTCGAGCTGTAGAAGGTGCTGGAAGCCTTGCTTTGGGGGGGGGGGGCATTATTCCTTTTGGTTAGATCCTTCTTGTGAGATAATGCTAGTAGCCTACCTTTCAGGCGAAACAATGGGACAGCTAGTGATCATCATGCTCCTGTGGTTCACAGAGGACAAGAACAGACTTCCCCAGGGGCCAGACTCAGAAGCCTGGTGCTATGAAATGCAACCATGAGACCCTACAAGGTCTTATAACTTAATATATATAATATGAGTTGAAAGATATTTCTAGCTTTTCCTCTAATGTTTCCTTTTATTCCCAGATGATCATGGCCTTTCAGGAAAGAGACCCTCCACACATACAACACTAGCAATTATCCATCAGAGAATGCCTCACCTGGAGCAGAAACAATCATGTCCTGAGAACCACCTTTCCTCATCCAGCAATAAAGCCTCCTTTAGGTCACCTTGCAGAGCTTGGAAGAGCTGAGGCAATAATGGACCAACAACAAGCAGGCCCACACTTGGGCTGGGTACATTAGTTATACATACTTTTTCTACCTCCCCAAGTTCTGTCTGTATTTAAACTGAAACCTCATGTCTATATCCTAGATGAGCTCAGAGTCATTGGACCTTCATCTACTTCTCTTCTCAGTGTGGCCCATATTAAATCAGTCTCTTGTTCTTTCGTTGGTGTGTTGAGATGGGTGTCCAAGCCAGACGTACGGGGGAGGGGAGGTGGAACGAGGCATTTTGCCTCAAAACTTTCAGTTACATCATCAGTGAGGGAAATCCCCAAGGTTGCAAGAATCTATGAGTGGAGATGGGACACTAAGAAGATGTCACCTCTCCTGCCTGATCCTCTGTGCAAGGACCATATGAGAAGCTGAATATTTTCTCTATGGTAGAAAGGACAAAATTTTTTGGTCAAAGGCGCAAGGGTCAAGTGCAGATACCCTCCATGGAGGACAGTGTTGGTGGGGTCAGAGGCCATGGCTCTATCAGATCAAGAAAGAGAGCTCATAGGCCACCAGTAGATAAGTATCATTTCCATTGGTCACTCATTTGGTCAGAAAGATCACAGACTCAAACTCAAAGCTACACAGCCTCTTCACTTTATTCCAGTAGCTTTTACTACAGCACCAGGCTGGGTCTTCCTCTTCCAAAAGGGCTCTTAAACTCACACTCGGGAATAACTCAGGAAGGATGCCAAGGCAGGATTATAGGGAGAAAGCCTGGGATCTGGGATTGATTCCAACCCCTGCCTGGAAACTTCCTCATACAGCACCTCTACTCTCCTCACTTTGCTTTACATATGGGAAGGGATTCTTGGAATATTTTTAGTTTTGTTTACACTGTGAGATAGATGGCCAGGTCGTGGAATCCTAGAGAGAACGTTCTTCCCATCTCTGCACCTCTGGCACAGCTACCTCATTCCTGAATGTCCCAGGGCTATCTACAGCCTTGGAGGAGGAGTGCAATCTTGGAGATAGGGCCTGGTGCTGAGCACCACAGCACCAGACACTGGCCTGCAGTCCTTCAGCTGACACCTCCTGAGTAGGCATGGGGCACCCTTCTCTCAGGTGCTACCATGCTGGATACCAGTCCTGTTGCAGAATCTGTGATCATAGAAACAGTCAACAGTGGGGTTTCTTTCAGGGTTTTTTCAAAAAAACCTTCAGTAGCTCAAATATATTTTCTTCCAGACTCTGGTGTCCAATAACAAATCACCTACATATATAGCTTCTACAGTTAAACTAATTGCGACAAAATAAAATTAGAAATTCTGCTGCTCACTGGTCCCAGCTGCACTTTGAGTTCTTGGTGGTCACGTGTGGCAGCTGCTGCCATCCTGCCAGTAGAGGTCATAAAATATACCATCAGTGGCCATTCCTTCCTTATGAAGAAACATGATTACCACCCTAAACTAGTTCCCTAAACCTTGAAAAATTCTGAAGAAAGGAACAGTTTTCAATAAGAGGACGTAAAAATGAAAACTGTGGCTTGTAACAAGTTAAACAAGTCAAAACAGGAAAAAAAAAAAAACAATTGTAAAGAAATTATCTTGAAATTCACACTCTTAATTATAGAGAAAGAAGACCTGTTTTAATTACAGAAAGAAGAGAATCTGGGGCACATGTGGAGAAAGGGACTTCGGGGATTGTGGGGTGCTTAAGTGAGAGAGGTAGGGTAGAGAGGAGACTCCCTTGGGTGGCTGGGAAGGTCTGAGAAGGGGCTCCTAGGGAGAGGCTCTCACAAAGATAGCTCTCGGAAGACTAGCTCCTGGCTCACAACAGGGCCCAGGATGAAGGCTCCTGTCTTGAACAAGGCACAGCAATAAGGCCTAGAGAAGTGAGGCTCCTGCCAAGAGGAAGCAAGTGATGAGATCATTATCCATGAGACACAGCCTAGGGGCTACAGGCACAAGCTGGAATAAGAGAAACTCTCAGCTTTGTCCCAGGAGAAGGCTCAGTTTTTCTTAACAGCAGTTTGACAAAATGCTCATGAGGTCACTGGCAGGTGCAGGGCTCTCAGCATGAAGTGAATGCCATAGAACTGTGTCTATTCTCTACACATTGCAGAGAATTTAAATGTTACATACATAAACAAAAGTTCGGGTTCTTAGAGAATGCGGATGGGCTGTGGATGAGGCCCCAGGATGTTTTCAGTCAGCTTCAGTCAGCATTAGAGAATATACAGGCTGGAAGTCATCAAAGCGGCTGCCTTGGGCTTCCCAGGTACTGTCTCTGGTAATGCAAGTGACATGAAGAAAGAGCCAGACAGACAGAACCGAAAGGTCTTACTCTTGACACCTGAACTGTCTCTGTCCATCAGAAACACAGAAACCTCTACATGAGGAAAGCTTACGTTTTCCTGGGTATCCTGTGACAGGAAACATGCACCCTCAGTGATTCTCATCAAAGCATTCAGCTGACCTGCTAAGCTTGGCTCTCACCTGGGATGTTGGGAGAAGGGTCATCAATGCATCTAGTCACTGTACTGTCTCATGAAAAAGAGCAAGAAGGCTTTAACACAAGAAAGTGGAACAAACCAGTGAGCACCACCCCTTCATGGCTCTGCTTCTGTTCCCTCCTCACTGCACCTGCTTTGAATTCCTACCTTGCATTCCCTTAATGACAGACTAAATAAACTCTCTCCTCCCCAAGTTGGTTTGGGTCATGGTGATTATCACAGCAATAGAAATCTAACTAGCACAAGGTTCCATTCAGTGCACATCCCCAGAGTTAACAGCTGGGTGGCGTAAGACTGGGAGCAGCTGAGACTCAGTCCCTATTCTGGCTGAGGCCATGCCTCTCCCTCCCGATTCTGGAGAACCTATTCAGGAAGACATCGGTGCCCTAACAGTTTCTTGGCTTCTTGCAGCTGTGTGGTACTGGAGTCAGGCCTCCAGCCTGGGCTTACTCCTACCTGTAGGAAGAAGACAAACTTCCAAGCATCCTCCTAACAAGTTGTCTGGTTCTCTATCTTAATCAGTCATTGCATTTGCTCAGGAGACCAAAGGAAAAAGCCCCTCTTTGCATCTGGTATCACAATAGCAGTTTTCGAAAACCTTTGACCGGTGTTCCTAGAATCATTTTTCAACCCAAGAGCACAACAGTGGAGACAAAGATGTGACTTTAATCTGTGACAATTTGATGACTGAATGACTCATTAATAAGATCTTCAAGTTTCTCAGCCTATGATGTGGGCAGTTCAGGGACTGTAAGGATGTCATGCTACAGAGGATGTTACATCTCAAAAGTTCTCAAGAGTCAGTGAATGGGAAGAACCTTCAAAAACAGGCAGGCAGTCAAGGCTGTTAAAAGCAGCACAGACAGAGATGAGGGTAAGTACTCAAACAGAATAGCCCCCTAGTAATCATTTACCTAAGATTTATATACTTACTGACAAACAAATATATTGAATTGTCAATTTCTCCAAAACTTAATTTATCTACTAATATTTAGCACATTCAATATTTTTACTAATACATCAGGTTAAAGTAAGTTGCACTGCAACACTGTGGCAGCCAACTCTTGTGACAACAATGGTGTCCATCCCAATAGTATGGTGGCCTTTCTACATCAGACGTTATTTCCTAAACAGGAATTTTTTGTTTTGATTTTAGAGACTCACTTTAACATTTGTACAGTACCCACACAAAGCAAAGCCACACAATTTCATACAAGGTAAAGCTATATGTGACAGTCATCAGTGACCAAGAATGTGTGCCAATGCATTCAGGGCCACTCTGCACTGTAGAGGTGGATGAGAGAAGTGAGATGTTTTGTTCAGAACAGAAAACACTCTTGAGATAGGGATGTCTCTGAGGGGGCTTAGAACTTATATCTTTGTCTTGTTCCTGTCTACATGTTGTCCCATGAGACTGTCTCTTAGAACTGTCATCCATATGTTGGATCACTGTCCCTTCACCTCTAAAGAAAAGTCCAGCAGAACATCTGCCCCACTCAGCAGTAGTTTCAACTTGTATTTGGTCGCGAACATTGGCACTGCCCCATGAACAGGGCCCCTTTTCTGTAACGTGATATCATCAGGGTGTGGAGACCACTGAGTCCCACCTCAAATCCAGGGGTTAGGTTAAACACATTTGTGAGAACTGGATCCATTTGTGCCCTAAGTGCAGGGCAGGGGACAATGTAGGTGTCAGGTCTTCCTTGCTGTTTGTGTCTGTGCATTAACTCTAAAACAAGTGAACAAAAGCTACCAAAGGAAAACCCCATGGGTTGTCAATAGCCTGTGCATTTGCTTGTGTCTGCATGTGTGCTGTTTACATAGGCCTGTCTGTGTCTTCCTAGACATTCACACATACAATCCCCTTGTGTATATGTGCCCCAAATATGTGCAGACAGTCATTGTCATCTGTGGGTGAGAGAGAGCTTCTATCTGAGGATACTGAACCATAGACATACTTGTGCCAGTGAGAAGTAGAAAATCCCATTTAAATCCCCTTGACTTTATGGTTTTGAAGGCAGGGCTGCAATTTTCCTTTGTTTGTGGGGGGAACCCTTTAATTGTTCAGGATAGGACTCACAATGTCAGGGAGAGATCTTCCTGCTGGAGCCCACATTACAGCTCACTTTCCTGCTCAAGCATGGTCCTTGTTATTACCACAAAAAGCTCAGCTCAGCCACTTGGTATCCTTATTCCAGGATCTGAATCACATCTCTCCTTTGCTGTTTGTTCCAGAAGTTAGCAGCAAACTGTGCAGTAAGGTGGGAAGAATGCCTTTGCGGACACTGAGCTCTGGAAGGCTTTATCCTGTGCGCTTCTGAGCTGGCTCATGTTTTTTCCCTTCCCAAAGCCACCAAAGGTTGTGAACAGCTCCAAACCCACGGTGACTCACGATCAGTATCTATGAGCAGCTGAGCCGAGAAGTACAAGGAGCATCTGGTGCCTGAGAACATGATCAAGTGACAGTGAGAAGGACATGGAGGTCACAGGTCCTGGTTAGGGGTTATTCGATTACCACTTAAACCCTCATCACAAACCAAGTTCAGACCTCAGGAGAGAGGGAGTTGGGAGCTGCAACAGGTGAATAGGGGAATTTTAGAAGATGTGAGGCGCCCTTTTATCAGCTTCCTAACTAGTCTATATCCAGTGCCCTCCTGTGTGGTTCTAAAGAGATTAAACCTAAGGAAGTCAAGCCACCAGCCATCTTGCATCATCTTCAGTTCCCTGACTTCCAGAGACCTACTAGTGAGTCACAGGAGGCTACAATAACCCAATACAGTAAAACTGAGACCCTGTCTCCAGAAGGCAATGCTGTGACCTGAGGTCCTAACTAACCCTCCCTCTAATGAAGTTATAGAATTTGGCATGGGAAGCAGAGTTGTCACTGGCCATATACTCTTTGTAGAAACAGCAAAATATGAGACACACTAAGCAGAAGACAAATGGTGTCCCCAGATCAGCCTCTAGCATCATCATTAAGCCACTAGTGAGTCATGGTGGATTTGGAAGTATAGACAATAAGCATGAGCTTTGGGAGAGAAAGCAATTGGAGCCAGATCTTCAGCTCATAGAATTGATCACAGCCTTCCCAGGGCTAAATCTCTATCAAGGTGACCTTCCTACCTCACAGAAAGGCTTGATGTGAAGAACTGATAAATAAAAAGCAAGAATCCAGCCCTTATTAACTTTCTTCTTCTAAGCTGCACAGAGAAACATGTGGGTCTTCTATGGGGTGAGGCAGGGCTTAAGAAGAAGGGAAGCCACACAGGCCCACAGCCTCTTTTGACAGATGCTTCCAGTGTACTGGTGTTTCAATTCCTGGTTCCGCCATTAGGGTGTTGGTTTTGTTTTATTTTAATGACTTTGAGAAAGATACTGAGTCTACAGAGCTCATTCACTAAGTTGACTCAGGAGATAAACAGAACCTTTTCTCGCTTCTGTTATGTCACTTCTCAGCTCCAACATTTCTTCTGTGAAATTTCTCTTTTTTTTATTTGTGTCCATACATTGGCTTCATGACTTACTTGACATTTTCCTTGAGTTCTTTGAGTATCTTTAAGATATTGTCTTGATTATTTACTACGTGCCTCTACCTTGGGTAATGTCAGTTTTTCTATTGATTCTTTTTTCTTTGAAATGTTACTTTTAATGTCTTGTGATTTTTGTTTGCTTGTTAAAACTGTGCATTATAATCTACTGGGATAACTCTAAGAAATCAGATTGTTCCACTGACCCAGAGTTAGGCATTTTCTGTTAGTGTTAATGCTTCTCTTCTGTCGAAAGCTGGCTTTATATCAATGTTCTGCCTGATGTATAAGCTTCAGATCATCTTATGTCTTTTCTGAGCAACTTTCTCTAGTCATGGGTAGGCATGTTCTCTTTTACCACCTGAGATTAGCTTTGAATATTCCCTCGTCCTTGATGTATCTTGAAATGGCAAGCGGAAAGATAAAGGAGGTTTGTGTTTTGGCCCTTTAAGTCCCCTAGAAGTTACTTTACTGGAGAGAAGAGTCTCAGCACAATGGGAGGGCATGACACCATAGGCATGTCATAGCGGTGACTGCTTCTTCATCTACATCCCTCTGATCAGAGTCAGCACATGTTAATCTCAGGTTCTTTCCCAACACTCTAGATCCTACCCAGTCTCTGTATACATATGCTATGGTCTTAATCATATCCACCACTGAGAATTGGCAGTATTGGTGAGGCTGCCCCTACACTGAGAGTTAGAATCAACCTAAACTAACCACACTTCACCATGGAGTCTTTCCCCTGAAGTCACAGTCCTGAGGCAAAATACAGAGTTCAAAACAGGTTCTGGCAGGGTAGTTGATATCTATGTGGAGGAAGCCCTGGTGTTCTTCCACCATCTTTTCCAGACCACAGCATCTTCAATTTCTGTATGCAGAAATGTCTTTTTAATGTATTGCAATTAGGTATATAAAAATGCACCAGTACATAGTCTTGCCACATTTCATAAATATAACTCAAACATTGCATATTAAATTACTAATCAGTAGCTGAACCCCTCTCTCTAAAGCAGAATTAGTAAAAAGCAGATGCTATATGCAGCTCTGTGCCCTTGCGCTCTTATGTGAGATAAGAGGACAGCTTGACCACTCACCACAGATGTTCCTTTTCCCATGGACTAAAAAGCAGCAGGGTGGAAAGCTATGCCCTGGCATAGATGACACAGCAGAAGAGTCTGTTTCAGACATCATCTTTTTTGAGTCCTTACCTAACATTAGATTCTTCTCCTAGCTTATCTCAGTAAGCTGCAGAGGCTAAAACCAACCACTTTCTGCAAATGGAAGCTCAGCAAGGTCTGAGGAGCAAGAAGGCACCTTTGGGTGTGTCTCAGCACAGCACTTTAGATGCTCTGCCAAAGTATGGAGACAGCCATGTATGTTCAATGGGTGCTTGAGAAGAAACCAGGGATTGACAGGAAGAGGAATTTATAGGCAGGTCTTCAGAGAAGCCTCAGGTAATAATGACATGTGGTTTGTAAAAGTACAAGTACCTTCTAGATCACATAGTGTTGGAGAGCAACAAAGTATTTCAGCTTCTATCTCTACTGAAGCCTCAAAGGCAAGTACTTCATCAGAATGGTTGTTCAAATCACCATATCTAAAGAGTTTCTCACCTCCACAAAGCCCATGACTCATTCACTTGCACACTCACATACACTCATAATTCTCACACTCATAAACTTGCACACTCAAGTGCATGCAGACTCAAATAATTCACACACATACCTTTTCACAGAGTTGAATATACAAACATTTATATTCATATTACTACTTGTATACACAGGTCTTGAACATGCATGTACACACACACACGCACACACACACACACATGAATGCATGCATTTCTACTTCCACCATGCTTCTCTCACAACAGACAGAAGTCAGGGCTCAGAGAACTACATGACAGGCACTCATGTCCCTTTTCCCGCTTTCCTTTTAAGACTTAAGAGATCACAATACACTGTCACTTATAATTCATATCAGTATAACAAAGTTTACCTAGACATCCCTGTGTCCCAGTTCTAGACATGTTTCTGCAGAATGATAGATAGAGACTATAGTGGAGCCAGGGTCAGAAAGATTAGCAAACCCATCACAAGACTATGGAGAGTGACCTGAAATGCCCAAACCACACTGGGCACCCATCTAAGGAACGGGCTGCAGCCTTCCCCAGGAAGGAATCCTCCTGCCATCTGAATCCATCTGTTCCTTGTTGACACCAAGGCTTGAAAAGTGCAGAGCCACAGGAAAATGAAACTATGCATATTGCAGATTTCAAGCTAACCAACCTTAATTGGGACTCGGAAGACTTCTAACTTAGCTCAGCTTTGGTTAAAGGCTTGCAGTCAATGCCATCATTGCACACTGAAGTCTGTAATGGACGCAGATGTTCAGATCAGAAACCAAGGAAAACAAACTTTCTGGTTTTTGAACTCTCAGTGGTGAGTTGCTCCTGAGACCCAGGGTTTGACAATGCAGAAACCCAGGCTGATTTATAGCATATTCTGGAACTAATACCATTTTAATACCTCTACACCTTTGATTCCACTTCCAAACATCATGAATTAAAACTTAGAATTGTACAGAAGAAATACATGAGTGCAGTGCCACTCACTGAAATAGTGTTCAAAATAGCAAATAAGTGTAAAAGAAGCTAAGCCTCCAATAATAAAGCTACAGGGCTGAAGCTGTAGCTCAGTGTAGTGATTGCCCGGGATACACAAGGCCCTTGATTGGATCCCATGCAAAGTAATGATGTTAATAGCTATTATATTTGCATGTATTGGAAGTATACTAATTCATACCATGTAAAACATGTCTTGCATTGTCAAACAATATTTTTAAAATGCAAATTTAGAATAGAATCCCAGTTTTCTATTCTGTTCTATATGGAACATCTCTCTCTTTCTCTCTCTCTCTCTCTCTCTCTCTCTCTCTCTCTCTCTCTCTCTCTCACACACACACACACACACACACACACACACACACACACACACACACACACACACACACACAAAGCTCCACAGACAAATGATTGCAAAATTCTCAGTACCAAAAACCTGTCAGGGTGATGGGTCTCTGAATCACAAGTTTACAGGTTTGTGCTTCCTTCGCTGTCCTCTTCAATGGACCCCAAGGGTTTGCTTTTAAAGCCATTAGTTTTTTTATTCACCTTAGTTTTCCCATTTTTAACTTGCGAAATACTAAAGATCCCCTGAAAGCATACAGTAATTGATGTGGCACCTAAGTGGATGGGTACTGGTGGCAAAGTTAGAACACAGCTTTCATTATGAAGATGGAATCAAGCTGTCAGCAAGCTAGACATCTGAAGGAATCTATTCTCTACCCCCTCACACAAGAGACTTTTCTTTGCAAACGAGAAATCAGTTATATATAAGGAAAGATGTGGCTCCAGTGTATAATTCCAAGGCTGCCTCATGCTTTGAAGGATTTTAATCAGAAGTAAATTGGTTACACCCTCATCCCACACTTTATATCTGTGTGTTAGGGCTCCATTCCAATCTTGGTACTCATCTGTAAGAACTGAGTGCCCATCCTGCTCCATGGCCCTCTTGATAGCTTTGAGATAATACCCCAAAGGCTTGGCATGAACTGTCACTTGGTGAACACTAGTTATTTACCTTAAGACCTTCCAAAGTTGCATTGTCCCAAACCTATCCAAACCTCCCCATCCATCTACTTGATCCTGCCCAGGGTCATACCAGCCTAGGAGGCAGCCTGCCCGTGTGAGGGTCTTTCTGACCAGCCTCCTATGCACACTGAGTGCACAACCCAGCTACCCTCCCCTGCCCTCTTCTCTTCTTCCTCCCTCTTCTACCTCTTTGCCTTTCTATCCAGCATGGCCACCACCTCCTTCCTTGCTGTTTCTCCTCATGGGGATGGCGAGGCAGCTTTGGCCACTAACAGGACTCCACATCCAAGCGCTCTTCATTTTCATATCTGTGATACACTGGGACTGTGGGCAGCTGTAAGATACTGAGAGAGTGATTTCAACTGGGTCCACAGAGATAGTAAGAGTACTCAGTTATGAGAGAGTTTGTGCTGGGCCACACCCAGGCTGCCTTTGCACAAGCATATTCTAACTCAGCCAGAAATGGAGCCTAGACTTGAACCTCCCATCTTCCTGATTCTAAACTCACCACAAATTCTGGATTTCCTAAAATATGAAATTTCCCTCAAAGGTTGAACATGATTATAGCTAGTTATCAAGTGGACACATCCAAGATGAGTCAATCTCTATCTCTCTCTCTCTCTCTCTCTCTCTCTCTCTCTCTCTCTCTCTCTCTCTCTCTCTCTCTCTCGTGTGTGTGTGTGTGTGTGTGTGTGTGTGTGTGTGTGTGTGTGTGTGTGTGTTCTAAGTTGCAGGATGAGGTACTAACTGAGCAGCAGTCACCAATGTAGTTAGTATTATTTAAAAATAAGCCAGACCTATAACTTGGGACATTACAGTCTAGAGGCCATGCTTCTTTGAATTCAAATACTGAGAACTTCACATGCTACAATAATGCTGAAATGTCACCTGTCACCTATTCCATATTTTCTAAACCCAACAGTAGCAGCAGTAACTACCATTTTAAAATTTTTTAGCCTGTGCTGATTACCAGGACATACTGTGAATCTAAATGGAGCCTTCTGGGTACAAGCTGTCATGAAGCTGTGCATGCTTAGCTTTGGCTAGAGAACTTTCAAAGAGGCTAGTGCATAAACATTAGGAGACCTCACAGGAAAAAAATACTGAGGAGAGTTTGGGGATAATGACACAGAAAATTCCTGCTATGGCTACTCAAAGGCTGAGTGTCAAAGGCTTAGACACAGTCTGAAGCACTACTGGGAGATGGTGGAACCTTTAAGAGGCAAGACCTAATGAAAGGTACCACCAGAGATGTTCACCTGAATGACCACTGGGATTCTCACATCTTCCTGCCTCTTTCTTTGCTTCCTGCCCACTATAAGTTGAGCAGTTTGCCAGTTTTCCCCTCTATGTGATCCACCATGATGTTCAGCTTTGTCACAGGCTAAGAACAATGGGGACTCATTGGCCATGGAGTAGAGTTTCTTAGCTGTGAACTGGAGAAAGACGAACTCCTTGAAAAATGTATAACTTACACATTGTATGTGACTGACCGAGTAGCATATGCAAGACGGAAGTTACAGAGAGAGGGGATAGAGAGAGATAAAGAGAGAAGGCATAACTGAGCCCAAGCTATTGCCAGAGGGCTCAAATGAGCTTGGGAGGAACCTGACCAGGACCTGTCAATAACGGTGACACTAGCCAGTTTGGAATGAGGAGGGAGCTAGTACCTAGGACCAGCTCCCTTGAAGGACTGCATATAAATGCTTTTACTGTCAAGGCTCCTGTGTAAGGGCCAGAACTCCTTCCTGGCTCATAGCAAGAGCTCTCCATTGCTGGAGAGGAAATCAGTCAATCTATGCACAAACATGCAGAAGAGAGAAAAAAATCATCTTTACACAGCATCTTCTGCAAGCTTACAGAGCAAAAAGTAGCAAGCTGCTTGGCCAAGAGGCTCCAAGCTTTTCAGAGACAGAGTCATGAAAGGCTCATGATCTTCTGATAGGAAAAAGCAAAGGGCTGCAGGCTCTGGATCCAGTCACCACATGCACTGTGTTCTATGGTTCTCACCATGAATACATGCCCCCACATTCAGACACTCACTACCCTGGTCAGGGGTGTCCCTTGAGCCACATGTACATGTTGTAACAGTACTGGCTCTGTTCCTGGCCATCGCCTCCTGGGCTTGGCTTCACCCTATTATCTCCCAAATGACATAAGCAGAATGCCAGCATGTATTTCTCAAGATTGCCAGTGTCAGAAAGAGGCAGAGGCAGTCAGACATCCACGTACTTCTGGGTTCCCATCACTTTCCCTTGTAGCCATGAAGGCTGGACTGGGATCTTCAGAGCATGGTCTCTGGACACATCTCTGAGGAGAAAGTTGGGAAGGCCATAGCAAAGTGTATGCTCCAGGCCTGCTGGATACAAAGCAGTACAGAAAATGCAAGCAGAAGGACGACACAGAGCTCAGTACTCCAGATGTCACAATGGAGCTCTACTAGGGTCCCTAGCTTCTTGGATGCTCAAGTACAACCACAGGCCCACACTGGCGACCTCCCTTCAACCTGCATCTTCTCCAGCCAGTCAGATTGCCAGGCTCTCTGCAGTTTCCCACCTTTCCTCCACAGCCACCCCACCTTGGCAGATTTGGAATCATTGTCACATTCAAGGTAAAGGACTAGTCCACAGACTTTATCCATTCCTCGACACTTAGGAGTTTCGGCCAAAGGATGATAGACTCTCATAGTCGGGGAAGTGTTTGCATGCAAGAATCAAGCTTTCTTGGGTACCATAAAATTATGAACATTCCCTTGAAATGGGAAAAGAAGAGCAGGCACCTTCAATAGATCCCTCCACTATTCTCCATGTGCCATGGATATCCAGGCTAGTTCTTTCAGGTAAGAAGCAAATATTTCCCCATCTTCCCTATAGTAATAGCAAAGACCCTAAGCTTTCTGTGCAGTGTGGCTGCCTTGTGCTTTGAGAAAGGAAAATACATGTGCCCCACATCTATTTGCATGAAAGATAATATGTAAAGTATCAGATTTAGCAAAAGTTTTAACTGAAGAATCAAAATCCCAAAGATGACAGCAACTCAATACATTAGCAGTGAGAAAGCTGTTGTCTAAATAAACACACTGTTATCTTAAGTAGCTCACATCCATAAAACAAAAACCTTTACTTTTTTCAAAGGAATGCTTTAAAATCCCCTAATGGTGTAACTAGTGTGCAGACAAATCAGATATATAGACCAACAAAAAAAAAAAAAGAGGAAGAATCAGGCTCCTACACATACAATCAAATGATTTTCCACACCGTAAAAGCCAACAAGGGTGAGGAGAAGGCAACTTTTAGCAGCTGGTGTTGAGAGGAGCACATGGCCATGTGCAAAAAGGCTGGAACTCGGCATTAAGCCAACATCACACAGAGAAGCTAACTAAAAAGGAAGCAAAGAGCAGTCATAAGACACAAAACTCTGAAAAAATCCCATGGAGAAGAACTGTGACCTTGAGTTTGACCATGATTTCTCAGCTATGACACCAAAGGCAAAAGAGGTAAAAATAAAAACTGACAAGTTGGTTTACATCCAGATTAAAAACCTGCCTGCATCAAGAAATAAAAATAAAGTAAAAAATGCAGATCCTCAGAGTGAGGAAAATGTCGGTAAAATACACATCTGAAAAGATAATTCAGAATATCCACTTAACCCTCATCCACTAACACTAATATATATATATCTCCAGAGTGACACATAGATGTGGGGCTGAACAGACATCCCTCCAAAGACAGGGTATGAATTGAGATGTCCATTATCACTGATGATTTGGAAAATGCAAATCAAAACCATATGATGAAACATTGTATTTTACCTGTTAGAAGGCCCATTATCAAAAAATTTTAAATGGAAAATAAGAATTACTGGGAGATAGGGAGAGACCAGGAACTTAGTGAACTTAGGTGGGAATATTTGGTGGTACCTGGTGCTGGAAAATAAAAGGATACAGAAGTTCTAGGTGATTCATGACTTGAGTGTGTAGCTAAAAGAACAGGAACAAGATGTATCTGTTACTTTTTGCTGCTGTGATAAAACACTGGCACCAAAAGCATCTTTTAGAAGCCATGAGCCTGAGACCAAGTGTTCAAATACATGAGCCTTAGAGGGCGTTTGCTGTTCAAACCGTCATACCAGAGTTTGAAGAGGTATTTGTGTATTCTTCTATACAGAGTCAGACTGTTAACAATATGTAAAGTACAAACCTAACGCCAGTCCCCTCATCTAACCACAGCTAAGCAAATCAATCTATACACACAATGGAATATTAAGAATTTAAAGCAGAGGTAATTTTGAGATGTGCTACAACATAAATGAGACTTAGGGGATGATGCCAAGACCTAAGCTACAAAAAGTCAAAGACTTCATGACTTCACTGACAGGAAGTGCTTGGCATCCTCAGATCCACAGCCTCAGAATGGTGGGAACAGGAGGTGGGTCGGGGGATGGGGAGCCGTTCAATGGATACAGGTTTGGGAAGTTTGAGATTTCTAGGTGATGGCTGTATAGCAACACAAATGTACTTCACAAACATAAATAGAATGAAAAAGTCCAAAATAACCCATTTGTTACATAGTTTACCTTCATGTTTACCTTGAAGAAATGGGGCTGGAGAGATGATTCGGGGGTTAAGAGAGCTCATTTCCCTTGCAGAAGATGAGTGCTCAGTTTCTAGCACTCCCTTAGAGGACCACAATCAAATTTAGCTCTAGTTCTAGAGGTCTGATGCCCTCTTTTGGCCTCTGTAGACACTGCATACACATGGTCCAGGCATATATGCAGGTACTCATACACATAAAAACACATCAATTAAAGAAACTTAAAAAAAAAAAAAAAAAAAAAAAAAAAAAAAAAAAACCTTAAAGAATTTGTGTGTCTGTGTGGATATTTATTTGATAGCATCTGCAAATAACAAACTTCCTGCCCCTCACATTTGAATCTACACTGAGAAGAGAGTCGTTACTCCACAATCATCCCCAGGATTGGGGGTCTTTGGCATTAGATATATCCCATATAACTTCATTTGTAATTTCTTTAAGCCAGAAAGAAGCCCTTATGGACTCGTAGAACTAAAATACCTTTTAAAAAATTTTAAGAGTCTCCTATGATGTTAATGAAGATTGTTTAAAAACTAGATTTTTAATATAGCAAATCATATTTTTGTGGCAAGATAGCTTAACTGTTAGTCTATTTCATGAAAGAGCAAAGATGCGAAAGAAGGAAGAAGCCAGGGTCCTGTGTGTCGGAAAGGCTCTCCCTCTGTGGTTCCTGAATATCTGGGGTGGGGGCAAGAGGGCATAGCTGCAGAGAAATTAGACCCCATCTCTCATCACATGGAGCAAAGACCACAACGTAAGTCATAGCGGGTTTATGAACCACTAAAAGAAACAACGGGACCCACAAGCAAATTTGAAGCCAGGAACAAGTAGCAGGGGGTAGGGGTTGTTCAAGCTGTCTCATGCCTGCCTGGCAGTTCTCATGGTGGTCAGTCTTACCTCCTGCTGTGCACAGAGCACCCATCACAGCCACTGGCAAAGGGCACTGCTGGGGACATGGACCTGTTTGAGGTCCATGTGTATTTTCTGAGTGGATCAAACAGAGAAAATTATTGTTTCTAATTTAGTCTGCCTGCCCAAAGGCAGGGAAGAGGCACACACACCACTTCATTGAAGGAACTGGAAATTTCCGTTCTGATCTCTCAAGGGGATGAGAAATTGTTTCTAATGAGGCTGCAACCAGGCATCTTGGCAGGCTGGTGATGTGGTAAGCACCCTTTGTCTCTGTAAATGTCAGTATGCTGACCAGCCACTGGTCAGGAACGAAAGGCCCTGTTTATTTTACCACAAGTGTTGTGATCTGGCCTAAGGACAGGCTCAGAGTAGCATTGGGGAGCTGATGTGCTGAAATTTATTGATTTCAAGATCATTTACAAATAGAGAGATTTAGAAGATTATCCAGTTCTTGAGTCCTGACCCCACACAGACTATTGATCCTTTCTGTTCAGCTGACCAAGTCTATGTTTACATAATCTGGTGAACCCATATCTGTTTTTAAAAACACTCAATTATCTCAGCAAAGCTGATCCCTCTGCTCAGCTTAGCAGACTCTGCTCTGTCAAAAGCTATTCCCCACACTTAGGAAGTTTCCTAGGAAGAAAAAAAAAATACCTCAAGATGCTTCGTAGGGACTAACCTTACCCCACCTCACCCCCCACCCCTGGGCCTCCACACATACCCTGTCACAAGGGAGTCACAACCAGAATATGCAAGGGCAGCTCTTATCTTCCATAAAGATTATTTTCCCCCACAATAAGGGCAAGGAAAATCAGTCTTGGAAGTAAATGGAAGGGCCAGCTCAGCTGATGCTGCTCCTGGTCCAGTGGAAGCAGGGGCTTGTGGAAGAGATGGAAAAAAAGAAACACATTAGCCTCATGAAGGAATTTCAGTCTAGCCAGACTGCCTCATGTGACTAACCAGAAAGGCGGATGCTTGTGACCTCAAGGCTGTAGGATGTCATGCCCAGCACTTCTAAAACTAGAAAGTACTTACCTTGTTAGACACTCACAGAACACTTCAGACACATCTTTGGAATTAGAAATGAGTCTGGCAAGAGACCACCATTACTGAGATCAACACAGAATAATGATTAAGCAGTCCAAGAATATAAATAGATGGGAGTGATGTCAGGAAGATGTCCTTAACAGGCAGGAACTAATGTAGACTGGAGGGTCCATGGCTTTAAAGTCATGAAAATCACTAGCTAGCAGGCACTTCCCATTATGTAGAGCCATTGTTACACAAGGGAGCAAACCCCAGCTGTCAGCTATAGTCACCATGGGAGACAAAGGCCTTAGAGTGCCTCTTGTTCTCCTAGACACAAATTCCCCTTTGCTATAAGCAAGCAGCTGGTAGTGTCTTTCTTCAGCCAGTAGCTAGACACCCAGTATGCCCTGAAGGTGCTCTACTTCAGGGCTAACCCCAATAAGAGGGACTAGCAGATATTTAATTTCAAGAACTGGTGCTTTCATACAAGTGAAAATGGATTAGCAAAATCATCTTGTCTAGAATTTCATAGACACAGGGATTTTCAGATAACACATAATGCACTAAACTCAAGAAAAGCCAATCTAGGTCTATAGTCAGCAGGAGAGTGATCACCTAGCATGGACAAGTCCTAAGTGTTACTCCTAGCACTGGAAAAAGAAAGAATCTAAGCAAGAGGAGTCCACATAGGGATAGCAAGAGAAAAATAACCCTTAATTAGCAATGAAAATGACTAAGGAACTCTAAAGTGAACTACCATGCAAATATAATTTTATCTGGCCTTACTGATTTTATATAGAAATGTGTGTGTGTGTGTGTGTGTGTGTGTACAACACATATGGTGGTTGGTCATGTTCATTCTGCCACTGGGAATCAGAGTCACTAGTAAGATTCAACCATCATAGTAACCAGGAGGTTGCTGAAAGAGAGGCTGGGTTCACCTGGGAGCCACAGGGACCTCAGGATGTCCTCTCACTCAGTCCTACCAGCACTATGACCATGATGCTCAGAGCAGATGAGCCTCACTGAGATGGAACCACACTTTTGACAGGAATGTTGGGGATGGACAAAGATTTACTGTCCCTCTGCACCAGTCACCATTCCTTGGCCAGCTGACACATCCGCTAAGCCAAGCATTCGAGACAAGTTTTCGTGTTGATCTCTCTCCCCACCCTACTTCCTTCCCACACAAGGCACTGGCTGACATGGAAACAAACACATTGCAGGTGCACCCTTCGATGGGCTAGAGTTGGAAGAATTTGTCCTCTGGGACAAATGCAGAGAGGCTAGGCTGAGTGTGGTACACATACTATGACAAATATGCTTTGTTCTCAAAGACTTTGGGTAATAGACTCTCTTAAAGCCAAGCAAAGGAAGAGGGTGGAGTCACTCTCTCATAGCTCCCGCAATAGAACCAGTACACAGCTGACCGACCGCTCAGCCTTCTCATACCAAATGCTGCCCAGATCTCCCTGAATCCATCCCCCACATCTGTGGTCATTGCACATCTTCACACGGTCTTTAGATGCCTAAGAGCTGAGAACAAGGGAACGGCCCAGGTTTAGGAGAGAATCCTCCTACTTTTCCAGGAGTACCTTGACTTTACCTGGATGCAATTCACAAAACACTGTGTGAACTTGGCATTAAAAAAAAATTATTGGTATTGTTAATTACCAAGCAACAACACAATTTGTCCACATTAGTAGTCCAGATTGCTTCCTTCTTTCTTCAAACAATTACTGCAAATCTTCCCTCTTACAGCTAATAGCACACTAGAACAGATCTTTAGGTCTATGAGTTATATCTTATCTAGGCCATTTGATACAGCATAGTAGTTTGGAGGATTGTACAAAAGTGTTCTGGAGTTTGCTTAAATTATAGCCAAGAACTTGAGAGTAAAGCCAGCCTAGATGTTTTATGGGGAAAAAAGCTCCACAAAACAGCTCCAAGATTCTATTCAATTTTGAGTAGAGAATATATAAACCAAGGGGACAATTCACTTAGGGATTTGAAAAAAAAAAACATGAATGAATGTGTTTAATCTTTGGCAAAACTGACAGATTAAAAAGAGTGGAGACATTGGGGACTAGCCAGGTCCACACCTTTGTTGGAGAGGCAAACCCTGGAAGACGACATCTGCTGGAAGAGCAAGTGTATTTCTACAATGTGAGATGTTTGATTTTGGAGCAGGACTGTCCTGTGATCCACCAAGCCTTCAAGTTTTCTCAGAATCCTGGTCTACTTGGGTCAATGACTGGAAGCTCCATGTTGTAGAATCAGTGAATGAATGCTGTTGTGTATCCGGTGCTCCAAGCAGGTCCACAGACAGTATGACATGTAGTCCCCTCCATGCCTCATCATAGGACCATTATTTCTCATTTAAATGATTTTCATCAATATGAAGTGGCTGTGGATTGAATGAGAAATATCCACCATAGGCACATGTATTTGAACACTTGATCACAAGATGGTGGCACTGTTCAGGAAGATTGTGAAGTCTTTAGGAGGTGGAACCTGGTTGGAGGAAGTGGATCACAAAGGGCATAGCCTGGCCCCATTTCCTGTTTCTGTTCTGCTTCATGAGTGTGGACGTGTTATGGCCAGCCAGCCTGTCACCAAGTTTTTTACCTGTTGCCATATCTTTCTTATTATGATAGACTCTGTTCCTCTGGACCTGTAAGCCACATTGGTTGCTTTTGTCGGGGTAGTTTATCATCACAACAGAAAAGTACCAAAGACCAAGTTTGTTCTGAACATGTTTCCATAATGAAAGGATGAAGTCTCAATAGAGATAAAAATTCAATTAAAACATAAAACTACTACACATGCAAAGATAATCTTTTAAAGAAAAGGTCTGAATTTGTAGCATTGGATATCCTGGAACTCATTACAGAGGCCAAGCTGTCCTCAAACTCATGAAGATCCATCTGCCTCTACCTCCCAAGTGCTAAGATTAAAAGTACACACTACACCTACCCCAGGGAAATTTGTTTAAGGAACTTTGAGTATGGTATTGTCAGGTCTGGATAGCTTTGCCTTAGAGAAGATAATAATTGGGCATGCTAACAGAAACCATAGAACTGGTGACATAGAAGCCAATAGCCCTTCTGATCCAAAAGTACTCCCTCTGTTCTAAAACAGTCCAACCTTCCTGCATAGGAATAACAACTAGAGTAACAGGAGACAAACTGATCTCTGGAAGATTTCAGAAGTGTGACATTCTCAATTAATGCTTCTAGAATCATCCAAGAGCACATAACACACTTTAAAACCCAAACTAGATCTCCATCAGTAGTGTCCTTGCAGAGAGACCAGCATCCCTACCTGGAAGTGCCAGCCCCTGGACCCCCAGGTGTCATGTCAGGACTCATTCTTGGTCCTCTGGGACTATCCCAGGAGAGTGAAGGGATTTTCTGCTTTCATGTTAGCAATGTATTTCATGGACAGAAAACTGGATACCACAGCACACTATGAAATCTCCAAGTGTCCTAAAGACCATTCTTGTGACATTTTGGCAAAAAATGTGGCTGCTTTTTGCCATTGTTCTTAAAATTTGCCTGAAGCTAAACTGAAAGGTTTTGGATTAATGGCTTTGGTAGAGGAGATTTTCAAGTCAGCCTAGTAATGAATAATTCTTATGTAGATCTATAATTTGAAAAGGGGGGGCAAACTAGACAAGTAGAAATACAAAGTGTACAGTTTGTGTAGAAAAGGAGCACCAGGAAGTATAATGGAGCCAAGTCCAGTGTTCAAAGAGATAAAAAGTTTAAAGAAATATCTGATCTTAATGGAATAAAAGGAGTGGTAACCTTAGGGAAAGACCCCATCGACAAATTCCAGCCTCAATAATCAACAGAATTTGACAGCATCAGTCATGTGGTTCTTTAGGATCAAGAACATAAGAAAGGGGTTGCAGACTCTCCCTTCTGTGCTAAGAAAGGTCATCGAGGGCAGGTGCATTTCAGAGGTGCTCCTGCTTGGAGGAAGCTGTGAGAATGAATCCTGGATTTTGTTGGAGATCCCAAGATAATGGAGATCCCAGAGTCTTGAGATATCTGCTAAGGGAAGCTGCTAATGGAGTGTAGAACTAGCTCAAGAGAAAGGAATGTGTTGTAGTCAACAAAGCTAGAAAGAGATGTTCTGAAGAGTACTTTGAAATCAGACTGGAGATGCAAAATTTGGAGTTTTCTTATTGGTTTTCAGTTCTGCCTGGGTCTTGTGTTTCCCCAGTATGCTCCACTTCTCCCTTTTTGGGATGGCAATTTATATTCTGTGCCATTGTATTTTGGAAGTATATGGTGATCTGCTCTTTGAATTTAGAGGGTTTAGTAAGTAAGAGATTGCTATGAGTCTCAAAAAAGACTTTTAACTTTGGCTTTGACTACAAAACTCTGGGGAACAGGGGGTGGAACATGGTGGCCTAAGTAAGAATGGCCCCCACACAGGCTCCTATAGGTGTGACCTTGTTGGAGAAGGTATAGTCTTGGAAGAAGTCTGTCACTGGGCGGGGGGGGGGGATTTAAAGTTTCAAAATCCCATGCCAAGCCCAGTCCCTCTCTTCCTGTTGCCTGTTGATTTAGATGTAGAACTCTCTCTAGTACTATGTCTACTGACATGGTATCATGCTCAATACCATGATGACAATGGATTAAACCTCTAAAACTGTAAGCCAGCCCCCAATTAGATCCTTCTTTTTTATAAGAGTTGCCTTGATCATGGTGTCTCTTTACAGCAATAGAACACTAAGACACATTGACAGTAAGGAAATGGCTGGGAACTCAATACATAGCAATGAAAAGATACTTGGAGACTCTACCTCAATCTATTTGCTTCAAGGGCAAATACAAACTTCTAATGATTCCCTGTATAACTATGTCTCCTGGTGACTCCCTGGCATTTTCAGTATGCTCAACACTAGCAAGAAAGAGGTGCTGAGCCCAAAGCCTGCATATCTCTGTAGACACTCATGGTCCCAAAGTAGCTGCAGGTTTCCCATTCATGACTGAATAAGTATCTAAATCAAAGTCAATCTAACATGCTGCTGACAGTATATGTGTGTGTGTGTGTGTGTGTGTGTGTGTGTGTGTGTGTGTGTGTGTGTGTGTGTGTGTGTGTGTGTAGTAAGTTGTTGTTACCTTTTTAACACATTTCCTCCCAAAATAATCATGCAAATGGACATGGACACCTTGAGTATCAGAGACTGTTCCTAAGTGAGATCCATGTTTAAATATGGCCTTAACTTCAGGTTAATTGTGGAGCTAGCAAGGGGTACAGCTGATGGTAGTATAACCAAATGTGTGTACCATATCTGGGTCCCCATCACTGTGCATTTTCAAATGTCCCCTTATCAAATAAAGGCACTGAGCAGACAAGATGCTAAACCTTCTAGTCCCAGAGTAAAGCCAGCTGGAATAAATTCATTCTCTCCTGACATTCTCCTGACCCTCAGGTGTAAGTAATTAGGCAGTGTGACATATTCATTGTAACAAAGCTTCTAAAAACCACAGAGGAAAGCCTATTAGAGACATTCCAAAATTGCTAGTGTTGGGAAGGCTGTGACAAGTCAGAACTATTATTTTGCAAAATGTCTGTTATATTATTGTGTTACTTATAAGATTTCTTTTGATTGCTTGAAAGGATACTCCATAGTTCTGAACAACTGCCTGGAGGTTAGAGTTCAGGGATGTCCTTAGTGTCAGGGGTTCAGTGGTCAATTAAGTGAATGGGTCGCTATAAGCCTGTCTTTAAGTTTGCATAAATAAATTTTGCCTGAAGAGCTGTTTCCAAGTGTCTGTCAAAGCACATTTTTATCTTTTACAATAAATCAAAGGGTCTTTTAGGGCTCTCCAAAGAGTTTGAGATTTCAGTGACAGACATTGTTCACTCTAGATTGTTGAATCCAGATGCCTACTATTGGAAAGGAATACCCGTGATTCAGAGGCAGGGGAGCCGGAGAAGCTATGCTGACCACAGAGGCCTGGGCCTATCCCAGCTCGGCCTTGGTCCCAGCTCTTGATACAGGTCTTCCTGCATCTCCCACAGCAGATTCCAGCATTGCCTCTCACTAGCTCCCTCAACCTTCCCAGGCATGACCAATCTGAGCTCATCCTCTCATGTCCTGAGAATCCCCTCCAGATGTTGCAGGCAGATCCTTTCCAGGTTGTTCTGGGACCCAATACTTCCTGCCCATGACCCAGATTCCTCACACCAGTCCAGGAAGCCCGTGACCCTGACAGGAACACATCTATGGAGCACTAGAATGAGGTTTAGGCCCTAGCCCAAGCTCCTGACTCATAACTTGTACTGGCTGTAACTTTCCCACATCTTTCATTGGGGCTGGGCACTCACTCATCCCATGACCCTATTGTGTAATTTAATAGAGGTATATCTCAATTTTCTTGTCTGTAAAATGGGTATAATGAGGGTACCCACTGTTAGGGATACAGATGTAATTATTTTTAAAGATATAGTTCAGAGTATCCACTACTGGGGTATAGTTAGAAGCATCTACTCCTAGAGGTGCAATAAGATGTACCCAGTGCTGTGGGGTACAGTATGTTATATATACTTTGTTAAGCATAAAGTTTAACACCCACTGCCAAGGGTACTGTGGTATTTTGAATGAGTTGTCGCTCATAATCTCAGGCATTTGAATAATTGGTCCCCAGTTGGTGGTGCTGTTTGGGGGTGCTAAGGAAGCATAGACTTGCTCAAGGAAGCATGTCACTAGAGGTGAGCTTTGAGGTTTCAAAAACCACATGCCCTTCCATGAGTGACACCTGCTGAGCTTGTGAAGATCAGGCCTGGTGTGACAGTGTGAGGCTATGTAGAAGTCCCTGGCATCTGTCACAAACTCTCTTGAAGACCTGATGTCATTGGTTCTGTCTACATATGACTAGGACACACTATTCTTCATATTTCCAAATGACAGCTCCAGGTCATTTTTATAATCTCAACACTGGTCTTTAGGGACCACAAAAGATGTACTAACTTGAGTGAGCCACATAGAAGTGCTCTTTGTGGGCTGTGGAGATGACCTATTCCATGAAACTGCTAGTGTATAAATGCAGGTGGGCTAGCCCCAGAAACCGCCAATGTGTATGTGGAGGTGAGCTAGCCCCTGAAGCCACCCATGTGTAAATGAGTGAACTAGCCCCTGAAGCCTCACCAGTGAGTAAGTGACACCCTTGTGTAAGTGCAGGTGGGCTACCAGTGTGTATGTGGAGGTGAGAAAGCCCCTGAAGCCACCAATATGTTTTTACATATCACAGAGGAAAGACCAGTATCAACTTAAATGGGCACATATTCAGCAGCAGAACTGTTTTGTTCTGACACCGTTCAGAACATCTCCAGTAATGGCCACAAGACAGACCTGCAAAGGTCTTGGCAGCCTAAAAAGTGCCTCTGGGAGCAGGGAACACTCAAAACAGCTCCTGTCATACCATACTGCCCATCACCCTACCACACTGTCTATCATTCCTTACAAAGAACAACCTGCTTGTGACCTAAAGCTCAACCACACTGTCACACTGTCAAGCTGCTACCCCAGCACCATGTCCTGAGAGCTCCAGAACCCTGGGCCCAAAAAATTACAAAATCATGAGGGTTTTCTGTTTGTTTACTTGTTTAAGTTTAAAAGTTACTATTTAGGGTTCTGCATTAAATGGAAACTCAGAAAGCATTTGCAGAGGGTAATTTTCTTTTTTAAGTGATTAAAAAAAATGAAAATAGAGGACAAGTCCAGTTTTGGCTCTGAGTCCATGCCTTAGCCTCATGTCTTGTCACTAGGGACAAAACACCTGAGAAAAGAACTTTTCCAAGGAAAGGCTTATTTCAGTTCCCGGTTTCAGAAGAATCACTCTGTGGTCCTTTGGGTGGTAGTGGGTCCATAGCAGCCAGAAAGCACAGAAAGAGATTTAAAAAGGGTCCAGGGAGATAATATACCCTTGCAAAGGCTTCTCTCCTAACAGCCCAATCATATGAACTAACCCACCTACCAGGTTAAGGATCTCATGATCCAGACACCTTTCAAAAGCCAGTCCTCTGTAACCTTAACCTTGAGCCTTCAGGACATTTTCAGATTCAGAGGAGAAATTGGCTCTGGGTTTGTTCACTCCCCTTTCTTATTCTCTGTTTCAGACATCTTGTAACCCCTTCTCTCTTCACCCTGCCCTGAGAGCTTGTGATAGCCTCACTGGTGCTTACTAGACTCAACCGTTACTGCAGCCTGGCAGAGCTGAGCTACAGACAAGAGATCTGGTCACAGGATGGGGGTTGGGGCAGAAAGACACTAAGACTGTGCACACTGGAGAAAGCCTGGGAGGCAAAGACACAGAGACAGACAGAAAGATGAGGGATGGAAGGCAGGAGAAAAGAGGAAAGAAGAGACCCCTTCTCCTGGTGTGACTTCTATAGTTAAAGAGGCTACACAACATACAGGTGTGTTTAATGCATCTCAAAGAAAAGAGAAAAAAGCAATAGAAATACAGAATGGTGACATAAATTTGAGCAGGGACATTAGTGATATTTAATTTCCTTCCTGTCTTTGGATAAAAGAAATGTGAATGGTTTCTGAGCCAGATGCCAGCAAAGTTTCTGTAGGAATATGCATAAGAGTGAATTTCATCAGAGTCTCTGTGTAGAATACATCTAACAGGAAGAATGGTTCGAGCTTTATTGTGAAGAGCACAGATATAATATTAATTTGGCAAATAAAATAACCCTAGTCGTTGCTTTAAAACTAACAGGATAATTAAGTCCGCAACAGAAACAAAATAGTAACCAGTTGCCAAAATACACCCCATCCTGTTTCTTCCCCATCTTGGCTTGTTTTAAGGCCAGCCTTCTACTTCTATCTATCTTATATTTGGAGAGTAACACTGAGCTTAACATGGCTTCTAAATAAAGTTATTAGAAACATCAAACACAATGTCCCTGCCTTTTAATTCCCTCAGTTGGAAAATTGTGACTTGAGTTAAATGTCTGGAAAGTTGGAGCATGCTCAGTGGTAGAGCCTAGGGGTAGTTGGAAGCTGGGACACACACACTGCACCCACCCCCACAACCCTATAATGGGGATCCCAGCCCCACCTTCAGTCCCTCTGAAAGATGGAACTTGCACCCTTGGGCTCCCTCATGTGGCAGATTCAGGAAACATTTGGAGCACTTTCCAAAGGGTGGAGTGCTAGGTTGGTACTGCCCAGTGTATGCACCTGGATGTCTCTGGGAGGATTGAAAGGTGGAACAGACGCCAAGAGTACAGAGAGAGAACTCACAGCTCCACCTGGATTATGTCTATGAATAGAAAGATCTGACTTTGGCAACTGTCCCCAAAAGATAAACCTTTTAAGAGTGAAGTACTGATTGGCACAACACCTATCTGTGTATCCGCTCAAGCAAGAACTTGAGCGTGTACATTCAGGTCATAACTATTGCTCACTTTCCTTACCCTCAGGGGATTTCAAAACTCTAAGCTACACAAATCCAGGACACATATTTATAGTCATCTGGTTCAGAGACGATGAGGGCAGGTGAGATATTATCTAGAAGAGCTCAGAAAGCTGAAAGAACTGTGCAGAGTGAAAAAGCAGTTTGTTATTAGTACAGGCATCTCAGTCCCAGGCACCAGAGACCATGTGGTATTACTCAGAAGGGTTAGGGGTGTGAGATATGTGTCTAGGAAGAAAATGTCCAAATGAGGAAGGTTAGCATCACAATTCACAGTTGTGAAGAGCCTCCCCTGACCACACAGCCTCAACTACAGTAGGAGTTCCCTACTTAGCAGTGCACTGCAACTTGGGGATACAATGTAGCATTTTATCATTGACCATTGTTAAATCATAGGAGCTCCAGAGGCTACAATGCTCCAAGTCTCATGAGTCTTCTTTCATGGACAGTGACTAAGCAGCAAATGGAAACCATCTGAGACTCACTATGAACATGAGTCTGGATAAGCCCACTCCAGGGGCTAAGGAAGCCCCTCAACATGAAGAAAAAGGAGCACACCACATTTTTATCATCTGAAGGATATTTCCAACCTGAAATTAGGCATCCAAGTGAAAATGCCAGCAAACAGCAATGATAAAGTATCCCTGTAACAGCTAAGTTTACCAACAAAATATAGCTAGGAGTGACCGGTTACAATCTCAGAAAGTCATTAGGAATATTAGCCAGACACCAATATCTGCCATAGTTCAAGGTTGTATTTATGATAATTAATTTTGACACTTGTCTGGTATGGATGGTCACATGTTTAAGATGGCTACTAACTGCTCTGTGAGGTCGATGGAGGAACCACTAAGGGTCATTGTCTGACAGAGCACTGAGAACTAGTGTCAGCTCCTCATGAGACGCACATGAACTCAGATAGCACTGACAGAAGACACCAGGTCCACGAAGATGGGATTGGGAACAAAGATGGTAGTCCCTACACAGTCCTGCCATCTTTCAACACTGGAATGGACAAATGGTTCACAAAGAAAAGGAAATTATGTTGATTCTCCTTGCTTGATGAGCAAAGTTTTGAAATGAAAGATTCTAACCCCCACTGAAATCAGAGTCCCTGAAAAGCTTCTGCAGGCAACCCCAGACAGGGTGTCCTGAGAGGGGGCGTTGCCAGGCATTTAATCCCAGGAAAGAGAAAGAAAACAGGTAGAATTTGGTGTTTCACCCTCTGCTTCAAAATGTAAAATGTCCTGTGCATTCACTCACTCACTTCCAAAGGCAGCAGGTCTGGCCAAAATTGTCCTGGAAAAAACCCCATGATCCATATATCTGGTTCCCTTCAATAGTAAAATTCACTTTCCTCTGCTCCCTCCTTCCTTTATCTCTCTCTCTCTCTCTCTCTCTCTCTCTCTCTCTCTCTCTCTCTCTCTCTCTCCCTCCCTCCCTCCCTCCCTCCCTCCCTCCCTTCTCTCCTTCCCTCCCTCCCTCCTTCCTCTTTAGAGCAGGGCCACTACTCCAGCCAGAGCAACAGGAATACCCTTTGCCTATTCATTTCCCTATGAAGAATGTAATGGGTACCTGAAAACAGACTTATTACCATGCTTGGGTGGGCTCTTCTCTGACACAGAAATATGGTGGATGAGTAAAACATTCATTTCACACTCTCATAAAGCTCAGGATACCACACAGACACTTCAGAGAGCAGCTTCCACACGCAGGAAGTGTCATTGCCTGGAACCCCAAACCATAAACAGATTAAAAACACAAAAATACTTCTCCTCTTTCCTTCCCCCATCATGCCAACACCAGAAAGTAAAGTAACAGCAAGGTCTCTCTTCCCCAAAGCTAACTCATGTGTGTGTGTGTGTGTGTATGTGTGTTTGTGTGTCTGTCTGTCTGTCTGCCTGTCTGTGTGTGTGCGCATACTCACCCACAGATCCGTGTGTGTGTGTGTGTGTGTGTGTGTGTGTGTGTGTGTGTGTGTGTGTGTGTGTGTGTAATTGTGTATGCAGGTGGGCATGTGTGTGGGTGGCTGAATATTCATGATTGCGTGTACAGACAGAGGTCAAAAGGTATATCAATCACCAGGTACCATTCCTCTTTGTATACTTGAGACTGGTCCACGTTGGCCTGGAGCTCACCAGGTAGGCAAGGCTGACAGGCAACAAGTGGCTGGCATAGGTCGGACTGTCTCTGGCTCTCCAGCACTGAGAATCCAAGTGCATGCTTTTTTAAAATCAAATTCAAATTCTTGTGCTTGCAAGGCAAACACTTCACTGAGTGAGCCATCTCTCCAGCCCTTAAAAGCCATATTTTAAAATGTTTAATTATAGTCTGATCCTACTCCACGAGGTTCCACATACTGCCCATGCCAGTGACAGTCATCTATGCTAACCTTGGAGGTGTTAGTTCCTTTTCCATATGGTTCCCCAGTGGCTGTTTTTGATTCAGTGAGCTCCCCAGAGCTCCAGCCAGCCTCTCTGTGGGACTCCTCCTCATAATCCCTATCCCTTTGTTCACATAGACTCTCCTCCCCATCTCTCTCTAGCTGGACCAGGAGCTCTACCTAACTGGTACCTTGGAGCCCATTCCCTACAGAGGAACACCTAACCCAGCCCTCATAGTGGGCTGAGGGAACTGAACCTACCTGAGATGGAAATACCAAACTGAACTGACCCACCTTGGGGAAAGGATGGAGGGATGGGGTGGGGGAGCTGAGGCAGGACTGGGAGGAGGGGAGAGAGGGCAAGCAGGGGATACATGGGGAAAAAATATAAATAAAAAAAGAAAAAATATTTAATTATACTTGGAAAAAAAACTTAACTACACAGATCTACATCCTCTGTTGGGTGAACTAATTGATAATTAAAACTAAGCTGCACACTAAATCATTTTCAGTTAATTTTATCTAGAATTATTTTCTAAATTATGAGTGCAGATAGAATTTCCTTCATTATTGTGAAATCTCTATTTTTATATTTTTGTTTGTTTTGCAAGACAGAGTTTCTTTGTGTAGTTTTGGCTGTCCTAGAACTCATTCTGTAGACTAAACTGGACTAAAACTCAGAGATTTGCCTGCCTCTGCCTCTGGAGTGCTGAGCTTAAGGGCATACACCACTGCACCATCATGAAATCTCTATTCCATATCAAAGTGGCTATCAGTAGAGATGACTATTATCCCATTAAGTCTGTTTACTTTTCCTTCATATCTAAGGAAAGATGCTGTAGTAAAACGCATAAATATGAGATATGCCTATGCTGAGATCTCTCCATAATTAAGATTGCTATATTGTTCTTGGTGTTATATTAAGCATCTGATGCAGAAAGCAAAAAGCATGTGTGTGAATGAAACCCACATGAGGGAAAACAGTCTGCATAGAACTCTCAGACACCAAGATAGACTCCATAAAGTAGAGGCAAGCCTAGCCTGGATATGGCCAAAGAGAAAAGAAAGAGAATTTGGTATAAAATCTTAAACATTGGGGCTGGGGTTTTACTTGTGTAGAATGTCTGTAACAATGGATAAAATCAGAGCATAATAAAGTAATAAAGTTGAAAAAGATTCAGAAAGATTTGTTAACTAAACACAGAGACACTTCCTACCTTAGGCATTCACAGCCTTGCTGCCCTGAAGCTAAAGGCACCCTAGGAATGATAATCACCTATCTACCACCTCAACAACACACTGCCATTGTTGTCAGAGTGCTGCCAACACATCTGCTAGTTTTTTGAGCTCCTCATGAAAGCATAAATGCTAGCAGGTGTGCGCACACCTGTGCAGCCAGAGAGGCACAACCAGCATAGTCCTCCTGGGGGGGGGGGGGGGGGGGCAACAGGAGGGCTTCTGAGTCCAGTTCAGAGAGAGCACCCTGGAACATGTGACAACTTCATTGCTCCTTCAGGACCAAGCCCTCATTGTCATCAACTGATAACTGGTTCTTTTATGCCAATGCTGGTGTCTTAGTCTGGAGATACCTGCTTTCTTTTCTGGTCCTTTGTGGTAGCATACTAGCAAACAATGTCCTGGAACTCAACCCTGGGGTGCACCCATCTGTGGCTCAGTTTGGATTCTTTGTTGCTATTGCCTTGATTATTGGATCTAAAAGAGAAAACACCCAAAATCTTGAGGGGGGAACTTACATGCACCTATTGTATTTTTGGTTGTTGCCAACAAACTTGTGGTCTTGATCCTTTAAAAGTGACTGTACTGCATAACTCCAGATCAGGCACAGAACAGCCCTAGTGGAGAGGCACACAATAGAATTTCTGAACTTATGGCTGACCTCCACTGGTTCTGAGTCTTCATGGTTGCTAGAGGCCACTTCTAACAATAACAGGAATCTTCCCTGTCAGTGCCAGGTTCTGGTGATAAGAGCTTAATGTCTCACCCTGCTGAGAGACCCCTCAGAACCACAGACCCAAGTGCAGGGACAGGGGGCTGACAATGAGAAGTACAGAAGCAGACTGACTCCCTTCTGAGGCTTCAGCAAGTCCAGGAGGTTAAAAAAAAAAAAAAAATTTAAAAAGTCAAAAGGCCCCAGAGGTACCAACTGACAGTCAGATGGAGGGGGAAGTGAAACTAAGAACAAGAGAACAGTGACCGGGGGGAGGGGGTTCAAATGTGTGTACCCTGTGCCAGTTTTCCCAAAAGCCACACTGTGGATATGAATATACTTGTGTTCCATCAAAGTGAAGTCGCCCTGTAACCATCTTGGTGTTGAAATTCTGGTTAATTTGGCCAGATATTATAGTATAGAGTTCGCATTTGTAATTCCTCTTTAATTCTAAAATATAAATATGAGTTGACATTTTACTCCATGCTGTTTATTTGTGTTGAATTACAACCTTTGCTTCTTGGTTTTCATCCTGGAACTATAAAACCACAGGAAAATGTATCCACGATTCTCATTTGCAGTGATTTGGCTTTAGGCCATGGAAAATTAGAATTCAATGAAACGTCAACTCATAAATATGAAACTTTTCATGTGAGCTACATTTAATATTTGATATATGCATAGATATTCAAATTTTAAAGACACACAATTAGTGGCAAAACCCTGCTCCCTACCTGACCACACATAAAGATGTCCATTTCATCTCTTGTAAATGAGATTTCAATTTCCTTCTCTAGCTTCTAAGTTATAATGGAATTTGCTCATTGTAAGCTTGTGCTTGTACCTATGGAATCCTGTAGCTTTTAATATTAATTTTTAGCCTATAAACATTACCTTTTCCCTTTAACCTCACAAGCCACAGCCAGCCTTTATGGCCCTCCCCATCTTTTTTTAAACCCCTGAGCCACAGTAACTCACATGCGTCCAGGCTCTCCTACATGTCTTAACAGGCTTGAAGTTATTTATGATCCTCATTTCAAATCAAAACTAAATGTTTGGGTTTAGACATCATGTAAATGATGTTGTCTTTAGTCCCGTGCTCCTCCTTCAGAACCTGTGAGTCTGTCTTATGTCTTCTCTGGAGAATGAACATCTTCTCTATAGTTAAAATGTGCGGCCAGATGAGGAAGGAGAAATGTGAACTTTGTTGAATATCCAGACTGAGGGATGAAGTATTTCACTAATTTTACTTGGAATATAATAAAACCCCAGAGCCAGATATTGGGGAAAAGCTGAAATAACAGAGAGAAGAAACAGACCACAGTCAATTATCGCCCAGCCAACTCCTCAGGATGAACAGGGTAGGTCCTTTCTCCAAGAGTTCTCAGAGTGACTGGGTACACAGACAAAAGGGCTGAAATTTGGCCTTCTCCTCCTCATCCCCCACCCTCATGCCCAGATATTTTATTTCCTGGTTCAACCTTCCTAGTGCTAGGATTAAAGGTGTGTACTACCACTACTGGCTTTGTTCAGCCTTGAACTCGTGAAGATCCAAAGGATCTCTGTCTCCCAAGTGCTGGGATTAAAGATGTGGGTCACCACTTTGTAACCTTCACAGCTTGACTGTGGGTGACTCTGTCCTCTGATACTCCAAACCATTTTGATTAAATATATAATATGTCACCACAATAAAGTGTCATAGCAGTATGGTCCATACACCCCACTCTACCATCCCTCAAGTGCAGAAAGAGACAGGGCAATCAACAGTGGCGATCATGAACTGACCATTGACAATGCTCTTCTGAATCCACACATGCAAATGTTGTCTTCCCACTTTCCTTCCCTCCAAAAACCCAAGTTGAAGTTACAAAGTACACAGCAGAATTGCTGCTGCTTACTGGAAAAACACCACTGTCTGTGCACAAACAGGCCATGAGGGAAATCTACAGCCGTTTCTGTCTGTCCATGTACACTTCCTCCCCAAGAACTGAATCAGTTTACCCATTTCTAGAAGAAATGGACAGGACAAAAAGCGGCAGAGAGCATGTTCTTCCCATCTGCCTGGACAGCCCACATACAATTTGTCTCAACTATACCAGGCAAGAGAGATCTATTCCAATAGCACCAAAATCCAAATACTCCTTAACATATGTGAGCTGGTGGCTATAGTTTCTGAAACTCAGTCCCTTGTATAAGATCAGAAATGAATCAAGAAACAAACAAACAAAAAAAAAAAAAAAAAAAAAAAAAAAAAAAAAAAAACTGGCTCTCACACATCCCCCATGAACTGTGAGTTCCACACACCCCCTTGCAGTCTGAGAGTGCCACACACTATTATGAACTGTGAGTCCCATGCACTCCTGTTGACTGAGAGTTTCAGGTACCTGCATGAATTGAGTTCTATACACTTCAATGAACTGAGTCCTATTCAGTCCTGCAGACTGTCATTTACTAGAGGCAGAATGTTAACCATCTACAGGGGAGGCTGTTCTTTAGGTTAGGCCTCAGGAACCCAAACAAACAGAAGGTAACTTGAAAAGAGATTAGCACCACATTAAAATCCAGAACATCTCATGTTTCCCAGTGGCTGAACACTCAAACTTCAATTATATCTCAATTATTTCCTATTGCAACCGAAGTCTTAATTTCTAGATTGGGGATGAGGGGAGAAGAGTTATGACAATAACTTACAGCTTTAACTATTTCTCCTAGATGCAAAAACAAACAAACAAAAAACAGCATTTTATGTGTTAATGTAATTTTAAGACAAAGTGTTCTTGGGGAGCAGAGTAAATGGGACACTTCCTGTATGGTGTTAAGACAAACTTCCAACTCCAGTAAATGGACCCCACAAGCCACTGCTGGCACCACGGAGCCCAGGAAGCCCTAGCAACAGTATAAGGAGGCAAAGGAGGAGAGCTTGAAAGCAGGAAGTTTTCAGAGCGGGCTGAACAACAGGACGAAAAGCTGCTAAATTTTAGACAGTCCTCAGTTCTCATTGCCCATCTAACGAGGGGGAGGGGGAATGTCTAAGTGGTTCTTTCAAAAATTGTGTAGTAACTGCAGGCAGCTACTGCCTGGAGCTCACAAAGATAGTGCTAAGATCTCCTTTTGAGAATTGGTCTGTTTCCCTGTGGACTTTAATTTACTGAATGTGTGTGTGTGTGTGTGTGTGTGTGTGTGTGTGTTTGCGCGCGCGCACACTCTGTATATACATGCACATCTATCTACACATCACACATCCAAATATGAATGCATTCATGCAGTCTTCAGGCTTCTTTCTGAGTAGGAAAAGATTGAGTGGGTGAAAATTCCCTCCAGTTTCAAGCTATGGTTCTAATCTATCAGTCACCCACGAGACACAAGGCAGGGCCCTAGGACTGCTCCAGAAGAATTTTAGGTATGAACAATGAACTCACTCAATCTTCTCTCTTCAGACTGCTGAAAAACAGAGAGAAAGAAAAAGCAACAGACTGGCCAACTTGCTTAGCTTTTGCAAAGAGCCTCAGCTCATGGAAGAGCCCTGGTTTTCCATAGGATAAACACTCTCCCCAGAGTACTGGCCACTGTAACACTCCTCTCCACGGGAGCCTGCTCACCACCTTAGTGTTTTCTCAAGCACTTGTTCAAAAACACATTTAAGTGGAATGCTTTCTTTCGTTTCTGCAGATTGCATTAATTATGGACTTGGTAGTGCGCAGGCCACACAAGGACTGCTCGCTGGTATCTGCAGACACCAGCCTGGCTGATTGACCGCAGTTATGTTAGCCCGAGGTGGACCCGCTCGGCCCCCATCCACACAGAGTGGCTTCTGGCACCTCACCTCTGGTCTTGGCGTAACCAGTATTGCAGCTAAGATAGACAAACTTATAGCGGTCAACCGCAGTGCCACACGCGCCCGGGAGCGCGCCCTGGCGCGCACAGCATCCTGAGCCACTGAGAAGCGGACCCACGAGACCAAGGACGCTCCTCGGTACCGCAGATTGCTCCTCCTCTATGAGTCTTCAACAAAAGAAAGATAGTCTTTAATTCAGTATCACATTTGCTTCTTCCTCGGCTCAATTAAGGGGCTCCTTACGACGTTCTGCCAAAGTGGAGCCCTTGGGCTGTGGCTCCCTTTTCCCCCCAAAGGGGGAAGAGTGGGTCCTCGTGGCGCCCAAACTGAAAACCTTGTGCTTCCTAACCCAAGCTGGGTCAGCGTTGGCAAGATGGGTGCCCAGTTACCGTGAGTTCGTCCTGACCTGAGACAGCTGCGACATCGGTTGCCCAGACACTCGTTCCTGTGCTCCTCCATTCCCACCCAAAGTGGGGGACTCTGGACATTGCCGCGTGCCAACTTCCTTCTATCCTGGGCTGGTAGGACCCGCAGCCCTTCACATTCGAGTAGCTATCGATCCTGGACAAATATGCCATAGGGACTCTCCCGAACCCACCTGTTGGAGCTCACTAGGCCACCTGTTCCCGGAGCCATGTCTCAGGAGAGCTTGGGTTCTGAGCGAGGAACGAGATGGGAGGGGGTTGCGGCTGGGTGCGGCTAGGGACTTACCGTCAGCGCCGAAAACTTCTGTGCCGGCACAGGAGACAGCAGCGCGGCGAGCAGCGGCAGCCAGCATAGCTGCGACGGCAGCATGGTGACGCTAGAGGGGACCAAGCGAGGTAGGCGCTCCACGCGCTGCGTCCTGGCACGCGGCGGAGATCTAGTGTGCGAGTGCGCAGGCGGGCGGGCCAGCTAGAGCTGCTCGGAGGTCCTGCGGCCGCCGTTGAAGAGCACACGGCCCCTCCAGACGCGCTCCGGCCCGCGCTCCTCGAACTCTGCAGCTGCCCCTAGTGCTGTCAAATATCCCTAGCTTCCCGGATCCACCCCTCCCACCCTCTCCGCCCTCCCGCCCGCAGATCTCCTCCCTCGGCCCCACCTCCCTCGGCCACAGCGCCCGCGCAGGGGCCGCCCGGCGCACAGGGCTGCGAAGGAGAAGGCAAGGGCTACCAGGCCACGGCAAATTCCTCTTGGTGCTGCTTGCACACTTCCTTCAAGCACACACAAGGGCACACCTAGTAGGCCAGCACACTCACGCAGACTCCCAAAGATGCACTGAGCCCCGCCCTCCTGCCCTGGGGTGCCTTCTATCCTTGCCTTGGCGGGTCCTCTCTGCACCGCCCGCTCTCCTGAGGCTTTGCATTCAAGAAAATGCAGCTCTCTGAGATGCTGGCTGGTCATTGGCTCTGAAGTAAAGCCTCTGAGAGCACCGCAAAAACCTGCAGCTTTCCTCAGGTTAACCTTGGGGATGAGAGGAGTCTTGAGACAAATCTGCGAGACTTATGACTTCCTTTACTTGGACAAACTTAGGGGAAAGTGAGCACACACATTGATGTAGCCTCTCTAAACAGCTTGGGTATTTCAGGTGTTCTCAAAAAGCCTAGTTAAGCAGGCTGTTGACTGTGATGGAAACCAGAGGATTTTGCACACCAGCTTCTGCAAAAGGACAGAATTGCTAAAATAATTTAACCTTGGCTGGTAGCTTCACAGGAAAAGGCCCTAACTACCTCACACAGAAAGCAAACCAGGAAGACTTTTGAGAACAAAGAATCAATTGACTTGTCAAGGGCTCGCTGTAGGGAGCAAAACAGCAAACTCACCTCTGACTTGTCTCTCCTCTGAGCTCTGAGACTTATTGGAAAGCAGCTACCTTGCCCTGGCTTGTGTGTTAGGTCCTCTGGAGAGAGCAGCACTGGAGCCATGGAAGGGTGGCAATGTAGAATGAGTTCCTCCAAGCAAAACTGTCCCAGCTTCATCAGATCAGCTGTGCCTACTTTACAGAGGTTACCAAGGGTGAACCTGTGGACTGTTTGCTTTCTCTCCATGGAGAGAATGGGAAGTGTCACCAGACCCTCACCTGAGATTCCAGTTGCTTATCCCAAGATGTTTTATGCAATTGTCCCTAATGGCACTTGGCTTTAGGGCTTCAGGAAGGGCTGGTAAAAATACATTGAGAGGAGCTGTGTCTATGTGGGTCCAGGAAAGCCATCACCCAAACTGTTTGAAGAATTTTTAGTATGGCTACTTTGAGGTCAATCACATTCCTACTAGTAAATCCTGACACATGCATGCCATGTAGGTGAGTCCAATAAACTCATTATTTCCCCAAGTTTAACTTTGGCAAAATCACAGTTCGGTTTGCCATTGGGCTCTTATGAAGAGGGATAAAAAAAATTTTTTCTGCAGGAAAGGAATTTTCACAGCACATGGGGAAAAAGACTCTTCTGGAGACAGCTAGTAGAAGTCTTTAAACGCCAATCTATCGATTATTTCACATCCTTGCTACATGGGGGATGTAGGGGAACACTATGCCAAAATTCTTAAGGTTCAGAAGTTGAAGGTCAGGCTTGACTGAGTAAGCAAATCACAGAAACATTTAGGTGAAAATGAGATAAATGCACTTCTAACTTCTACAACCATCCAAAGAAAGTCCACATGCAAGAAGCATTTGGTACAGAACATTTTCCTTTTACCTTTTGGCTCAAGGGCGAACATTATTGGCTGACAAGTCTGAGCTCTTCTTCAGATGCAGAGTCTGAAATAGCTCTTTGACTACCCTCTTCTGTTGTGCATGCTTAATTTGCTCCCATTTTACAGATGGGAAACAAAAGAAATGGCCTCATGTCCTAGCCAGCCACAAAATCAGGGGCAGAGTCCAGATGTCCTAACTTGGAAGTCAGGCAAGTCTATTCACATCCCCAGGAGATGTGAATGGCAGAAGGAAACTCTTTGGCTTTCACTGCCTTGAATCCTTGAATCTCAACACATCTTTCATGTGTCTTCCAGGATTCCAGAAAGATCAGTGAAACAACTTGCTTTTCCAAGACACTGACAGATGAGGCAGGTTGGAGCCTTCAGAGACCTTTTAACATTTGGAGGCACTCAAGTGGACTGAAGGCCAAGTTCTGTTTTCTCATAGATGCTAGAAATGGAATTTGGAGAGGTAGCCTGTTCCCATTGTGTTAAAAAAAATTAGAATGTTTATTAAAACCACTAAGAGATGGTTATGAGTGTCAGCTACTTCCTTCAAAGTTATGACAGAAAGTTGTGAAGGAAATCTTCCTGAAGGAAAAATTATTTCACCCATCTCTTTAGTAGGCTTAAGATAAGCCTGCCTTCCTAAGGGTGGTCCCTTGGCCAGGTGAATGGGGCAGCCTGGGACAGAGCATCTGTTCTCTTGACCAGAAATTTTCCCTTGATGGGTCTTCATTGCTTGTCTAACACATGGGTAGCCTGAGGTCTCACATCCATACCTAACCTTAAAACCAGGTCCTTCAACTATAGACCCTGCTTGTTAGAGTATGTGAGTAGACCTTGACTGAGATGATCATATTTCAATGATTCTGGGAAGAGAATCCTGTTGTGGGACTATGCTTTTATACACTGTAAATATTTGTTACTTTTATTGGTTTAATAAAATACTGATTGGTCAAACAGCTAGACAGGAAGTAGAGGTGCAGCAACCAGTCTAGAATAATTCTGGGAAGTACAAGAGCAGACAACAGTGAGATGCAGAGGAAGCAGGATGAGAACGCTGCTCTGAGAAAAGGTACTGAGCTGCGTGGTTAAACATAAATAGGAATATGGGTTAACTGAAAGTATAAGAGTTAGCAAGTAATAAGCCTGAGCCATAGACCTAACAGCTTGTAATTAATATATGCCTCTGAATGATTATTTTATGAGCAGCCATGGCACTGCAGTGCTGTGGGAGTATGTTCTGGTACATTGTAAATATTTACAATTACAATTACTGATTTAATAAAAAGCTGATTGGCCAGAGGCAGACAGGAAGTGTGGGTGGGGCTACCAGACTAAGAAAATTCTGGGAACAGAAAGAGCAGAGCAGAGATGCCAGAGAGACGCCAAAAAGACACCACAATGAGACGCCAGCAGACACAGAGAAAAGAAGTTGAAATGCTGCTCTGAGGAAAGGTTATCAAGCTGTTAGTTTAAGAGCAAAAGCTAGCTAGCAATATACCACGCTGATCAGCATAAAATTAATACAAGCATTGGTATGTTTCTGTGGGACAGTGGGGTCAGAACCTCAGGGCGAGGCCGGGAAAGGCCAGGCCAGAAACATAATACTACACTGCAGGTGGGAAGATTCCTCCAGAATCTGACCCCAGATGGGTCAGAAAATTTCTGACTACAGAATCCTGGTTGGGAAAGCTGTCATTGCAGGACAAAGTGGACAATGTTACCATGCTGAGGTAGGAAATACTGTGTACTGATGCTGGGTATCTACTCTTGGCTGGAGTTAGGGCCACTGCTCTAGTTTTGTGAATGTACCAGAGTTTGGATGTGTCTTTTGTTAAATCATGTAAACAAGCCTTTTTGTCCTTCACATGACATATTTCATGTCAACACTTCCCATCACTTTTACAGAAACAGCTCATGATCAATTGGAATGTGTTGGCTGCACATGCACATTAGCTAAGTCATTCCCATAGGAACTCTGAGAGTAGTAATCTTCTGTCAACAATGATAATGAACAATAATAATGCCCAGATCCACACACTGGCAGCATAGAAGCAGACCCTAACTTGGTCTCACCTCAATAGTATCTTCTTATGTTCAGAATCTCCAGATTTTGAAGGGTCTAAAAAAGACCCGGTCTTGAAATGTTTCATTCTTAAGATTCGAAGTCATGAAGTCCTTTGAGGGATGGTGGAAACTATAGCCATTTTGCCCAGAAAAACATGTGGACATGCACACATGGGCACACACTCACTGACTCATTCTTTTGCATATTGTTCGAGGTCTACCTCAAAAGAAACAAAAGCATTTTGTGGTTGTTTCTGAATTATTGATGATTCTTCAGCTCCAGTACAGTAACGTTTCCAAACAAAGTTGTGTCTCACAAAGCCACAGGCAGAATCACCACCTTCCTAGAGAGACACATCCATGTAGCACTGGTAACAGATGTCAAGGCCTAAAGAGAGGACACAGTCCTGGGAAGGTGGATCTTATTGAATGCCCAAAAATACCCTGTAAAGACTGCTGTACATACTCAGGCTCCATGAAAGATCTGCCTTTCCACTCCTGGCACAGCCAGCCTCTTTCAGGGTTTGACACTTGAAGAATATGTCAGCTTCAGGGTTAGGGAAATCTGCCAACACCATGTGCAGGTCTATTCACGGGAGCAGGAGGAAAGCTGAGTGAAGTCAGCCTCCTCCAAACTCACAAGTCCTAGACCACCTCAGGACTGGCTCTTCTTGTTACCCCAGCCTAAACAATCTTGGGTTCAGCCCTCCTTGTCACCCTAGTCTTCAATCTACACTACCTCAGAATCTTTGTCAGCCCAGCCTAAACCATTTCAGCAGAGGAAGATCAGCCCTCCCTGTGAACTGACCTAGACTACCTTAGGCCCTCTTCGTCAACCAAGTCTATTTCACCATCTGAGGACAAGCCCTCCCTGTCAAGCCAGCCTAGGGAGTCTCTTTTTCCTTTATTCATAGGGGACATACCTCCAGAAGGGGTGGGGGGAGTTTTTAAATTGTGAGAGAAATATGGCTTGCCAGGAGTCCTCTAGGGCAGTGTGGACCACACAGAGTTTATATGGACAGAACACAGCGTAAGAAGATACTCTATTAAAAAGAGTTCTCCATTAACCCCCGGTGAGTCCTGCCTCCCCTCAGCTCTCCCTGACCCAGCTGCAGTACAGCAGAATTCCACACACCCTCCAGGCCTTAATTCTTAATTCCTTCCTCTTCTCTGAGCATTAACTCTATGTATTTCATACAAATAGCCTCATACCTAAGAGCCTAGCAGTGGGGGCCCATGATATGAGAAATCCCCCACACGCACCACTGCTGTGTGTCCCCTAGACAACATATCCTTATGCAGCTGTACTTCATCAGCTGGCTCTGATTTATCTTTAGAGCCAAGCATCCTCTCGGTGCCTCCAGCCTGGAGAAGCCAAAACCTGTTTGGTCCTGACTAATCTCCAACCTTCATAGCGTTTTTTGTCCCTAGAAAATCACACCTAAAGAGATCCAGCTGTGTGATTTGAAGTTCTGCATGCTCAAAGGAGACTACATTTCTTCTCACAATCCTGTGAGGTAGTTTAGCCTAGAGAGCACTCAGACCAGAGAAGCTCAAGAAGGGAAGACAGAAAGACAGTTTTCTGTTATCTTACAAAGTTGTTGGCTTTTCTTATGTACCTAGTAGCTGCTGCATGTCCTGGGCTCACACAACATGTGGGGAGGAGTAGTGCAGATCCAAGCGTAGATGTACCAGGAGAGTGGCACAGCACTGGTCTGCTACCTCTTGCTTCACCCCCCTGGGTAAGTGTCTTGTTTGTTCAACCTCCTCCTCCATAACCTGAATTACTCACTCTTTCATATCTGCTAACATCTTCGGTTAAACACCAACACGGATGCTGATGCTGACCCTTGTCACTCTGGCAGAGCAAGTCATACACTTTGGGTGCTCATACAACACCTGTTTTAAAACTTCCAGAGGGTCTCCATGGAGATGCATCTGGACTTTCTGGGAGTAAATGGAGTTGTGACTTTGGACTACATTAATCATTTGAACAGTTGTGCACAGTTCAAGACACCAAAGGGACCCTCACATTGATGGAGCAATATCTAAACAATATTTTAGATATACTCATTGTCTAATGAGCAGCAGGACTATCCCAGGGTTTCCACAAGGCCTTGATCCTCTAAGTGGACGTGTCTTGGAATAATGGTCAGTGGGAAAGTACAGTTGGAATCATCTATCTTTAAAAAAGAGTCTTGAAGTTTATTGGTTAATATGGGTGATTAGAATTATCAGAAGTAGTCTGGTGTGGCAGCCCACACCTGTAATCCCAGCACTCTGCAGGCAGAGGCAGGCAGAGGCAGGCAGAGGCAGGCAGAGGCAGGCAGAGGCAGGCAGAGGCAGGCAGAGGCAGGCAGAGGCAGGCAGAGGCAGAGGCAGGCAGAGGCAGGCAGAGGCAGGCAGAGGCAGAGGCAGGCAGAGGCAGGCAGAGGCAGAGGCAGGCAGAGGCAGGCAGAGGCAGGCAGAGGCAGGCAGAGGCAGGCAGAGGCAGGCAGAGGCAGAGGCAGGCAGAGGCAGGCAGAGGCAGAGGCAGGCAGAGGCAGAGGCAGGCAGAGGCAGGCAGAGGCAGGCAGAGGCAGGCAGAGGCAGGCAGAGGCAGGCAGAGGCAGAGGCAGGCAGAGGCAGAGGCAGGCAGAGGCAGAGGCAGGCAGAGGCAGGCAGAGGCAGGCAGAGGCAGGCAGAGGCAGGCAGAGGCAGGCAGAGGCAGAGGCAGGCAGAGGCAGAGGCAGGCAGAGGCAGAGGCAGGCAGAGGCAGGCAGAGGCAGGCAGAGGCAGAGGCAGGCAGAGGCAGAGGCAGGCAGAGGCAGGCAGAGGCAGGCAGAGGCAGGCAGAGGCAGGCAGAGGCAGGCAGATCTCTATGAGTTTAAAGCCAACCTGGTCTTCAAAGTAAGTTCCAGGAAACCCAGGGCTACACGGAGAAACCTTGTCTCGGGTGAAAAAGAAGAGGAGGAGGGTGAGGAAGATTTTAATTATGATCATTAGATTTTCTAAGTGTTATTTTAAGAATTTTCAAGTTTGTAAGAACATTTCACATTTATTTTTTAGCAATAAACTATTAGAATTTACACAATACTATTATGAGGAAGTATAATATTTAATCTGCAACTATAAAAAATGTATAATTAGCTTATGACACAGCATTCTCTTACAAATAAACATCATTTAGGGCCATCCCCACCTTGTGGATTTTAGAACATGGGGGATGAGCTGTAGAAAGGAGTTGCCCTTATTCTCCAGGCATAACAACCTTCAGGACAGAAGCCCCAAGGACCCAGATGTGGGAATTCCACTTAATGGAGAGTAGAACCTTCTGCTGTAGGACCTTTGAATGGAAAGACACACAGTGAGAGAGGGAATAGGTGAGAGCTAGGGATAGATCTACCCATCTGCATGTCATTTCCTCAAAAATGAAGAGGTATCAGGATCTCCAGCCTCTTGAAGATGTTCCCAGAGCCTCTGTGCCATGTACCTCACGGCACAGCACAGGAGGGATGTTACCCTCATCTTTCTCCCCAGTTAACATAGAAGGCAGGACACAAAGATGAAAGAGAGGAGGAGGCCTAATCAGTACCAAAATGAGGCATCGGAGAAAGAATGGGCAAGGAAGTAAGTAGGAGGGATAAACAGACTGAGGACTTACTTACCACCTTGCTCTCTCATCAACCTTTATAATTTTGTAGCTGCACTCTAAATACTTATCCTAAATCTGCAGAAAATGTAGCTCTCACTTTTCATTAATGAAGCTATTGTGGAATATTATTTTTAAGATGTGTTGCATCTGTCTAAACGTGCAAAGATATATTGCATTTTTTTATGTTGCGTTTGTTTAACTCTGTGAAGCTGTGCTACTTTGTCTGTCTAAAACACCTGACTGGTCTAATAAAGAGATGAATGGCCAATAGCCAGGGAGGAGAAAGAGTAAGCAGGGGCTGGCAGTCAAAGAGAATAAATATGAGAGATCTGGGAAGAGAAAGAAAGGATCAAGGAAAGAAGGGGATAGTCACCCATGCTGACACTGAATAAAAAGGAAAGAAAAGTATACAGAGATAAAGAAAGATAAAATCCCAGAGGCAAAAGGTAGATGGGATTATTAAGTTAAGAAAAGCTGGCATAAAATTAGCCAAGCTAAGGCCAAGCATTTCATAAGAAAGAATAAGTCTCCATGTCTGTGACTTATTTGGAAGCTGGGTGCCACCCCCAAAAGGAGCCCAAAGAGTAAAAAATAAAAATAACCAATGACATGAACTTCTTTTTTGCATCAGGAGACCATTACAAAAAGCCACAACTAGTCAAGATGCAGACTTGGTGCCCAGTCCAAGTTGATACATCTACAGCACAGCTCCTTGACCTCAGGAAACATCACAGAAGAGGGGCAGAAATACTGCCAGAGAACCAGGAAACCAGCTGTGGGACTGTGCTTTCTAGCTATGATGGTGTATTGGTTACTTTCCTATACCATGACCAAGACAATTTAAAGAAGGAACAGTATATTTTGGTGTAGGGGATTATGTTGTTCCATTGTAAATAATTGTCCCTGCCTATGAATTTAATAAAAAGCGCTGATTGGCCAAAGGCAGACAGGAAGTGTGGGTGGGACTACCAGACTAAGAAGACTCTAGAAACAGGTGGAACAGAGCAGAATGCCAGAGAGAATCCAGAAGAAGCAGAGGACAACTATGCTGCTCTGAGAAAAGGTACCGAGCCCCATGGCTGAACAAGATAAGAGTCATGGGTTAGATGAAGGGTAGAGAGTTAGCAAGTTATATGTCTGGGCCTTAGGCTGATCAGCCTAAAATTAATGTAAGCATCTGTGTGTCTCTGTGGGTCTGTGGGTCTGCAGGCCTAAACCATGAGGCTAGGCCCGAAAGTCCACAACAGAAACCTCATACTACATTTTGGGCCTTACAGTTTTGGAGGATTGATTCCACAACCATCATGGCTGGAACATGGTAAACATGCAGGCATGGTACTAGAGCAACAGTGAGAGCTTATGTGTTATGATAACAACCATGAGACAGAGAGAACTGGAATGGTGAGGGCTTTTGAAACCTCAAAGCCTACCCCCAGTAACAGACCTCTTCCAACAAAGACACATCTCCCAATCAGTCCCAAACAATTTCACTAACTGGGGACCAAATATTCAAACATATGAGCCTACGGAGTGGACCCATTCTCATTCAAATTACCACAGACAGGGAATATATATCCATAAAATCTTAATAACATGGCTGCTTAAACATCATCTGAACAATTCCAATAACAGTTGACATCCCAACCTGGAAGAGGGAAATATCATATGGTCTGATCTCTAGATGAAGTCAATAACTCCTGAAAGAGGGGAAATGAGTCTTCCCCTGATTTGAGTGCCTGATTAGTTGTCCAATACCAAGTGTGTAGGCCTCATGGAGGCAACATTAACTTACTCAGGAGGTTGTACTTATTTCTTTGTTCATCTTTTATAGATAGATAGATAGATAGATAGATAGATAGATAGATAGATAGATAGATAGATGATAGATAGATAGATAGATGATAGATAGATAGATAGATAGATAGATGATAGATAGGTAGATAGATAGATAGATAGATGATAGATAGATAGATAGACAATAGATAGATAGATAGATAGATAGATAGATAGATAGATAGATAGATAGACAATATAGATAGATAGATAGATAGATAGATAGATAGATAGATAGATAGATAGATAGATAGATAGATGATAGATAGATGATAGGTAGGTAGGTAGATAGATAGATAGATGATAGGTAGGTAGGTAGGTAGGTAGATAGATAGATAGATAGATAGATAGATAGATGATAGATAGATAGATGATAGGTAGGTAGGTAAGTAGGTAGATAGATAGATAGATAGATAGATAGATAGATAGATAGATAGATAGATAGATATGTAGTAACAATGAAAAAGAGAGGAAGGAGCTGGAGGTACATGGGAAGAGTAGGAAGAAGAAAAGGAAGAAGGACCGTGACATAATTCTATTTAATTAGATTTTTAAAATTTACATTAAGAAGAGAACCCTTGGATTGGACTGCTCTAGACAGTGACATTTTCTTAACTTTAAAATGAAATGGATGGGTCCAGCTAGATGGCTCAGCATATAAAGGTGCTTGTCACCAACCATCTGAATTTGATCCCTGAGACACACGTGGTAGAGTGAGAAGAACTGGCTTCTACAAATTGTCCTCTGATCTCCACACTTCTGCCATGGCAGGCACATGCATATTCCTATACACTTAAACACAAAATAAATGTTTAGAACATTCTTATTAAAATGAAATAGACTGATAAGTCAAAATGCTCTGTTCTCCTGGTTCATCCGCTGTCCCTATAGATCTGTGGAACTAGACAAATAGCTACAAGAAACATTTCCTCTGATAGGAACAAACAGAAATGTAGAGAAAGATACCTCATTTCTGGTGAGCCAGCTGGCAGAGCAGTCACTCCAGACTCAACTTGGAAGTCATGAGGCTCCATCGCCCCATGCATTAAGCACTTTGTGTTCTATTTCCACTGAGCACCAAGCGACAAGTGGCTAGACTCAACTGCTGCCTAAGTATAGTATTTTTCTTTCTCTACTTTGTAATGAGCTTCCCTAGCTTTTACCTGTAACCTTTTTAAACCTGGAAATTCTGAGTGGGGTGTCCCAGGAGCTTTACCCATACTCATCAGAACACCTGGGGTCAGAGCAACCCTGTGCTTCAGCAAACATTGTATAGCTATCAGCTCAAACTTCAGTAATTAGAATCAAACAGCCTAACTTCATGTGCTGTGGTGAATAAGGTGGATACTGCTTAGCTGGCTACCTTGGCCAGCAACAGAGGCTGTAGGAATGCTGCCCTCTGGGTTTGGGTATCATTGTGGACCTGCCTGGAGGTTAGAGGGCTTTCACATGCTTTGTCCCCTATAGTCCATTATCCCAGGCTGGACGTGAGTCCATGAATGTTCTTAGCAAAAGGACAGACGCCTAGCTGCCCTAGCGTTGTAGCCCAGTAGTGCCTAGCCTGACTACAAGCTGCTCTTTGCTCGGTTTCCATGCCCAGGTTCCTAAGACCTGATGCACTAGCTCTGGCTGAACTACTCATAAGCCCAACTTATCTCTGGAAGTCCTGGCTTAGAAGCCAAGGCTCTATGGGTGGCCTCCAACTCAGAGAAGATGAGCTTTCTTTCTCAGGGTCCTCTTCCTTGTTCTAGAGCTTAGAGTGTTTGTGAGCTCATTCATTTCTTCTACTCTATTGAGCACACATACATGCACACACACACATGCATACACACTCACATACCCCACACACTCATACACACACACACATACACGTGCATGCAGACACACACTAACACACACACACAAACCACACACACACACTCTCACACACGGACACACACACATGGACATACTAGCACACACACACAAACCACACACACACACTCTCACACACGGACACACACACATGGACATACTAACATACACACACAAACCACACACACACACACACACTCTCACACACGGACACACACATGGACACTCACACACACATACACACACACACACACACACACACACACACACACACACACACACATCACCCAACTCCACTTGATGCCTTGTAGTTCCAGGTGTGCACCTGGCTCTTGGATGTATAACAGATACCAATTCATCAGAAGAGACTTGAGAACACAGACGATTCCTACCTGAGATAAATTAAAACAAACAAACAAACAAACACTCCATAGCACAGGTTGACTCATGTCTAGATTTACATTTCTCTCTGTGTTTTAGGTTTCTGGCCCTTGACGTCTGGCTGCACCCCAACTCAGAGGGGCCTGCTTGTCTGTCAGTGCCTCTGCAGAAAAATGCTGACCTGGCATGAGGGCCTCACCTTCCATTTGTTCTCTGGTCGTTTAGATACTCTTTAAACTTAAGACCTGGATAGATTTCCCCTAAACTTGACTTTCAGAAAACCTTTCTCCCTGACATCTCTGCTATAGGCACAGACTTCATGCCAGACCACTCAGATCAACACCCACCCCAACCCTCCTCTTTTGCTATTTTGTCACAGTCTGCCCCAAGCACCTATGTATCTTCTTTGAGCTCTAGGTTCCTGCATAGATACAAGGCCGGGGTGTGCCTACCACCTGGCATATTCTTTGGCATGCATTCAATCTCTCAGGTTGCTGAGTTATACAGGGTGAGTCACAGAGAATACTAAGAGGGTAGATGGGGCATATGAAGACTGTGGTGTATGCATGGGGAGGTGAGAGACAGAACTTGAGTCGGGAATGGAGAGGTACAGGAAAAAAGAAGAGGTGGGAGGTAGTCATCCACAGAACTTATCATGCTCATGTGAAGTGTGAACACTGGTACTGATACATGGCCCATTGCAGGGTAAAGCTATCATGAATTCATGAATGGTCAGACTCAAATGTGCCAGCTCCATATTCTAGCAAAGTATTATGGAAAGCAAAAGGGTGTTGTTACATAACTCAGGACAGAGAGGGAGATATCAGAGTTGGCTTCTGCAATATTGGGAGCTGGCAAGCCTGAGATCCACAGGGAAAAACAGCAAACTGACCCTGGAAACATCTGGTTCCACAGTCTTGTGTCCAGAGGCTTTCTACAGGAAAAATGTCTACTCTCTCAGGAAACTTTCTTGTCCCCAAAGGCTTCAGCCAGCTGGTGCAGGCCCACCTACACAGCACAAGGTCATCCGCTGGCTTAATGTTCATAGTATCTTCAAATGCTTCATGGCCACAGCAACATTGTGTTTGGCCAAACAGCTGGGCATCTTGGCCCAGACATACTAACACATAAAATTGACCTTTGTGGCTGTTCTGTGTCCCTGGGCCACAGAAAGACATCTAAAACAGCATTTTAGAACTGGATAGGCCGAATATGGTTCTCAGAAAAAGTTTCTCAGAAACAGAGGCCTTATCAACAACATCACACACAGACACATAAGAAAACAGCCCTATACCAGGCCTTGCTGCAAAGGAGCTGCTGCCTTCAAAGAGAAGACAGGGCAGATAAGAAAATCAAGCTGTGCTAAGTCAGACTGGGCAACACAGCCAACGAATTATCTGCATTTTATGTTCCTTCCTTTTTTCTCTCTCTGTTTCCTGTTCTTTAAAGGTTTTAGGAAGGGAAGGACTGAGAAATCTTAAAGATCTTATCAAGATAGCTTGGCTGCACATACCCTGGGCACACCCACTTCCATGGAAGGATAGACCAGATGAGAAGCAGGTAACAAGTCAGCCTGCTATTATCCACAGCACCTGTTTTCAATTACTCCTGTCTTGTTCCATAACTCATAGATAAGTCTGGCTGCAGAAGCAAAAGAAGAGAGAGTCTATGCAGTGATCCGCACTATTTAAAGTATAAGTCCTGAATCAGCTGCCTTGTATGCAAGACCAGAGACTGCACCAGAGAGAGAAGGCAAGGCTGAAGGCAGTGGAGGAGGGAGCAATGCCTTCTACCTCACTGTGGACACGTGTGCTAATTACTTACTATTTTCTAAGAATTCTCATTTTTCTCTACTCTGCAGTGTCTTCTGCACACCCTAAGAGGAGTCAAGTTTTATTAAGTCTGGCTTTCAGTGCTGTGGGATTATTAAGGTGGAGGGTAAAGATGGACAAGGGTGTTTTTCTGGTCAGGGACCTCCTGTCATTTAACTCTAAGTCAGTTATGTATTTACCACAGCTGGTGTCTTTATTTCTGTTACCATTTCAATTAGATTTCAATTAACCAGCTTAATTGGGAATTTTTAACTTGATCAGGTTGGAAATACAAGTGTTTGCGCACAGTACTCTTACTCAACATAGACTTACCATAATGGTAAGAAAAAACACAGACCTTCAGATGGGAAGAGAAAAATTGGGCCATTCAACTCTGCAGATAATATGACTGTTAATTTAGAAAATCTCAATAAATCTACTCAAAAATGGAGGGGAGGGGACTCCTCAGAAACTAACAAATGATTACAATATAAAAGAATAAACAGCAATAATGTTTCTATAGTAACGATGTATTAATTAAATTTAAATAATTTTGTCACTCAAAGCAATGAGATAAATACTTTGCAAATAAAAATCTAAGAAACCCCACATAACAACTACATTTTTTTTTTCATTTATAAAATGCTGATAAAATAAACCAAGGAAAATGTGAATAGGACCCATAGAAAGTTACACTGTGTTCGTGGACCAGAAAAGGTACCATAACAAAGAGATTGCCTCCTCCCAATTTGACTCACGGGTTTAAGGTCAAGACCATCAAAATCACCCAAGGGTTTCTTTGATTGAGAAAGCTCCATCCAAGGTGACAAGAAAAGGCACATACATGATCAAGAGCTGTTACAATGTTGAAAACAGAGAGGACTGACTTGGTGTTAAGGTTTGTTGATTAAGGCAACAGGGTCCTGGAGGAAAGGTAAACAGTGGGATTTGGAAACACACCCTTTCAAATTCCCCAACCCAAGCAAAACTGGAAGACTGCCTCTTCCAATGAGTCCTAGAACACTGCAGCAGGGGTGGAGGTTGTAAATCGTCATCAACTGAGTTGTATCCTCTTCCTTCCAATTCTGTGTTAAAGCCTAAACCCTCTACAACTATATTCAGGCCTTGAAAAGGGTTTGTTATTATTGAAAGATCTGGTGCTTTAATCAGAGGAGTGTCTACCCCCAATCCCTGCTTACTCGGAGCAAATATCTTAGTAGAAACCAGGAAAGAGATGTCACCTGTTCAGAAACAAGCCTTTAGTGATTTTATACCTGGAGACTTTTATAAATCAATTTTCATTGTGTAGGCCTCCAAGCTGCAATGTTTGGCTACAGTAGTCCTGCCAAACTGATCTGTGTGGACTAGCAGCATCCTTACATGTGGTGATATATTTTATATTTAATAAAATTAGCCTGGAATATCAGAAAACAGAATCACCCACAGTCAAGCCAAGAGTGTCAGAGAATGGTAACTCATCCTTTTAATCCCAGCACAGGAATAACCAAGTGGCGACCTGTAGGGGTATTGTGTTGTCTCATGGTAAATAATTGTCCCACCCACTGGTCTAATAAAAAGAGCTGATTGGCCAAAGGCAGGCAGGAAGTGTAGGTGGGGCTACCAGACTAAAAACTCTGAGAACAGACCACCAGACAGAATTCCAGAGAGAGGCCCGGAAGAAGCAGAGGACAACTATGCTGCCCTAAGAAAAGGTACCGAACCACATGGCTGAACAGAACAAGAGACATGGGTTAGGTGAAGGGTAGAGAGCTAGCAAGTGATATGCCTGGGCCTGAGGCTGATCAGCCTAAAACTAATGAAAGCGTCTGTGTGTCTCTGTAGGACTGTGGGACTGCGGGACTGTGGGTCTGCAGGTCTGCGGGTCTGTGGGTCTGCGGGCCTAGACCTTGAGGTTAGGCCTGAAAGTCAAGGCCAGAAACCTCGTACTACAGCGACCTATACCTTTAATCCCATTACTCAGGAGACAGGAATCTTTCTGTATTTCTGGGAGCTCAAAGCCTAAAAACAAAACAGTAGTAGCTTACATGTATAATCCTAACTCTAGGATTATGATGCAGAGTTAAACCAGGAAGTGAAACAACTGGGCAGAGAAGATATTTAAGGCAGGTTTAGGCAGGCATTCAAGTATTCTGTAAGAGGAGCTGGACAGGGGACTCTGGAAGATAGCTTTTACCCTGAGAAGTTGGCTGGGTGAGAATTGACTGTGGTCTGTTTCCTCTCTCCGATATTCCGGATTTTCCCCCATTATCTGGTTCCGGGTTTTCATTAAATACCAACTAGAGTTTGTGCTTTACTTATACCTGATGTGAGAAATGAAAAATGACATGATCCCCCTCAGAAGAGACCTCAGGTAACAGATGGAACTACTATCAATAGAGACCCTCAGTAAAAGACATGAAAGTGTCTACTACAACTAAAAGTCTTAGGAATGGGCACCTTCTTTGAGAGTTACTCAACAGTGAATGAGGTCACAGGGACACACAGAAGTCTACTGACGATGTTCTTGGCTTCCCTCCAGAGCTTGATGGTGAGACCTTATGTGAAGGCAGCATGAAACTGAGTCAGGCTGGCGAGCCATACCTTGTGGATAGCTGCACATCCAAAAGCACATGAGTAGCGCATATTGGACTCAATGTGTTTTGAGTATTTTGGGGTTTTGTTTTATTGCTTTTTTATTATTACTAATGACACAACGTTGGGTAAGTAGAAAAGTAGGTATGTATGTGGGAGGAGTTGGGAGAAAGGAACGCCTATGATCAAAATATGTTGGTGTGAAATTCTCAAAGAACCAATAAAAGTGAGAACACATGAAGACCGCTCCTGTGCATAAGATCCCCTGAAAAACTGGAAAATGTTGAGAAAGAAACATAACAGTTTGGCAAAGGCTTGTTTCCATAATATATAAAAATTGTCGGAACTCAATTTTTAAAAAGCCTTATAAAATGAACAAAATACACAAACAGATGTTTTATCCAAGAACATAATATCAGTCATTGCAAACCAACCCATGGAAAGATCCACATCTGAGACATTTCTACATTGCTGATGTGGTGGTTGTTCTGCCCAGAGAACCACCCCCAGAGAGTCCAAATGCAAACGCAAGGTTTATTGAGTGTGCAATACAAGCCAGGCAGGGAACTTGTCCATGCACTCAGCACAGCGAGGCCAGGAGGGGTTCCTGAGTTGAGAATACGTGTATCTTTTATAGGGAAAAACTGTGAACTGGAGTAAAAATGAGAAAAATGAGGAAATGAGTTAACTTGGCCTCTACTTAGAGTGGGTCAGGATTGGCTCTGAGATACTGGCCCAGGTCCGCTGCATAAGGCCAGACTTGCAAGATGTTCCACAGTCAGATGCTGAGAATAGCTTCATCAGAGACAGACACAGGTATACAGGGGTTGCTGTGACTACCACTGGTGCCGTTGCCTGGGCCACAGCCTTACCCTCCAGCACCTTGGCACAAAAAGCAGAACTGATTGCTCTAACCAAGGCCCTAAAAATATTTTTTTTTAAAGACTAACATCTACCCTGACAGCAGGTATGCTTTTGCCACCACCTTGCACATTCACAGGGCAGTTTACCTGGAAAGGGGGCTGTTAATTGCAAAAAAAAAAAAAAAAAAAAAAAAAAAAAATCGTCAAAAATATTAGGCTTACTGGAAGTGTACTAACCAGGGTGTAGGGGTTTAGCACAGTGAGGGAAGATCAACCACCATAAGTCTTGAACTGGTCAATAATCATTGAAGTGTTTATTTTTGTTTTGTTTTGTTTTGTTTTTTAAGAGGGAGTAAGGGGGTGTTCTAGGTTGATTGTATAGAATGCAGAACCCCTTGTTCTAGTAGCCACCGGATGTGAGGCATGATTCCTAGTCTGACCTCCAATGTTATGGGGTACTGGCGGCCCTTAACCAGGTCAGCATTTGCTTTTAATTCTACAAATATGGGAGGGCAGTGTCTTGCCAGTCCCATCTCCCTAGTCTCGGCCCAGGAAAGGGAAAACTTTTGGAGCCAGGCCTGGATCTGGAGTTCAGGTTCTGGTGCACTCTGGAACACTCTGTGTTCCTCATCCAGGGGATGGTTAGCATGACATGGACCGGCTCTCCCGTTGGGTGGGTCACTTGGACTCCTTCAGCAGAGAAAAAAATTTGAGCCTTCAGTTTTGCAAGCAGGTCCCTCTCCAACAGCAGGTATGGGCACTCAGGAATGACTAGAAGTGAGTGGGTTACCCATCCCATGCCTAAGTCGACTGTCCTTCAGGTAGTCCGTCTATAGGGCTTGGTGCCTGTAGACCCTTGTACCCAGGTCTGTCTTTTTGGGAGTGGACCATATGGGGCAAGGAGCACAGAACTCTCTGCTACAGTGTCTACCATGAACTGGACCAGCTTCCCCCCCACCTTAAGGGTTACCCTGGGCTCAGGGAGGGGGACTGAGCCCCATCCCCTCTAGTCACTGTCATCTTTTAAGGCTGCCAGGATGGTGGATGTGTGCCCATTTGGCTCTTTTGTCCTGCCTCGGTTTTTATTCTTGGGGCGTTCCCTCTCCCAGTGTTTATTTCCCTTTACAGTTGTTGCTCCAGTATCTTAGAAAGGTGTCTTTTTTTTTTTTTTTTTTTTTCTTGTCTGGTCTCTTTTTTGTATTCTTTGTGTTCTTTTGTCTCTCTTTTATTATATGCCTTTTTTGCCACTACCACTAACTCTTGGGGTTTTGGGGGTTTTTTTCTTAGTCTTTCTAGAGATTGCAGTTTCTTACGAATGTCTGGGGCAGCCCGGTTAATGTAGGCTGAAATAACTGCCTGTTTTGCTTCCTCTGACCCTGGGTCATAGGGAGAGTATTGCTTAAAAGCTGCCTTTAGTCTTTCTAAGTAGGCAGCCGGGCTTTCACCTGCACCCTGTCTAACATGGTAAATTTTGGGGCATATTGGTCAGCTTGCATGCTGCCACTTTTACACCTGCCAAAAGAGCCTGCTGGTAGACCTGGAGACGCTCCCTACCTCCTGCTGTATTGTAGTCCCAGGTGGGGTGAGTGGAGGGAAGGGTTGTCATGATCAGAACCAGGTCTGTCAATGGGGCGCCCGTGGGATCTAGCACCAATCTTTGGGCATTCTCTAAGATCCGGCTCCATTTTTCCACTGTGAACAGGACCCCATCAATTGTTGGCAGTCATCCCAGGTGGGCTAGTGGATGAAAAGTAGAGTCTCTAACAAGTTAATTAAATCTTGGGGGTCCTTAGAAAGGGGGGCATTTTGGGTCTTCCAGTTATATAAATCATTGGTGGCAAAGGGCCAATAATGAAAGAGTTGATTCCCATCATCATCAGGGGGTCCTGCTGGACAGAAGGGTAGGGCCTGGTCCTGGATTTGGTAACCAAAACTGCAGGCATCTGGGGAAGCAAAAAAGGAGGGGGCCCTCTAGTCTATCCATTATCCTCTTCCAAGTAACTATGTAGGAAACCTGGTCTGGGTGGACAGACCAAGACCAGAAGACAATCTCTTCAACTCCATGTATTGTTTTAGAGTCAAATGTTCCCCGACTGGCCAGCTGATGTTGAAGGTCGGCCATACTGTAGAGCAAAAGGTGGCCCACTTTTGTTTCTTGACAGTCACACTATTGTTACTGGTAGTGTCCCTGACATCCTGCCAATGAGCAAGAGAAGTCTAGGGGTGAGGACAGGGTATTCCCCATAGTGAGAGATGAGAGATCTAAATGAAATGGATGCCAAGAAGTTACAACAGAAAACTGGTTAGACCACAAACAAAATACACAAAGACAAAAATACAAAGACTCTCAACAATTTTTCCTGGGACAAAGCACAAATTACTCTTTCACTCCTCATGGGGTGACCAAATTTCACAAATATAGTTGCCTCCTGGTGGGGGTGAGTCAAATGGTCACCTCAAGGGTGGCCTCAAATGGCTGGGGGTCCATCAGCCCCTTGCCCAAAGTAGGGTTCGAGATATCTCTCTTCCTCCAGGATCACTGTGCAGGCGCATCTGCTCCAGTGAGAGCCTGCAAAATACAAATGCAGTTGACTGACACAAACTACACAAACACAAACTACACAACAGACTGACACAAACTACACAACACAAACTGCACAAACACAAACTACACAAACACAAACTGAAAGCAACAAACGAACAAACAGAGGCGAAGACTGAGTGCTCTTACTGGTTAAGATGGCCATGGACCTTCAAACCCCTGGGGTCCCAGTGGGGTCTCTGAGGGCCTTGGGCGAGCCCCCAAATGTTCTGCCCAGAGAACGACCCCCAGAGAGAGTCCACAGAATCCAAAATGCAAACACAAGATTTATTGAGCATGCAATACAAGCCAGGCAGGGAACTCGTTCATGCACTCCTCATAGCAAGGCCAGGAGGGGTTCCTGAGTTGAGAATACATGTATCTTTTATAGGGAAAAACCATGAACTGGAGTGAAAAAGAGAAAAATGAGGAGAGTTGACTTGGTCTCTTGTCAGGGTGGGTCAGGATTGGGTTTCTATTGACGGCCCCAGGGCAGGACTGGAACATTCTACAGTTAGGTTAGGGCCCTGGCCGGGATGTCCTTTTAGATAACATCTTTTGCAAATTTCTCAGAGCTAAAGGAAGATTTAGCCTGAGCTTTCCTGACCTGTTTGCTAATATGGCTGCTGACTCTAAGATGGAGGAACTTTTGGTTCCTCAGTAGTCATGGCTCCATATCCTGCTGAGGATGAAGGAAAAAGTCATGCCTCATACACCCCACTGGCCAGAATGGAAATAGCTAAGTACTCTAGAAGTCTCAGCCAAAAGAAACAGACTACCACCACTGCCTATTACCAACCAACCCCTGCCACAGCTGTTCTGCCTTCCTCGGGTTAGCAGGTTAGCACAGCTGCTTGCTTATTACTCTACAATCCATGTGATAAAGCCCCTCCCACGTGATAAAGCCCCTCCCACGTGATGAAGCCCCTCCCTCGTGATGAAGCCCCTCCCATGTGATAAAGCCCCTCCCTCGTGATGAAACCCCTCCCACATGATGAAGCCCCTCCCTCGTGATGAAGCCCCTCCCACATGATGAAGCCCCTCCCTCGTGATGAAGCCCCTCCCACATGATGAAGCCCCTTCCACGTGATGAAGCCCCTCCCTCGTGATGAAGCCCCTCCCACGTGATGAAGCCCCTCCCTCCCCCAAGTGCTTGCCTTTGTTTGCTCTTCTCCTCATTGGTAGATTCCCACCCCTATCTCCTAGATCAACTTTTCCTACAGAAGCTCCTCCCACCCCCAGCAAAAGCTCTCTGAAGCCTATGTGACCTTCCAGGAACACATTCTGATCTATTCACTCAGTTAAAGCAACTGGAAGTCAAATATATTAGAAACATTTGAAAGTCAAAACATTTTCAAAGTTGACTGTGACCTTCCCTCATCAATGCTCATGACAAGCACCCTGAGTTCTTGGGCCTTTCCCAACTTCACTAAGGGCCCCACTAGGTCATACACAGCCTCCTCCCTGTGCCTCTATTCACACACACAGAAAACTATGAAGCATTCATGAAAAATAAAGATGCTAAAAAATTCAAAAAAACAGTCCATTTTGGAGTGGGAAAGTAAAATGATAAAATGTAGCTGCTATTCAAAGTCATCTACAGATTCTATGCAATTCCTATAAGATTTTCACAGAAATAAATTTTTAAGTTCTAAAATTAAAGTGGACTCTCAGAAAAGCCTACATAGCAAAAGACATTCTTAAAGGGGGAAAAAGTGCCAGGAACATTGTGCTTCCTGACTTCAAGGTACACTGTAGAGCTACAACGGCACAAACAGTATGACAGCATGTCAGAAAGCAGATACATAATAATGCAAGACAGAATAGAAAGCACAGAAATAAAACCCACACATTTACAGTCAGCCAATCTTTACCCAAGAAAATCTGGATATTCCCATGCAGAAGAATGAAATCAAATTCTTGTATCTAACAGTTCCAGTTTGCTTTCTGTTTCTGTAATAAAATCTCTGACCAAAATGAACTTAAGAAGGCAAAATGTTTGTTTATTTGGAAGCCGAAGCAGAAGCTTGAAGCAGAAACTATGGAAGAGCACTGTTGGATGCCTTGCATTTTCTAGCTTGCTCACACAGACACACACACACACACACACACACACACACACACACACACACACACACACACACACACAGAGAGAGAGAGAGAGAGAGACACAGACACACACAAACACACACACACACAAACACACACACAAACACACACACTCACAGAGGTATGGTAGGCTGAGCCCTCCCACAATAATCAACAATTAAGAAAATGCTCTGAAGATGTGCCCAGGGGCCAATCTGATAGAGTCAATTCCTCAATTGAGATTCTCTCTTCCTAGATAAGTCTGGGTTTGAGCCAAGTTGATAAACTTACTGAGCATAACAAACCAACTTAAATAGGCTGAGATGTAAAAAGCAAAGCTGTAAAAATCCTAGAGGGAAATGTTGAGAAGAAAGCTTGTGAGTCCTGAGCTGAGGAAGGAATCCTTGGGGTAAACGCAAAAAATTAGGCAAAAGACATGATAAAAAAAACAAAAGGGTTCAGCACAATTAATAGGGCAGCAGCCTGTGGAAAGGGAAAAAAGTCTGAAAACCAGATATCTAATATATAAAACAAAGTGAAAAAATGGGCAGAAATCCTAAGCAGACATTTCTCAAAAGAAGTGGCCAATAGATAGGTACATCAAAAACGTATTCAGCAATGTTCATACCAGTGTTTTGGTTTAATTATGCTTTTGTGATTAAGCACCCTGACAAGGAGCAACTTGCAGTCTTTCAGCTCACAATGCCTACCATGTTACAATCTATCGCCCTAGGACAGTCACAGCAGCAATGTGAAATCAGTCATGAGAAGAGAAACTCACAAACAAGGGCATGCTTAGTGCTTCAGCCAGCTTTCTCTACTGTTTCAGGGTCCAGGACCCAGCCAGGAAATGGTGCAGGACACATTCAAGGAAAGTCCTTCTTATCTCAATTAACACAGTTAAGAAAATCCCTCACAACCCATGCACAGAAGCCAACCTTATCTTGATAATTCCCCACTGAGACTCTCCTCTCCGGTGAGTCTTTGTTATGTCAACTTGACCATTAAAATTAGCAGTCATCCCAGGAAAATGCAAATCAGAGTCACAGTGAGGCCTTACCACTTTCTTCAGGATGGTTCCTACTGATACAGCTGCAGAGAAGTGCTGACTAGAAGGGAGCCTTGCTGTTCTTGAAATGTAAGTTGGTTCTATTAGAGAAAATGGTAAACAGCATGGAGATTTCTCACACACTTGAATGCTTGCAGGAAGGTGGCCCCACTGCACAATAGATAGCACATTGGACATCTAACACCCATAGAATCCCACCCATCCATAGCTACTGTGACACTGTACACATTAGCCATGCCAAACTCAAGAGAAAGAGTGACAAAGGACAGAATTAGGGAAAAAAGTGAGAAAAGGAGGCTATGCTGTTTCCATTAAAATCAACTCAGAGCCTGCTGATCCCAGGAGATGGCAAAAGCACAGTGGAATAGATGGCCATATCCACTCCTAAGGTCAGAGTAAAATGCTGGGGTTCCCTGAGATAGCAGCTTTTCACTAGGCTCTGTGTTTAGCAGAGATCCTAGGTCTGAATCAGCTGGGATGTAATGTTAGCATGGCCTAACAGTGGGTAACACCCAGAAGGAAGCAGAAGTTCTTCAGACTGAGTCAGCGGGCAAAAGCCAGACATGTTGAGAAAAACTCTGGCATGGGTCACTCACTGTGATGAGACAAGACAGAGATGAGCAGCTTTGGAAAGAAGCAAAGATCACGTTCAAGGAAAGCAGTGTTTGAGGAGTCCCATTAGCTATGTAGGTAGAAGACGAGTCCAAGGGGTCACCAAGAGGCAGGTGAGGTCTTCAGGTAAGACAGATGGCCTTATGATCACAACCAGGTGAGTTCCCAGATAGTTCCAAGATCTCTAGAGCCAGCATCCCGACCGATGCACAGAGAGCTCATGGTGGTGACTGGTAGAAGCAGAGATGTGTGGCCTCTGTGCAGAGACCTCCATCCCCATCCGTGAGGGGCTCAATTGCCTGGTCTCTTTCTTCTCTTTTCTCAGGCTGTTGTCTGATCATCCTCACATGCATTTTTTGGTGTTCAGCAATGAAAGACACCTGAAAATGTTTACTCTCCTCTAAAATATTTAGCCATCTCCTCAACATTTGGGCTTGAGTTCCCAGGAGACTCAATTTACTTCAGCCCAGGTTCCAGAATCCATCCAGAGAAAATGGGAATGAGGCTCACCACAGCTGTGAATAGCACCTCTGTGTAAGCCAGCATAGCAAACACATTTAGCAAGGGCCAGAGCAAAGCACAGCTTCACCGCAGTGAGCCAGGCAGCCTGTGCCAGGTGCATAATCTTACCTTTCATCAACAAGTGAGAATTCTTGGCTCCCCTCTTCTCTGGCCCACCTGGGACATGTACAACTTTTGACATGTCTTAAAGTACATTTGCTTTGCAAAATTGATGGTAGTTTAGGGAGAGAGAGTCAGACTTCATGAGACTGTACAGGCGTCACACTAGAGCTCAGTGCACACAGCTCTACTGGGGAGTATGAAGCCATAAAGCAAAGTCTACAGCCAACGCACAGCCACTATCTATACTGTGGCAGCCCACATGTTTACTCTAGGGTTCTAGAATGATCTGATAGTCTCTCAGTTCACCCCAGGTCTATACACTGTCAGGGTTCCACTCACCACAGCTAGAAGATTGGAACTCCCTGTTTATATCCTTGAGTAGATGTGTTCAGTGATGTCTACTTGACCCTCCCCAGCAGGTTCAAGGTGAGGCCAACAACCAGTACCCTTCTCCCTGTCACTCACATTCCCAGAGTATCAGAACACCAGAGACACACTCCTCAAGGACTCTGCAAAGAGCCCAAGAATAAAAAACTGAAATGAAGCTTTCATGATAAACAATTTAAGACTGCAGTTACACCCAGAACCCCTCTGTTCGACACAGTTCAAAACCAAATGTTGATTTTATCCTCAGCTTTGAGTTACACCTCTCCCTTTGCCAGAAAGACATGAGTGACCCTCAAAGGGCACAGATATTCACATAATCTTTCTGTGTTCACATTAGCCCTTAATCACTCAGTAAAGACCCTTTGCTTTATCTTACGTGTGTGAAGGACAGTGCCTCAGGACCTCAGTAAGCCAGGTCCCCTGGTCACATCTCAGAGATAGTCTGGTGGCCATCTTCATAGATGCTTATAGAGGCTTTTTATGCTGGCTACAAGCTGTATCTCTGGTGTGATAAAATGTGAGTGTGCATGTGGTTCCCAGGAAGCCCCCACTGCAAAAGGACCAGAGTGCTTTCCAGTCCTTCCTTTTATCTGCCTATCAGGGAGCTTCACAGTAAATTATAGTTATTTTGAGCCAACTTTTAAATTATTTGATAAATATCTAATGAAGTATTCATGTGCCAAAACTGTTTGCATTTTTATCACAAAGGTGTGTTTCTTCTTTGCTGGAGCTGATGGTGTAATTCTTTCTCAGGTTTCCTGAGTATGTTACATAGATATCTGGCTCTCTGCCAGAAGCTTCTAGGAGGCCCAGGAGCACATCCAAAATGAGAACAGAGTGTCTGAAGAAGAAGCCCAGGAGAGGAGGAGCGTGAGGCCCAGACAAAGGCTGTGCTCCCAGACTTGTATTCTGAGAAGTGTCCTGCATGCATCTGAGCACACCAGGGCTATGAATCTATTTATGTCCCATGCTCCTTCCTTCCAACTTAGTGTCAGGAGTAGTTTCTGTGCACTGGAGTGTAGAGCAGGCCAGTGACTATCTTGAAGGAGCTCTGTGTCATGGTCTTCTCACAGGCAATGTGATGCAATAGTACCCAGAAACATCTCACTGAGCCTGCATGCTCCTGATTCACTGTGATGGCACCCTTGCCCAGCAGCTCCAATTCCCCAAGTGAGGCAGCAGATAGGGCTCACCTGAAGCGTAGAACTGAAAATGTTCTCCTCCGCCCCTCACCTCTCCAGGGCCAAGCATGCAGTCATTGTTCCTAAAAGTCAGCTTCCCTCCAGAGCCAGGAGCCCTTCTTTGAGGGAGGCTAAATGTCTCTGAGGCCCTGCTCTCATCTGGCTGCTCTTCTACCAAGCCTCCTATATCCATCCATAGAGGGTGGATGTCTTATCCTTCCTGAATAGCTGTCACAAGTGCCACAGACCCGTGAGAAAGAAGACAGTGACAGGGGCAGGAAGCTCAGACTAGAGCCCCACATCTTGTATGTTTACTCTTAGGTTTGATGTGTGCCTATGGAAGCAGAAGCTTTCAGCTGTAGGGTTTGCATGAAGGGACTAACATACCTAGTTCCTTAAGTGGTTATGTGGCTCTCTCCACCAAGTCCTTGGACTCAGGGCTGATCTCCTTCTGTGCTTCTCCCATGGCTTCCTTAGGACAGTCATGGTCATGGAGATGTCTGTGATTCACTGAATGCACATGCTGCTACTGTGCCTTTCTGACTTGCCATGCCATTTGGAAGGGGCCAAGTACCCCCTTGCCATTCCTGGAGCAGCCAGCCAACCTCATTTATCAACAGAATAACCACAGCCTGTGCCTGCTATTTAAAAATATTTATACAACAATACCTCAGCAGCTGGGAAGCTGCCCAGTGAGGGAAACCTAAACTTATCAGTTAAGGCCCAAGATGAGCAGATTTGGGGTAGGTGCTACTCAGGAAGGCTGAGCCCAATAGTTTTTTGGGAAATGATTCAGCCCTGCAAGAAAGACTTACATCATGTAGAAGTAAACACTGCCCTCACCTGAGCTCAGAACCTCTGTCCTCCACACTCTTCCACACACACAGCTTCAAGCAAGGAAAGCAGAGCACTGTGCCTCAGTGAAGTTTATCCACAGACAATCACCCACCACCACCACCCACCACCCATCACCACCCATTATCACCCACCCCCACCCACCACCACTCACTACCCACCATCACCCATTACCACCCACCATCATCCATTACCACCCACCACCACCCACCACCACTCACTACCCACCATCACCCATTACCACCCACCATCACCCATTATCACCCACCACCACCCACCACCACTCACTACCCACCATCACCCATTACCACCCACCATCATCCATTACCACCCACCACCACCCACCACCACTCACTACCCACCATCACCCATTACCACCCACCATCACCCATTATCACCCACCACCACCTACCACCACTCACTACCCACCATCACCCATTATCACCCACCCCCACCCACCACCACTCACTACCCACCATCACCCATTATCACCCACCACCACCCACCACCACTCACTACCCACCATCACCCATTACCACCCACCATCACCCATTACCACCCACCATCACCCATTACCACCCACCATCACCCATTACTACCCACCCCCACCCATTCCTGTGAGTGATTGATAAATTTCTGAAAACCTTTTCGCTAAAACTATTTAGCCTTATTTTCTGTTTGTTTTTTCACCAAAGAAATGATTTTTATGGATGTTTAAGACTGAACAAAACTGTGTTTTATTTTTGAATCATGTGAGAGAATTTTTTAAAAATAATGTGGCCAACATTAATTTAAAGTGGTGAGAACTAATGATTCAGCTTTTACATGCAGCTGAAGAGTGCTGGCCTGGCATATTTGTGTCTATGGTCCTTTTGCGTACCCAGTAAAAGAGAGACCAAATCCTTCTTGGCTTAAATGTGGAGACATTGCTCCTGGAGGAGGACTGGGATTCTCTCTACTCCCTCACCTGGTAGAGTACTCCAGGATTACCAGCGGAACTTGTATGTGCTCTGACATATCAGAGCCAGTCCAGAAGATCACATGAGTAATTACAATGTCAGCTGAGTGTCTCTAGTATAAGAAGCAGCATTGATGTCCCCTGTCTTCTACTGACAAGCACGCTAAGAATGGCTGTGGTGGGGACCTCAGCCTGGAAGTCACTGAACAAGATGGTCAGAAGGTAGCTGGATCAGAGGAAGCCAGCCACAGTGAGAGGCAGTGAAGCCTGTGTCTAGCGGCAAAAGATCTTAGGCCTGACAGGCGCTGTTCTGCCTGAAAAATCATGCTATCCCTGGACCCCAGTGAACAGAAGAGGATGCTGAAGCTTGTTCTTGTCAAGTCCAAACTCAATAGGGAAAAACACCTAAGAAATGGCTCCAGAATCTCTGTCTTCTAGGCAGCACCCCTCTACACACTCACTAAAAGCACAACCCAGAAGGACATGCTCATGAAACTCAAATCACAAATAACAATTAGATTCTATGCCTTGCAGAGGAACAACCTAAAGCTGGAACAGGGTTCAGAGCTATCCATACAGTGACTAAAACAGGTAAGAGTCAGCTTCACATCCGTCTTAAAAAAAAAAAAAAAAAAAAAAAAAAAGTTTTGATTCTAGAAGTCTACACCCTGACCGTCATCACTCAGACTTCAGAAAAGAAAGAGCAAGACGATCCTGAAATTGGTCTCCACTTCTAAAGGCATCCAGTTTCAACTAGAAACCACTGAAATGTTCCTCATGAGAAACACCTCTGGCTCATCCTCTGCTGGGCAAATTCCAGCCTTCAACTCACCTGAGCTGCCAGGGTTCAACTTTGAGGTGCTTCCTTAGACTTTAGCTTTCTTCCCTGTGCAGGGGACCGGTGCCTTATAAACTCTACTGTAACCCCCCAAAATGTAGGTGCTGCATCCCTACCTCATCACCCTATACAGGAATTTGGTAGAGCAGGTGAGGGGAATAAGACCGGAAGGCTGAGTCCTGACGTGGCAGAACTGGTGTCGACAGAAAGAGAGTTAAGGAGCTTGGGAGTACTGACTCAACACACAGGGAAGAGACCATGTTGAGACACAATGAGGGAGTAAAGACCACTGTCTACCAACCAAGGAAGGTTCTTCCACTAGATAGCAATTTGCCTCAGTACCTGGATTGAAGACTTCTGGCTTCAGCTTTGAGATAGAATGCCTGTTGTTGAGGACCAGGCCAGAACAGCACAATATGATAGCTCAAGCTACAGAGACAGGCTGGGATTTGACCTGGATGGGTTGCCATGGCAGCTGAGGTGCAGCTATCTCACACTAGCTTCAATTCTTCTGTTCTGCACAGGGAATGATCCCCAGAGAGATCACCGGAGTCCAAGAAATCCAAAATGCAAGGTTTATTGAGTGTGCAATACAAGCCAGGCAGGGAACTTGTCCACACACTCAGCACAGCAAGGCCAGGAGGAATTCCTGAGTTGAGAATCTTTTATAGGCAAACAAAACAAAACAAAACAAAACAAAAAACCCCAAAAAACAAAAACAAAAACTAAAAAAAAACAACCAAACAACAACAACAACAAAAAAAAAAAAAACCAAAAAAACGTGAACTGGGGCAGAATTAGAAAACAGGTACAGGTTGATAGCTAACTTGGCCTATGGTCAGGGTGGGTCAGGATCAGGTTTCTATTGACTGGCCCCAGGGTAGGAACACTCTGTAGTTGCTTAACTTGGCTTTTGGTTAAGGTGGTATATGGATTTGTAATGACTGGCCCCAGGGTTGGAACATTCTGAAGTTATGCTAGGGCCCTGGCCTGGATGTCCTTTTGGATAATAACTTTTGCAAGTTTCTCTGAACTGAGAGGGATTTAGACTGAGCTTTCCTTGACCTGTTTGTTAACATGGCTGCTGACTCTAAGATGGAGGAACTTTTGGTTCCTCATTTCTCCCCCCCTTTTTTTTGTACCAGAAGCCAATCATGGATCCCTGGTCAATAGTTCATAAGAATCAGGGGGTTCTGTCTCAGTGAAGGTGCACCTTGAATTATCAGTGCCTATTGGTATGTAGCCCTTTGCACCATCATCTGGATAGTGCCCAGTCACTGCTTCATGAATTGGATTAACCTGTTAAGAATGTATGGCCCAAAGGTAAGCAGGAGTAACAGGATAATTAGTGGGCCTATAATTCCAGACATCAGGGTGGTGAACCAGGGGGACCTCGAATACCATGACTCAAACCAGCTCTGGTTGGCTTCTAGCTCTTACCTCCTCTTTCATAGCCCTTCCTGAACTTTGGCCATGGTCAGTTTGACTACTCCTGAATGATGTACATAGAAGCAACATTCTCCCAAGGCAGCACATAGACCTTTATGCTGGAGAAAAAGGAGGTCTAAGCCTCTCCTGTTTTGCATAACTACTTCTACCAGAGAGCTGAGGGACTCTTGTAAGTGGGAGATGGAATTTTCTAATTTTTCTATATTTTCATCAATGGACAGTCTTAGGGAGGCATAATGCTGCTGTTAAGTAATGAGGGAAGCTGCCGGTGTCCCTAGTTGTTGGGAGCCGCTGGCCCCAGCTCCTCAAGGTGGCGCCATTATCTGGTGCTGGCCAACCCGCCTGAGTCAGTAGAGAACGCATGCGTGCTCTCGCGAGACAGACTGGTTTCTCAGCCTCTTCCGTGGCGTCATATGGGATACTGGACTGCAACCTATAGGAAGATGACACGTCCAAAGCAGGGACCTTTGGTCTGTATAAAATCAGACCCTTCCTACCTCGTGGCTCTCTCGGCCCTCCCCTCCATTTTCCGTAAGCTGAATGCTCTCCCTCAAGATGCATTAAAGCTGTACTGCAGAAGGATCCTACATGTGTCGCGTCTTTTCTTGCGGGCGAGAAGCGGGCGTGGGACACCCAGTCCTGCCAGGCTGGCACCCAGGATGCTTAAAGTTAAGGCCAAGATTGGTTTTTGTTTTACTTGGCTGTAACCAAAAGGTATAAGTAGTAGCTCTCCTTCAGGGTGATACAGGAATCTGGGACCAGCTGGACCAGAATGCAGAAGCCTTGTGTCTTATTGAGCACCTGCATTGAAATACAAAGGGTCAAACCACTGGAGCAGGCCCTCTAGGTGTCATTATGGGTAATCAAATATCCTGTCTCTGAGCAACTGATGTCATAAGATTGCAAAAAGGTTGATATGGGGGAAGATTTTTCCCATGCAAAGTCCCTGCCCTTTTATTTGTTATAGAGTTAAGGTAGCTTTTGATTGCCTTCTACATGCATGTGGTTCAGTAGATGGAATAGGTTCCTAAGACAGTAATCTCCTCATAGAAGGGGGTTGGGTGTCAGTGTTCTGTTGGGGCCCACATCGGGGAGACTGAGACTTGGTCCAACTGTTGCTTTCTTAGAATTGAGGGGGGTGCAAAGCATGGGGTTAGGTGGAGGGTTAAGGATGTTATTGGGTCCCACAGGGGTAGTTCTAAGAGAAGAGGATACAGTCCTTAGGGAAAACATTATTCCTAGATCTGCACCTGCTGGGATATATAGTCCCAGCCCCCAGGATTTTCCCATCATTCAAAACGAGCTTTTTTCTTCATTAGTAAAAATAATGGTAATGTTTGATTCACCTGGTGCTGTCTGTCTGAGCCAGATCAGGTCAGAGCGGGTCATAGACCATCTGGAGGCACTAGACTCACATCCCCATGTAGCACAATAAGAATGGTTATGGCCTCCACACTTAGAGGTTCTCCTCCCCAGGACATGCATACCAGTTTCTATAGTGGCAGGTCAGGTAGGAATCATCTTGAGTCCTTTCTGTGTCTTTGGTGTCCTAAGAATCTTTAGCAAGGTGACATAGGTCAAAGGTTAGGTCTGGAAACCAGGTATCCAAGGGATGCACACCAGAGGAAAGGTTAAAAAGGGTACCAGTTTTTGGGTTACTTATGATCCAACTTAGCCTCCATAGTTGATGTGGGTTGTTTTCGATGAGAGTGGAGGTCATCTGTAGTATCAGCATCAGCATCCATGGCAAACGGAGGGAGCAGGGACGGCTCATTCTTCCAGCAGAAGGCCAGCCTCAGGATGTTTTCTGAGTCTGGTCTGGCCTCCCACTCTACAGGTAGGTTGAACGGGGTGGTGCCTTGAATGTGGAAATGATATACCCAGGGAACAATTCTGTCACCTTAAGAGTGAGTGGTAAGGATCACTTGGAGGGGCTCTTCCAGTGCTGGTATCTCTGGACTAACACCCAGTCCCTAGGGTGGAACCTGTGGGGCATGGGGGAAGCAGAAGTGTGACATAAATAGCTTGTAATTGAGGCCAGAGCTGTTCATGAGCCTTCACCAAGCTTTAGAGGGCCTATAAGAGGTCCTGGTCATCAAGGTGGGCCACTAACTCCATATGCAGGCAGGGAGGAGAGAAGGAGGGTGTCCATACATGATCTCAAAGGGGGTCAATCCCAACTGGTAGGGTGAGCTCCAGACTCAGAACAAGACAAAGGGGAGGAGCATCACCCAGTCCCCGCCAGTCTCCAAGGCTAATTTGGTGAGGGTCTGTTTTAGGGTCTGATTCATCCTTTCTACCTGTCCTGAACTCTGGGGGGCAGTATGCACAATGTAATTTCCATTTAGCCCCCAGTTCAGTAGCTATTCCCTGGCTTACCTGAGAGATGAAAGCTGGCCAATTGTCAGACCCAATCAGAACTGGAAATCCAAACCTGGGTACCAATTCTTCCAGAATCTTCTTGGCTACAACATAAGCTGTCTCATGCTTTGGTGGGTAAGCTTCCGTCCATCCAGAAAAGGTATCTATAAACACTAACAAGTACTTATATCCAAATTTCCCTGGCTTAATTTCAGTGAAATCAACCTCCCAGTACATACCAGGCTGGGTTTCTTGAAGACAGTTTCCTTTACCATGGGTCGAGCCACTGGCATTAGTGACCCTGCAAGCTTGACAGCTCTTGGTCACCTTCTAGATGATCCTGTTGGCTTGTCTGAGGTGTAAGGGAAGTTCTGGATCAGTTCTCACATCCTTCAGGTTCCCATGTGGGACTCTTGATGTAAGCATTTGAGCAGTCTTTTATCAAAGAGTTGTGGCAGGAAGATCTTTCCATCGGGCAGGTGCCACCATCCCTCCTGTTTAGAAGCTTCCACCTGTTGGGCCGCCCATGTTCCCCCTTCTTTGTTATAATCCAGTGAAGGAGGCAGTTCCCTCGGACCCAGGTCAACTAGGACTGGTAACATGGGTGGTGTTATGGTGGCCTCCTTTGCAGCCTTGTCTACCAGATTATTTCCCGGGAGATGAAGTCTTTCTGTCTTTGGTGTCCAGGACAGTGCATGACGGCCAGCTTCCTGGGAAGACAGACGGCTTCCAGTAAGCCCAGTATTTCTGATTTATCTTTTATGCTCTTTCCTTCTGCAGTTAACAGCCCCTTTCCAGGTAAGCTGTCCCGAGAATGTGCAAGGTGGAAAAAGCTTACCTGCTGTCAGTGTAGATGTTAGTTTTCTTTTCTCATTCCAGAACCTTGGTTAGAGAAATCAGTTCTGCTTTTTGTGCTGGGGTGCTGGAGGGTAAGGCCTAGGCAACAGCATTAGTACTAGTCACTGCAGCCCCCATATACCTCTGTCCGTCTCTGATGAAGCTACTCCCGACCGTGAACCAGGTGATCTCAGCGTACAACAGTGGAACATCTTGCAAGTCTGGCCTTATGCAGTAGACCTGGGCCAGTATCTCAGAACAGTCATACAGGGGGCCTTCCAGATCCGGATCTGGAAGCAACTGGCCGGATTGAAGGTCGCAGGTGCCTAGGAGTTTATTCTAGCAGGGTTGAGAAGTAGTGCCTGATAGTGGGTCACCCGTGCATTGCTCAACCATCAATTGGGGGGGGGTGCTTGAGCACAGATTCTAATGTGTGTGTGTGGGGGGGGGTAATTATAAGACTCTGTCCCAAAATCAGTTTATCTGCGTCTTTGACCAGGAGTGTCACTGCTGCAATAATACGCAGGCAGGGTGGCCATCTGGCTGCCACTGGATCCAATTTCTTTGATAAGTAGGCCACAGGTCTTTCCCAGGGCCCAATGGTTTGGGCTAGAACTCCTTTTGCTACCCCCGATGCTCATCGACATACAGATAGAAGGGTTTGTGGATGTCTGGCAATCCTAAGGCAGGGGCCTCTAATAATTTCCACTTGAGGGTATCAATTGCAGCCTGCCTTTCTTTGCCCGGGTCATATGGGGGCCTTATTTTATGGCCTTATATAGAGGCTTCGCCAGTTCAGTAAACCCTGGCATCCACAGTCTACACCATCCTGCTGTCCACAGGAATTCTTGAACTTGTTTCACTGTCCTGGGGGTCGGTATTTTGAGCACAGTCTCTTTGCGGGCTTCTGAGAGCCACCTCTGCCCCCCTTCTAGGATGTACCCTAGATACGTGACCTGGGACTTGCACAATTAAATCTTCTTCACAGATGCTTGGTACCCCAAGTCTTCCAGTACCTTCAAGAGATTCTCTGTTCCCATGAGGCAATCTTCATCTGTCTCAGCTGCTACCAACACATCATCCACATACTGCAAGAAGGTGATCTGGGGTTGCTTTGAACGGTGCTCACCCAGGTCCTCACCAACACCTCATCAAAGATGGTTGGAGAGTTCTTGAATTCTTGTGTCAGTTGAGTCCAGGTGAGTTGCCCGCTGATTCCAACTTCAGGATCATGCCACTTCAAAGGGAAGTATGCTTGGCTGCTTGGAGCCAAAGAGAGACTAAAGCGTTCCTTTCTTCTTCTGTACTGTATTCCAGGTGGAGCGAGTGGAGGGAAGGGTTGTTGTGATCAGGACCAGGTCTGTCAACGGGGCACCCGTGGGACCTAGCACCAATCCTTGGGCATTCTCCAAGATCCGGCCCTGTTCCTCCACTGTGAAGAGGACCCCTAACAGTTGTTGGCAGTCATCCCAAGTGGTCTTGTGAGTGAAAAAGTCAGTCTCTAACAAGTTAATTAAATCCTGGGGGTCCTTAGAAAATGGGGCATTTGGGGCCTTCCAATTATATAAATCATTGGTGGCAAAGGGCCAATAATGAAAGGGTTGATTCCTGTCATCATTGGCGGGGGAGGGGGAGGCTGCTGGTAGGTGCGGTGGGGGGGCTGCTGGTAGGTGCAGTGAGGGGGGCTGCTGGTAGGTGCAGTAGGGGGGGACTGCTGGTAGGTGCGGTAGGGCCACCGTGATATCCGGTTGTGTGCCCCCTCCTCCTGGCTCCCGGTGGCCTGTGCTGGCCTGCCCTCCCCTCTGATTCCCTGTGGGAGGTTTACTGACCCTGGAGCAGGTTCCGGCTGTGGAGCCGCAGGTGGCTGTCTTGGAGAGTAGGGAGGGGGAAATATTTCAGCTTCTGGAGTTTCTCCCTGCAGCACCAGTGGCAACTTCTGTTTCAGCTCACCCATATCCTTGGGCCTGGTCCTTGATATGGTAACCAGAACTGCAGGATCTGAGGAAGCAGAAAAGGTTTAACCTAAGGGAGGGGCCTTCTAGTCTATCTATTAATCTCCTCCAAGTACCTATTTAGGAGGGCCAGACGGGGGCCAGGCGGGGGCCAGGCGGGGGCCAGACGGGGGCCAGACGGGGGCCAGACGGGGGCCAGACGGGGGCCAGACGGGGGCCAGACGGGGGCCAGACGGGGGCCAGAAGACAATCTCTTTGACTTGATGAATTGTTTCAGACTCGAATGTGTCCCTGGCTGGCCAGCCGACATTGAAGGTCAGCCATTATGCAGAGAAAAAGGTGACAACTTTTGTTTCTTGACAATCAAACTTCTGGATGTCCTGCCAATGAGCAAGAGTTAAGTCTGGGGTGAGGATGTGTATTCCCCATAGTGAGAGATGAAGAGAGACCTAGACAAAAATAGATGCCAAGAAGCTGTGACAGAAAACTGGTTAGAAAATAAACAAAAACTACACAAAGACAAAAATACAAAGACTCTCAACAATTTTTCCTGGGACAAAGCACAAATCACTCCTCATGGGGTGACCAAATTTCACAAATACAGTTGCCTCCTGGTGGGGGTGAGTCAAATGGTCACCTCAAGGGTGGCCTCAAATGGCTCAGGGTCCATCAGCCCTGAGTTCAAGACATCTCTCTCTCCCTCCAGGATCACTCACTGTACAGGCGTGTCCACCACAGTGAGAGCCTGCAAAATGCAAATGCAGTCGACTGACACAAACTGAAGTAATAAACAAATGAACGAATGAACAGGCAGAGACAGACTGAGCGCTCTTACCAGCTATGATGGCCAATGGACCTTTGAGCCCCTGGGGTTCTGGTGAGGTCTCTGGGGGCAAGCTCCCAAATGTTCTTCCCAGAAAACGACCCCAGAGAAATTACCAGAGTCCAAGGAATCCAAAATGCAAACAGAAGAGTGTGCAATACAAGCCAGGCAGGGAACTCATCCACACACTCGGCACAGCAAGGCCAGGAGGAATTCCTGAGTTGAGGATACATGTATCTTTTATAGGGAAAAACTGAACTGGGGCAAAAATGAGGAAACAGGTTCAGGTTGATAGCTAACTTGCCTATGGTCAGGGTGGGCCAGGGTGATATGGATTTGTAGTGACTGGCCCCAGGGTTGGAACATTCTGCAGTTAGGCTAGGGCCTGGCCCAGATCTCCTTTTGGATAACATCTTTTGCAAGTTTGTTGGAACTGAAGGGGGATTTAGCCTGAGCTTTTGGCCTGTTTACTAAGATGGCTGCCGACTATAAGATGGAAGCAATTTGGTTCTTCTCTCCCAGTTCTCACAGCCCAGCCCAAGGCCCTAGATGTGATCCTGTTTCTCACTGGACTCTCATCAAAGCCCTGGGAAACCTGGGCATCAGAGAGTGACATTGACTCAGTTACCGTAAAGGTACCCTCTGCACACTGTGTCTCTAAGTAACCAGGTATGAAACAATAACATGGTTGATTACAGAAGAGTGACGGACTGTTTTCATGAACCTTTGCTTTGAATGATGTCCTCTCTCAATCCAGGAAAGCTGGAGGACGTGTCCCCATTTGGAACCTATGCTTGAGAGACGCCAATTCATTCTTCCACAGAGACACTGGTACATCTGCATTCACTGTAGCACTACTCACAACAGCTGAGTTATGGAACCAACCTGGTGTTCCTTATCACAGGAAAAGATGGGGAAAGTGTGGTTCGTGTGTGTGAAGGGATGTTTTCAGTCATAAAGGAGGATGTAGATAGAGCCATTTGTAGGAAAGTGGTTACAACTGGAGACCATAACACAAAAGACTTCAGTCAGTCTCAGAAAGACAAATGCTGCCTTTTATCTTATTTGTGTCCCCAGACTTCACCAATTCCTAAAATTGTTATGTGCAGATGGCATGAAAGTAGAAATAAACATAACATAGGGACTTCTGCAGGGGAAGGAGAGGTGGGGAAATGGGGCATATTCAACATAAGGTGCATGAAAATATAGTTGTGTACATTTGTTTGATAATAATAATTAACAATCAATTTCAATAAGAAAGAGTCTCAACTTTCCTGAATGTGAGAACAACTGAGGGAAGAATGCAGGAAGGCACAGCTCATGGAAGTCAGTGCCTCAACCACCAAAGGGCCTCAGCACAGCACAGCATAGCTCCCTTCCCATTGGCTCCCAGTGAGCTCAGACCTTCTAAGAGAAGCAGCCAGCATGAGGAGAGAGGAGAGCTGGGAAGATCCTTGGGATGTGAGGTCAGAAAAGGGCCACTCCTAGCCAGGTGGAAGAGACAGCCCAGTCTAGGGCCTCTGTGCTCTGTTCACAGTCCTGGTGAGCTCTCAGACCACATGGCAGAGGTGAACATATTTTTAGCTTTGCCTATAAATATTTGAGGTAAATCTTTATTAAATCTCATATGGTTCATGCCACAATTATGGTTCCTTTCTGTGAATCATTCACTGTGAAATAATTTCTGGAATTAAAAGTAATCTCTCAGGTATAAATTACCACCTAAGACACTCAGCCAGACCTGAAATGCACAGGCAGATCCATCCTGCTTCAGGGGCTGCTGGGCTCACTGCTGCTTCCACCTCCACCATGTGCCTCCAACCATCTGCTCTGCTAGCATCTCCTTCCTAGTCATCAAGAGAGGACAAGGAATCTATTCATCCTTGGTGCCTTTTTCTCTTGCTTGCAAACTTTAAATCCTAGGCTTCAGGCAGGAAAATGGGAAAACAGCCTTCTGGAAAGACTGAGAACCTATAGCTGTATTTTAGAACAGCTACAAAAGAAACTTAAGTAGATGATGTAGTTCATGACATAGACAACTCATGGGTCAGGCCAAGCAGAGCTATCCCAGGGCCACTGGAATTGAGAAGGGTACCTAATCCACCCAGGACACATGCCCCACTGTCCTCCTGGCCCTGTCCACTAGAGGACTTTGCTTGCCTCCCCTGCCCATGATTTCCTGCAAACCCACAACCAATTCTTTGGTCTACCCAAAGTGCTATTTTCAAGATCTCTCCCATGTCAATCTGTCTTTGTATAAACAAAGGCCTTAATACTCACATTCTCTGTGAGGAGGACAACACCCCTTTCCTGTGGGAGGGGAAGAGTCAAGGCACCTACCCAGACACTGAGAAAGAAGGTGAAGCTCACAATAGCTACATGACACCTACCATGGCAGCATTACTCACGAGGCTGTTGTCCCTCCCTGACAGCATGTTTCATGTGATGACTCTTTTAAGCATTTCATTTGCCTCAGACTTACTTCATGTTCATAATTGTGGATAGTGCCACTGTCATTTTATGATGAAAATGTGTTTGCTCAATATATATCAGGAGGCCTCTGCACACCCACACACACCCAACACACACAAACACACACACCACACAAACGCATCCCCTCACACACACACACTCATGAACACATGCATACCATACCACACCAAAGCTACACTTGGAACTTCAGGGAATTATCTAGTAGGACTCCTTCTTACTAAACTTCACTTGTGCCCCCAACAAGTGGAAGAGAAAAGTACTGTGTGGGGCATGTTGAAAGATGACCTGGCCTCCAAGCACTAGTTTCTTACAGGCCACTCACAGGGTGGAGACAGAAATGCTAGCATCCAGCAGGCCACAGGCGGGGTGGAGGTGGGGCCTCCCTTGTAGAGGCCAAGTGGCTGCTCCACAAGCACACCCTCACAGGTTTCCTGCGGATGACTGACAGGGTGTCTGCAGGACCCAGGTCAGCCTGCCTCTCCTCACCCAGGGCAAACACAATCATTCCAGGATACTACTCTGTTAAGTAGTGGGTCATAAATTTGTTTTCTCTGAAGCAAACGGAGGACAATTTATCTATTGCATAAAACTAAGCCTGGGGCACACTCATCCCTCACATCTGCCTCTCTCAGGAAGTGAGGCCAAGATACCTTCTGTCTCCTAAGGAACCAGCACTCAGAGATCCTTGTATTTCCTGGACAGTGGCAGCATAGTACAGGCATACCCTAGAAGCCCTGAATCCTGAACTCCCAAAAGTTCTGAGTCTGCCTTCATGATGCTTCCTCTGTGCTGTGTGTGTCATACCATGTGTCTGTCTCTTCAAAAGTAGCCACAGAGAAGCCTTACTTTTCCTGTGAGGCTTGTGGCCTGGGGCAAAGGTTCTAACATGGCAGCTCAACAGAGAACAGCAGATTCTGTCCTTTGGTAACTCCAATGTTTTGAAACTATAAAAGTAATATCAGACATAGATAAAGAAATTCCTGCCCAGCGCTGGAAGTGGTAGGTCTGAGCCTCTGGCTTCATCCACCACAGCCACTGCTGGCCCTTGTAATTTGGGAGTTTCTGTTATTTTTATGGATGCTCCCATACTACAGAATAATATGTCAACATAACCAGCATGGAGACACCGTAAAATGTCATGGATACTATGTCAAAAACAGATTACAAATCAGAACAGCAGAGGTCACCAGGGACATCTTCTGCCAATCCACAACCAGTGCTGCTGGCCCTGTGTTCCCTCTTTCAGTCTCACAGATACTTCATCTTTTGTACAAAGCTTTGATTGTTCAGGATTTGGCTTTTCTCTTAGAAAACACTCAGCAGCCCCCTGTGACACTGTGACTTCTTCCCACAGTCCCCTAACATGGGAGCAAGGTACAGCTTTCCAACTCCTGTCCATCATTAGTGGAACCTAGCTACTCTGGCTGTTACTGACTCACCTCACCGTGTGTCTACACAGTGGAGGTGGCCCTGCCTGGTGAACCTGGGAGGTTCTGCACCTGCAACTCTGCTACAAGGTGTTGCATACACCTGTTTCTAGCTTTGCTGCATCTACTTTTCACAGACCTGTACCAAGGAAGGAAATGGAATTATGCAGAGCACTTACACTATTGCTTTTTGGTTTTTGCTCTGCTCCCTTGCCTCTGTGCTCCATAAAGACCGTGATTTCCCTAGTCTAGTCAAGTAAACCCCTTCATGCCCTGTAGCTCTTCCCTTGGTGTATTTTCATTTGTAACCGCTATTCTCTCCAAACAATGGAGAATCATTGTGTGAGCCCATCCTTGTGTGAGCCCATAATGAGTATCATCCATTAGTCCTGTCCCACCTGGAAAACCTAATGGATACAAACATGGAAGGGGGAGGGGGTGTAGTTAATTGCAGCATCCAGAGTACCAAGCCCTGGGCCACACCCCATACCCACATTGCACATCGGGGAATCATGGAGATGAAAGAAAAATAGAAACAGGAGGGGCCTCAAGTGGATGAACTGCTGGGACTGAAATGAAGGAAATGTTCTGGAGGAAAGAGAGATTGTACTGAACATCAGTCAAGGAACACTGTGGGATTTAGTCCCTAAGAGGCAGCCCAGGTGGGAAAGGCCAATCGAGAAAGGGACACCGAGGACTTACGCCAGCACAAGGCACATATTATCAAAAATGGGTGATATTTCTGATGGAGCCTGAGGAGGGCTTTTCCCAAGTGGTGAGAAAGCATTTGTAATCTCATGGTGATGGAGTCTGGGAGGTGGGGGACTAGAGAGCAGGTGAGGTGAATAGTTCACAGTACTGTTTTCCCACGTGTGGTCCTGTCTCTCACCCTCCTTACAGACAGCGCACACATTCCTCACACAACCCCACCCTTCTGGGGCTTCTATCTTAGAAGTTCTTGGATGGAGCACATTTCCTCCTTGAAGCCCTAGACTTCCAGGGCTCTGACCAACTCTTCCAAGTTGGACTGCTGTCCTCCCCTCCCCCGCCACATTCCTGGCTGAGCCCCATACCTCTTCTCAAGTCCCAAGTCTCTGGGTTTTGGATTCCTTATGTGACTTGCTGGAGACAATCAGGCTTTTTTAATCAATGTGCATGCATAAGGTACATTTTTTATTATTTTCAGCTGGCCTGAAAATGCCTCATTTTTCTCTCATCCCACTCACTGGTAGCTAGTTTGGACACTGGATCTTTTTAAAATCGTTCCTACTCATTATTTCAAAGCCATCTCTTTTCTTCCTTGGGGCAGTAGATTTTATAGAAAGGCTTTTGCAAATCTCCTTCAGTTTGCTGTTATTTGCTTGGTTTTGGTTTTGGGGGTTTTTTGTTTATTTATTTGTTTTTGTAGGCAATACATTTTGTCCTTCTGGATATTTTTGCTATCTACTGATTGTCCTAGGAAGCCTACTGTCCCCAGAATCAGATGAGCTAAATCCCTATGCAGTCTACCCTGTTCCATACTCAGCGGATTGCATCACCCTGAAGATTTATGCCTTCCTTCAACTTGGACGGTTTTTTCTTTTTTCTCTCTTCTCCTTTTGATTAGTTTCCCTAAATTTTTTTTTGAACTTTCTTACTATCATTCTTCTGAGAAACACACCAGGCCCCTTGTTTGACTGATCACACATCTTAACATTCTTTCCACATTTTTCCATCTCTCCATTTTGAGTTGTTTTCTGAGAGATAATCTGGCTTTTATCTTCAGTTTACTAATTGAATCTTTAATTATCCCCATTCTGTTATTGAGCCCTTTATGGACTTTTACAATTTCCTTTAATCACAACTGTGGTTTCTACAAATGTCTTCTGCTCTGTTGTTGTTCAGCTTTGGGCGACGTTTGGTTCTTATTATGTCCTGTCATCGTAGGAACAATGCTCTGCCATCACTTGAATGAGTCTGAGCTCTGCTGGCTTCTGTAATTTAGGGGACAGAAGCCAACAGAGGGCTTCCCTCTTACACCTTATGCAAACACACTCTCAAATACAGCAAGGCCTAATTCTTTGACTTTGCTCAATTCATCCTCAGAAGAAGATGAAGAGGACTCTTCCTCACCCTTAACAGCATATAAAGCTGTTCAAGCATTATATGCTGTTTCCTATAATAGTCTGGATCTAAAATGCCACACACCCCTCATACACAGACAAAGTCCAAAGGCCTGCTCCCAAGCTAGTGCCACTGGGAAGTAGTGGGATCTTTTCAAGGTCAGTCCAAGTGAGAGGTTCTTCGGTCACTGAAGTGCATGCTTGAGTTAAAGAGAGGGTTCCCAGGCTCTTTTTCTTTGTTCTTGGCTCCTAAATGAGTGTTTTAACTCTAACATACACCCTCTTCTCCATTTGCTGCCTCAATACAGGCTAAAGCCGGTAAGCCAGTCAACCATGGACCAAAGATTGCAGAATGAACTACCAAAAGCAAACGTCTCCTGCTAGGATGATGTCCTATATATTTTGTTACAATGATGAAAGTCTAACTAATGCATTGCCCTACTGCTGTTCAGAGCACTGAGCAACAAGGCGCTGAGGCTGTCCAGGCTCTGCTTCTGAGCAGGAAGTGAGTGGGGCTCCTTGGACTTTTCTCCCACCCCACATCTGCAGGGCTTGGGAGCTGAATGGTTTTCCTCTGGCTCACCCTTAGTTAAGTGGGAGATTCAGCACTCATTTCTTTGATAGGTGAATCAGGGTAATTCATTTGTAGTTTCCTGGATGTACACTAGGACAGACCAATGGCTCTATTTACCAGCTAGCTGACCTTCCACCTCAGCCATCTACCTGAGAGAGACTTCAGTGCCATGGAGAACATGAATGGGAGAGATGGATCTTGGTCAGCACAATGCTGCAACATCCACCACAAAAGTGTGATTGACAGGGTTCTGCATCTGTCCATAGCCACTCAGCATGACATGGACGCCAGGTGAACACAAACAGTACAGGCTCTTCTGGAATAGCCCCCAGAACCTAAGAATGATGTCATCACGGCACCCTTCTTGTCACTGATGGCTCCACACTAAGATGTTCTGGCTTGAGCCTAACCTCACAGTCTGGCTTCTCTCCTCAGAATTATCCCTTAGAGTATTTGATGATTGGCTTCAATAACTTCCTGCACTTGCTCCAGTTGAATCAATTACACACACCCTAGGGTTTTATGGCCGGAAATATCTGGAGTCTGATATCAAATATCAACAAGACTGGAAAAGTTTCTGGGATCCATTCCCATGTAGACAGTGCTCAGGCTGATCTGAAGGACGTCTGCAATGTATTCATCAACAATATCTGTTTGCTTGACACTGGGTGAGGTAGGGACTATAGTCAATATATTCATGTCAGTGTTAAGCCACATTCTGTCCCTTCTTACACAAGAAAAGTAACTTATGATTAAATTTTTATTCCCATGACCAACATGTATGAGAATAATCACATTCTACCCATTGCTGGAATGAAACAGCCTCTATAGGAATAGATATTCATATAATCATGCTCTCACACATTCCTCACACAGACTCCCATTCACATACATACTTCCAAAGTTACACCTGCGCACTTAAGTCCTCACATGCTCATGTACTCACCCATAAAAGGTAGACCAATGGCTCTCCACAGGTCACTGATGGTCTTGTGGTAATATATTTTATATTTAATAAATTCAGCCTGGAATATCAGAGAACAGATTCATACACAGTCAAGACATGAGGGTCAGAGTGTCATAATTCACACCTTTAATCCCAGCACAGGGATGACTGAGTGGTGACCTACGCCTTTAATCCCATAACTCCAGAGACAGAGATCTTTCTGTGTTTCTGTGAGTTCAAGGCTAATTACCAAATAGTAGTGGTTCACACCTTTAATCCTAACTCTAGAATATGATGCAGAGTTGAGCCTGGAAGTGAAATAACTGGGTGAAGAAAGTATTTAAGACAAGCGTAGGAAGACTGGTTTACTCCGTAGAAGTGACAACCAGCCAGGCTGAGTACTCTGGAAGACAGCTTTTACCCTGAGAAGTTGGCTGGGTGAGAACTGACTGTGGTCGTTCCCCCTCTCTGATATCCCAGCTTTCCCCCGATATCTGGCTCTGAGTTTTCATTAAATGCCGACTAGAATTCATGCTTCATGGTCTCTTTGGTCCTCCCAGGTATTGAGTAGGACAGAGCTGGCTGTGGACGTGACCACTTGGATAACAAATGCTGCCTCTTCCTCAATAACAATGGGTTTTACTCCCTGAGACCAAGGACAAGTCCAGCCTCTCACAGTGTGCCCAGGACACAGAGTGGCCTTCTGATTAGCCTGTCCCTCAGTCTTCCTTTCCTGCTCATCGGTGTTCATAGAAATTCAGAGAGCAAGATGCAGCCACAAGAGCTGAAGAGAGGTGCAGACAGTCCATGGTAGCCACTGCTGGCATTCCTTGGTGCTGATAATGCCGGGCTGTTGGCTTCCCTGGCACTAGGGCACTCCATCCTCCAGGCGGCTGGCAGGCTTGAGGTAATGCTGCTCTCCTTCTTGGTGGTTCAAGTATCTGTATCGTTTTGCCACTTTAACCAATTCCTTCCTTTTTGGCTCCCATGTGGGTAAGAAAATTGCCTCCAGTAGAAGCAGGGGGAGGAACAGTCTAGGTCTCACACCCACCCTAGTGAGTGCCTGAGCAGACATTAGGAGTCTCTCCATCCACCACTATTGACACTTGGCTCCTAACACCCGAGCAGGTTCTGTTTGCCTTCCCATCATCTCCCACTGAAGACACATGGTTTAAATGACAGTGTGTTCATTCTTGCAACATTGCCAAATTCTTAAAGCATAATCATATACACAGAAACGTGTGGTTGCAATATATAGGGAAGGAAGAGGGTGGCAGGTTGGAGAGAGGCCAAAGGGAAGGAGAGAGAAGACACTACCAGCTAAACCCACGTGATCTTATCCATGTCAATGCCTGTTTTAAACAATTGAAAAGGGGAGACTAGTGTGAGTCCCCACAAAGCAGATGAGATATTGAAAATAACCACTTCCTTGAAGGTTGAGATGGAATTCAAGTCATTCCCGGGAGACACACTAGTTTAAAGAAATTGCCAGGGTTCTCCATGATGTCTTACATAAAGGATGCTCATGCCTCACATGCCAGAGAAAAGTCAATGATTGCCCTAACAGTCAGGGGTTGGTTTAATGAATACACCACACACTGTATGGAGAGGTTTAGAAGCATCAAGAAAAAGAAACAAAATCTAAGCATGGCCTGTGTCGTTTCAGTATGTTTATAAAAATGCCAGTAACTCAGAATTTTCTATGCACTTCAGGCTGCCCACATGCTTTGTGCTTTTTCTCATCAGGCCTGAGGGAATGAAGACTGCTCCCACTTCATCTTCAGAGGAGGAACTGAGCCCAAGTTAACACATTGCTTTGAGCCTTAATTTGATCTGACAGCAAAATATGTCAGTTCAGTACTTCTTGAGTATGAACTCTTGAGTGAGTGTGTGTCCCTGTGGTACTGTGCAGAATGGGAAGCACCTTTGGGAAGTGACCCAGAATGTAAGAAATGTCTGAGAGAAAGCAGTGCTGCCTGCCTGCCTGCCTTCCCTTCTTGTTAATGAGTACACCTATACTACTGCTGTTGCTTTGTCTTTCTGCTACCAGAAGCTAGCTTCTCAGCCTACCTGTGGGGACTGAAAACCAGGGACTCTCCTCCAGGTCTTCAGCATCAGGATGGGACAGCAGACGCACTTAGCCTTATAGACTGAGTGGCTTCCAGGTCGTCAGCTTTTCTATCTTACACTGTCTCAGTTAGGGTTTCTAGTACTGGAAAGAGACACCATGACCACAGCAACTCTTATGAAGGAAAACATTTAATTGAGGTAGCTTGCTTACAGTTCAGAGGTCCAGTCTATTATCATCATAACAGGGAGCATAGTGGCGTCCAATCAGACATGGTGCTGGCTACATCTTGATCAGAAGACAACAGGAAATGCTCTGTGACACTGGACAGTATCTTGAGCATAGGAAATTACCACATAGACAATTCTTATCACATAAGGCAGTCTAATAAATCCTGTGTGTGTGTGTGTGTGTGTGTGTGTGCACGCGCATGCATATTTCATAGGTTCTATTCTTCTATAGAACCATGAACAATACACAAGACAGCCTTTCTTGTATCCTGGGTTGATAACATGGGACAAGCTTGGAGACAATGACAAAGAATGGCTGTGGTGGCCCCTAAGCAGTTCTGTAGGGCTCCCAGTTCCAAGTACACCTCTGAGCTGGCCTGAAAAGGTAAGCAGCCTGCCTCCCTATCCCCTACAGGGGTGGCCCAGGCTGACTTCAACAGGCCCAGGAGGCTCTGCCCAGCATGTGGTTTTCGGGGACATAGGACCCTGATAGAGCTGTTTTCAGCAATGCTCAGCAATGTCCATGTTCAACATGCTCACAGACAAATGCATATCTGAAGCTGGTACCCAGATGATTATATTACATGATAACTTCTGGAAATAACTAACTCTGTATGTCCGCCCAGACATGATGATTCCACTACTCACCACAGGGGATTAAGATCTTAACAGAATTTTAATCCAGTTCCTCTTATCTGGAGGGCAAGAACCAAGACTGTTTCTGCTTATGTCACCCACAAAACTCACACATGACAGATGCCTAAAAATGTGGATTTAATCCCATCTAACCAGATACTGACTTAGCCTGCATGGTTCATTCATTTTCTGTAGATGATAATATTTAAGACTTATGCTGGCTTTCCAGTTGTATTTTTGTGAACTCAAATGTCATTTTCTTTTTCTGGTGAAATGACCCCAAATATCAGCTGGTAGAATGATGCTGACTTTTCCAGTTTCCAGGTCAGACTAATTCTCCTCAGCTACCTCACTCGGTGTGGGGCTCCTGCTGCCTGTGAGGCAGGTGGCTGTCACAGAGTGGTGTGGATGATGGATGCAAGTTAGGCCAAAACACAGTGGAGAAGAACAGAACTAATTTTCACATGCTAAGCACATAGCAGTCATCCAAAGTCTAAAGTACCGGTTTCCAAACACTTATTTTAGACTTGGACTAAGATTCCTTTCTTTAAAGAACACTTACCCAGAAACATAAGCTGACAGAGTGATAAACAGGCTCTCCCTGGGATGGCCTGGCTGGAGCCCAGGCTTCTGCTCCTCTGGGAGGAGACTGGAGCCGTGAAGAACCTATGAGGGATGGTAGTGCCATAGGCCTGAGAAGCTCAGACAAGAGCATTGTGTCCAAGCATCTTTACAATGTTCACTGCACATAAAATGAACTCCCCAGATAGTGCTCCCAATTCTCCTGAGGTGGCCCTCGGCTCATTATGCTGCTGATGACCTACACTCCCACTGAAGACAGAAAGGATACAGTATTGCTACAGAACCTCCATGTCTATGGTGATTCTTACTGGGCAGAGCAGACTCTCAAATTTCTGGGTCAGTTCTACAGCTGGATCCCTTCATGCTGGCTCTTGGTAAAATATCACAAAAGGCAGAGGCATGGGCACTGGTGCACAGAGGATCTCTGTGTTCACACACATTGGCTTCCAGTAGGAGTGAGGAAGCTTGGGAGTCTTCACTCCGATGCATAAAGTCTCCTGGAGCCCTAGATACTTGAGGACACAGGAACATCCCAGAACCAGCTCAGAGTTTAGACATGCGTGAGCATTCAAGTTAAGGTAAGGCCAAAATAGGCCTGCAGTGTTTGGTTTAGTTTTGCTTTATATATATGTTAAACATATGTATTAACATATATGTTAAGCAAAACTATATATTCATATATATATATATACACACACACACATATATACATAAATGTGTGTGTGTATCTGACAAGTTAAAACTAGACAGGAAGATGCCTGAGGCTATCCAGCTACAAGAAACCTGGTGAGTCACGGAACGATAGTGCTGAAATAGTGTTCATGTCATTAGTGATGGTGTTTCTCTCTAGTGGAGGAGAGCATGAGGTCTCATTCACATCTGCTTTTCCTTCTGGTGTGGCTTGCATTGTTCCTGTAGAACTCTTCTGGATTCTGGAACCAGAAAGATGGCCTACAGAGGCCCTTGTTTGAATGGGACTCTGCCTTGGCTTGGAGGGGAAGTTGCTGGAGGAAGCTCAGTTTCCAATAAGAGCTTCAGATCCCCCAGGTGTGGTACAAGCCCAGTCAGGTTCTGCAAACTGCTGCCAGGCCTTGGCTGAGACTTGCTGCCAGGCCTGTGCCCTCACTATTCTCCAAAGGCATGGTGGTCAACTTCAGTTGTGTACAGAAATCCTGCCAAACACACGGACTCTTCCTGTCTCATTGCTGGGGTCTGCTTCTCTGCTTGTCCCACATCCTCTGGACACAAGAGTACTGATCTTCATGTTCACATCAGCCAGCTGAGGGCACCAGCTTGGCCATGGTTCTGTGCAGAGCCTAATGGAATTTGCACGCCTTGGGATGGATTATGGGCTTGTATACAGAAGAAAGAGTGACAGATTTCAGTTTCTGTGACCTGAGGCTAATTATTCCCCTTGGTTTCCACCAAGGGGAAGTGGCTGTGAAGAGCTTGTGAAGTGGGCCACTTACCGGAAAAGCTTACCTCATCGGACACACCTGGCCTTGCAGGTGCCCTACAGACCATTTGGCCACTGTGATCAATGCTTACAGGTGCAGGTAGTTTGTGGGTGGCTTCTATGCTGTACAGACTTGAAGCTAAAAGGTGGGAACCACCTGGGTCAGAGCAGATTGGCCTCTTCAGAGAGCTCCTTTTCTCATACACGTGGTTCTTACCTCTCAGGATGAACATTAACTAATGATCTGTTTAATTTTCCAGGAGTGCATCAAAAAGCTCCTCAGGGGTTCCGCCATGAGTTTGAAGCCAGGGGGACATCCAGGCCTGTGTTTGGCATGTATGCCAAGGCAAAGCCCTGATGGACATACCAGAATACAGGTACCCTTCATCTGTTCTCTCCTACATGAGACCTCAGAGTAAAATAACCTCTGATGAGTCTCCTGGTGCCTTGGGGAAGCACTGGCCACATCTCCAGGAAGCAGACTCCCTTATATGTTGTCTCACCTGGGCTGTGATTTCTCTCCAGGGTATTCTGTCTGCCTCTCAGCTGTCTCTCCAATTCATGCTTTACAGGCTCTATGTAAACTTCTTCATGCAGTGGAAGGGTTATTGGGGGCCTCTCCAATGAAGGGAAGTTGAGGAAGCAGTATCTCTTAAGTGTGGTGCACATTCTGAAATACAAACTCATCCCAATAATTGTCAGAGCCCACACTGACTGTAGCTACCTGGCCTCACAGGTCAGATCTGAAGTCAGCTCATCCTCCACACGCAGGTCTGGGGACACTGTTGCGAGCGCTTGTCTGTGGCCTCAGTTGAGTATATGGGCTGTTTTTGTACATAACTCTGGTTTGATTAAAACCCAAATACATTTGGCCAACCACATTTCCCTTTAATTTTTCAGCAGATATTTATTTTAAGGGAAATATAAGCCATGTATTACAGATCCCCTTGTTGCGGCCTCCAAGCCAGCCGTTGGTGGTTGGGGGGCCTCTGCCAGTGCCCTGGACTGTCCCTAAATGTCCCATTTAAGAGAGGCAGCCACCCACTGAACAGCAAGCCTTCTCATGCACAGAACCCACAGAAAATGGCCTGAAATCCTCAGATACGTGCCGGATGAGGATGTGTGTCCGTTCTGAACAGAGCTGACTTTTTGTTGTTGTGACTTATAACCCATGATTTGTGAGTGGTTTTAGACCAGGAAAAACATGTTTTCTCTGCTCTGACTGACAGAGCTCAAGTCTGAGGGAATGCCCTGACTTTCCCATACCCAGTTACCTACCTTTCCAGACCTCATTCACGTTGTGTCCTGGGCTACTACCTGAGATCTACTGAGAGAAGAATGGGATGCAACTGTGATTTAAAATGCTCAAGCCTTATGCACTGCTGGAGAATAGTGCTGCCATTGTGGAAATCAGGATAAGGGCTCCTCAAAAACTAAAACCAGAACTTCTCAGGTTTACCTGTTATGCCATAGAATAGACCCAGACTCAACATGTCCCAGACGTACTTGTGAATATATGTTCACAGCAGCACTGCACATACTGACCGAGTTACTATGATCAGCCTAGATGTCCATGACAGATGTGGGTGAAATCTATAAAAGATGCACAATAGAATTTTATTTAGCCACAAAAAAAGAATGTATTTGTAGGAAAATGTGTACAACCAGCAGTCACAATATCAAACAAAATACTTCAGATTCAGAAAGACAAATGACAGATATTTTTTCTCATCTCTGAGTACCAGAATTTATACAGATACAAAAATATCATATATGCCTGTAGAACATGGAAACAGAAGTGATCCTAGAGCAATGAAGGATAATAATAAAAGAAGAAAAGGGTAGGGAAAATGCTTGAAATACCCAAAATATTATTGAAAACATCTTTATAAAACACGTGGCCATGAATAATGAATATTTGCCCACACAATGATAGTTTAAAGTTTTCAAAGTCACAGAAATTTTCTAAGTTACCAACTACAACATCATTTCCTCAAAAGAAAATGCTCTGTGTTAGTTACCTCACCGTTACTATAACAACCACAATGACAGTAACAGAAAACCTGGGATAATTAGTTTATAGAGAAAAAACTGCCATTTCGTCTCATGGCTTTAGTAGCTTCCAATCCACGGCTGGATGGAGTCAGCTTTAGTGGCATTGTGGGATACTGGGGAGAAGAATGAGCCAGAAGAAACCTCACAGCCAAGAAGCCAAAAAAGAAGAGGATGAGCGGGGAGCCCCACAGTTTTCTTCAGGGCATGCCCTCTGGACCTGAGGACCTCCTAGTCAGCCCCATTCCTATTTCCCACTGTTCCCCAGGGACACTGCCCTAATGAGAGCCTTTAACTCACAGCCTATGGGTGGCACTAGCACCATTCCAATTATGGCCTTAAAGTCTCATGTCCATCCCAAGATTCCATGTCTCACCTGCCCAGCATCAATCAAAGGTCAAATTGAAGACTACTCTGAGACTCCAGCAAACCTCATTAGGAGCTCTGTTATGAACTTTCAACACCCAGATTCATATTTTATGAATAAGTAATAGGGGACCAGACCAAGATCAAAACTCAGCAGGGAAAACATGACAGGAAGTCATAATCTCCATGACAACATCTAGGATCATGATCATGGAACGTGAACTCCCAGGAGCTCCACCCTTGTAACATGGCTGGTTACAGCACACACGACTATTCTCTGAGACTGGCTTCGCAAGCTGTGCATTGTGTTTCATTCACTCCACAAGGTCTCCACTGTCGGTGACTGCATGCAGTGTGTCTGACCCTGACGCACACTGCCTTGGCATCCAGAGCATCCCCCTTAAATCCCACTGGAAGCTTCCATGGTTCTATAAGTCTTACTTTCTGCATGTCTGTAGAGCCAGTATAATGGAGGCAACTGTTAGGTGTGCTCTCAGAAGGCACTATGCTTAAACCACGTTTATCGTACCCTTGGGACATTTCACTGGCTGAACATAAGGAAATGGGTCTGGATCCATGGACAGTTCTGGGCATGCTGAGAACCCCAGGGCTCTTTGGGAGGAAAAAAAAAAATCTACCCTGGAAAATCTTTGAAACGCACATTTGCATTTCCACCCTTTGGAGCCTGTGGGAAAGTCCTGAAGCATCTGGGTTCTTTATGTTGTACTGTTAACTGCAGCTGCCCTGGGTACAACAAAAACACACTTTGCTCCAGACTGTGCCTTGGGTTTTCCAAATCTGGCCGTTCTGTTTCGTTGCTGCTGATTCCCTCTATAGAGTTGGCTAAAAGTAGACAGTCACTCTGAAGCCGCTGCCTGGATACTGTGCTGCCTTAAAGGTCTCTTCACCAGAGAAGCTGTCCATCACCTTATCAGCTGTCCATCATCAGTCTTCTACAAAGTCTCAAGACATAGACAAAATGCAATTAAATTGTTGTTGTTGTTGTTGTAAAAATAAGGATAGCCTTTTGTCCAGTTCCCATGAGACTGTCTGTGTCCATCTGAAACCTTGTCAAGATGACCTTTATTGTCTATATTTCCTTCCACATTCTGTTCTTCTGAGCCTGCACAGAATTGTCCAATACTTTTTTTCTCACTGCATAATATGTTTCTATAGCTGATCCTTCAAGGCTTTCCAAACTCCTCCTATAAAATAAAGCTTCCTCCGGCTTGCCCGGCATATCTGCAGCCAATGATCTCACTCCTGATACCAGTTTCTTATATTAACTGGCCATGCCAACAATACCTAAAGTAATTTACTATTAATGATAAAATGTTTATTTTCAATGACAGTTTTGAAAGGTCTAGTCCAAAATTATAAATACCCTCCCTTTAACAAGAAAGGAAATCAAGAAAAAAAAGAGGTCGGAGTCTCCCAAACTGTTAAAGACATTAAATTTAGTAAAATGGCGGATATAACTGTACCCATAGTGTGACTCATTGCTCCTTTATTAGCTCCCATTTTATTTCAACACCTTCACTCACGGCCTTTAGCACCCATAGCCAACACTTTGTGAATGAGAAATTTTCTAAGGGTCCTCAGGCTTGACTCCGGGTGTGAACTCTGCGGCAGTGATATCCAGTACTCTCAGCTTACTCCACATTAACATGGTGACTTCAGGTGTGGCACTACTGGAATTTCAGAGCTTTGAACGAATTAACGGCAAGAGGGTTTGAATATGTCAGGATCCATACAGCCTCAGTGTATACCCTACAGAAAATCTTCATCCAGTGGTTCCGGGTGGGAAATCTGCATAAATAACCTTAGTGGAGTCTCACCCTAACCCATGAAGGCAGTGGGCATGGTTTACAGTGAAAGGGGCTTTATGGATGTGATTGAGTCAGAAGCCTTTTGGAGGGGAGTGCGTGGGGTGAGGTGGGGGAGTATCCTAGACTGGCTAGTGACCTCTGGGCTGGGTCACAAGTGTCCTTGCCAGAAAGAGGGAGTCTCTTGTGTGACTGTCTCTGGGAGATATACATATCTGCTCTCCCCAGATATGGTACTGATTCAAACACCCAATCTATCTGGGTGAACCAGACTCTCTTCAAATGACTTACAGGAGGATAGGTGACTGAGACAATTGTATCACCAAGGAGTCCCTCCTAACTGGCCTGAGCAGAAATTCACAGGATTTGCATTCCTGGAGCTCCCCCAAGCAACTCAATTGATCAGAGCCCTTATTGTTAATATCTTTACCAGCTTAGAGCAGGGCTGGGGTGCAGCTTGTGAGTTTAGGAGTTTCTGAGTCTTCTAAACCTCCTTAGCCTTATAAACTCCTATCTGACAGTACTTTGACTGGAAAGCACGGACACATTCCAGGAGCAGAGGCTTCAGTGATGGGACTTTTGGAAGGCAGAGGGATACACACGCCTCTAGAAACTGGGAAAGGGTGGTTATCTGAAACCTGAAGAATGAGTCAGTCCTTTTCATACCCGGCCCTTTTCCAGTGAGTCTGATTTCAGGTTTATGATCTCCAGAATCCTGGGACAGCAGATCTGTGCTGCTTTGAGTCACAAGTGAGGAGTGATTTGTCACAGCAGCAGTGGGAAGCTCATACTGCCCATGCTAAGTCCAGAGACAGAGGCCAGGGGCAAGGGGCCAGGTAATCACATTCTAGTTCCTGAAGTTCACTAGGCCTTGCCCCAATCTCCCCTGGGCCATCCTTTTCATGCCAGAAGGAAAGCCTAGGCACTCCTAGGACATAGTGTAGCTCAGAACAGGCAAAATTCAGCACAAAGAGGGAAGATGTAAAAGGTCTTTTCTAAGAGTAAAAGCTTTCTTTAGAAATAGCAGCAATTTCACTTTTGACCAATCAAAATAGATCCGTTTCCCACAGACACCATGTGATCCTGGGACATTGGAGCATATTGATTTCTGCTGAGATTGGATGTGATTCAGCACCGGTGTTGTCACTGGTCCGATTCAACCCCACTACAGAATGAAGTTCCAGCTGTGGGAAAGTGCTCTGCACATCACACTAATGTCTTGTGGCCAGAAAGATAGGGAACCAAATGAAACTCACATAACACATGGTCACATAGTCACCTGTCTGAAACATGCCCTCTCATTCAAGAGTCAGAAGCAATTGTGTGGACTAGCAAACATCGCCATGAGTAAGCTGGAAATGGAATGAAAAGGCGTTACATAGACTGTGTATCTTACCAAACACTGGGAGTTCAAAAGGAATCCTTCAAGGCTCCCTATGAGGTCACAGGCAGAAGGACAGGGCTTACACACAACAGTAGTGTGGACCATGCCTGCTCTATCTTTCAGTCATGGAGCCACCTCAGAGGCCAGTCAACACCAGGACCATTAGACCACCCTTGTTGCCACTCCCAGCTGCGTTGTCTGAGGCACAGCCCTCAGGACAAAAGTCACAGAAATGCTAAGGAGCCTCAGGATTCAATGCTCTGAGCTCTGCTCTGTCCAGGTATCAAAGAGACAGAGAGACTTTCCTCAGCTGAGTAGGGGTTCTGAGCCTCCCAGGGGAGTGCTGAGATGAAGAACTCATCATTTAAAAACTCATCACTCTTCAGGAGCTCTGAAACTTGAAAAGACTAGGAGGAAGAGGAGGAGGAGGAAAAGAAAGAAGAATAAGTGGTTTTTGTTGGAGAGAACAGAAAATGTCCCCTAGGAAAAATCAGTGTTTATGTAGATGGAGACGCAAGCCCCGGCTGGTCTGCTTGCATGGCACCTGGTTACTCCTGAACACTGCTGCTGATGGAATCTGCTCTGCAATGGTGCAGTTACAGGACTGTAAAAAAGGCACTGTGTCCTCCTTCCTGGTCACAAGTGGGGCCTGCTGAGGTCTTGAGAAGCCAAGGGTCTTTGTTAAAAATACAGGTCTGTGCCTAGAGGTCTGAGGATACCGACTCTTTGAGAGTTTTCTTTGGGGATGAAATACACACTTTACTAAATCAACAGATCACTAAGCATCTGGTGGTATGAAAACACAGAACCAAAACAAAACAAACCCCAAGAGATGCCTTTATTTAAAAATGCCTCTAACCATGTGCATATGTGGCTGGGCCACCTCAGTGTTACCAATCTTTTAAGTCCTGACTACAGAAAGATTATAAATGTCAGATTTTATGAGGCCATGGGAAAGAAAGGATACATTGGCTCAGATATTCTAAACCATCGAATGTATGGACTCCATTATGCTGATCAGTGTAAGACCTGTCCAAACAGCCATGTGCAGAGAACATTTGAAAGAATAGAAAAGCATTCCTGACATCATTCCATACTGACACTTCCAGAACAGATGAACCTTGAGGCTGGATCTGATTCCCTGCCTCAGGTAATTCATTCTCAGCCCAAAACACATTGTTCAGAGCCATGCACCTGGGAGAGGAGCCAAGTCAAGGTCAGAGATTGAGGAGGGACAGATGAGGGAGCAGGCATCTAGCTTTTCAATGTCCTGTCATAGGCAATGGCACTGACCTCAGGCAGCCCCCCTGCCCCCAGAGCAATCCCTCTAACTCCAGAGAAATTGAGGAAACAGACTGTTCTTGCTCATCTACAAACCTGTCTGCTCCAGGAGAATGAGGCACTGGTGGCTCAAGAGTCGTCCATGGGGACCCTCCAGGATTGACAGCCAATGATCCTCGACTTTATCATATATATGCATTTGGTAAATGTTGAATTATGGCTTTCTTATAGGGGGAATTATGTGGAGAATGTACTGTGATACCTGTTTTATAGGTGAATTTGACATGGTATCAAAATTCTCAAAGCTGAGATGTGACAATGAAGGCTCAAGTTCCCCCACCCCCACTTGGTCCTCACCCCATTGTTGAATGCTACTTAATAGTGACAGTGATAACAGACAGATGAAAAGTAAGTCTGGAGCGTGCTCCCTCCCTTAAGCCCAGATCTGAGAAGGGGAGATGGAGGGCTACCATGGTCCTGTGTTCATGGTTTCTAGAACTGTTTCTGCAAATACTATTCTTTGAAACTCCAAAGGCTTGGGCAGTCTGTGGCAAAGACAGCTGCTTCCTTGATATCACTGCTACATGTTAAAGTCCTTCCTCAGATGGATAGAACCAGACAATCACCTGAGAGGAACTGACATCTACAGGAATACACATGTAGCACAAGGCTTCCCCTGGATCCCTCAGCCGGGACATCAGAAAAAGCTTTCAAATAGGTCCTGAAAATAGCTGGCCACATGTCCAAGCTCTGGGGGAGCTGGGGTTTCCAGACAGCTGCAGGAAATAGAGACCCTTGAGGAAAGGACCGATCATTTCTGAAGGAAAACAAGGTTGCTCAGTCATCCCTAGGATCTTTTCCCTGTGCCATTTGGATACTTGTCCTCACACCAGCCCTTCTGGTCATGCCCAGATAACCATATGTCTGAACCACTGGCTGGCTCCAGGTGACAGCCATGTACTGAGTGCTGAAGTAGGCCTCAGGGGGAAAGGTCTGTACCCCAGCAAGTCATTCTTCACTTATAGCACACATCTCTCAGATCCAGGACAGTGGGGCATGAAAGGCTGCTGTAGTAGCCATGTTCCAAGCCTGGTGTTCCCAACAGCTGCCTCTGCCTTGGATTTCTACAGCAGTCAGTGGCCCAGATCCTTCCATTCCTCAGGAGAACTGGACTTGCTCTATCTCTCACTCCAAGGAAAAGCAATACCATATACCCTTGGCTTTCATAATGTTTAAGAACTGGAGCCATTTCCACCTTATGGTGTTCCTGAGTTTGCTGCTGAGACCTTCTGGAAGCATCTAATCTCTTGTTTCCACTTTCTCATTTACTAAGAATACTTGCTGATAGAAGTAATGAGAAGTGATAAGTGTGCTCATTAACTCTGTGATAACTTTATGAACTCACAGGTAACAAACGTTTAGGACTGGGTGAGGTGCAGGTGTGCAATGAGCGTGCATCATGAAGGTGATAAGCCATGCAGAAGTACTGGGTGTAATGAAATCAATGAACTAATGGGGTCCCAGGACAACCCAATGGATGCTGCACCCAACTCAGTTCTGCTTGACACTAGCTGGGCTTAGCTCCTGATAGATTTGACCCTGGCTCTTCTCTAGCTTCGTTGGCCCTGACTGCTCAGCTCTGCTTGCCTCTAGCTTGGCACAGCTTCATCTCTTGCATCGAGGAGCCTCCCTTAGGCTTAGCCCTCACTCTGAGGGAATCCATGCCACCTCCTAGCCTAGAGGTAGGGCTCCTGACTGGAATGAAGGTTGTTCATTTGGGTTTCTGTTGTCCACATTCCTGAACTGAAAGAACAAAGACCCATCTTCTCCTGGGGCCATAGTTCTCTCTGAAAGGGGCTCAAAGATGTGGCCTCTGGGTAAAGTGGAGAGCCAGCTGAGCTGAGGGGAAAGAGTTCTCATTACCAGTAAGTCAACACAGGTGTGCATTAATCGCTGCCAGGCAGGTGATGGTTTGTTTTCTTTTCTCTTCACAATCATCCTTTTTATTCACCTCAGCTCAGATCTAAGCCCTCATCCCAGTGTGGATCAAGGAGGAAGTGTCACCTGGCACTTGTTAGGTATTAAGTTTCCTTATCAATAACCGCCTGCCCGCCCAGTTCATCCTGGCCTCAGGCACCTGCACGGCCATAAAAGACTGCTAGAAAGAGCCACGGGCCTGGAGCACGCCCCCCCCCCCCCCCAGGACTGTTGCTGAGGGCCAGTCTCATGCTCTCTCTTGCTCAGGAGCACACCACATCAAAGCAAAGTGCTCCTAAGTAGCAAATACAGCCATAAAACCCACGAAAGGCCTTGTTAGCTTTGCTCCTGCAGCAGGCCGCTCCAAGTCAGGTACAGACACCAGTGAGGACAATCTAGGAGACACTTGCCCATGGAGAAGGAGATGAGCACCTGGATTGGGCATTGGGGAGAGATTCCCAGGAGGCCTCACTCTGGAGACAGACAAGAGGTGACTCAAGGTTGAAACACATGCCTTCAGGGAGAGTGACTAGATCTTTAATCTGCATCTCAGTCAGGCTCTGTCACCATGAACACCATCTTGGTTTAGTGTCTGACCACAGGTGACACTGATAATCACAGGCCAGGCTCCAGTCACCTGTGAATATGACCAAGCGTAGATGTGTGCATGGAGGTGTGAATATGTGTGTATATACACTTGTATACAAGGATTATGTAAGCACACACAACATGCAGAGATAAATGTGTATGCATTCTTGTGTGAAGGGTTCCTGCATGTTTGCATGTGTATCTGTGTGCATTTTGTATATTCCTATATTCAGGGATATCTGTAAATTACATGCAAGTGTTTTCATGACTCCCAGGGGCATTATGCCTGATCTGGCCACTGGTTCTAGAATGTTTCAGTCTTTTTTGTAGCTTATGTCTTCATAATACCAACCAAGGAGAGTTTCAAAGGAATCTGTCTGTCCCCACACCTAGGGTGACAGGTAAATTCAGACAGATATTTTCTCTTTCAGACAGTCATTGTTCATTTCTTCCCTTTTAACCCACTAAGAGTGCTTGTCGAGCCTGAGAACGTCCAGCCAGAGTGGCCTAAGGACTGTATTAGCATTTTCAGAATTGATAAAGAGAAAGCAAATCTTTTATTGTGACCATAAGTATTCTTAAAGAAGCAGAGGACCTCCTAGGGTCTCAGCACCAGGGACTGTAATTATCCTGCTCCATGGACACTTGGAGGATCAGTTTCCCCAATGAGAGTTGTGGAGCCCTAAGCACACCTGTCCTGAGACACCAGTGCCATCTAGTGGCGCATAACTGCTACTGCAGATGACCAGGTATTTGCCAGCAGAGAGAACACCCCCTAAGATCTCCCCCGGCCTCTTGTTATAAACTGAATTTTGTTAGTTTGTAAAAAACCAAAGATGGCAGATCAAAATTTCAGCTCTCGGTTCTTGTGAATGTGAGCTTAGTTGGGAATAGGACCTTAGCTGATGTAAAATGAAGTCATAATGGAGCCAGAATCAGGCTAGGGGAGAAGAGACACGCAATGAGAGAACACTCGTGTTCATTCCTTGAACACTGACTTTGCTTTCAGGTCTTCAAAACCATGAATACATTCAAATCATCTGCCCATCATGGCCAAAGGAGGCTTCAGGGGTGTGCACTAAAGCTCTGGAGTGACGTATCTTGTTCTAAGACTCAGGTGACAGGGGCATTGTCCAGACACAGGGATATTCAGCAGGTGTTTCATTCAGCCATAGGGAACTTCATGTCTTCTGCTCTGTCCACTTGTTCAGATTTTCTTGGCCAGAACCATGTTGACCAAGTGTGGCTTCTACCTCTTTGTTCTGCCAATGACAGAAAGGTCAGACATGCTTGCATTTTCTAACCAAAGTACTCATTACCCGCCAGCTTTGCAAAATAACAATTCATTTGTGTGGTGTTTGTCTAAGTCACAGAACCCTGAACCACTGACCTTCAAGAACCATGGAAGACCATGGGGCCCTTTTGAGCCTTGCTGTCCATCCTTCCCATGTCCAGCAGAGTTCCAAGACCCACTTACAGTTGCCAAGATATCTCAAAAACCTCCCCTGAGTTCCTTACCACTCTAGTCCTTCAATGGAGTTCCCATCTGACTCAACCTACGGCAAAGGAGACAGACAACTCCTCCCTAGGAAGGTGGACCTCTTTGTACCTTCTGAAACCAGATTTGAGGCTGGGTGTAGAAAACTTGCAGGGTCTACTTCTGCTATGTCAACAGGCTAGGCACTACTTTTCTGTCTCCAACAGGAAAGGCCACGTCTGAACCAAGTTAGCCTTCGGGAAGGTCCCATCCTGCATGGCTCAAGAGTGCCCCCTGGTGTCTGTCACTACTGCTCAACTGGGTCTCTCCAATCAACTGCTTTCCTGGTAGTCTTGGACCCACTTCTGAGCAATACAGCACACTGCTGACTTGCCTCTTAGCTGCAATGAGAAAATTCAGTATTTGTTTTGATTAGTACAGTATCTCCAGACATCAAGCAGCCCTGGGCTCAAGGTTTCATTGCTTCTTATACCAAACATATTACCATAAAAATACATAAGTCATAGTGGGGGGATCATACATAAATTTCAATTAATTTTTGCAGTAAAGAATCCTCTTAGATGAATATTGGAATTTATGAGGCAGGAATATAGTTTTTGGCAAGAATTTTGTGGAATACCTTCAGAATTTGTCACACCTTCTGCCCTCTTTAGCATACTGTGGAAGCAACTAGAGGTGGGGAGATAGAAGCCCCATCTGTCTTTTTAGAAGAAGCCTGGCCTTCAGGGGTTGAACCAGAAGGTTATGGATATCTGAGTTTAAGCAGTATAGTGAGCAGTGCTGCAGAGCTGGACAGTAGACTGTGCACTTGGGTCTTGACAGCTCTTTACAGGGACAGGACGGCTGGTTCCCGTATAGCTGACACGGTGGAATGCAGGATGCTCGTGTAAGGAAAGGCGAGATTTCTTAACAGACAATGTGGAGTCAACATCCCAGATAGCTCCCGTGAGCAGTAAGAAGAGGATGGTATCCACACAGATGAATTATGTTGGACATCAGGGGAGTGGAACCTGGATGGCTGCCTGGGACATTCTTCAGGGTACATAGGTGTGAGGTACCTGTAAAGTGGAAAGACCGAGGCCCTGCAGGAGAGACAGGAGGTAATCATGGTTCACTTCTGTTTAGCTCAGGGAAAAGGGGATCTGGGCTTATCCCAGCATGGCAAGGCAAATGGGGGTGGGGTGGGGAGATATTTACTTTCTCTTAATTATATAACTTGAACAATCTCTGGGGGTTCCCTGATAATCCAGAAAGTTGGGCCAGAAATAACTGTCTTCCTCCAGAACTCTCTTCTGATGCCTTGTTAACCTCAATGCACAGCCAGGCTGAGGAAACTCAACAAGCCCCCTGGAAACTCCCAAGGCTTCGCCAGCCAGCAGGGGAAAGAAAGCTTTGCAGAGGAAGAGGGAGCAGGGAAAAAGAGAAGAGAGCAGGCGTTCTTGCAGGGAGAAAGCCTTCAGACAAAAAGAAGTGTGTAACAAGAGAAACCTTACAAAGAGAAGGGGTTTGTAGGCAGAGAGAGGGAGACTGCAAGGGGAGGGGAGGAAAAAAAGGAGAGAGAGAGAAACACTTAAGGGGGTACCCACTTGTGAATTAGAAATGAGGAGTCTTAAGCTGTTCCTGCCATGCTGTTTCTCCTTTGCAATACAGAGCAAGAGCAAGAGAAGGGAAATAAAACATAATCTGCGTAAGGAGGAGTTAAGGTAAGCTATCATGGCTAACCAAGGGTCACAGGGCTCTCCGTGTTCTCCGTCGGCCAGCTTTCCTCTGCAGCCATCCATCACTCAGACTCTGCATTATTTGCACTTTGACACAGCTTTTGCCAGAATCTCAAAAAAAAAAAAAAGAAATTATAAATGGAGTCACAAAGTACTTTGAGCTTCACAATGAGCCAGCACGTCTGCAAATCATTTTCCAGATGAAAAATAAAAACAGTAATTCCACTTTGAGTGGCAATGGAATTTGATTGTAAATACAGTCTTAGTAAGAGCAGGTTTTTACCTAGGGCTCCAACTAAGAACTGAACTTCTGTCAGCCCCATCCTGCCCCTCTGAGGGCAGGGTATTAAGGACACTGAACAGTTGTCTCCACTGCTCAGACCTGGCCCCATTTATCATTGCCAATGATGACTTCTTGTTTGTGCTGGAGGGCGTGGGGTTAGATGTCAGCATCCATCCTAAAGGTGGTTAAAGCAAAGCAGCAAGATCATCCATCACACAGCAGGAAAGGCAGGGAGCCAAGGCCAGCATCCACTCCCAGCAAGTCTGCCTTCCACTGGGAGCTACTAAAGCAGACCTCACCTGGGCTCACAGCCAGGAGCCAGCGGGGCGGTGCTGGGGAGGGTGTGTGACAGAGTGCAGGGACAGCCGTGGTGGCAGCACATTTAGAACAACCAGGGACATTTTAAAGTCCTGATGGCCAGCACAAAGGGACCATATTAATACAAAGCCCAGGTGCCCATGCATCAGATTTTTACAGTTCCCCAATGATTATCTGATTATCTGTGCACCGAGGTCTGGGACCACTGAAGTTGGAGACAGCCCTGATCCTTGGCTGTTTAAAGACTCCAGTTACAATGAAGAGGTCTGAGTTCCTAAAACCTCATCCATGCTCCAGAGTCTCTCAGACAGTGTCCAGTATAAGACATTCAGTACAAGCATTTCTGTGAGCACCTTTCCCACAAATCTTAGTTTCTAGATCAGCGGAGGCTCTTTGTCAACAGGAAATCTCAGCCATCATTGCTGACTTAATTTTTGAGACAAAGGTCTCTCCCTGGTCTGACCACACCTGTTAGGCAAGGCCCGCACGCTGTCAAAACCAAGAGATCCATGTCTTTTGAGTGCTTTTTCTAGCGCTGGATTCCAAGTGTATGCCACACTTTCCAACTTTTTACCTGAGTCCTCATGCGTCCACTTCAACCTCTTTAGTGACTGAGCTGTCTCCACTGCCAGAGGAGGAAAACTTTACTCTTAAAATAATGTTTACAATACAGTGCTGTGATATCCTTCAAATGTCAAAATTGACTTCTCGCCTCAATAAAAAGGATACATTCTGTGAAACAAATACTGTCGCTATGGAAACCATAATGAGTCTCCCTGAGTCCGAGGCCCCAGGATGGCCAAGTGAATAGAGAGCTAACAACAATGGTAGTCATGCCCATGTGTCCTTCCATAATTTACCATGGAGATTTTCTACCCAAATGAATGCGGATACAATTTCATTTGCCAGCTTCATGCTCCTAATGATGGCCACTGTCATCAAAAACACTCATCTCCCCAGTGGTTACACATAAACCCTAAGAATCAACCCACACAAGCACATCCAAGTGAGAAAATGACTAGTTAGGGGAATGAAGGAGTGAGTTAATGAATGAGTGAAGAAGTACTAGTATATATGAATGTCCAAACTGTAGAGGGCACAGAGGTCTTGTGCTTATAGATGAGCACTACTAGAAGGACCTGGAATGTTAAGCACACAATATTCTTGCTTCAAGAGAAGAAATGCAAGGCCTGTTATCTGCCCAGGATAGAAGCAGATGTGTTTCCTAGCCTGGTGACCTTTCCACTACTTGTGTGGTCAGAGACCACACTGGACCATCCCCCAGGCCCTTATCATATACTTGTTTCTCAGTTTACAGAACCACCTTTATGGAAGGTGCTACATGTACTTTTCAAAGTTTCAAAGTAGTCAAGTCCAATCTTTACTTAGCTGACTTTGTCCCTCAAAAAGATTAATGAATGCTTTGTGGTGTGCATGGGATTCAGTTAATTATCACCAGAAAGTTTTCACCAAATTGTGCACCAAATAAACTACTCGGGGTTAGACTCTTGAAACTTGAACCAGCACCGGCTATTGAATAGTGTTGAGCCAAACTGCCTTCCTGCCTGAAGGTCTCACTCCACACACACACACACACACACACACACACACACACACACACACACACACACACACACACACACATACACACACACCCCTGAATGTGTGAGTGAGTAGATGAATGAATAAGCAAATGAATAAGAGCTTATAAATGAATAAATGCCTACATGTATGATTGAATGAACATATTATCTGAATATGAGAGTTAATGAATATCTGCCTAGATTTTGGAGAGAGTGGATTAAATGAATATCTGAATGTGGAGTCAGTGAGTGAATGGACACATGAGAGCTTACATCCATGAGTGTTGGAATGAGACCTAGATACCTAGACAGAGATGAAGAGGGTGCTGTCTATGGCTTATTAGAGCTACTTGTTTGGGTACAAATCCCCCCCCCCACCTCCACACACACACGTGGGCTCCTGAGGCTCCATGCAAGCATCTGAGCTTCAGTGAAGGAACTGTGGTCCCAGTTAACACTGAGTGGTGACTGTCCCCTGCCCTTCTGGGGTTCTCTGAGAAGTCTGGACTGGACACTTGTCCAAAGGGTCAACAACCAGACATTCCTCAGAATAAGAATGAGCTTTGGGGTACAAAGTCAGAGCCTCTAACTACAGACGTCATGGAGGAGGGTATGGAATATGGCATTTCTGAACGTCTAAAAAGAGGCCTGAGAAAAGCAAATGAGAGTGTTTCCTCAGAGGAGCATGGAGTGTGCCTTCAACTTACCTGAGCAATATGTAGCTGTTATGTTTGTGGGTACACTGGCCCAGGACCAGCTGCCCCTTTCCGGGGACTCAGTAAGGTTGCTCTATTCCATGCAGGGTGTCGAGATGCCAAGGAATCAATTCCCTTTGGCCCTTCTGGAGACTAAAAATAGTGCAGGTTCCCTGGTGTTTAAGTTGTCCATAAGACCCCTCAAGGCTCATGAGGTACATCCAACCTGCAGCCTAAATGGGACACATGGCCACATTTACCATGGGATGAACTATGAAACTTACTACATATGTTTTATCATTTTTTTTTCTTTTGTAACTCTACAGTTCTCTAGTGTGAACTTTATGAATGACCCCTGTCACATGTCAAAAGGTTGCATAGTCCTGGGTAATACATGACACTTTAGCATTCCACTTTCCTTAGTGCATAATCTGACAGGCTAGTCCCATCTAAAGCTTGGAAGTGATGAAGGCAGGGTCCACATGTGGCCTAGAGCCAGGTGTGGCTCATTATTCCTGACTGCTCTGAACAGGGTTTCTAGCTATCTGGTGACCAGTCTCCAGGCCAGGATGATGTCTCTTTGGTAGTCAAGATTCTCTTTACTGTAAGTGTGAATAACCCCCAAAGCACAGGGAACCCAGGTAATGGAATCTGAAGAATTTCACAGATGCTTGAGCCTGCAGAATCTAATTCAAAAGACATTGGAAAGCAGTCCTTCCATATACCACACATTTCAGGGCCAATTACTGTCTTTCTAACCCTTGGCCACACACATGGATGGAGCTGCAAAAGTCTCTGCAAAGAAAGTTTCTTCTCCCTGTCCTGCTTCTGAGCATGTTTTCTGCTCTCAAGGTCAAGTCAGAAGAAAGAAAACCAGGTCTCCTGAGGTATATAATCTTCCCAGAGACAAGGCATCGCTGTCTCTCATCCTGCCTGTCTGAAAGCACCCCAAAGCAGCTCCATGGAAGATTGCTTGTATTCCAATTAACACATGCAGGACCCAAGAGCAGCTGGCCAAGTCACCAGCACACCATTTATCATTTCTCCAGCCCAGGTACGGTATCTTTCCAGGCTCTTCCCCTCCACAGTTCTCACCAGGACCCACATGCAAGCTCTCAGGGATAGCCACCACAGTGACCTGCACACTGAAGCTGCCTCTCAGGGCCATTACCTGGAGCTGTCTGTCAAATCTGTCTGAGCCACAGCTGTCTCCACAGTCATTTCCCAGACTAACATGGCAGAGGCGTTTACAGCTTCATCTTATTCATCTTCTGCTTATCAGAAACTCATTTGTTCCCCTAGTGGAAGGTGTTTATATGGTTCTAATCATTCCAATATTAATAGCAGGGACTGAGCGTTCTTGTTCCTAAAAGAATGTTATCTCACCTGATGAACTCCCTGGTGGAGCTGGCAGATGCCTTCTGAGACATTAAACAAGTAGGCAGTGAAAAGTGGAGGAGAATGCTGCCCCCTCCTCACTGTACTTTTCCCTCCCCTGCCCTTCATGTGGGAATGTCTTTCTCTATGCTGTGAATATCTGTCTTTAAATAAAGGAGCTGTTTTGGCCCATGACAGGCACCATAGAAAAAGTAGGAGGGGAAATCAGAGCATAGGTAAGAGAAGGACAAAGTCAGATCAGATCAAGCCAGCCGCCCAAGAAGAAGCATGTAGGGAACACAGATGAGCCACGGGCCACGTGGCAGACAGATTAATGGAAATGGGTTGACTTAAGATGTAAGAGCTAGCTAGCAATGTGCCTGAGCCACAGGCCAAATAGCATGAACTTAGTAAAGTGCCTGAATCATTTTGGGGGGCTTTAGCAGCGGTGGGCGACTAGGTGCTCTGGGGTGGCAGGTCTGCGGGTCTGGACCTTTACTGGACCGGGACAGGAAACCTTATTCTAACATGCCCTTGTCCCTTTCTCTCTTCCTCTTCCTCCCTCTCTATTCTCCTCTCTTCCTATCTATCTATCTATCTATCTATCTATCTATCTATCTATCTTTCATCTATCTATCTATCTATCATCTATCTATCTATCTATCATCTATCTATCTATCATCTATCATCTATCTATCATCTATCTATCTATCATCTATCTATCTATCTATCTATCATCTATCTATCTATCATCTATCTATCTATCATCTATCTATCTATCTATCATCTATCTATCTATCTATCATCTATCTATCTATCTATCTATCTATCTATCTATCTATCATCTATCTATCTATCTATCATCTATCTATCTATCTATCATCTATCTATCTATCTATCTATCATCTATCTATCTATCATCTATCTATCTATCTATCCATCCATCCATCCATCCATCCATCCATCTATCTATCTATCTATCTATCTATCTATCTATCTATCTATCTATCTATCTATCTTCCGTTGACCCCGCAGTTCTTAGAAGTAGGCCTGGGTATTCTATTTCTCTGGATGGCCCCAACCTCACTGACTCCATCAATTCTCTATAGGTTCCAGGACTCTGAAGTTTTTTCATTCATAGTGGATGTTTTCTCCATGAGACCCAGGCCATTTTTCAATACCATTTAACATGTTAAGCAAAAGTCAGTTTCATATGCCAAAATTATGTTAGACAAATGAACATTTTTTATTATATAAATAAAGAACATGTTCCAAAAAGTGTTGATCTTGTCATTGCTAGCACCTGGAATTCATTTTCCATTGTTGGCTAAAATCTGAACCATCAACTTCATAAAAGAAAATGTTTTGTTTGCCTCAACCTGGGGATGGAGGTGGTTCTCTGTGATTCTGTTAATGGCATGTCTGCTAATGGCATGCATGTTCAAAAGCATGATTATAATGCAACCATAAGCAGCAAAACCTTATGAAAGTACACAGAGAACTCCCCCCCTCTCTCTGCTTGCTCTTTCCTCCTTCTCCCTTCCTCTCTACCCCACTCTTGTTCTCTCTGTATAAATATCTAGTAACTGACAGATGACTACACTGACCCTCATTCACCACAAATATTGTATTGTGAAAAGTATGGTGTCTTGTGTTCTGAAATTGCAAGCTGGGCAGATTGGAAGCTTTTGACTGGCCTGTGTTGTTCTGGGGGACACAACACGGTTGGACTTTCCTATGAGCTTCTGGGAATGAGGTGCTAGTGGCCTTTCTGGGGTTCTGTGGATATAGTACTATATAGCCTGGAACTGAGACTTCCCTTGGTGCTGCCATGGGGAATGTACTAGATTTACAGCCTATGCCTAGAGACACTAAGTGTGTTTCCTGCAGAAAAGCCCTACACCTCTCACCTCATCCTGAAAAAGACATAGGACTCAAAGCAGTGATGACAGCCATGAGTCCCCAGACGTTCTGTGGACTCTGGGGTGTGCACAAGTTAATTGTGGACACAAGTACAAAGCTGGGCAGGAGGTCCTACCTAAGACGACCTAGATCCAGTCTGAACTTTCTACCCCACCCATCTCATCCAGGTACACATTACCTGTTGATCTAGTCAGCAGATGTGGCAAGGGCTGGGGTTCTGGAGAGCCTGAGTCAAGGTCCCCAGTGGGGTCTGCAGCTCACTGATCTGGCCATGCTGCTAAGACAAAGGGAACACTGTCCTATTTATCTATCATGTGGACCATCCAGGTCTCCGGCCACCAGGGGGCACCAGACTCCAACAGCATTGGGATGATTGGAGACTAAGGAGAGAGCTACAGGGCTGCCAGCATCAGAGGACTTCTTCCCTGCTAGGGTAAAGTGGGATTCTTGACAAAGGGAGCTTACACACATGCACACATGTCAACAAACAACACAAATGAAAATGACTATTGTGAGTTGGTTGTATGAACAGATAACTCAATTTGTTTTTTCAGTTTTCAAATGCTTCACTGAGGCATTAATTGTTACAGAATATGCTACCTTTCTGAAGGGCACACAGGGTATCATGAGACCCTAGTGATTAGGAGTTTGGCTTAATGGCTGCCCTCTCTGCACAGTCCAGAACAGCTTAGACTGTTCTGTGTTGACAGATCTCAATGTCATCTGCCCTGTGGATGAATATATAGTTGGTTGGGTTTTTTTCTTTTGGCTCATTACTCTTTACTCTTTTGGGGGGCCCGCTACTCAGCTCCCAAATTAATCATACACAGAGACTTACTATTACTTATAAGTGAGTAGCCTTAGCTTAGCTTGTTTCTAGACAGCTTTCCTTAACTTAAATTACCCCATCTACCTCTTGCCTCTGGGCTTTTTTTCTTCTGTAATTTTGCTTTCACTCTTCCTCTGTGGCTGTCTGTGTGGTCGTATGGCTGGGTGGCTGCGTGGCTGTGTGGCTGCATGGCTGGGTGTCTGCGAGGTTGGGTGGCTGCATGGCTGGGTGGCTGTGTGGCTGGGTGGCTGGGTGGCTGTGTGGCTGGTCCCTAGCATTCTCTTCTCTTTGTCCTCTTGCTCCTCCCAGATTTCTTCCTCTATTCTCCCTGCCTCCTAGTCCCATCTCTCCTTTCTCCTGCTTGCTATTGGCCATTCAGCTCCTTATTAGACCATCAAGTGTTTTAGACAGGCAAAGTAACACAGCTCCAGAGATAAACAAATAAGACATAAAAGGATTTAACACATCTTTGCATCATTAAACAAATGCTCCACAGCATAAACAGATGTAACACAATTTAAAATAATATTCTACAACATGGATGGTCACACAGTCTGTCCTATCTTAAGCTCCATTCACCTTCTCTGCATGATTTTACTTTGTGTGTGCACATGCATGTATGTGTGGACTCATATGTGTATGTGCCCGTCAAGGCCTAATGTTGACATCAAATGTCTCTCCACTTCATTTGTTGAGGCAGAGTCCCCCACAGAACCCACAGATCCCCAATTCTGGCTAGTCTAGTTAGCCAGCCAGCTTGCTTCAAGGATGTTCTGACTATGCCTCTTAAACGCTGGGATTATAGGTGGCCACAGGACCTGCCAGCATTTCTGTAGGTGCTGGAGATCTGAACTCAGAACCTCTTGCTCTTTTAGTCTCCCTCCTGGCTGTTTGATTCATTTTATCATTGTTTTTCAATTGCTTCACTGCTCTACATGTGGGCACTGTGCTCCTTTTCTCTACGGCCCTGTGTCCCATCCTGCCGAGGCCCCGACTTTTCAGTCCCTCTCTCTCCCTCCCTCTCTCCCCCTCCCTCTCTCTCTCCCTCTCTCTCTCCCCCTCCCTCTCTCTCTCCCTCTCTCTCCCTCTCCCTCTCTCTCTCCCTCTCTCTCCCTCTCCCTCTCTCTCCCTCCCCCTCCCTCTCTCTCTCCCTCTCTCTCCCTCTCCCTCTCTCTCTCCCTCTCTCTCCCTCTCTCTCTCCCTCTCTCTCCCTCTCCCTCTCTCTCTCCCTCTCTCTCCCTCTCCCTCTCCCTCTCTCTCTCCCTCCCTCTCTCCCCCTCCCTCTCTCTCTCCCTCTCTCTCTCCCCCTCCCTCTCCCCCTCCCTCTCTCTCTCCCCCTCCCTCTCTCTCTCCCTCTCTCTCTCCCTCTCTCTCCCCCTCCCTCTCTCATTTCAAAAATTTCTATCCGTACTCACAGATTATTGGAGGTGTTCTGAACTTCCCTCTCCATGGCGACACAAATCTTCCAGGACTCACCTCATGTCAGACCCCTTCAAATGTAACTAGAAAAGCATTGGACCCTGACAAACTACATCTATCCAGTAGAGGAAGTCCATACAGCTCTGATGAGAGCTTATGAACAGGGTAGGACCTGAAGTAATCATTACTAAACCCTCACCTTGTACACAAAGCAAACAGAGGGAAGACATGCTGGTTAGTAAGCCGAGCTTTCAGACATGTCTGCACAGTGGGCAGCTGGTCTTCAGATGAGCTCCTTCAGCTTAACATTCTGCAATGTGAAGAGGGCAGGTGGCTTTCCCTCTAATTTCTACACAAAAAAAGAGGTTCCTGGGTGTCCACTGGGACTAAGGGATTTTTGGCCACTCCATTTACCTCTTCCCTTTCTATGAGGACCCCTGTAACGCCCACATAAACACCTGAGGGTGTACTGCCGATGCTGAAGGTGAGGCTCAACAGAGAAAGCCACACACACATGAAAATGCACATACATACACACGAAGGTACACACACACAGGCACAGGCACATGCATGCACACACACACATAAACCCAAGCACACACACATGCATGCACACACATGCACGCACACATGTACACCCACGCACACACACATGCACGCACATGCACACACACACATGCATAGGCACATGCACGCACATGCACACACACACATGCACGCACATACACACACGCAAGGCACACTCACACATGCACACATACACACTCACCATCAGAAGCCAGAATACTCATTTAAAAATAGGCATGCAGTTATTTTAGAAGCTTATGCTTTCAGGGTGTCCTTGGCCTTCTCTGTATAAAGCTGGAAGCCCAGAGGCTGAGAGAGCACAGGAGCCTCCCTGGCTGTGACATGGCTCAAGGCAGAGCAGGAGGAACTTAGTCAAGCTTCGCTTCAGAATCCAGCCTATATGGCCAGAATCTCATCATGTGCTTCCAAGGTGACAGGGTCCTTGAGAACCTGACAAAAGCCATAGCAAGTGACACATCCTTGAGGGATAACTCACCTTAGGTGGAGTTTAAGATGACCCAGGATTGAGATCACCAAGCCAGATACACAGAGCCCAGAGGAAGGGAGGTATCCAGTGAGGCCTTCAGATGACATGTGCTAAATGTAGTTAAAAGATTTGACGACTTTTAAAACAAGTAAAGAATGACAGTAAGAAAAATATAAAAATTTTATACAAATACAAAAAAAACCACATCATAATGGATGACTAAATTTTAAAAGGACAGAGATAAAATCTTAAATCATGAAAGATTTGACATTAAGTGCTCAGCCTGAGCCAACCCAAGAAATGGGTGAAGGCATGTGTGATCTGGGAGAAATCTGAAAAAAAGTCTGCTATGGTTCAATAAGAAGCAGGGCTACAACCCCTTGAGGATCTGGGTGACAGTCAGAACAATTTCAGTGAAGGTGAACAAGAACAGACTGTGACTGGCCTGACTGTAGAGACACACCTGTGTCTGTCTACCACACTTTTGAGACTGCACTGTGGACTTGGAATTTCTCCAGAAATCCCACAACTGAAGCCTGGAGCCACACAGTATGGAGCTTGTCTCTTGAAAGAGATGTCATACATTCTAACAATTTGCCTGGTTATCACCTTGCAAGTGAGACTGAAGCCCAGACAATGATGGATCAGTGGTGGCTGGAACCACTTTATTGGATGGCATGGCTGTGCACACACCTCCAACCCTTTACTTAAACCCAAACTGCGTGCCAGGACCACACAAATGGACTTGTGTGAGGTCGCTGGACCTCTCCTCCTCATGGAGCCACTCTGAAGTCTTTTCTCTTTTTAACTATCACCTGTATTTTAATTGGCCTGTTGAGAATGATGGCCAAGCCTGGCTCTGTAGAGGGCTTCCAGGGCACAAACTCTGTCCCTAACAACTCCAGTAACACTCTTGGCAAGCCAGACAAGAAAAACTTATTTTTAGTATCAACCACTCACAAGTTGACCCCAAATGGAGAAGTAAGCTTGAAGGGTCCCAGCAGCTGCGAATCATTTTATTCTCAGCAACTGTGAGAGTCAGTGTATTCCCATCAGCTGTGACAGTCACTTTACTCCAGGGAGTTTCTTTTCTGTCCACTGAAGCTGGCAGTGACTGATTTTTACCATACCTGGTGATGCTAAGAAATGAGCGTTTGGACTTGGTTCTGAATGCTAGTGAAAGTCTGACCTGAGGTGAGCTTCCCTCCCTAATTGCTAAGTATCTCCCTGACTGACTGGCAAACTTCTCCCTAATTGATTGGCTCAACTCAGGCTTTACCCTCTTGACAGTTTGGGTTATTTGGGTGACTTCCAGTTGGTGACTGGCTGTGTGTTTTTTGGAGTTTTAGACACTTCAGTTCTGTTTAGTATTGTGACAGAAGGCAGTTTGTGTGACAAAGCCTTAAACTTTGTGAGTATCTGCTCTATGAATGTGTGTGAGACAGATTTAAAGTTCTGTTGAGAGATTTGAAACATAAATAGGTTGCTAAGGAGGTCTTTACTGTGATTTATGTAACTGGAAACTTCTGGTTACCATGTAACCATGGGAAAGAGTAAGTTGTTACCATCTTGGTGGGCTGGAGCCCTTCAGCTGTCTAGTCTTCTTAATAAATTTGTGTAGTTTCAAAGAGAGCAGAGAACAGACTTAGCTGTACCTCCCACTCCTTCCCAACAGTAAGTGAGTAACAACCCTTTGGCCTTAGTTTCTTTTCCTGTTATTATGACAAACTATGCTGACAGAGCAATTTAAGGTACAAGGTTTGGTTTAGCTCAAGAATAGAGTTCATTGTGGCGAGGAGGCGGCGAGGAGGCCAAGGAAGCAGAAGCCTGAAGGAGCTGCTCACACTGAATCCACCATCAGGAAACAGCAAAGAATATATAACACTGCTTAGCTCTGTAGCTAAAATAATTACTCAGAGGCTTATATTAATTACATACTTTTTGGCTTGTGGCTCAGGCTAATTACTGACTAGCCGTTTCAGCTTAACCCGTTTTCATTAATCTGTGTATCGCCACGGGGTTAGTGACTTACCTGTGTTTCTTTATATCTTGCTTCCTTGGGAGGCAGCTTGTAGCATCTTCTTCTAACTCCGCCCTCCTTCTCCTTTATCTAAGATTGGATTTCCTGCCTGCCTCTAAAGATGCCTTGCCATAGGCCAAACAGCCTCTTTATTAACTAATAGTGTTCATAGAACACAGAAAAATATCTCACATAACTTCCTCTTGTCTGTCTATCAAAAAGCAATGTTTCGATTTTAACACAGAAAAATTACATATAACAAAACAGCTATCAAGCAAAAATTACAGTTACAGTATCTAGTCTATTTTTATTTAGCAAAATTAAAGAAAATATTCTATCATCTACTTTATCCCTGTGAGTCCAAAGTCTCATAATAAACTAATTTACCTTTTATTATAACTAAAGAAAACTATATCTATCTAATCTTCAATTTCATCAAAACCACAGAAATATATATATATATAATATCATCCAAGTAAACAGGAAGTACATTGCAAGCAACCTCCAAATACTAGAAATGGCACAGATGTCTGGATACCTAGACAGTCACCCAAAGTTCTATTGTAAAATGGGGGCATCCACCTTTAGCCCACTTGGAGTCTCTGGCAGACCTTTTTAGTAAAGCAGGAAATTTGAATGACTACTCCATCCATTTTGGCAAGATTTGTCAGTTCTCCTTGTATCTTAAAGACTGTTTTGCAGTTTTCTCTTAAAAGCAGGAACCTGAAGGACCACCTTAACTTGTTCTGACAAAGTTCAGAGGTCACTTTCCTATGGATTCTGCATGTCCAGTTTATACAGCATACTATCAAGCAGTTGAGACAAGAAAAATTTCTTGCCCAGTGGCTAACTTCTGCCACAAAAACAGTAAATACAACACATGGAGTTTCTTCGATATCCATCATCCTCTTGAAGTAAATTGGTGCTTCCAGGAGCAGATATGTCTCACTGTCAAGAAATGTCTAAGTTCTTAAAACATTTTAAATGTCATATTTTATAGGCATTTGAAGTGTTTGAAGATTACCTATCTAACTAAAAAATACCTTTGAATATCTAAAAAAAAACCTAACAGGACTATAAGTTTGATTATCATAGATGACTATTAATCTGTATTTCTTAATTATACATTACAATTTAAAGGAAGTGCATAAACATAATACCCTAAATAAGAGTAGAAATACATATACATTATAACAAAATTAAACCTAAATTTGTACTAATAAACCAAAATCCATACAATGTGAAGTATTTTGAGATTAACAGTTATTTTGGGGGCCAAAGTAAGTTCAATAATCTATCTTTTTATCACTTTTATATCATATCCCTCTTTTTTCCCTATAAAGAGACTATGACCATTTATAGTGAAAACAATATTTATAAACAATATTTTTTAAATTTGGATGTAGCTTTTCATAAACTACTTCCTGATGAATGGGGCACTGTTGCACAAATAAAGGAAACTCAGAGCCAGATAATCAGGGAAAGGCTGAGATATCATAGAGAGGAAACACCACAGTCAGATCTCACTCAGCTGTCTTCCAGCTTCCTCAGCCTCATTTCTTGTGCTTCTACTGCCTCATCTGTCTTTCTACGCCTGCCTTAAATACCTTCATCACCCAGTTGTTTCACATCCAGGTTAAGATTAAAGGCATGGTACCACCACTGCCTGCCTGGGAGCCTGGAACTCCCTCTGTAAACTAAGATGACCTCAAACTCAGATCTGCTGGGATAAAGGTTGTAGGTCACCACTCCTGGATATTCTCTGTGCTGGGATTAAAGGTGTGAGTTACCACTCTCTGATCCTCCTGGATTGATTGTGGGTAGATTCCTATAATATTTCAGACTAGTTTTTATTAAATATGAAACATATGCCCACATATCCCCTTTTGTGTCAAAATTTAAAAAGGTTATAGCTAACATAAGAAAAAGCATATACAATAGGTACAATAATTACATATAATATATACAAAAATAAATGAGTAATGTCCAGGCCATTAACAATTGACAATTTAAAGAAAATATTTCATTAATTATCCTATTTGTGTATCCAAAGGATTATACCTAATTCACTTTCCTTCTAACTTGTATTACCAACTAAAAACTATTATTTTGATGTCTCCCAAACTTATACACTATAACTTCGAAGTTTCTTTTCTAAAATGGTCACTAGAAAACTATAACTATCTCATCTTCAACTACTTCAGAGATGCAAGAAGGAAATAATATTAACTAATTAAATAGCATGGGCAAGCAAGCAACTTTCAAAAAAATGAAACAGCTGGCTGCCTGGACAGTCACCCAAGGTTCTTCTGTATCATTGAAGCATCCATCTTGGGCCTACAGGCCTAATATGTCTGACAGGCTTCTCTGTGAAAGAGGATATTCTCAAAGACCTTGTTACCTTGTCTTGTCAAGGTTTGGCAATTCTCTTGTGGATGTGTCTCCTGCTAGTCCATTTTGAACATCCTACTGTCAGCAGTTGGCAAGAGTACTTTCTTGCCCAGTGGCTAACTTTCATTACAAACTGTATGGAGTTTCTCTAATGTCCATAAACTTCTCTGAAGTAGATTGGTGGTGCCATAAGAATCTATGTTATTAAATGCTATATTCTATGGATCTCTGAAATGTTTGAAGAATACCTGTTCATCTAAAATATATGTTTTATCTTGAAAACGTATCTATGACTATGCTTGAATGTAATGTCTAACTACTAACTTGTATTACTTTATATCCTAATTAGTTGGTAATAAAAACTTTCATGGACTAGCAATTTGTATTACATTGTTAGATGAACTGAATAAATATAATACCTTGGAGAAGCATAGAGATGTATGTACAGTAACAAAAAATCTCAATATTCACAATTTGATATAATATATAAAAATTCAATCCAATGCAAAATATTTAAAGCTAGTAAATTCTTTTAAAAGATTCAGTATTCTACCCTTATATCCTACTATATCTGTATCCCCTTTTTCTTTCTTTCTCTTTTTTAAATAGAATCTTGAATCTAATCACTATTGTTTAACTTTTTTCTAACCATAACCAGTAACAATTTTTAACCAATTAACCTAAACAATGACAATCATCCATAACCCATTGAAAGACCAAAAACCACCCATCCCACCTCTTGGGAATGTGAGCACCATGTTCTTAAATTTACTTCCTGCTGTCTGGGGGCAACTGCATCTTTAGGGGATCCTGAAAAGAAAAGTTTTGTTAATTGTCAAGTCCTGAAATAAGTAGCTTTATTATTTGTTGTCCAATCTCTGCATAACAGGAAAGTGCATGGCTTGTCTCAAGTCCTGGATATAGGAGTCTGTGAAGCTGGTTCATCTCAGCGAGCTGCCTTGAAATTGTCCTGAGCAGTTTGTAGTCCAAATCTGATCTTTGGTTGGTGTTCGTCAGCCTAGTGGCTTTGTCAGAGTCCATGTGAAATCATCGTTGTGGGCCCCATCTTCCTTTTGGATACTTCGAGTTCTCAATTATGCATTGTCGTGGGTCACTGCAGAAAACTGGTAAGAGACTAAAACCCAGCACAATGTTCAGGAAGCTAAATATATAAGGATAGCTTATAATATTCAGTATAGGATAGTAACAATAGAACAGTCCCTTATTTTTAGTTATTCTTCTGTCTCATATCAGGTGGCTCTTCTGATATGATAAAGATTTTGTATTTTTTTTTAACAAGTATGCTTGAGTTTAAAGGAGAGAGCCAAACTCCAACCCTAAAGCCAGCTTTAAATTATAACTAAATGGGACTTTAACTTACAGAAAAATAAAAGAGAATATATCAATGTTAAGCAGTGAGATTTTACCCTATGAAGTATACTGGTACCAATAGTTACCATATTCTTCTGCTTGTAAATTTTTCTGGATAGCCTCCCTTTTGCTTTAGACGTCTAGATGTTCAAGGTCTTTAAACTTCTTGAAGATGAGTATTTCTAGTTTTCTGTAAAGACAAAAACAGAAACATGCCCCACCCTTTCTTACTACTTAAAGAATTGTAATAACGGTGGATGAGCCATCAATTCTTATTTTCATGATGTTTCTTTGATTCAAATAAAGTCTTTATTAATTTTGATGGTATCCATAACTTTTCTTCACCTGTGGAAACAAAAGCAAAACCCTTTCCCCAATGTAGCACATATCCTGGCTTCCATTCAGAGGTTAGTACATTTTTGAAGTAAACAGGCTGATTTAGTTCAGCTGTTTTTTCTATAGTCCAATACCTTTCAGCAGCTGTTGTTCCTTTCTCATTAGCACTGAGAAAGTTCAAAGTTAATAAAGCATTATGTAGTCTATTTCTAGGGGTCTTTGTTATTCCTTTCTGTTTATTTAGCATATCCTTTAGAGTTCAATTTGATCTCTCTATGATTGCTTGCCCTAGGATTGTGTGGTATTCTTGTAATATACTTTAAATTATAAAAATCAAAAAATTTTAGTAGAGACATATGCCAGAGCATTGTCAGTCTTAATTTGTACAGGTATTCCCATGATGGCCATAACTTCTAGCAAATGTGTGATTACAGAATCAGCCTTTTCTGAACTCAAAGAAGTAGTCCATAGAAATCCTGAAAACATATCTATTGTATGATATATGTATCTTAATTTTCCAAATACTGTAAAATGAAATACACCCATCTGTAGACGGAGTTTTACTTTCAAGGCGCCAGTCCAAAATTAATATTTATTAGAATATAAATTAACACCCACGATATTAGTAACAGCTTATAGTGGCACCTGAACAAGGACTGGCATATCCAAGTGATGGACGAGCGATGGACGCGCGATGAAAGGACGATGGATTCCGATTCTGTCTGTCCAACAGCCAGCAGCCAGGAACCAGGAAGAGAGAGTCCTCGTGTCCCAGCAGCCACTTATCAATGGGGTTGGCCACACCCCCTCCAGGTTGGCCACACCCCCTCCAGGGTCCCAGGCTCCTGGATAAGTGTTTTCTGACCTTATCGGCTGACACCTTAATCCTGCCACACCCATCTACCAGATTTTACTTCTATGTATACCTTCAAAATTACTTCCTGCTGGCAGTAGAGTTTGGTTATAGAAGGAACAGGTGGGACACATTTTTTTACAATTTCTTTGGCTTGTTGCCAAGTGACAGAGAAATCTTTTTTTAATCCTTTGCTGTTGATGAGATACTTTTTATGAAACTCTGAGGCATCTACATTTCCTATTAATAATTTATTAATTTCATCATTACTTTGTGCTAAAGGACCTGGCAAACCTGTATGGGATTGAATGTGTGTTATATAAAAGGGATAATTTCTAGTCCTGATTATTTATTATAACAGCATAAATAATAAAGTTAATTCTGACTCAACATTAACAAAATCAGCCGTTTAAATGTGTAGAACAACTTTTTCTGCATACTGAGAGTCAGTGACTATGTTAAGTGATTCTGTAAAGTCCATTAACACCATCACAATAGCATATAATTCTGACTTTTGAACAAAATTATAAGGACTTTGAGCCACTTTACTCATATGTGCTGATTTGTAACCAGCCTTTCCTGATTTGTTTGCATTAGTATTAAAAAGTAGGGGCTCCAGAAATTGGTTTATCTCAACAATACAAAAAAAAATCCAATTAGTTATTGCAGGTTCTTTGCCAAATTTCACTTTCTACCCTTAATTGATCAATTTCTTCATTAGTCAAAGGTACAACAATTTCTGCTGGGTCCATTAATGAAGTCTTAATTTTCCTTTAAAAATAAGTTCAGAAATCTTTTCCACATATGTCTTTAACTTCTTACTCAGTTTATGAGGAATAAATATCCATTCCAATATAGCATTTTCCCTTTGCATTAAAATTCCTGTAGGAGAATGCTTAGAGGGCAAGATAACTAGAATGCAATTAAGGTCTGGATCCACATGATCTACATGTGCCTCCTGTAATTTCTTTTCCACCAAAGCCAATTCTTTCTCAGCTTCAGGTGACAACTCTCTTTGACTATTCAAGTCCTTGTCACCATTTAAGGTTTTGAACAAATTATCCAGTTCATCATTTTTAATTCCAATTGTGGGTCGTTAAGTTGGCAATGTCTCCTAGTAAATTTTGAAAATCATTAAGTGTCTTCAATCTATCTCTCCTGATTTGTACCTTTTGGGGTCTGATTTTTTTGTTGGCCTATTTTGTAGTCTAAATAATTAATGGAATCCCTTCGTATTTTTTTCTGGGGCAATTGTAATCTCCAAGCAGGAAAATTTTTTTCACTTCTTCAAACATTTTTTCTAAGGTATCTATATTTGAATAGGACAACAAGATGTTGTCCATGTAATGATAAATTATAGATTGTGGGAATTTGCTACGTATTTGTTCTATTGGCTTTTGTACAAAATACTGGCCCAGAGTGGGTCCATTCAGCATTTCTTGATGGAGAACCCTCCACTGATATCTCTTTATAGGCTGAGAATTATTATAAGTGGGCACTTTAAAGGTGAATTTTTTTCTTTAAAGGTGTCTTGTTCTTGTAAAGGTATTTTAAAGAAACAGTCTTTTAAATCAATTACTATAATAGGCCATTCTTTAGGTAACAGAGAAGGTAAAGGAATCCCAGACTGTAAAGAGCCATTGGCTGGATCACCTTGTTTATTGCCCTTAAGTCTGTTACCATTCTCTTCTTTCCAGATTTCTTCTTAATAACAAATACAGGAGAATTCCAAGGGCTGGTTGATTCTTCTATATGCCAAGCATTTAACTGCTCCTGCACCAGCTACTATAAGGCCTGCTCTAATTTCTCCTTTGTTAGAGGCCATTGTGAACCCATATACGCTTCTCTGTTAGCCATTTTAGAGGTAGTGCTGTGGGTGTCTTTAAAAGATCAGCAGCTGTTGTGCCTTGTTTCTGTATAACCTGAATGGTCTGTGACTGTTTCTCATAATACTTTCTAATGTTTTTTCCAGAAACATGTGCTTGTCTATGGTTTATTTCTGTGTTTGGGAGAATATTAATCTATGTGTTCCATTGTTGTAGTAAATCTCATCCCCATAAATTTATAGCAATGCTAGCCACACATGGCTTTAATATTCCTCTCTGTCCTTCTGGTCCTATATACTCAAGCCATCTTGCACTCTGATTTACCTGGGATATCAACCCAATTCCCAAAAACTGAACATTGACTTCCTGAAGGGGTGAACTTGGATGCCATGACTCTGGTGAAATTATTGATATATCCACCCATGTGTCCAATAAGGTTTAAATAATAACACATTTATTTATACTTTTAATTTTGGCCTTTGTTCATTGATAGAAGTTTGCCAAAATATTCGCTTTATAATTTTTCCTGAGCTTTTCTATTTTTCTATAGATTTTCTATCATTCAGTGTAGTAGTATGCCTTTTAAAAATAGGTTTTAATTTTTTAATTGTTCTGGGAAGGTGTTTCTTCCACAACGACAGGGTAAAACTGGATTGTATTTGATATGGGGGCTTTTGAAAGCCCCCTTGTGGAATTTCCCGAGGGCAGAAAGTTACCTTGTCTGCACTTATTAGTCCAATGTCTTCCTTTTCCTCACCTTCTACAGAGTCCAGGAGGGAAGGGCGTTCTCTTGGGATTATTCCTAACAAAGCACTGTTTCTGGGAAGGCCTTGTTTACAATTTATGTAACTTGGCTTTCAACAATTGCAACATTTAACATTTTGACTTTTTCTTATACTTTCCTACCCAGTTATCATCACCATCATAAGACTCTAGACTAATTGTCTCAAGAATCCAGTCCTCCAAGGATGCTGACCTTGTTTCTAACAGTCTTTTTCTACATTGTGCATTAGCATTCTCAAAAGTCAGTGATTCAATTACTATTCACCTGGCTTCTGAGTCTAATACCATTCTGTTTACTGCTGCAGTTAATCTGTGCAAAAAGTCTGTAAAAGTTTCTTTTGGACTTTGAATTACTTTAGTGAATGTTTCAGTTTTCTTTCCTATTTCTTCAATCAGGTTCCAGGCATTTAAAGCTGCCATGAGACATAAATCCAGAATATGTTCATTGTATAAAGACTGCCTTTCAATATCAGCATAATTCCCCTTCCCATAAATTGGTCTTGGAAGACTGCTATACCTTTGGCCCTGCTTTTTTGTTCTATTGTTTTAGCCTCCTCCTTCCACCATGATTTCCACTGTAAAAGTGGCCCAGCTTCTAAAACAGCAGTAACCATATCTAACCAATATTAAGGGTGATCCGGTTACAGCATGACCAGCTATTTAATATTTGTTTTATAAATGGTGAGTGCATCCCATATATCACAGTTACTTTTTTTATTCTCCTTAATTCTAACATTTGTACTGGAGCCCAACTAGCTTCTCTATCATCTTTATCATTGTGTAATTTTTTAAAGGTTACTGGGTATATTAATGTTGCCTGTTTTTGTCTAATTTTAGATGACCTTGCTGAAATTGGTTCTTCATATTCCTCTGTTTGAATTTGAACATCTTTGTGTTCTCTCTTGACAGGATTTTTAAGACTTTTTTCTAGGCATTTACATTAATTGACTTTTTAAATGATAAAACAAATCAAACAAAAATATTTATAATAGACAGTATGATAAAGATTATGATAGTCCCATCTACTTTATTTATTTTTTCCTTTACTGGGTATAATACCAAATCGTCTAGAGAAAGATCAAAGAAAGACCAAACACCCTCCATTGCCTTAACAAATTTCTCCTTAAAAAAAAAGTCTGATTTACTTACCAATCTTGTTGTCTGTGATGATTCAAATGACCGTGAAGTGGGGCAGCTACCTAGTGTGATAGCAGCCCAAGGAGGGGTACAAAAATAGAGAGAGAAAAAAAACAACCCACAACCCACCAGGAAAAAGAAGCCACTGTCTGAAAAACTTACCAGATGAGAGTGAAATGGAAACTAGTGTGGCTGGTCTGTTTAAGACTGGAGGTTAACTCAGAACAGAAAGCCTAGCCAGCTGGTAATTACTCCTCCAGCCAAGTGTTGCTCTGGCTGGCAAGCACTTTTTGGGTAGGGAGGGAAGGAATTTGTCCCTCAAATTTGGATGCCACGTGTTGCATGAATAAAGGAAACTCAGAGCCAGATCTCAGGGAAAGGCGGAATATCAAATCTCACCCAGCTATCTTCCAGCTTCCTCAGCCTTGCTCCTCATGCCTTCTGCTGCCTGCTCTGTCTTTCTATGCCTACCTTAAATACCCTCTTCAATCAGTTGTTTCATATCTGGGTTAAGATTAAAGACTTGGCACCACCACTGCCTGCTTGGGAACCTGGAACTCCTTCTGTAAACTAAGCTGGCCTCAAACTCAGATCTGCTGGGATTAAGGGCATAGCTCACCACTCCCAGATTTTCCCTGTGCTGGGATTAAAGGTGTGAGTTACCAGTGTCTTATCCTCCTAGACTGACTGTGGGTAGATCCCTCTGATATCTCAGACTGGTTTTTATTAAATTTGAAACATATCCCCACAAGTATGTCAGGTCAAACTTTAAATTCAGGACTGTCCAACCATTAGCCCATAGGTTTCAGGAGCATATCTAGGTTTATTCTATGTATAGTATGACAGGATGAACTGTCCTGGATCTTAGATTAAAGTAGCCTCTCAGAGACAAAGGACTTCACCAACCATTAGGCCCATTTTGACTGAGTGTAGCAACAGTATTTACTGAGCCCTGTTCTGAGGGCTTGATGTATACAGGTCCTTTATTCCTTAGCCCACCCTACTAGGCATCTTTCTCTTGAAGGCCAAGCCTGAGACATACTCAATTTTTGGTGCATGATATCACACACCTCAGGAGTGTCAGAGCTGGATGCCAAGTGACAAACAATGTCTTCCCTGCTGTCAATACAGGTATTGGCTGACCTTAGGGGAATGTCTCCTTATCTTTAGACATGAATCAAGGAGATTGCCATCATTTACTTATGAGTAAATTAATTTCCTCATAAGCCTTTCTGTAGAGAGGCTCATTCCTTCCAAGAGATTCCAGTGATCCATCCCATCACTGCCAAGTGCCATGATGAGAAAGCAGTGTGAAGGCATACCATGCCTCAGAGCCTATGCTGGGCACAGTGATTTAAGAGGAGTCCTGGCCAGGAAGCTATGAGGCACAGCTGAGTAAAGCTGGCTACAAGGGCAGAAAACACCTCAGAAGGACACACTACAGGAATCAGGATTTAATCTGATCAATAAAGTAGTACTCCCTGGGCTAGGCAGCCTCTGGGAATTTGGTCAACACCCAGGGAACAGAGATAATAGGTCGTGTTGGCTACTTAATTACCCTGTAAGAATGTCAGCATTGTTCTTGTCAGACTCAGACACCTACCAATAGCATCAAAGTTTTGTAGTCCACACATATGACAGACAGTCTATTGAGCACCCTCCAGGGAAAGTAGACACTCCTCCCCATGCCCCCCCTGGTATTACCAAGCAACTGTAGTAAATAACTATTCACTGTGTATCTCAGCTGGTGAAGGGCTCAACATGTTCTCACCAGAAAAAGAATAAGGTACCCTTACTATATAGTTACTAGATGTCATTTGGGGGGAAAAAAACCTGAAAAACTTGAAATAAAGGGGAAGTGACTCAGTGGGATGTGCTTGCCCAATATGCACAAGATCTCTAGTGAGCAAACACAAACACACACACACACAACACACATACACACACCACACACACACACAACACACATTTACACACACCACACACACACACAGTTTATTCTGAAAATTCTTTGTGATGTTCTAGCAGATGAAACTCCATTCAGCTCAAGAACATTCTGTCTAAAAGAGTCTTCTGTTAAGAAGGCAAAAATTCATAAACTAGCGACACACAAAAGCAGTCCTTTCCCGTTTCTCCATTTTCCAGATCCTTAGAAGTACAGTGGAGATATATGCAGTAGATATATGTGTAGTAAGAAGTTTCTGGCCTAAGTCAGGGTCAGCAGTCCCAAAGTAACACACAGAAGCTTGTATTAATTTTATGTTGATTGGCCTATGGCTCAGACATTGCGAGCTAGCTCTTTCATCTTAACCCAGTCTGTTTCCATTAATCTGTTTAGCCAGGTGCCTTTTCTCAGGGCAGCATGGCTGTCTTCTTTCCTCTGTATCTGCTGGTGTCTCTCCTGGTGTCTCTCTGGCATCTCTGATGTTTCTCAGTGTCTCTTTCACATCTCTCTTCCTGTTCCCAGAGTTTTTAGGCTGGTAGCCCCACCCACACATCCTGTCTGCCTTGGGCAAATCAGTTTTTCGTTAAACCAGTAGGCAGGACAATTATTTATAATGTAACAGAACATAATACCACTACATATATGATCTCCTGAGAGTGGGTACTCTCTGCTCAGAACACATGTCAAGATGATGAAACCTATTGGGGGATAAAAGTCCTACTTGTGGGACTTCCTGACCCATCTTCATCTGCAATGAACTTGCATCTGGAGACTTTGGATAGGCAGAAGTTTGGAAGAAGCAGCAGCTTGTCTGAGGCATTGATACCCAGTGAGCTTCACCTGTGGGACCCTGGTGATATCCCAGGCATCTGTGAGACCTGTGTTTGTCTTATCCACGAGACCCCATTGGTTCCTCTTTATGACTCAGGCTCTTCAGAGATGAGGTCTTCAGTGGGGACATAAATAAAACTATGTGTAAAGGACTTAGAAGCAAGCTAGGAAAGCCAAGGGACCTTCATATTGCCTTTTGGTCTCTTCTCATTAGTTATATCCCCCGAGTCACTGGGAGTTGAGGAAGCAGAGCTGAGTCTGTAGCTGCCATCCTGAAGGAGACCAGGAGGAAAGGTCAGGGGTTAAAAGTTCTTTGACATGTTCCATTAAAATGCATATTTATGCGAACATGTAGACAGTGGGAGAAATAATCCCATTTATGCATTTATACTTTGGACAACAGATCTTCAATTGCCTATAAAGCAAGAAGAAATGAGAAACTGGCCTTTTGTTAAGAAACAGCTCTCTGGAAGCTCGGCAGGATTCTTATTTGCTTCAGGACTTTAAAGACATAAGGCGCCCAGGTTCAATTTACCCAGAACAGCCAGGAAATAGCTTTGAAACCTATAGCAACCCAAAACTCTTTGTTCTGATGTCTCCCAGGAGAAGCTGGTAACAGAATGTTCCCATGATTTACTGCCTCCATTTAAGCTCAGATAATCCACAAGCGCATTGGCTCAGTCCTGGGGCTGTGTAACTGGGAGGGTTAAATAATCCCACTACTGTTTGGCATTTGGCTTGAGCACCTGACTGAGGTATCTGTTCTGGAATGCTCCTAAACATTGGCAAATGTAAAAGGAATAAAAGCCAAGTCAGAAACAGAAACATAAAACAAACCACAGTGGGTTGGTGCCTAAGAGGAAGGAAAGAGACCACAGCCAACAGGAAGGCATGAGGCCACCTCACAGGTGACCAATTTAGGAAAGATCAAAGGGCCTGAGAAATCTTCCGCAAGCAGGTGGAATATCAGAGTAAGGTGGAGTGTTGGGCCTCTCGCCAGGCATTTTAACAATGATCTTGAGGCCTGGTGTAACTTCCCGAACCTGGCTCGAGTTTGGCGACCTGTCTTTAGCCATGACTTCAGCATATGAGTGACTCATCATAGCCCAACCCCAAACCACCTCTGCCTAGTCACTGCTGTCATAGCTTCTGTGACATAATCTCATTGGCTCCAAACTCCCACCCAAGATTCCTACCTCCTCCTTACCTCAGCCTATATAAGCCCCTGCCTGATACAATAAAATGAGATCCTGCACTAAAATCAAAAGATAAACTGATGTGTGGTTTTGCCTTCCTGATGAAACTGACACATGATATATGGAGAGAGCTATTTCCATGCCCATACTAAACCAATTTGTGCCTGTGGCCAATTGACAGGATGCCTGGGATGGTCAGATGAGAAGACAGAGCTGAGAACCTAACGGTGACTGAGCCCTGTCCCCTAGGATTGAAAAGAAACAACAGGAGTGGTGTGGGATGTCTTTCTGTATACTATTAATTATCATTAGATAATAAAGGAACTGTTTTGGCCTATGGCGAGTGGCTTATAGTCAGGGGAAACATCCACGCATAGGTAAAGGGGAAGGAGGGCAGAGTCACAGGGAGATTCAATTCTGCTGCCCAACAAGCAGGATGTAATAGAGTACAGGTAAGCCTTGAGTCACATGGTAAAACTTAGATAAATAGAAATCTATCAGGAACTAGCTAGCAATAAGCCTGAGCCATAAACCAAACAGTTTGTAACTAATATAAGCATCTTAGTCATTTGGGGGACTAAGTGGCAGCAGGTGGGTCCAGACCTTGGAGTTAGGATGGGGTAGAAACTTAATACAAAGGAGGGCAGGAGGGGGTGCCAATGGCAGGAACCAATGACATTGGGTTAGAAACTGTAGCTAAGGCTCCAAAGAGGTACTCATAGCATCCCAAAGGAACGAGTGTCCTAGGTTATTCCAAATACCATCAAGTTGACCATCAAAATCAACCATCATGGTAGTGTAAGTGGAATGTTTTATTTGTGCCCTTAAGAAAGGAGGCATCTTCAGCCTGGGATGGCCTCAGCTTGGCACTTGCTTTTGTTCTCAATAATTTCAATAAGCCTCTTCAAATAACTTGATTCCCACTCAAAGAAATTGTGACTTCTATAATTTTTCTCAATCATTTTGGGGTACTCATGCTGACATTACACATTGTATTAAGTGGACCCCAGTTTCTTCTGTTTCATACAACATAGCTCAGAGATCATGCATACCAATAGTAAATACCCCAGTTAAGTTTTCCATAAATAAGTCAAATAGGAAAATATCAAAGAAGGCATGCAAGCCAGTAGTATTGTCAACACTGTGCACTCTGAAAACCATGCAAGACAGAGAGGGATGTCCATAACACCTGGTGCTGATGAGAGAGCAGGGCAGACCTAAAACTGCTGTGCACAGTGGTTTACCAGAGAGGGATAACTGTTGATATAAAGCCAATCAATAGGCAACCAGTTAAACACACTATTAGATAAGTCTAATTTGTTACAAACACTAGCAGGGGTGATCCTGACTGTGCAGATACATGTGCTGGCATGAGAAATGGGAGAGTAAAGATAAAAATAATTCAATTTGCACTAAAATTGATATGGACTTCAGCACCTCTGGAAGGATATGAAATAACCACACTTGTGCATGGCGGGGCAGCTTCAGGGACCAGTTTCTATGGCTGCACTTTATTTATCTGTCATGACCTATTGCTATAATAATCAGGGGAAATACAATCAGTCCTGTTGGGAAGGGAGGTCTGTGGTTCAGCTCATTCAGAGAAGGGAGAACATGGCTGCCTCATGACCTTGACACAGTCTCTGTGGCATGAACCGAACCTAGCAGCAGCCTTCTCTAGGACTCAAATTGAAGGGAGCAACAAAGAAGAATGCTCACTTCACAGGAACTACAACAGGGGAATGACATCATACAACCTCTTCTGCTGTGGTTTCATACGACATCTGTTCTTCACAGTGAGCCCCTGACAACCCATGTCTACCATGACGTGTGACAGAAAGTTCATTAAGCCTTGAACTGACCACCCCATGTAGGTGACCATGGCAGTAGGGGTCATGAAAAAAAATCACATTTAGAGACAGTCACACACACACACACACACACACACACACATACACACACACACACACACACACACACACACACACACACACACTTGTAGGTAAAAGGCAGTTTTATCTGTAATTCAATTATTTTCTTATACAAGGCCACATATTTATAAGTGACCAAAAACATTAAATAAAAAAATTAAGTATTACTTACCTGTAGGACACCATACTCTGCTTCTCAATACAGGAAAATGCATGCACATATATATGCATACATAGCGCATGCATACAGATACATACACTACATACTGCAGACATACACATTGCATGTATATGCACACATGCAATATATGCACAGCACACACATTCACAAGCACACATACATATTACACATTCCTCACATGCATATATATATACATACACACATGTGTATACCAAATGACTGCACACATACCATCACATCCATACAGTTACCACTGACCATAGATTAGTATTGCATGCATATACACCTTGTGCATATATGCACAGCGATGTATGTACACTTAAAGTATTCATCTGTGCATACCACATGTTCACAGACACATGTATGTACATGTACCTATACACTAGACACACATCACACCCATGCTTACATGGTGTATTTTCTCACCTGCATCCATGGAAAGATAATCCCAGCCCTGACCCTAGCACAGGCCACCACTTTCTTAAGGTCTTGATATTCGGGTCCCTCCCCTCAGCACTATCATCAAGAAGGGAGCCAGGATTGAAACACCACTGAATCGTACCCGTGGATGCTGAACACATAGAAAGAAAAGCAATCCAGTCAAGTCTTTGTGTCTGTAGTAAACGATCTGGCTCATTAATAGGACTTTAGTGTGGCAGAAGGGCACAGTAAGGCTTCGTGTCTGTAATAAATCAGAAGCAGACACTGATCTGACTCTTCCACAGGTCCTTAATACAGGAGTCTGGGGCGTGGCAGCATTTATGGCAGCAGCTGCAGGCAAAGCACACTGGAAATCTTAGCCATGGTGTCAACTTTCTTACATGTTCCCAGGAACTCAGGTGGGAACAGTATTCACACCTCAGTAACCCCTTACGTGGGGACAGCTTCTCTGTGGTTTATTCTCAAGGAAGTCCAGTCCTGACACTGCCCCCCAGACACAGGAGAGGGGTAGCTGATAGCAAGTCTTTCAGTTGCAGTTAATACTTGAAAACAAAGAGGCATAACTTTTTGCAGACCCTGGGAGTCATGAAGAATCACCGGAAAGCCTGGTCACAAGTAACGGGGTATAGTGTACTTGTGGCTAAAGTGTATCCAACTGACCTCTCCTTCCCATCCATGGGTGTTCCCATGTTCTCTGGGCCTTTCTGATGGGCTTGGGTGTGGACCTCCACTTCAGCACAACTGCATAGTTTCTCCACCTCAGAAGAGAGTCTAGCCTGAATTGCTCCCATGGGGAACCTTGAAGATGGTATGCTTGTTGCCTTTTCAATGAGGTAGCTGAGATCACCTACCTTATGTATTAGTGTGAGCTATCTCTAATGAAGTCATCTGCTTGAAGTCAGGTCTCACAGAGGGTGCCCCCTACTTTTGTGGGCTGGGGAACCACAAACAAATAGAACTACTCAGAAAAGAAAGGAGGTGCAACTCCCCGAGCTGGGGGTGAGGAGGGTAGTGGATCTGAGCATCGGTGATATTTCGTGAGATCATTTCACCAGACAGGGAGAGTTGTGCTGATTGATGCAGTATCTCAACAGACTCTCCTTGCATATAACTCTGCTTGCCTTCAGCAATACCACAATTACTTATTTAATATGGTGGAGTTACACCATGCACACAGGGTTGAGCTTTACAGTATTGCTATGAGAAGAGAGAGGAACACTGACCATGTGTCAGCTGAATGATGAAAGCACTGGAACACTTACTTAAAGGGAAAGTTAGATGGTGCTGAAACTGTATGGTACACACACTATGGGGTCAGAGCAGTACAAATGTATGTTAGGAGTACAGAAAAGACAGAGGACAGACAGATGGATGGATATCAGACTTTGGGAAGCATACAGAAGACAGCAGCAGCTCATGGCGACTAGAAAGAAGATATCAGACATCTTCACACATCTACTGAATCTTCCATATTATTTGGGGAATAAAAACACTTATACAACATGTTATGTAATGTAGGAAGTTATTTAAGAGGGCTAAGATACAATTTTTAAAATCTGTTCAGGCCAATAAAAAGTAACAGACACTATGTGTTTATTTAGTAAACATTACTGAGAGAGTCAGGCTCGGAGTCTAAGCGTCTAAAATATCTCATCAAAAAAAAAAAAAAACAGCCCCAGTCTCCTCACAGCCCAGTGTGTGGGACAAGCAGTGAACTATAATAGAACTAAAAAGCAAGCTGCCTCATGTTCTGAAAGATGCTTGGAGAAGCAAAGGCGGGGGGGGGGGAGGGGGGGGGGTGGCGGGAGGGGGGGTGAGTCTTAGTACTCAAACTTTCTTTAGGAATAGAGCAAAGCAGAGGCCAGGGGGCAAGAGGCAAGGTATTGAACCCAATGGAGGGATACTGAGATAGAAAAGAAACGCAAGGCCCTGGAGGGTGAGATGGAAGAAGGTCGTACACGGCTGTTTCTCTCCTCCCGTGGGAGGCTGGAAACCATACAGCCTTTTGAGAACGGAGACAAACAAGGTCAGCCTTAGTATGTAAGGATGACTCCTGACTGCAGTACTAGGAATAGACCACATGGGGGCAGCTGGCAACAAGGACGCCCGCAAAATAAGTCCACTAGGGATCCTGGGACTTATAGGCAGAGACAGACCTCAGTTCATGGTAAGCCTATTCAAGTATTGGCGTTACTATTTAGTAACATTTAATTAAGCCTCATCCTATAAACATAGGTTAGAGGTGTAAAGTCACCCATCAGAGCACAGGGTCAGCCTTAGGATCTCACTCCCTGTACACTGCGCATGCACACTTATTCAGCCAACTTGAGTGCAATGTGTACAAATTCTTCAGCTTCAATCACCACATTTCTTCTGTGGGTGTCCCCAGCCACTTCTTCAGATCAAAACTTTGGACAGGCTCACTTAAAATGTTTTTGTTTTGTTTTGGCTACACTGTCAAACTGAATTTTAGGAGTCCCCAGGCTCCATGATACCCACCAGAATCATATGGGAACACGTGTTTCTTCATATTTGCCAACCGTGGGCATCACCACTCCTTCCTATGTCTGCCCATCCGATTGGAAGAAAAAGCTTTCTTTATTTTATAAAGGGTATGCTGTGGGGGCCGAGAACAGTTACAGACATTAGCATGTAAGGATAAACTGCTTAATTCCATGCAGCAGAGTGAACACCTGAAAAATGGAATTGGAAAACAATTCACAATGTTATAAGAATGAAGCAGACGCTGAAGAGCAGATTGCACACGGGCACAAGACTTACTGGTAACTGTAAGGCTTGATTGACTACAATGAAAGCATGTGATTGTGTGCACAGGGGCCCGGGTTCATGTACCAGGAACACCGCACTTAAGGTGGTATTTCCCATTGATTGACAAGTTATGAACATTCCCCAACAAAACTCATGCTGGTTTTTTTTTTTTCAGAAATTGGCAAAGTGACCCATAAATTCCCATAGCAATGGACACAGAGCGGGAACAGGGTTGAGAAACAGCTCACACATCCAGACTTCAGAAACCCACTGAAAAGGAAGTCATTGACTCAGCCTGTAACGAGGGCTATATGACAGGAAACAGAAATTCATTCTCTGCATCACTGATTCTCTACAGGGTCCTCACAGCTCCATGGGGACAGAACTGTTTCCAGCACATGGTTGTGGGGCAACGGGATACACATCTACAGAAGAATGGAAGGCTCTCAGGAAGGTGACAGACAGCTCAGTCCAAGGGGATGAACAACTTCAGGGTATGAGCTAAAACTACACAGCTAAAACTATTAGAAGTCTGCAGTTGAATCAGGCAGGGATTTCTCAGTCATAACACAAAGAACACAGTGACAAGAGTAAAAGTATGTATGCGGTGAAATAAAAATAAAGAGAATTTTAACTGAGCTTGGTGCTGAGGCCCATGATTCAATTACACACATGAAGCCAGCCTGGTCCACAAGGACTGTGAAGCCAGACCCTGTCTCAGAACTAAACAAAACAAAAACAGGGAAGTAAAATCGAAACCTTCAGGCTGGAGTGGGAAACAATCTGGGAATCCTCTATCTACGGATTTCAGGTGGTGTGTCTGGCAAGGGAAGTGTATAAGGGGTCTCTGGTTACTAAGGAGGTCACTAATTCAAAGCAGGCAGAGTGCCTGATTGACCATTTCTGCAGGGAAAAGATACCTAACCTCCTCCTGCCTCAGGAACTGGATAGCTGCCCGTGCACTCCATAGCCTTGGGTGCTCTAGATGATACAACTTCAGGCAACGGGTGTGGCTGGCACCTTCCCACTCCTACTTCAGAGGCAAAGGTGAGCGCTCCTGAAAGCAGCCTGGCCTGTCTTCAAACCTTGAGCACAGTTACCACCTGTGATTCAATGATTCCTGTCTTAGGTAGACAGACACTGAGTGAAAGGAAAGTGTTCCCACACAGCCTATGTACAATTTCTTCCTAATAAACCATGGAGAAACATGGAGGTTATAGCCCACAATAGGGTATGATTCGGCCAGACAAAGGAGGTTCTGATGGTGCAAAATGAGTGCATCTGGAACTCTAAGAACAATAAAAGACCCGGACAGCAGGATTCCACTCAAAATAGTGTCCACTGGAGACCGGAGGCGGGAGTGGGGGTAGTGGCAGATGGATTCTGAGCATGTGTGCAGAGGAGGTCTGGAATCCAGTCAGTGTTCCCGAAGTGACCACCATGGTGAGAGCTGCACAACTCAGGAACCTATTAGAAGCTTCCTTAAAGGTGGGTGGCATTTATGTGAAGTGTGACACCATAAACTGAGAGGCAAGCCGAGGTTTCCAGGTATAGGTATGCGCTGGAAAACCTGATAGTGGGTTTTCCATACATTAGTATGGAAAGCTCATTAGTTAGAGCTTACAAACAGGAATGTGGTTTTTGCAGTGCGGGGTTTTTTTATTATTATTATTTTACTCTATTTTTAATTTAAAAATGTAAACAAAACCTTTCTCCGGCCATGCCCAAGCTCTCTCTTCTCTGTCCCTTTGCAGAACGGCTCTGGCCTTCCGTGAGGAGCAGACAGGTCCCAGGGGCTCAGGGGCTGAGCTGGGCTAAGGCGCGGCGGGCCGACGGGGCGGGGAGGGGGCGGCCGTTGTGACCTCCAGCGTCGCAAACACCGCCCTCCGCGGCCAGCGATAGGTTCCACCCCACCTAGGCGACCTGCGGCCGGGGGCGGGGAGACGCGGCGGGGACGCGCAGCGTGGTGGTAGAGCAGCGGGGAGATGTGGGCACCCAGCGGTCCGGGACCCGCGGGCTGGGACCGCCGCAGGGTGGGCGCACGGCTGCGAGCCGCACTAGCTGGGCTGCAGGAGCTTCAGGGGCTGCGCGCCACGCAGCAAGCGCGCGTGCGGGGCGCCCTGGGCCTGCACCCTGCGCCGGGTCCCCGAGCCCAGGAGATGCGACTGGAGGCGGCGCTGGCCTCCCTGAGGGAGCAGCTGGTAAGGAGTGAGCGGGACGCGAGTGGCCATGGGGACCGTGTTGGGGCGCGACCGGAGTGCAGCACGGTGGAGTGAGCCAGTGGTGAGGCCCGAAGCGCGACTGATTAGGGAGCGCGCTGCGGGGTGCGTGTTGGGGAGCCGCGCGCATAAACTGGTGTTTAATGCACGTCGGCTCTGCGGCTGACACAGCCCTAGTGCGGAGGCGCGCGAGTCGGGCTAGGCACACTGTTGGTGGTGGTGATGCGTGGACCCTGGCCTCATTCCTGCAGCAGGTCATCTGGCTGCACAGCGTTACATGTGCCAAAGGGCACTGTACTGGGTTCTCTTGGGTCACTGAGGAGTCTTACCAGCTGAGGACTGTCTCCAAGATTGCTTGTCACCTGATCCACTAAAAAAAAAAAAGTGCCCCTAGTCAGAGGAACGTGGAAGAGGGGATCGGTGGTGCCATCTCAGATACCCATTCCCGTTGGGTCCTCCTCTGTAGACCACTGAGGGCCCTTCCAGTAGAATTACAACCTGCTTTTAGAAACAGTTCAAGATTTCTTGCAGTACAGCAGTGTTGTGTTTTTGTTGCTGGGTTTTGTTGTTGTTATTGTTTGATTTTCAAGACAGGATTTTTCTGTGTGGTCCTGGCTTTGTAGACCAGGCGGATCTGGAATTGAGAGAAATCCGCCTGCCTCTGCCTCCCAAGTGCTGGGATTAATCACCACCTCCTGACACTCCTGACAAAATAATGCTCTCGGGTGTGATGTAGCCCCATCCATAACTCTTAAGTGGGATTTATTTCATAGTGAAATTTAGATCTGCCCTGTTGAGAGTTGCCTTCTTGGTAAAAAGTTCAGGATGAAACTGTTTTGTTCCAGTCAGTTTTAGCTCAAGAACTGTGTTGGGCTTGTGATTAAGGAATCAGGAAATCCAGAGTCTGAGTCACTCCCAGGACACCTGGAATCTCCTTAGTGTCAGGGAGAGGTGGAGAGCAGGCTTAGGGTGTGAGGGTGAAAGCCAGCTAGCAGCCTCCTCCAGTCTGTGAGGCACTCAGCTGCCCAGAGGGACATGGCTGATGCACCCTCGCAAGGACCAAGGCATTACAACAGGTGCCTCTCGTTCTAAAGGCTACCCACTCTGCTTAGTGTGACCTCAGCCAGGCAGGCACACTGATGGTTACACGCATGACCCGTTCCCTTAAGGTTAATGATTAACTCTGCTTCAGCAGTACACAGACCCAGTCCTTAAACCCTCATGCTGCAATTACTAGCAGCCTTTGGAGACATCAGACAAGTTTTTTATTGGCACCCCCTCTCCCCCACCTCCATCTCTGTGAGACCAGAAGGAATACACAGGCTTTGTCATGAAACTTGGTTCACTGGGAAAGAGAAAAATAGTTGAGTTTATGTGGCTTTAACCAGCACTTAGTACTTCAACTTTTTTATCGGGGTGGACGACAGGGGATTAGGAGTAATGATGCTTGTTAGATAAAGAAAATAATGAAGGGGCTCTGGTGCAGCCCAGTTAAACCCTGCAGGAACTAGAGCTCACAGCCCTCCCGCTGACTGGCTCACCTGGCCCTTGGTCACCATTCAGGTGTGAAGATAGAAAGACACCCCGGAGAACTCCACGGTTATTCTGCGGGAATTCTCAATTAAGGATGGTTTTAGCATTTCTAGGGATTTAGTGTTCACCCGATGGGTTACACCCTGCTAATTGCAGTGTCAAAAGTCACAAAGGGAACTCAGCAGTAGCTGCTTAGGGGAATTTTGTTCACTAAATAAATCAGCGACTCTCAATGGCTGAGACCAAAAACAAAACAAAACAACAAAACAAAACAAATAAAACCCCAACCAACCAACCAAACAAACAAAAAACAAAACAGAGTTGATTTCAGTCCTCTGTATTCCAGACTTTTTGCTGATGAAATCCCATGCCCTATGACTCCTGACCCCACAGTTTGCTGCAGGTGGCCCCTTAGGCTGCCCCCATGAGTGTCTCACAGGGACTTGTCTCAGGAATTGACTAGCATTTTACTCCTATAAATGAGTTTAAGTGGGGATAGCACCCGGAGGCTGGCCCCATGCCAAATACCTGTAACATTCTGTTTTTCCTTAGCTACATCTAGAAGAGGTGTCCTGGAAGGAGGCTGATGCAGACTGATATGAGGATCATCCTGCAGGGGTTGACAGGTCATGGCTTGTTCTGAAAGTGACAGCATTCAGCCATTCCTTTCCCTGGCAGGCTCAGGTGGTGATACCACAGGAGCAAGCCACACTGATTCCGTAACCATCAATGCTGTTTTCCTTGGCACAACTAGCCTGCTTTATGAACACATTAGGGGGCAGATGGCGGTCAGATGAGAAACAGATGAGGTCAAGAGCAAGGACCTGACAGACTTCTCCAGGGTTGCTGTCAGTCACCCTGGAGCAGGGTACTCCGCTATGGTGGCCATCAAAGGGAAATTCATGCATAAACCATTTCCTGTATTCACTATTAGCATTCAAGGAGAGGAAGGAAATGGCTTAGATACCATCTTTACATCCTCAACTTTTTATCCTCAAAACATACCATGAGATTTCCTTCCTTCCTTCCTTCCTTCCTTCCTTCCTTCCTTCCTTCCTTCCTTCCTTCCTTCCTTCCTTCCTTTCTTTCTTTCTTTCTTGCTGGAGTTGCATAGTGATAGTGACCCTGGGGCAAGGTATAACAAATTCAGATCACGTTCTATGCAGTGCTATGAGCCTTTTAAAGAAATCAGCCTTTAGTGGCTCCATGGAATGGCAGGTCTCAGACATTTGGTGGTCACCAGAATTAACTGGTGAAGGGACAAGGGCCTATACCTGTCCCAGAGCATTACGTAGCAAGAGCTCAGGATTTGCAGGTGTCCTGTGTGACTCCAACATCTTTAGTTCTCCTTTGCACCAGGCCTTTGACCCTTGACCCCACTTTGGGGGATTCTGACCCTGTGCCCCAGAGCATCTTTGAAATCAGCATGAAATTGTAGACCATAAGCAGGCTTGTTTCTGGAAAGAGTGTCACATCTGGCTTTGTAACCATCTGTGCTTGGTCCTGGTCACATTGGCTTTGACCCATAAGTTCAGCCTAAGGAACAGTGATGGAAACTTGAGCTAGGGGTAGAGGGCATGTTAATTAGAGTGGTGTGATTCCCGATGGTAAGCTCACAGTGGAGCCCTGAGATCCCTAAGGAACCTGGGGTCCTGAGACCTCAACCATTAATTAGAAACTAGCTGCTAAGGCTGGCTGGACAGATCTGCAGAGCAGCTAGTCCCAATGTGCATCTAGGAGCCAACGTTTGGAAGAGGGCAACCAGTCAGCCAGGCCTCTGAAGAAGAAACATCAGGATAGATAGATACTGTCTCTTTCCCCATGGCTTTAAGGTAGGGCAAAGAAACATCATTTACAGGAATGCCAGCCCTTTGATGGACCCAGTGCAGGTTCTGACTGGGTGGAAAGGGCATGCCTGTGCTCTCTACCCTGGTTGACTCCAAAGAAGACTTTGATGGAAGCAGGTTCTGGGAAAGTTTGTTGAGCTTTGACATTGGTGGTTATAGGAGATACTGATGCTCTCAGACATTCTTCACCCTTCAGACCCTGTGTGAGCAGAGTTAGGGTCAGAGCTTGGGACCTAGCAGCCCTAAAGAGCCAACTGAGTCACCTATCCTCAAACAGAAAAGTCCTAATGAAAAGCTGTGAAAGGACATTTGTTCAATGAGCCCACATGGAGAAGAGGGGCAAACTAAAAGGTGCAGTGACCTCCAAGTTCATCTTTAGGGTACTGACCTGAGTATTCTTTTAGATGTAAAAAGAGTCAAGAGGTGGTCAACTCTAATCAAGGTGTGATTCTTCCTGGGAGGTGATGGGTGAGTTGTAAGAATTGGGGTAATTTCTTCTTTGGAGACAAGCTTTGGCTTCAGTGTTTTCTTTTTTCCAGGATGAGATTCTAGGGAAATTCCAATTTGGTGTCCATTGTCTCTGTAGAATGTCTTTATTCCTGTTGGAGTGAGAGCGCTTGGAGATGATTCCCACCCCAAGTCGGCTCCTGGGGAGAAAGCTGAGCCGCTGAGATTGGCAGCTATGCCAGCCCAGGCCAGCATCCCATTCAGCTCATCCTGGCTGTTTGCAAAAGTATTTGTTCTGGAGAATAGGAAGTCATTACTGCCAGCATCTTGTTGCTGGTGATTTCCCACATTGCTGAGATTTCTGAGGTAGTTCCCCGCTAGAAAAGTTAATGGTCATGTTCTTCCACAGATGAGCCACGCCTCTATGTTTTACTATTTGTCTTAAACTTGTTAATTAAAGAAAAAAATGTAGGCAGCAAACCTGAAAATCAGGAAACCGCAGTTGAAAGAAATCAGTTTTTACTGAACATTACTGATTATGTGTATATACACATAACTCTCCCGCTTCATGCAGACTGCAGTGTGTGTGTGTGTGTGTGTGTGTGTGTGTGTGTGTGTGTGTGTGTGTGTTGTGTCTATAGACTTGGGAACTAAGGTATGAAGAAGATCGATCCAACCTCTGGGGACATAAGGCTTGCACAGAAGGCTCCTGGTCGGGCTTTCCCTGAAACTAAGGGTTTGGGGGTTTTTTTTGTTTTTGTTTTTGCTGTTTTGTCAAAATGCACACTCCCAGGTACCATAGGCCATGGAGATACTGTGTGAAGAACTGTGTGTGTGTGTGTGTGTGTGTGTGTGTGTGTGTGTGTGTGTGTGTGTGTGCACGCACCAAGAAATAACAAGTCCTCTGCTGTCCATTCCAATAGACCCAGGGAGTTACTTCCCATGAGTTGACCTGACTTTGGAGTTTGGGAATCTTCCTGGTGTCCACAATGGCCCTGTTTCAACCTTGGACCTTGGATTAGATTTCTGTATTCACATCAGTTTTTATTCTTCCTCCTTCTTTGCCTCCCAGTCACGGTTAAGGAGACAGGATGCAGGCCTGAAGACTCACTTGGACCAGCTCGACCAGCAAATAAGCGAGCTGCAGCTGGATGTGAGCAGGTCATCCTGTGAGGCCATAGACAGTGACAGCAGGCCTAGCTCAGGTATGGCTAATGGTGACTAGACATTGGAGAGCCAGGCTGCCATGATCCTGCCCTCCAGGAAGGTGATACAGCAGTTTCTGTCACTCCTAACAGACCCCATCTGACTTAACATTGTGAACAGCGACAGCTCAGCCCATGTCCTCAGCTCATCTGATACTTGGGAAATCTCTTGAGCAGTTTGGGAAGTATATGTGACTAAAGAAAGACATGAAAAAGCTTTAATTAAACATGCTGAAAAAAATATAAGTATAATAAATATGTAAAGTTTAAATATAATAAATATATGTAAAAGCTGAAGAGTTTACATATAATACAGTATATACAGTTTACACATACATAAACTACCAGTTTATGTATTGACACCCAATGAGCTCCTGCTCTTTCTGGATGGTCATGGACCATGAATGACTATTTTACACACCACTTACATCATTTATATCAATATAACTTGCCAGCTAATCACACAAAAATACACCTTTCTCCCTGTGCTCCATCCCAGAGCTCACAGAGGTCAATGCTGACAGTCTTTGCTAGCTTGTGTGGCTGTGGTCACCTTTGCTTTCTCAGTATTTCTCCAGGTGAAACTTGGAAAGAGGGACCCCTGTGTCTGGGTCACAGTGGTCACAAGGTATCCGTGACAGATAGCCTGAGGTGTCTGGAATCTGCCTTGGCACTCTTGGTACTTAGCTTTTGCAGTCTAGCCTGGGATGTACTGGGTTACCCAGCAGTCCCTGGGGCTGAAGACTCCCAAGAAGAAAATGCCCCAAACATCTTAAAGAAAGGAGATTCCTGAAACCAAGAAAGGTCTCCTTCTGAGCTATAGGGTTCAGCTGAAGTAGCGTTAGTTGTTCCCATAACCACTCACAAGGTTACCAGCAAGAATCTGGAACAATTTTGTTGTTGGTCTGTTTCCACAAGCGTTCTCATCAGCCCCTCACCCCTTCCTGTGCTAGTAAAAGCAAGAGAAAGAGGTTCTGGGTCTTTGGGGTAAAGCCCACTGCCAGAGATGTAGATGTGCTGACTGCTGTGTCTGCTCTGTCCAGGCTTCTATGAGCTGAGTGATGCTGGTTCCTGTTCCCTATCCACCTCATGTGCATCTGTTTGCAGTGACCGCCTTTCCCCATCACTGGGAAACTGGCTGCCTGTGTTCCAGCCCTCTAAGTCCAGGTCTGGCATGGGGGACTGGCGACCCCGCTCTGCAGATGAGACCAGTGTCCCCGCATGGAGCCCGCAACCCAATAGAGAAGACAGCAGACTTATTCATGGTACAGAGGGCACAGGCCGGCTGAGGGGCATGTTCCGGCCCAGACCAGTGTCTACAGGTGAGAGAGAGGCGAGTGTCTTTGGGTGAGAGGGACAGCAGGTGATGGTATCTGGGCCCACTGGAGAAGAGGCTGACCCCACATGGAGCAAGAGTGTGTGTGTTTCTTGTTTTAAATGAACATCCAGAAGCTTCAAAGAAGCATTTAAATCATTTAATGTACCATATTAAGAATGAGAATTGAAGCACAAGCACCTTTTATATTTTTGAGACAGAAAAAGATGTCACTTAGACACCCCCCCCACACACACACTCATGCTGTGGATAGTGGTCTCCTGCTGTGACCATCCCGGGTATGGCTGTAGACATTTGTCCCAGATAGCCTCCAAGCCATGGTTAAGTGGACTCTCACCGAAGAACAGGGACCCAGTACACATCAGAGCTGAGCCTCCATATGCGCCTATGGGGAGCAGGGACTTGACATCTATGTTGATGTGCTTTACCTGGTCTCATTCCCAGGAGATCTTGAGAGAGTCCTCCCAGATGACCTGGAGCTCCAGAGAGATGGTACTGATGCTGAATGCTCATCCCTCTTCTGCCAGGGAATAGAGGTCCCAGCCCAGGCACTGGACCCCAAGTACCAGTGTGATCTGGTGGCCAGGGGTGGCCAGGAGGTGTACCCCTATCCCAGCCCTCTACATGCAGTGGCTCTGCAGAGTCCTCTCTTTGCTCTGCCTAAAGAAGCTCCATATCTTGACATCTCCTTGCCTCCTCAGCAGCCTCCTCTGGTCCCTGTTGGTCAGAACAGGACTCAAACTGTGTCGATCCATGAGCCAGGCTCAGCTGAAGCCTACATCCACAGGCTATTGCGTCTTCGGGGCCAAGAGCTGCCTTTGAGAGCTGTGCAGGAGCAGGGAAATGACATGGCTCCTTTCCCACAGAAGCCCTGTGGCCAGAGGTCAGACAGTGGAAGTCAGCTGGAGAAGCTGGCCTGTGGGATGGACAGGGGTGGGATGAAACCAAGTCGGGATGCTGCCAAGGACAGCCTCAAGCAACAGGGACCTGTATCCCTTGTGGATACTGAGCCCCCCGGCAGCCCCCTAAAGGAAGAAACCACACCTTGGAATCCCCATGTCCATGGAGACAGTGCTGTAGGCTCCCCTCTCTGTTCCCATGCCCAGCAGCCCTACAATGACTACAGTAAAGGAGAAGTCCTGTCATCATCTAGGGTGCTGGGCCCTGAGAGCCCCCCTCTGGCCCCAGAGCCCTTTGCCTACCCATCCTGCACCACTAGTGAAACCTTTCCAATGAGGCTGGGGATGGGTTCTCCCCAAAGCAAGGCCATGAAGGTCAGAAGAAGAGTCAGTGACAAAGTACCAAGGCTGGGAAAGCAGCCCCCACCACCACCTGAGAGACAGTGGGGCATCCATGCTGTGTTGCCTCCACAGTGGGGCCCCTCGGCTAGGCCCCAGCAGGGAGGGCTCAGCAGGAGACCCACACTAGCCAGAGAGCCTCCTGGGCGCTCTTGCTCTGAGTCTACCCTCTACCCTGTACCGTTCTTTGTCCCCCTAGTGGTGGCCCAGCAGGAAGGTTACCCAGCATCCCAAGCTCTGTTCCCTATGGAGGCAGCTCCCCTCAGCTCAGCAGCCAGACGGAAGCAGCGTAGGTGGCAGTCCACTATGGAGATCTCAGCCAAATCCCGCTCAGTTGGCCATCCTGGGCCCAGCTTGGGGCCCTCTAGGTCTCCAGCCAGGAGAACATGTGGTCCCCGGACACAGGTCAAACCCACACTTGCCCGTCAGGATGCCTGTGTGCGGAGTGAGTCAGAGCACTCGGCAGAGGGTACCTCACTATTCCACTCTACTATTGCCGAAACCAGTGAAGACGACGACGCAGAGGCCAGTGACCACACTGCCAATCGCTTTGGGGATGAGTCCAGCAGCAATGATTCAGAAGGATGTGTCCAGAGCAGCCGCAGTGTTCTGGGAACGGGCAGTGCAGAGGCTGAGCAGGGGGGTAAGACCTGGTCTCGGGTGCCCCCCCAGCAGTCCCCACGGGCCCCAGGAAGCACCAGACCACCCCTTCCCCCTGTGCCCAAATTGTGCCGCATCAAGGCCTCCAAAGCCTTGAAGAAGAAGATCCGCAGGTTCCAGCCAGCAGCCCTGAAGGTCATGACTATGGTGTGATGCCAACGTTTGGGGGCAGGCCTAGGACCCCATAAGGTTCAAGACCCTTGGTTCAATACCAAGTGATGAGGAGACTGAAAGTGGTTTGCTTAGGTTTCTCGGTCACCCTCACTGTGGTCCTGAGTTCTCTGAGATGTTTCTTCCTTCCAACCATTTTCATTGCATGATCCCAGCCACAACTTTGTTCTCCATCATGCTCTGGCTGGTGTGTGGGGAGAGGTCTTTAATAAGGCATTCCTTCCCAGAGATGTCTTAGAAAAAGCATATCCTGTTGGGGGAACAAGATTCGAATTCAACTCCATGTTACACTCAAATGAATAAACACTTGGATGCTTTATAGTAGCAAATAAAGGAACCGTATTTTCTTTCTCCTGCAGTTGCAGTCCTGTCTGCCAGTCTGCCAGTCTACCAGTCTGCCAGTCTGTCTGTCTGTCTGTCTGTCTGTCTGTCTGTCTGTCTGTCTGTCTGTCTTCCTAACATGGGACAGGTACTAACTCAAAGGAGGAAAGGCATTTTGAGAGCAAAGCCTAAACTCTGGATTCAACACAGATGAATTGAGTAGGAAACATTTTTGGAAAAAGTTTGTTTGGTTGTTTGGTTGGTTGGTTGGGTTTTTGTTTGTAAAGAATATTTCCATCTACTTTTCAAGGATAAGAACGATAGGTTTTCCACTTAGCTGTTTCCTCATAAGGCAGCCTTCTGGATCCCTCACATGTTGCCCTAGACGGGATAAGGGGTACATTTTATGGAGTGCCTGCTCTTCCCCAGCACACTTGACAGAAGCCTTGAAAATAAGGAGACAGGAAGGCTGGCTGAAATACTGTTGCAGCAAGCATCACACAGGCTATATATTCCTGTAGCCAGAGCTGTATACAGGGTGAAGAGAATTGGAAATTGATTAAAGTTTAGAACAAAGACATCAACCTCCCTTGAAAAGAAAAGGGGAGGGAGGGAGAGAATGAATGCTTTGGGGGGAGGGAATGAAGGAAAAGAAAGCTAGGGGCTTTTTGGGCAAACCACTTCAGAGTGCAAACATTCCAAAGGGGCCCCTGAAACAGTCTCTGAAAGGCAAATATTCCAGTGTCTGTCCTGGAGTTGCTCAGGCCAGGGCATCTGTCTCCCTTGCATTTTCATGGAGTTTAAAGGAACATTAAAATCCAGTCATGACCCATGCTTTTATTATAAAAGATAATTTTTTTCCTCACTGACAAAATGCCTGGCAAACTTAAGGAAGGAGAGCTGTGTTTTGGTTCACAGCCTCAGAGGGCTCAATTAGTCAAACAGAAGGCATGGTGAGACAGTTCAGTTCCCATCATGGTGGGCTAGAAAGCAGAAAGCATGATGCCATGTGGCCAGAGATAATGCACTCCCAAGGGTCAGCCTCCAGCCAGATCCCACCTCCAAAAGATTTCAGTTCTCCCAAATACCACCTCGAGCAGGGGATCAAATGTTTAAAGCCTGAGCCTGTAAGGAACAGCTGAGATCCAAACAATAGCATTCTGCCCAGAGCCCTGAAAGGCTTATGGCCTTCTCACAAAGGCCACCTTCAAGAGCACCCCCCCCCCCATAGCCTTAATGACTCTAATTTGGTTCAAATGTCTTCAGTTCAGGGATTCAAGGCAACCTCTTAGCTGCAAGCCCCCCCCCCAATAAGATAGCTATATACTTCTAATATAGAGTGTATAGCACTGGCTATGTTGCTAAAATGTTCTAATTCATTGTCTCATTATTCCTGAGGTGAGGGGAAGCAGATTTTTGGCAGAGTCCTGATGAAGCTGTCTGAGTCCCTGCCCAGCCTCAAGCCTGCATCTCTGCTGCTGGAGAGATGATATAAGCTCCATGCCCATGCTCTTGATGGACAGCATCTCTCTCTGAAGCTGTGCATGGGGGGCTCAAGTGTACCCCCTAAAATAGATGCACTTGGCATGTCTGCACAGCTGTGCAAGCTAAACGTGAAAGCCATGCAGCTACAAAATCTCAGCATTCTCTCTCTCTCTCTCTCTCTCTCTCTCTCTCTCTCTCTCTCTCTCTCTCTCTCTCTCCTTTTTTCTTGTCTTTTGTTTCATAGGAAAGAAAAGTCTCCATGAGGCTTATGAAAACACAGTAGAAAACCATTCAGAGACACACCAGACCAGATACAACCCAGGCTCAACTCCTAAACTGTGCTGGTCAGGGGACCTCACTACTGAGGAGCAGGTGGGGACTCTGAGTGGAAAATGACAAACAAGATTCCTGCTGAAGACAGGCCTGGATGGGGGGGTGGGGGTGTCAGAGCCTGGTGGGTGGTAAAGCCTGAGGCTCTGGAGAAACAGGTTCTTGGTAAGGCTATTACTGCAGGGCTCTGGATGCAGCTGTGATGTACAAGAAAGTGCTCAGGTAGCCAGAGAGGTCCCTGGATCTCCCTGAAGCCCCTGACTAGAAACCTGCCATTCAAAGACTATGCTTCTCTCATGCCCACCTCTGCCTGTTTGACTAGAACTCAGACATGTATTTTGATTTTCCAGAGATCAGAAACTCATTCCATGCCTTCTGCTTTCACTTCCTCGGGAGGCAGGGTTGAGATGGGTGAGCATAGTGTAGGAGATTCCACCAGGTCCTTTTGAACCACATCCTGAGCCACAGCTTGGAGAAAAACAAGGAAGCTTCTCCACCAGTGAACACGCTTCCTTTTTAAAAGGGAGGTAAGTGACGGTGTAGGGCCCAGGATGAGGGGCAGGTTGATAACAGAATGAGGTAGGAAGGGATCAACAGAGTGAATCCACCTAGGCTTCCTAGTGCTCTCCCTAGGACAAGAGGACCCCCCCCCCCAGGACTCAGGGCATACTACTGGGTCAGGATGAGTGGACAGTCTGGGCACAGAGGCAGCAGGGGGCATCATGACAGACAGAGGCAGTGATGCCAGTGACACTAAAGCCACTTTGAAGCACTCACAGATGGTCACTGCAGAGCTCACAAAAAAGATGATTGACCAGCACATTCCATAGCAGATAGCTCAGCTTCCTTGGGTAGAATATACCACTTTCATCTGGAAGGGAATAAGGACAGTGTATTCTGTAGCCAAACATGATCATTGCCCAGGGGCACAGATTCAGGTTACCCAAATACCACATTCTAGTGCTGCAATGGTTTTATGCAATTTTTATATCAGCAGAACAAAATATCATAAAGCAAGGCACTTTTTTAAGTATCTTGGTGGGGACATTGGTAGCTGGGTTAAAACAAAACATCTCTACTATAGCCTTAGACATTATCTGATGGCATTCTTAGCTTTGGGTTGATGAATTCTAAGGGGTCTGTTTGTACATTCCAAAAGGATTTACCTAATAGCCAAGAAGATGGTAGGCCACATGCAGAGGTGGGCAATAAATGGCTATTTGGAGGACTCAAGATAACTCAGGATAATTTGTCTCCCAGTCTATAAATTCCATCTCTTCATGGTCACTGACTTTCTAATCAGTCGATCAGCCTTGTAGAATGTTTAACATAGGTGTGGCTTTTTTCTGAGAGCGTCAGTTCACATATTTCAGGGTAATTTTCTTTCAGACAGACATATGTACTCCTGGGAAGGTACAAGCAGGAGCCCTCTGGGCAGTGTGACTGTGATATGGAGACTTCCAGGCGCCTTGGTTACAGTGCCTGACAGATGAGCACCCCAAAGGTGCAGGGCAGTTTAGCTGAGGCTTCTACCACAGTCTCTTTAGAAACTTTTTTATAAGTTCTAGCATGTTTGAATTTTTTAAAAAAAAAATCTTAGAAAAAAAGTCAAACTAGTTTAGAAATTAAGTATGTCATTATAATTAGTAAAGACTTTAATTATAATGTTAGTGAGTACCCACCTCTCTTTAATGAATTGTAACATTTGAGAAAATAGGCTTAGGCCAGGCATGGTGGTAAAAGCCCTGGGAGGCAGAGGCAGGAGGATCTCTGTGAGTTCAAGGTCTCAAGGTCAGCCTGTTCTACATAGTGGGATAGCCAGAGTTCTATAGAGAGATACTGCCAAAAAGAAAGAAAGGAAAGGAGGGAGGAAGAGAGGGAGGGAGGGAGGGAGGGAGGGAGAGAGAGAGGGGGAGAGAGAGAGAGAGAGAGAGAGAGAGACAGAGAGAGAGACAGAGACAGAGACACGGGGGGGGGGGAGGTCTTTAGAGGTGCCTAACAATCTGTAACTAAGGCCAGCAGAGCAGGTGCCTTTTTACAGCAATTTTCAATTTGAGGCATTTTGATTGGTTCTCTGAGTGCACAGGTGATGCAGGCAGAAACCAAACTGGGCATCTTCAAGGTCCCTCAACCTCTGTCCCACCTTCCTATATAGGATTCAGTCAGCATCCTGGGAAAAATGGCCTCTTTCCAGGCCAGTATCTCCCTGCTCTGTCCCTTGAAGAAGTATTGGGAAGAAGAAGCTATATCAGAAGCAGGACTTGGAACTTTGAGACAGGAAACTGATGACTCGGTCCCTGGGAACAATGAATTGTTCTTATAATCGGAAAAGCAGGGACTGAGGAGATACCTGATCCATTCTGTATTCAATCTGTCCTATTTGCTGAACACCTGCTGTCTCCAGTGAGCCTACTAGATGACATTATTCAGGAAGAAGTAGAGTGGAAGGACAACTCGGCAGAAACTGTTTGGTGAAGGGTTGCAATGAGCAGAGACCACATGGTAGATGTACAGGACCTGTACTCAGAGCCTGAAGCTGGATGCAGAGGATTGTGGAACATTTGGGCCCAGAGAACACAGCGCAACTGAAATTTGAGTCAGGTGAGGAGAGAAGGAAGAAAGATTCATGGAGAAGGAGGTAAGGTTGAAAGCAGGGTTTGAGCTGCAGCTGAGGCTAGATAGGTCCCCCTAGAGCATAGAAAGCCACATTCAAGGATGTTGGCAAGTAGATATAGTAGGATGAATCTCTCAATCTCTCCTATCTGCCTATTCCCAAATAAACACTCAGAGGCTTATATTAATTATAAATATTTGGCTAATGGCTCAGGCTTGTCTCCAGCTAGCTCTTACGTTTAAATTAACCCATTTCTATTAATTTATGTATTGCCACATGGCTGTGGCATTACTTGTCTGTTGGCATGTTTTTCTTGGCCTGCAGCCTGGCATCTCTCTCAGCTCTGCCCTCCTTTCTCCCTGTATTCAGCTTGGCTTTCCAACCTAGTTATATTCTGCTTGGCTATTGGCCAAATCAGCTTTATTTATCAACCAATGAAAGCAACACATACTAACAGCATACAGAAAGATCATCCCACAGCAAAAATGCACAACGGCCCATCCACAAAGAATGAGCAATAATTGTATATCCAGGATCTGCAGTGCTAGGGGCTCTGTGACCACTGGGTTGGGCAAAGACTGCACACAAAGAGATAGAAAAGCCAATAGGAAGAAAAGGAGATCCACTGGCTTCTGGGGAAGCTGCGGGTAGGAATGCTGGGTAACTCTACTGAGACAGAAAGGGAGCATGTCACTGCCTCCAGTCATTTCCTGTTCTTTGCATGTCACTGGAGATGAAATCCAGCTTCCTGACCGCCATAGTGGGCAGCTCCTGGGTGTGCACAGGACAAGGTAGTTTCTGGGATGCTATAGTGTGGGAGAGAGTTCCCTTTACATCTGAGGCTTGACTGTTGTCCCTCTGTGTACTCAGTGTCACAGAAGCAAGAAGACATAATTAGACGTGTGTTTAGAGAGCCCTCTGGCACCAACAGAGGCTGACAGCAGGGGAGGCTGTCTCAGTGAAGACCAGCTCTGGTTGAAGGCACCCAGAGAACCACCACAGGGCTAGTACTCAGCTCCAGTTCCACTGTGATCTTCCCTGGGTCTCCTGCTGTGTGGCTGTGCAGCAGTGACACAGACAGAAAAATACCAGTATGTGGGGGGCTGTTCATTCCCTGTTGTAAAGGAGAATTCTTACAGAAATAAAACAGCTCTAGAGGAAGAATGTCGTAGTCAGGATTTTGTTCACTTTTTAAAAACATTTTAAGTCGCATTTTCACTCTAGTTTTACCTCTTTTATCTAAAGGTTCCTAACGAAGACACAAAGGAGCAGGAATGGAGGGGATTTAGCGACTCAAACACAGTCCTTGGGCACCTTTCCTCATTTGCACGCCCTCATCTCCTTCAAATCTGGAAGCTAGTTTGTGTGGTGCACAGGATGGTGTCTAATATGCAAATGGTCTCTGTAAATCAACAGGGTGAAGCCTCGGGTCCCTAGGGCAGCAGAGCACCCAACAGCAGACCCAGGCAGGGCTGTAGTATCAAAAATCCATGATTGGCAATACCTGTGGACAATCAGCGTCCACGATGTGCTGGGCTCTGAACATCACCTTGTGGTGCCCAACTACAGAACCTGTGCCTTGTTCAAAGCATCAGAACTCCATAGATGGTGTGTCTGCCACAGCCTTATGCACGGGGCCTCGTATACAGTCAGCACTGGTGAACCATGCTTCTACTTAAGCTGCTAAGGAGGAACTCGAGCATGTTTGTCTCAAGAAAACCATGGGCAATACAGAAAAACACAAGGCACATAAGAAAGATTCAGCTCCCTCTAGCTCATCCTTCTAAAGCACACCAAAGCTGTAGCACCCCATCAGCACCTGACTCCTGAGCACCAGGAGGCCACAGGAGATCCCACTCAATAGGCACATGTGCTTATCTGTGACAGGATCTCACTGTGTGGCCCTGATTGATCTGGAATCAGCTTCATAGACCTCAGAAATAGAGAAAGCCACTTGCTTCTGCCTCCCAAGTGCTGGGATTAAGGGTGTGTGCCACTATGTCCCTCAATAGGCATATCTTAACATACAACTTTTGACTTGCCACATAGAAGAAGGCCAACTTATCAAAGAATTCACAAAGGCCTGCAGCTGAGAGGATGCCATCTTTTGGGTTTGGAGAGGTATTCATTAGCTCTAATATTTACACACAGTTGCCAATGGTTGACATTTATTGTCTGCCATTTATTTTAACAAGTACATATGACTGATGATTAAATATACTTAGCACCTTTACAAAGCACTTCCAAGGGTCTTTCGGTGCCTGTGACAGTCCTGTGTGGTGGGTGTGGTGGGTGTATTGAACCAACACTACATTAAAGATGAAGGATCTGGAGCAGAAGTGAAGAGTGTGTTGCTAGGGCAACTACTTAGCTAGTGCAAGGGTGTGGCTGAGGTCAACCAAGGCCTCTGGTTTCAAAGTCAGCTCCAATATCTGTGGTCACCATGCACAGATAAAGAACAGGCCCATTTATAGCCCATAGATGTTCTGCTAACTTGATCAAGGCTAGTCCGAGGTGTTGCCTTTCGGTGAAGCTTCAGGAATGAAGGACTTACCTTTTTCCAGGAGAAGATGACATCCAAGACTTTTATTCACCTGCTCCAGGAGCTGAGGGTACAAAAAACCTCACCAAACTGTCCATGCCCCAACCCCTGCCATGCCCCACTCCACCCCTATGCCTACCTCTGCCCTTGCCCTCACCCCACCTTTATCTCTACCCTCCAAGTGAGCCCTGCCTCAGGCATACCTCTTTGAGCAAGAATAGAAGAGGCCCCAGTCATCTGACCATTGGAAGAAAACTCCACAGTACACATGTTCTATCCCAGTTTTCTTGATAATTCACTGTTATTTTTCTTAAACCACAAAGAACTTTTTCTGTTTGACAGACCCACTATAAATTTCATGCCCAGGGATTTGTGGTGCTCTGATGTCTGTACTCAGCATCAGGAGGTCATGTTCAACAAACAAATCAGTCCTAGATCTTCTGTAGATTAACATCTTGCTGTGTTTCTTCCGAATATTTTATTTTAAATACAGCCCAATCCCACACCACTGTTGGAGCCCCAGTAACACTTGCCTGAGCTGGACCCCATGCAACATGGTTTTGGTTTCCTATTTTAATTTTGCTTGTCATCATTTCTGTAGTCTATGTGTTCACTCAGAATTGGGGATGGGCATGTGATGTCACCATGGGCCTGACCTGGGAAGGCTCCCCATGTGGGTGGTCTGACCTTGCTGTCAGTGAGAAACCACTCCCAGACTGCCAGGCAGCCCCTGGGATCTGACAGTATTCACTCTGTGTGTTGTGGAAATGCACCCTGTAAACTCTTCTCCATTTTCTTGTCTCCAAACCAAGAAGGTCAGGTGTTCCAGCAGAGGACAGCAGCTTTCTTTGGGGGGGGTGTGTGTGTGTGATGAGTTTCCACTGGTAACCAATCACAAAGCAGACTAAGGGGTTTTCCTGATGTTTTGTGCCACACTCACTCACTCGAGGGTGGAGCTGGGGGACTTCCTGAGGGACAGCAGGGTCTCTTAGCACATCAGATCCACATGTCACCACACTGTATATATAAAATTTTAAGAATATTTTACAATTGCTGCAAAACAGAATTCCTGTAGGCACTGGTGCCTTCGGGCCAGTGAGACAGGGCCTTAGTGACATACTTTTCTTCACCTCCTCCCTCTCTCCCTCATATATCCTCTATTAATGTTCTATCTTTCTACTTCAAGCAAAAGCTTCACATGTTCTTGAGACCTTCCTATGGGTCACAGTCAGAACCAGGGCACTACCAGACAAAGGACACCATGGTCCTTGTTATGTCTGGGCTATCTGCATTTTTGGACACATGGGTGACAATTTAAAGTCAAGTTCCTGGATAACATTCAGAGTCACAGTAAGGTAGTGATCCAGACAGATGTGCAGTCAAGCCAGCCAGCAAATTCCTCTCTTTCCTGCAAAGGAGACAAGCCAGCTGTTTTCTAGCTGTGTCCTGTGGGGGTGATCAGAGTTCTGTGTCTGTGGGTGGATCCAAGATACTCCCTTTACCAACATTATCCTCAGAGTAATGGGAGATAAGGACTAGGCTCCTGGTGTGAAGTCCTGGTCACTGAATGCCTACAGGTTACCCCTGACCTCTCTAGACCAAGGAGATGCTGGATGAGGTATGGATGAGACAGCGGTCCAGTTGGATTCAAGGCCTTCTGGAGACTGTGTGGAAGGACCTATAGGTGGAGAGGCCTCTGTAGACTAAGCTGCATGATAGTTACACCCACAGTGACCACCTGACATATTTCCCTCCATCTGAGGAACTGATGCCCATGGAACTTGCCTTTGTCCAGGCTTGTGATTAGCTTCCCCAGGTCTTGACATCTGCCTCCACATTTCAGCTGAAATAAAAATGTGATTGCAGATCTCACTGTGACATCCCAGAGCTGCTTCTCCCTCTCCTTAAACCCTTCCTGCGGCACCCTGGCTGTCCTTGACTTGAGTGAGCGACCGCAAGCATGCACATACCTTCTTGTCCCTGTGCCAGGTTACACAAAGACATGATTTTATGCCACAGGCAAGACTGGACAGGGTAGCTGGCACTAGAGATATGCCTCCACCCTTGCTTAGGGCTCACGGGCTGGGCCTTTAGACACCTCCCTTTGTTTAATGATGCTATAAAACCACTGACATCTGGACATGTTCCGCTTATCCTCCAGCCTAGATTCACCTCAGCAGGAGAAATGGCCAACTGAAGCTGGTTATTTGCATAAAGGGAGTCCTTAGAAGTGGCCAGAAATACATGGATGCTGCAAGTCTTCTGATCCACAAACAGGCCCAGAAAGAAACTTCATAAAAAGACAGTTAACTGCCTGTTATCTCCAATATGAAAGACAGAGGTGCCTTGAAAGAAATGTAGAGGCTGCATAGCTACCACCTCAAAAGCAAACGCTCTGGCAGAGGTACAAAAGCTCTATGTGGTATAGCTGAACAGGACAACTACCAGGGCAAAGGAGCCCTGATAGGGAGTGGGCTGGTGTCTCTTCCCTGTCTTCAGAGGGCCTTCCCAACAGTACCTCTTTGCTTTTGGATCTAGCCTAACTCAGGAATCTGACCTTGAGACTCTTTTCGGCCTGCAGCTACTGTGTCCCTGGTCTCTATCACAGGTAGCCAGGCCCAGCCCTCAGCAGGCTCAGGAGACCCAGAAAGAATATGTCGGGGCAGAGGCCAGCTCAGTCACTGTCATAGGATGGGTGGCCACCAGTTTTTGTCCCAGAAGGACCATCCTTTGCTTTCATACCCTGGATTGTAACACACAGCAAAGATAGGACCCTAACACGCAGCCACTCAGTCAGTTAGGTCAAGATCTCTGGTGAAGACAACATCTGGAAGCTGAACCTATGTAGCCCACCCCAACTCTCTCCTTATCACTGTGCTCTCAGCCTCATGTGCCAAAACCACAGGACCACAAATACATGCAGCACCTGCTCAAAGATGGGCACAGAAAGAAGGGTGCCCAAGTTATGAGCTGTAGCTTATGAGATCATGTAGACATTAAAATGGTAATTTTAGAGAGAGGGAAATAGTGTGATTGTAGAAAGATTGCCAGCCATGTCTGTGTTTGACCCAACACCACAATAAGAAAACATTAATAGATAATAGGGAGATAGAGAGAGAGGTAGATGAAGGTAGGAGGTATGTGTGTATTTGTATGTGTGTTTGTGAGTGTGTGTATGTATATGAGTGTGTGTGTATGTATGTGTGTGTGAGTATGTGTGTGAGTGTGTGTGTATGTGAGTGTGAGTGTGTGTATGTGAGTGTGTGTATGTGTGTGTGAGTGTGTGTGTATGTGAGTGTGTGTGTATGTGAGTGTGTGTGTGTAAGCATAGAGTATAGTGAACATCATCTAACCCCACTGTGCACAAATGGGAGGACACTTCTTTATGGAGTCATCTTCCACACCTTGTAGAAGCTACACTGCAGAGGTTACAGCTCTGAAGGCTGAAGGTCCAAATGCCAGGTATCAACAAGAGTTCCCCTTTTTTCAATCCTTGTGTGCCCAAGCATTTATGTCCCTCCAAAACTGACCTTTGAGATCTTCACTCCAAAAGAGATGGTGTACGGAAATAGGACTTCGGGGAAGTGATTAGTAGGGTCGGGGGTGGAGCCCTGGTGAATAGATTTGTCACTTTCATAAAAGGCTCTAGGGAGCTGCCTAGTCCTTTCCACCTATGAAGACAGAACTAGGTGTGTGTATGGCCTGGTAAGTAGCACTCACAAAGATCTGCTAAAGCCTTGGAGTCCAAGAACTGTATGAAATCAACGTATATTGCTTCCAAGCCACCAAGTCTGTAGAACTGCAGGTGACCAGCCAGGCGGACTAAGCCCTGACACTTACTTCAGGACTGTGCCTTATGGCCACAATACTTTCATCTTTGCCTTGGCTGTTTAATGGTGCTCCTTTGTCCTCAACCACATCATATTCCCTCTTCTGTCCTTTTCCTCCTAAAAGGACACCTTGTATTAGATTAATATTTTCCTCTAGCTTTCAGTTGGGTCCATTCATAGCTGACATGGGTTAGGACTTCGGTGTGTTGGGATGCTGGATGTGGAGCTGAGATGGGGAGCACTTGGCACTCCTATGACTCAGTCAGATATGAAACATGTGTTTAGACCTAACCACTAAGCTCGTCCCACTGCTTGTCAGCAGCTTGGGGAGCTGGGCCTGGAGTGCAGGAGGGGTTTCTGAGTAAAAACAAGTCACTTTGTTCATCATGAGAATAACAGTCCAGAGAAACTCCCTGGGCAGAGCAGGCATCCACCACTAGGTCACAGGGATCACCTGGTAGATTTTTAGTCTGGTCTAGCTTGATTTCCTTAGCTTCTCTATTTACACATACAGAACTGCCCTCACGACTGTAGTATTTCTGAGACTTAGAGATGACTCAATTGGTAAACTGATTACTACATAATTATAAAGACCTGACATCAATACCCAGCAAGTAGGGGGTAGTGGCACATATCTGTAATCTAAGGAGGCAGAGACAGGTGGGTCCTGGGGCTCACTAGCTAGCCAATGAGTTCTAGATGCCAGTGAGAGACCCTGTCTAAAAAGAATTAAGTGGACAGATCTTGAGGAATGAAAACAGATTAACATCTGACCTCCACATACTAATATATACACGTTACCCCTCCCCCACAGGCACACTCACATACTAGATAAGTAAATAAATATGTTCTACTTTCCCATTTCAGCAAACCTAATGCTTTCTTTCTGTTGAGAAATATTAAAATTGTTGTTTAAAGTAAATCTGATTTTTCCCAACTATACACAGGCCTTCAGAATTCTACCTGTGACTATGGCTTAGCCAATGCAGGGTCTGTGTTTCCTGCTTTCCACAGACATGTGATGAGGCAGCACTGTCTTGCTTCCCATGAACCAAGCATGCACAGAGGGCAGACAGTGCTTCCTTCCATCACATACCTCTGGTTCTCAGCAGTGATGTCTCCTTTCCTTGCTGCCATAGTAACAGGTGAGCTGAAGCCTCCACAGTGACTGCTCCATTCTTCAGAAATAGCACTGGGGTGTACAAAGTGCTCCAGGCTGATGATGCTACCAATACCAGATCCCACACCGTAGTTTTCACTCCTGCAGCCTCAGCACCTGCTGATTTAATCCATGAAGGAAGGGCTTAACAGGGCTTCCTTAGTTTCCTTCCCAGCACACAAAATGGGGCAGCCTAGCTGAAAGACATAGCCAATCACTCCCAGAGTCCAAAGGTAAAGGAGTAGACTCTGAGAAGCTGGTGACTCGCTCAGGATCACCCATCAGTTGAGAGACTTACCAGGGCCAGGAGCAATTGATACCACCTGTATGACTCACCAGCATACCCCCCTGCTCTCTTCTGTGGCTTGGTATGTGTAGACCTAGAAACCTTTGGTCAGAAGTGAAAATACCAAGGCTTGCCAATAGGGTACATCCAGTGAGAAAGCCTTCTGGAACTTTCCAACTGCTAAAGAGTGGCTATCAGATGAAGTATGCAGTACCTTCCTATAGGAAAAGAAAGAACCTGGACATTCTCTGAGCAATGAGCTCTCTCAAGTGTTCCTGCTAGACAGCCCGGCAATTTCACAGCACCCCAGCTCTGTACTACTGGACACACTAGGCACAGCTCCTAGCAAATCTGTTGTTGCCCTGCCTCCCAGCTACATGCAGGAGTGTCCACTCACCGTTATCATGTTAGTAAGAACATAATAAAATGCAAAATGATGAAATATATTACATTTTTTAAAATGGAAAACACATTTTTCCTGAGCCAAGTATGTGATGTTGAAGGAGCAGGCCAGTGTTGCTTCTGTGCATGCTGAAGTTCTTGGGAGTTCTCGGCTTCTGTAGATCTCTTTATAGAGAACCCTTCCTCAGATGCATCATACAGATGCATCTTTCTTGTTTCATTTAGTACCAGTTTTCACCTTTATCCTGAAGCATTGCTGCTGACTTCCACAAAAGGATTTTTAAAAATGTGTGAAACAACTGAATTCAAAGCTGGACTTGGTTAAGGAGGAGTGATTTCTAAATCCCAGAGGCTGAGCCAGGGCCCATGAAGGCCTCACCCTGCCAGGCTGGGTGGGGCTCTTGCTGCTGAGAGATGCTGGAATCCTTAGTGACCACGTCACACAGTGGAAAAGCAGAGTTTGCTGTGAGTGAGCCTCCTCAAGGCTCAGAGAATGGAAAGTCTGGGACTACAAATGCTCTGAGTGGCAGCACTGGAGAGCAGCTTTGGCAATGGTGGGCAGAGATGGAATGCTGTTTTTTGGAGCTAGGCAAATTGTTTGTGAGTCTTGCCCAGCCTTGCTGATGTGATTTTCCTGGTTTAGCAAAAAAAAAAAAAAGAGAGAGAGAGAGAGTAGAGCTTATATAACTTCAAAAAGAAATCCAAAGACAATGGTTTCCCCATTTCTAAAGAATTTCAGTATTTTTTTGATCTTGATTATCCATAACTATAAATTTCCAGGTCTCAAAATATACACACTCCACTTTTTAGAACATTGAAATATTATAATTATTTCAATTAGATTTACATCTCAAAAGACATATATCTTCCAGTCTCTGAGTAAAAAACAAAAAGAAAAAAAATGCTGGGAGATCTTAATGCTGACTGTACCAAGCTGATCTTCTGGGGTTTGCTTGAAGCAGGGTGGTGGTTGTCTGCTAGCCCTGGGCTTGTGCCAGCAGCCAGGATCTGCATTTGGGCACAGTCTGTGTACTTTCACAATTACCTTTGGGAGGCTTTGAAACCCCAGAAAATGTCCCCAAGGGTTTGTCTGAAAAGCCTGATTTTGTTCAGCCTGTCTATTTTCAAAGCTGGTTGGGAAAAAGATACCTGGAAGTAAGGTACCTAGCGATTAGCATGCTCACCTGGCCCTGCTTTCTAGCACATTCCCAGTAATGGCAGGGAGTGGCTGCCTCCCTAAGTGAGGCACTGACAAGGGAAAACCTTAGGTTTATAACTCCATCTCCTCTCAAGACCCAGCATACCCTTTCTTCCTGAGAGCTGCCCTGAGCCCTGGTCCTCATTTATCCTAAATAGCCCCCAGGTAGTTCAGGCTGCCCTAGAGCTGGGCTGTAATCTGCACTCTCAGTGATTCCCTATGCACCCCAAAACTCTGCCCTGGTAGAACAGAGGAAGGAACACCCATGTCCTAAACCCAGGGCTTCTCTTCACTTTTCCTTGTGAAGAGCAGAGCAGAGTGATATTTTATGTATCAAATAAAGATTGCCTGAAGATCATAGGACAGAGCCAGCCACAGAGTTAACCCACAGAGGTCAGGCAGTGATGACACACACCTATAATCCTAGGCAGAGGCAGAGATCTGTCTGGATTTCTGTGAGTTCAAGGCCACATATGAGATTAATCCAGTCCAAAAGAGAAACAGAGCCAGAGTGGAGGCACACATCTTTAATCTCAGCACTTGGGATCCCATGCCTGTATTCCCAGTACTTGGGAAACATACATTAATGCCAGCACTAGGAAGATTGAAATAGGAAGTGCTATGTATGGCTGGGCAGATAAAGGAATAAGAGAAGTGAGAGAGTTCGCCCCACCCCCATCCCTTGCAGTTCACTAGCCCTGTTCAGCCTAAGTGGTGAGAAGTGGCTGTGGCGTGTTCCTCTGTCTCTGATGTCTCAGCTTTTCTCCAATATCTGGCTCCTGGTCTTTATTTTAAAATCAATCAGGATTCATGCAACAGCTGGGCCTCCTGGTCACCTGGAATAAAAATAGAACTCAGACATGGGAAAGCCCTTCCTGCAGCCCACAGGGCACTGAGAATCCGAGTTAAGATGGGCCAGCCTCTGAGTGCCTCAGAGCCCCATAAGCCGGACTAAAGATAAGAAGAGAAACTCTGTCAAAGCTGTCACCCTCCAACCTCACCTGCTTAGCCAACCTACTCACTCGATGGCCAGAGGATGTCTGCACAATGGGCTGCTGTGAGAACCTGGGCTGGCTCATGGCTGCCCAAGTGCCCTCATCCAAGTGCCTCACAGAGATTATCACCCACACACAGTTCTCTACCTCTGGCAGTGTAAATTCTTGCCTTCTGTAGCCAATCTCAGCACTGCTATTGTGACTGCACACATACCCAGACGGTTTGCTTGTTAGTAAACAAATACAGCTCCCCACTGTGTGCTGGCTTCTCAGTCTTAGGAAGCCCAAGAGATGAAGGTTGAAGCTTAGAGTTTTTATGTGGGACAAAAGAAGCCTTTTAACTTGAACTATGCTGGCAGTAAATAGAATTGTTTTGTGAAAGCTGGAGAGATGGCTCAGAGTTAAGAGGGGATGCTCTTTCAGCATCCACATGGCAGTTAACAACTGCCCACTTCCAGGGGGCCTGATACACATCAGGCAAAGCCCCATGTACACTGACACCATCGTGCAGAAACACATGTAGGCATTTAAAATAATGGTTTTTATGAGAGCAGAAAAATCATCTAATGGGAAGTGACTCTGTAGATGTCCCTGTGTTCTGGGTACAGACTCCATCCCCCTGAGAAGAATGGGGCCAGAGGGACCATGAAGCAGTAAAGGCCACACTGTCAGTCCCAGAAAAGGCTAGGGAAGTGAGACCCAAGTGTACAGTAGGCCATGTGATAAAACACCATAGTGTATATGACTAATGCATGGATGGGTGTAAAATGATGTAGACTGTGTGATAAGAACTCAGAAGTAGGGAGACTGGTGGATTGACCCTTTGGAGAGCACACCCCCAGAACTCCACCATTGCTCAAAACAAGAACCCTTGGTTGGTGACCCCAGTTTAGACCCATCCTCTCTCAGTCTTTGTTTCTGCAGTAAAAACTTGGACCAGTTGATCCTTCCGGTTTAGTGGGCACTGTCCCATGCTTGGCTCAGCCTCGGACATAATTTTATGAAGGTAGAAGATACATTTACTCTTCATCATGTTGTTTTTTTACTGAGAGCAAAGTTGGTTTTACTAAAAAAAAAAAAAAAAAAAAAAAAAGCACAGTCATAGGCCAGCACCATGTTACCATGTGGCTTTCTCTTCTAACGCAGATATGCCACAGTCTCTGCTGCCTCCGGGCTAGGACTCTGAGAGGAAGACTAAAGACCATGCTTTGTCTTTTCATGCTCCTTAGGTCTGAGTTGTGAGTTATACCCAGCTTGCATAGGCTTGACGGCCAAACAAAGGCTATCAGAGAACAGAGAGGGTCTGCTGACCAGCAGGTGACATGGGCAAAGGACATCCAGCAGCAGGGGCCAAGGCTTCACTTTCTGCTGCTCGTTTATTGACCTGCAGATTTAGACTCCCACAGAGATCTCCATTTCTTAAGTTAAACAGTCAATTAAACAGGGCAGGCTGAAGAGCCATGCCTGTTAACCATTAAACCTGGAGAGGGAAAATCAACCCAGCCCTGCTCCCTATGGTCTGACCTATGGGTGTGTTCAGTAAAACATCAGCATTCTGGTGATAGTCTCTCCAGACTGGGAAGGCAGAACAGGTGTGGCTATATCCATCAACCTCTGAGGAGAACCATGTCCGTGGGCATCTTCACTGTTCTCCCCTCCATGGTGACAGACAGTGAAGGGGGGTTGTGGAGGCTGGGGAGGAGCCTCTGAGCACAGGATGAAGAGCTTTTTTTTTATGTGCCTCAAGGGTGTCCTGAGCCACAGAATAAAGTTAAGAAAGTGCATCAAGAGATAGGTGCTCACAGTTTGAAGGGATAAGGACATATGGGCCTAGGACTGTGGTATCAATGGGGCCACAAAGAGAAGCCACACCAATTGCCAAGCTCCTAAAACCAGACTGTGACAGCAAGAACCTTTCAGTGCTGACAAAACTGTCACCAGTGTGTCACATAGAGAAGACCACGGTCCCTCAGAGCCTTCTGAGAGCCCCCATGACTAGTACCATTAGCACTGAAACAAAGCACCAGAGAATGTCTTTCCGGGCAATATGGAAACCATCTACTCAGTTCATGGTGGCTTCTATCAAGTCTGAACTGGCCACTGTAGAGAACTGATCCCTAGATCAAAAAGGAACATGAAAACTCTGGAGACCGGAGAACAACTCAGCAGTGCTCTTGTAGAGGACCTGAGTTTGGTTTCCAGCTCATGTCTGCCTGTAACTCCAGTTTCAGGAAATAGGGAATCTCTGTCCCCTTGGGCACCTGTATACATGTACACACACTCACAGGAAGACACACATACATACATATAACTAAAACTAATAAAATTTGATCTAAGAAAGAAAGAAAATCTCTGGAACTTCAGAGATGAGGAAAGTAAAAGCAGTAGCCACGATGATTCTATGCTGCAGACCTAGACAGACAGGAGCAGCTGCCAGCCCTGGAGTCCCTGATTAAAACCCAGAGTCTCCAGACCCCAGTGTAAAACCTGGGTCCTGTCCAGAAACAAGTCTGAGGAGTAACGCCTGCCTGCTACCTCCCAAGGCATGCCCAGCCCCACCTTCCTGGCCTTGAAGTCAGAGATGGAACCTGAGCAGATAGAATTAGCACACACAAAGAAGCAGGGTAATAACTAGTTTAAATGGAAAGTGAGAAGTGGAGGACACAGCAAAGGCTGCCATCAGGGCTGTAGTTACAGTCTCCTCTCTGGAGAACGCAAGCCTTACTGCAGGCCTGTCTTTAAGGGCTCCTGGGTAAACAGGGGCTTAGGACCAGTTCTGCCCACTCTGCCCTGCTCAGACTTGCTCCCTGCACAGAAGAGCCCAGTGCAGTAGCTCCTGAATCACAGTTATGATGGGAGTTGAGTGTGTAGTTCACCATGACCATGTTCCATTTCCATGTGGAATAAGTTAGTTCATTCTCCCACATGAAAGTATTTTAAGGTAGATTCCTCTTAGGCTTTATGCATAGAAGAGGTTTTTTTGTTTTTTGTTTTTTTTTTTTTTTACATGTGGCTTTTCTTAGAAAAAAAGGGGGTGGAAGGAAATGTGATTAAATGTGGATCCTAAAAGGGAGCCAGAATCCATCTGTGTTTTATCTGCTCTGTAGCCCTCACCTTGAGGTCCTGCTCAGGCAGCCAAGCGGTTAACCTGTTCCATGAGAAAGAGGAGCTGTGTTTAGCAGCAAGCAAGGGCCTTTTGTAGTAAGATCTCTTATCAGGACCCACAGGTCTATGGTAGGGAAGACAGGGAGATGTGAATGAGCTGGTTTCTCTGGCTTTTAAAGTGAGCCCTGGATGAAAATTTCTCTGGAATGGCAGAGCTAGAGTTGAGAAGATAATCAACTGGACGTTTCCTGAAAGACATTTTCCAGCCTCTAAAGGAACAGAAGTTCTTTTAACTCCCAGAATGGCAACTTTACAAGGCTGCACACAGTACAAATTGGGCCCAGAACAGGGGTATTGGTACCATACCAGATGCTTCAATCTAACTTCCTCTGCTGGGGCTTTTATGTGACTATGTGCTTTGTGTTATCGACAAGCCTGGGAAAGGGGCACATGGATAATGACTCCAGCACACCTCCTGCTGATGGACACATTTCCTTCACTGAGCAAAGGCAGAAAAATCAGATCATTTAAAATCAAGCAACTCTATATTGGGGGATATGATGTTTTATTCCTTGGACCTGCCCTATCTTCTGTAGCCACCGTAAACACCTTTCAACATATGTCTACCCAAGGACCAGGGTTGGTTGGGCTTCAGCCTTAGCCTATGGACAGACCCATGTGTCTGTCATCTCCCACATCATGTGGAGAGACACTATGATATAACTCCTACTGTTGGCCATGGTAGCCTGTGAGAAGACTCCCCCCAGCCATCTGCCCCATCCCAGTATGGGCAACAGATGGTGTTGAGTTCCGTTTAAACTGAGCAATGCTCTTTTCTCATCTCCTGGGCTGATTGTCTCCTTCTTCTGGTGTCTTGGGGAACAAGATCTTCTGTGAGAAATCCCCATCCTACAGCTTGGCTGTACCTCACTCTGATTGGACACCTGGGTGGGCCAGATACAGTATTGATTCCTGACTTGCCTCTTTTACAAAAAGAATCCCACCTACCTTGCCTGTCTGGAAGAAACACCTAGAACAATATTCTACTCAGTCATAATCAGAAGGCAAATTGCAGGGGGTGAGAATGGAATATGAATTATACACTCTGCTGGCAAGTGGGCATAAAAAACAAGCCATTAATTTGTCCTTCCTAAAGCCTGTTATGAGGAGCAGGAGACAGACAGGTCACCGAGTTAGCACATCCTGTATTGTTGACTAGGTTGGCAGAGGAAAACAGTGGCCTAGTTGGCCAGTCTCTCACTGACATTCAGACTTAGGCATGAGACCCATAAGTTTATGCTAATGAGATGGTGGATGTCTTCTGTCTGGCCAGTGGCAGAAAGGACCTGCTCTATGCTTTCTGTCACTTCAATAAACATTCCAACCAAAAGCAACTCAGGAAAGAAGAGGTTTGTTTTAGCTGACACTTCCAGGTACCACCCTATCCCTGAGGAAAGTCAGGGCAGGAACTGAAGCAGACACCACGGAGGAGCACATCTTCCTCACTTCCTCCCAACTATCTTCATGAATAGTTCGTCTCACAGTGGGCTGAACCCTTTTCCACCCATCAGTAATCACAGTGATTCCCCACAGACAGAGCCACAAGTCAATTTGATTTGGACAATCCTTTAGTTGAGGTTTCTTCCCAGGTGACTCTCAGTTGGATCAAATTGGCAATAAAAAGTAACCAGGGTAGCACCAGTCCCTGGCTGTGACATCCACTGATGCTGCCTCACTGTGTCATGACTAAGGGACAAGGTTCTCTCACACATAACAAGATCCTAACTATGCAAACTCTGCCCTGCTACCCAACTCCACAGGACAACCAGAGTGTCACTAGCCCACAGCAGAACGGCTGTATGAGTCTGTGTTATCAATCTATGTGGGTATGTGGGGTAGGTAGATAGCCATGGTATCAGTGTGTATACTCTGTGGTGTGTAACGTGCATATGTGCAGTAGTGTGTTATATGTTATGTCTGGGTGTGGGGTTTGGTGATATGTATGGTGTGCATGTGTGTGTGTGTGTGTGTGTGTGTGTGTGTGTGTGTGTGTGTGTGTGTGTGTTGCATGAGTGCATGATGTTTTATGTACATGCATAAAAAGAGTATATGAGAGTCTGATTTCCCATATGGGAGAATGCCCCGACTCTTATGGCTGCTTTTTTGGTCTTGAGCAAAGCCCTGTGCTCTGCAGTCACTGCTTTCTTTTACAAAATGGAAGCCTGTGGGCTAAGAGACTCAGAGACCTTCCACAGGAAATCCCAGAGATGTGATTCTGGTGTTCTGGAAGTACAGATGGTCTCAGTGGACATGAATCTGCCTGTGCAGAGTGGCTTTCAACCTCATGTGGCACCCCAGAATGAGTCTGATGAAAGAGAGGCATCTGTGGAATTTATCCCAAAACCTTGTGGTGCCCAGAATGGCAGACTCTGGCAATCAAACCTCTTGGTGTCCATCATCACTACCTGTGGTTCCCACACTTGCTTTGGCAACCTGGGGTGGGATGGGGCTATGTGTATTGTGTGAAATCCTCTCCACTCTATGAGGATCAGCACAGACATGCCTGCTCCTGTTAGGGACATGCTAAGCTTCCCACTGTCTTCCAGGAGATCCCACTCTAGCTGTGCAGCGGGGCTCATTGGCCTTTAACAACTCAAGCAGCCCCAGTTGCTGATGACTGAATAGGAACATCATGTGAAACAAATGTCTTGTTATAAAAAGCTAGGCTCAAGGACTGGGAGGCAGATAGGCTCCTGCAGTTCTAATTTCAGGGCTCATGCTTCCTACAGATGCCCCTAGCTTGCCTGTTCCTACAGATGTCCCCTGGTGTGCCTGTTGCCAGTAGTGGCTTTCTTTGAATTCTCATTTTTCCTGCAACTGGTGAACATGAGGAAAATCTGCTCAGAAATGTGAGATGGTCCAAAATATCTGTCTCCTGTTACTATTATAAGAAGCCCAAGAGATATGTAGAACTTCTCAAAGTAAGGCCATCCCATGCTCTGCACTCCTGTTGTGCTGTAGAACGCAGACTTTTTTTTTTTTTTTTTTTTTTTTTTTTTTTTTTTTTTTTTGGTGGTGGTGGGGTAGCCTTACTCTCAGGCCCACTCAGTGCCAGTAGATACTACAGAAGCCTTTGGATCCTGGCTCACACTCCTGTGGCCTCACTAAGGAAAGGATGTCCTGAGCACCCTCATCACACAGCACTGCATCCTCGGCTGCCACTGTCTCAGGCAGTAGGGCAACTGCTCTCATAGCCCACTATCCTTTCATATTCTCATACTTAGGATGCTCTCTACTTGTAGGCATCCTACCCTGCTGTGTCCTTATGGAACTCACACTCTGATGGGGGCTGGGCCTGCACTGCTGTTATTTTGCTGTGACTCTGTTGACACACTCTAAAATCATAAAACAGATGCCCTGGCCACATACCCTGCCTCTTGAATAAACAAGAATGGAACAGATGAGCCCCTTGTCGGGGCTGGGTTTCCATGGCTTCATTTTCCTAGAGAAGAAAATAGGTGTTGAGGAAAATACAAAGCAATCACCTCTGGCCTTCAGATTCACCTAGCAGCCCACACTGGACCCTCAGCAGAGATGCCTGCCACCCACAGGGTGAGGGCTGTTATGGCTGCCTCGGTTGACAATCCATGAGGCCATGAAACCTCACTCGGGGTGCTTTCACTGGAGCCTCGACTTTGTGTGGGACCCTTGGTCTCTTTCTATATCTGCTTACCCTGGCCTCTTTGGATTCTTCCTTCTGGCCCCAGGCTGACCAGACTCTTGACAAAAACATTCTTACACAGCTCTTAGCCCCATTTATATTCAACAAGCTGTGACTTCCAGTCCCCAGAGAAGGTAAAATCCCACAAAGATGAGAAACGCCCAACTCTGAGATGGACACAGTGATATTGCTCCCTCCTCCATATTCTTGAGAGGCATCATAGGTCCTGACAGGTTAGGATGAGAGGAAGTTGTATAGAAAAAGGGATGACATTTCCCATTTTTCTTCCCATAGATACTTTTACCACCAACCTAAGGCCCCTTTGAGTCTGTAGGCTGGCTGAGGGAGGAATGTCTTGGATTCTCTGGGCTGTGGAATCACCTAGAAGTGAATCAGCTATGTTACAACAAGAAGTACTTGGTAAGGCCCTGGAGACTGGGAGAGGAGGCATGAGGCTACTGGTCATGAGGTGATGGGTCCTCATGTGTGTTGAGCTCTGGGGAAATGAGCATTAACTTCTCTGTTGAGAAGCTCTGGCTACCTTTGCTCCTTCATTTACAGTTGAAGGAAGCTCTCCACCTCTGGAGAGTTTGAAGCCAGACAAAATGGCAAAGCCCTCTCAGCCCAGTTGTTCAGTTGGAGGCAGGAAGATCTCATTGATTACAAATTCTATACCATCTTGGGCAACTTAAAATAAAGGTAAAACTAAAGATAAGCGGGGAGTTCAGCAGTAGATGCTTGATTGGCATGTGGGGTCTCCTAACAGGCTGTTCTCTTCCTTAGCATTTACGACAGCTTGAGTGTCTAAGATCCCAAGATCCCAGCAGGGCATACATAGCTGCTCTGAGTCCCTGGTTAATTTTTAAAACTTTTGTGAACTCTCAGAGCCTCCTGAAGAATAAACAGCTTTGATTACCCTCAACACTGTGCTGGCAGGAGGTCACAGAGGTCAAGAGGAGCCACCGGGAAAACCTTTTCTATGAAGCACTGCAGGAACTTGCTTTAAATAAATACTTTGAAAACTAAGATTGAAAGCATCCTTGCCATCAACCTGGGGGCCAATTAGTTTTTCTCATCCACAATTGATTCACCAAGACAGTAGCATTTTTAGATTCCTAAGTCAGAAAACAGAGTCATAAATACCCTCTAAAACTTTCTAACTGAGGGCTTCTTCAGTTTGTGGAAGACTAGGGAGATGGAGGTTTGCAAAGAGTATTTCTTTTTCCCTCTCAGTTGTGATGTGTCTGAGTCCCAGGAGAGACCTGTCACTGTGGGAAACTATTTAAATGTTGCCTTATGTTTTTACATTAAAACTAATGAGATTTTTGTTTGAATTAGCTATTTTAAGAGCTAGTGGCTTTCCAAAAAGATATCAAAGGTCACTTGTTCTTGGTGCCACTAAGTCATCCCTGGGTCTTGTGGCTCAGGGCTATCCCCACCATGGTTCTTGAGGTGCATTCACAGCTCAGCTAATAGTGCTGTTTGGAGGCAGAGGACAATCCTGCAGCTTCCACATGCCCGAGTGAGCCCAGCCCCTCAAGCAGCACATGGGGACATAAAGATTCAAAGGTAAGTCTTGGTTTAATTTTACTGAAAATATGACGTCACATTCAGCTAAGGAGGCTTGCAGGGGTCAATAGTGGCCATTCAGTACTTGTTTCTATATGTGTAACTCTTAAGCCAAGGCCAATGGCTCCTGTGGCCTTCTAGGCTGGTGATTACCCCCATCCTGATCTTCCAATTCACCTGGATTTGCACATCCATTCAGTTTTCTAAGGATCTCTCTTCCTATTCAGGCCCCAAAGTTCAGTGCCCAGGGTAATAGGGTCACTTGGGAGCCTGTCAGGATAAACATAACCAAAAGGACACACATTAGAGGTTCACTGCTCATTACTCTCAATTTCATCAATGAGAAATCAAGAGAAGTCAAAGAATTCAGACAGCTTGGCCTGACTGAGTTACTGGAGGTGAGGGAGGGCTGAGAGGTTACAAAGTCATAAGCATGAGGCGTGAGTTACACTGCACAAGTGGTGGAAGAACATTCAAGATCTCCTTGAAGAGCCCCACGCTCTCATTCAGAAACCTCTTTGTTTCCACTCACAGTCCAGCTCACAGTAAACAGTTCCTCTGCTTTAATTTCTACCACTGCAAACTGATGTGCACTCAACGTAGAAAATTCAGAAATAAATAAGCAAGGAGGAGGTGCAGGGGGAGGGGAGAGGAGGGGAGGGGAGAGAGGGGAGGAAAGAACAGAGAACAGAGGAGGGAAGGAGTGGGAGAGGGAGGGGAGGGGAGTTGATAAGGGGAGGAGGGAGCAGAGCAAAGCTATCTAACAGCTGCTGGAGACAGGAAAGGAGAAAACTCATAGATGGAAGCATGCAGGTGTGTACAGGGCAGGGGTTGGGGATCAAACTATTAAATCATGAACCTGATATGATGGCTTATAGCTACTCTCAGATCTGGACACACCAGCCAGAAAGCTATAGTGTGCTCCATATTTCCCCAAATATATGGCCACTCTGAGAACTCACACTGGAAAGTATTTATTGACAGCAATTAAGTCCTTTATGGTCATTTAGAACAATGGGTGTCCTATCTGAGGACACCCAAAATAAGCAGCCAACCCAGTCTCTTCTCTCTTGGGTGATATGGGAGCTGAACTCTACAGAGCAGAAACTAAAGTCCATCAATGCTCTCAAGGGCAGCCAGCTCCCACCTCACTGCAGGCTCTTCCCTATGGCCTGCAGGATGCCCAGGGTGCCCAGGAATGTGTGCTGGCTCTGCCTCCTCCTCAAGGCTGTGTTTGCCTGGGACAGTCCTGCACTGGAAGATACACATCACAGTCTCCTCTGGAATGACAGCCTCATGTAAGAAGGTAAACCCATTGAGCTCAAGGGACCCTGCCAGTGATGTAGTATGGTTCTGTCATGAGCCTAGAGACACAGGCACCCACCACTGGGCCTGGCCCTGCCTCTGGGGTTGGTATCACTTACCTCATGGAGCAGGACAGTCAGAGGAGGAAGGGTGAGCAGATCTCTCTTTTGCTGATGTTGTAGGCATAGTGCCAATGGGCTTGAACCTCTGAGAAGAGCCTGTGCTGTGAAAGGCCAGCCTTGCCTGTCACCATCAATCCTACACCACTTGCTCAGACATCACAGGAGCCAGTTTGTCTCTTAAGATGGAGCACTCAGGACTCGTTCCATTTGAGTATTGCTTTGTGAGCACTTAGAGTCTTCACACCTATGTACCCTTTGTCAACTCAGTAACTCCTCCATTCCATCATTAACTGTTCTCTTGAGAGCCTCTGTATTCACTGATCTATCGCTTCGCTCACCATTCCTTCATTCACTCTAATCACTTCTGCAGCCTAGGAATCGAATCATGAGCCACTCAGGGTCAGGCGGAAGTGTGACTTGGGAGCACAGAGTTAAGGAAATGTAAGGAATGTAAAGGGAAGCCCTTTACCTGTTTTCTGGGAAGATAAGTAAACAAACTGATGTGGTAATCCACAGACTAATTCTTCTGTTGGTTTATTTACCCAATGGCAGTGAACCAGCTTCATTTTCCAAATCACTTGCTGTGTTTTTGTTCATCTAAGAAGAGGAATAACTTTGAAGTCCTTCTCCAAGTATTCTGTCATCACCCTGTATATCCTACTGCCTGGCTCCATCCCAGCCTCTGGTTGTCAGACCACATCAGGCAGAACAGCAGTTGACTCAGGTCACAGGGCAGTAGACACCCTTGTCCTCCCAGAAGCAGTCGGCCCCACATCACCACAGAGCCATCTGACCCCAGGCCAGCTGGACTTCTAAATATGTTCACTGGATGTTTTTCTAGAATGTAGCCATCACTTCTCCCTTAAAACACCCAACTACGTGATTTTTGCTTATTTGCACTTAGCTGCTTGGTGGTATATTTTGTACATTGCTGATTTTACTTATTGCTATTTTTACTTGATGGGTCAATTTCTCAAGTACCATTTTCCTACACTTTACATTTGTAGCACAAAAGACACCTGTGAACTGCAGATTCTACCAATTTGCATGATTGAAATGCCAGATCCTGGCTGTGCCAACATGAGAAGGGACCAGGCTGGGGGTGGCTCAGCCTCCTCAGCTTCCCCACAGCATCAGGTGGGCTTCTGATATTCCAGTCCCTCACTGATGTTTAGTTTTCCTCACTGTAGTAGGGCCAGCTATTCCTCTTGGCACCGTCATACCCATTGTGGCTTCCCTTTGAAATGTAACACTAGCTGGCAGGAATTGCTGAAGGGAGGATGCGAATCATGGGGTAAAATCAGCCCAGCATTAATTTCCTGAGCTTGGCAAGAAAATCACTGTATCAAAGCCACTTTGCAGCGCCCTGCCCCCAGTCCTCCACCTGTGCCAGGAAGCCAGGACAGTATCATCCCAGAGAGCATTTGGGGGATAAACATAATCAAAGAGCCCCCTCATAATGCAGAGTGTTACATAAGTAGTGCAGGAAATCCCCGTTGCTAGGTGCTGGAATCCCTGTAACACTGTCTTATGAGGCCCAGCACCCAGCTGTAGTCTGAACTTCTAAACACTGTCACAAGACTAACAGTTCTGATGAAATATGTTCTTGTTTCAAGGATTTTCACCTTAAAGGAGAGAGCCTTAGTGTGGTTTGGGATGTGGAGTTGGCCTTTGATTTTTAGACCTGAAACCCACTCTATAGATTAGCAACCTCCCTGGGTAGGGTGGGGTGGGAGGTGGGGTTGATATCTTTCAAATTCCTAGGACATTTTTTCCATGTAAATGAATTATAAAACATATATTAACAGGTCTTTTGCACGAGACAACTTCTTCCAAACAATTTCAACCAAAAACATTTTATATATTTATCATTTGATTGCACTTCAGCCTAGCTCAGGGCTCACTATCCCACTGAGGGCAGATGTGTGCTTGTTCTTAAGCAATCATGGTATGACATGAACAAAGTAGAATAGAGTGGTGTGGCTTCCAGCTTCATGCATCTGAAGGTAGATATGTCACAACCTTCAAGCCAGGGGGGAAAAAACCAAAACATAAAACAAAAAAACCCCTCTCAGTGACCCCTCAAGGCAGAAGACTGCATCTGTCTGCACCAGTGCTTAGATTATGATTATGTCTTTTTCTAGATGTATATTCATGTTTACATGTATATGAGTTTAGGCATGCACATGTATGTTCATAAAGGCCCAAAGTTGACATTAGGCATATCTTGGATCATTGTTCACTTTATTGAACTGGTGTCTCTTGCTGCATCCAGAACTTACCCACTCCAGGTAGTCTAATTTCTCTGGGAATTTTCTCTCTCTGTATCTGGAGTACTCATATGACAGGCCTTGGTGTAGTGTGGTGTGTGTGTGTGTGTGTGTGTGTGTGTGTGTGTGTGTGTGTGTGTGTGTGTGTGTGTGTTCTGGGGACCTGTACTCTGTTCCTTAACCTTAAACAGTAAGAAATTTATAAACTCAGCCATCTCACCTGCCCCTAGATTACATCTTTAAATGTAATTCAATCCACTTTAAACTTGATGTCAACTCAATCTGCAATTTAAATAAATCGGTTTTCTTACATTTCAAATACACAGTGTGCTTTAAACAAGACAGTCGGTACCAGGATAAGTTCAATCCACAAAGATATACGGAGGGCTCAGTTCATTCCCTGTCCAGTAGCTGTTGAAAACAAAAGCTTGTGACAAGCTCACTGCCTGGTCACTCTTGTCATATCTGATGAGTGGAATTCCCTGAAAGTTGATCTGAATGTCCCAAAGAAAGCCGCCCTGGAAGTGTCTGCATGGCTGAGCCTGGCAGCTGCTGTCCTGACTGGGTGTGAATGGGATTTGGGTGGTGTTTTCTTTCCTGAGCCAGCGTTCTCACCCTTGTCTTGCTCTCCCTGAACTAGAGTCATCAGCATTGTTTGAGTGGTGGCGTGTCTGGGCTAAGCGGCTTTTGTTTCTAAGTGTGATTGGATTTCTCATGTAGTGCAAACCAGCTCCACCCATAGGCTTCAGCTTTCAGCTCAGTGAAAACACAAAGGCCAAACAGAGAGTCCTGGATCCTTCTACATAGGAAAATCAGAACTCTGTAGCTGGGTCCCAGAGACACAGCCCAGAGCAAGGGCTTATGGTTTATCTAGAAGGGATGAGAGGGAAGGGCATTTATGCTGCACCACTGAAGGTTAGTAGCATCTGATGAGTATGTATAGACTGCTCATAAAAACCAGGCCTGCCCTGGTAAGGAGAGAACTATTGCCACCATAGTCTTCTGAAGCCACCAGAGCATTATTTTGGAAGTGGCCTCCTGAAGACAAGTGTGATATGACCTTGGGCCAGACAGGCCAGAAACTTCTTGATACAGATGGCATTCCAACGTGGGGCATGTACACCCACATAAAGCCTGAGAATGCTTTAAAAGGGTTCTAATCACAGAAATGAGGCCAAAAACAGCTTCCTAGTTGTGTCTCTCACGTGGCTGTGGTATGGAGTGGTGTTTGGGCTTGAGTTACGAAATGGTAAGTTTGCTGCCTGTAGCCCAAGTCTCACAAGAGCCTCAGTACAAGCACTAGCTGTTTATGCTGGATTTAAGCTCATACAGACAAAGGGGAACAGAGTCAAGCCCAGCTTCTTGGTAGCAGCATTTTCTTGGGTCAGCTCCATTTTCTGGCAGTGAGCAGAGGCACTGCTTTTTAAAAGACATTTCTTGACTTAGCCTTGGTGGCAGAAACAAGGCTCATTTAAGAGGCCCTGCTGCCAAACATTTAAATGAAGCCTATGATCAGCAGGCAGAAGTACTCTATTGGTGACAGTATAGACCCTAAAATTCTCCAGAGTTGCTGTGGTAAATATGGTTTCTGCCACTATCTCCACAAACTCATTGATTAATCCTAGCCACACCTTAGCAGGTTAAAGGTGTAGTTAGAAACAAAGAAAGATAGAGATATAAACACAAATTAAAAAAAAAAAACCTAAACCATTTACAGTGTGTTTAAAAATATATGTAGGCTTGAGAGAGAAAAGAAAAAGGATAGAGAAAGTCATGAAAAAAATAGAGTAAAAATGTAAGAATAAAATAAGTCACATAAAGATGGAAAATATACAGAGTCTAGATGCTGTATGTTATGCTGTTTTTGAATTGTTTACTGAGGAAGGAGCAAGAGCTGCCAAGAGACATTTGATTATAAATGCTGCTGCATTGATCCAACCTATACATTTTGTAATGACTTGACTTTGCTTTTTATTTCCAGAGAAAATAAGAGGCTGGGGATTTATTCTGGGTTAAAGAAAATAAGGTCTGATCAAGGAAGACCTCCTAAAAATCTCTGATGGGAAGAGATGGGCACATTAGCTTCAAGGCTGCCAACTGAGATGATCCAGCCTCAGGACCCGCATAAGAGTACCAGCACCCCCAATCAGCAGAAAGTAGTAATGGAAGACTATACCCAAATTCCCAAAATATTGTTTATAAATATTTGGTTTTATGACAAATAGATAATGTGCATAGTCAATCCCTTTCTAGGGGAAAAAAGGAGACATGATATAGAAAAGATGTTTTTAAAGATTATTGAATCTACTTTGATCCAAAAAACCACTGTGAATCTTAAAATATTTTACATTGGTATGGATTTTGGTTTCTTTAATATAAATTTAAGGTCAATTTTATTATATAATATAACTTTTGTTTAAGATATGTTTATGCAATTTCTTTAAAATTGTAATATATAATTAAATACAGATCAATAGTCATCTATAAGTCATAATAGTTAGGTTTTTTAGATATACAAAGATAAATTTTAATTAGATAATTGTCAAACACGTTAAAGACATATAGAACATGGCATTTAAAATATTTTAAGAACTTAAGCTTTTGTGAACAGTGAGACATGTCTGCTCCTGGCAGCACCAATCTACTTCAAGAGGATGCTGGTCATGGAAGAAATGCCATATGGAATTTACTTTCTTTGCAGCAAAGTTTGGCCACTGGGCAAGAGACTATTCTTGCCTTGACTGCTTTACAGTATGCTATATAAAGTGGACATGCAAAACCCATAGGAAAGTGACTTCTGAACTTTACCAGAATTAGTCAAGATGGTCCTTCAGGTTCCTACTCCACAGGGAATGCTGGACATTCTGCAGGACACAGGGACTGACAAACTATATCAAAAAGGATAAATTTCCTGCTTCATTGCAAGGTGTTCCAGAGATTCCAGGCCTGTAGGCTAAAGATGGATGCCCCAGTGTTACAAAGAAACTTTGAGTGACTGTCCAGGTAGCCAGATGTCTCTGACATTTCCAGAATTTGGAAGTTGCTTGCAATACATTTCCTGTTTACTCAGGTAATGTTACATCCTTCTATGGTCTTTGATGGGGTTGAAGATTAAATATTTGTAATTATAGTTTTCCTTAGTTATAATAAAAGGTAAATTAGATATGAAACTTTGGACTCACAAGATGATAGAATATTTTCTATATTTTTGCTAAATACAAATAGACTAAATATTGTAACTGTAATTCTTGCTTGGTAGCTGTTTTATTATATGTAATTTTGCTGTGTTGAAATTGAAACCTTCCTTTTTGATTAGACAGAAAAGAAGGAGTGGTGTGGGATGTCTTTCTGTATACTGTGAGTTACCATTGGATAATAAAAGAACTGCTTTGACCTATGGTGAGCCAGCTTAAAGGCAGGCTGGAAATTCAAGCATAAAGAGGAAGGAGGGCAGAGTCAGAGATGTTGTGAGCTGCTTCCTAAGAGAGCAAGATGTAATAGAACACAGATAAAGCCACCCACCATGTGGCAAGACGTAAATTAACAGAAATGGGTTGAGCTAAACTGTAAAAGCTAGCTGATAATGAGCCTAAGCCATAAGACAAACAGTTTGTAATTAGTATAAGCTTCTGTGTGATTATTTGCTTTCTTATTTTATGGTTCCATCTTCCTGAAAAGCCAGCCTCAAGATATCTTCTCTAGATATCATCACATGGTGTGAAAAAAACTATGAGGTAGCTATGACACTTGGCAGTCCTACCCAAGTGGCCTTTCTGTTCTCTGAGGTAATCTTCTCTTTAGCTAAAAAATGAGTTTATATGCAAGGGAGTTCATACACTATACTAATATTTTAAAATAAAATCTTCATAGATGTTAGAAAAAATTATAGCGGAAGCAAAGAAACAAAACCAAAAACAGGCAGGAACTATCACAGCTAACTGTTGCACTTAGAAGGTCGGTTGTAGGGATAATATTGATCACCAACTTGACAGGGTCTGGACTCATCTAAGACACAGACTTCTGATGTGTATGGAGTTTCTGGGATGGATTCATTGAGGCATGAAAGGAAGACCCACTTCAGCTATGGGTGGCACCATCTCATAGGCCAGGGTTCCAGACTAAATAAAAGAGTGAGCTGGGCACTAGCTTTCATCTCTCTTTGCTTCCTGACTATAGATGCCATATGGCCAGTTGCCTCCCCACCACCATGGACTGAACCCTCAAACTGTGAGCCAAAATAATCCATTCTACTCTTATATTGCTTTTGAGTATTTTGTCAAGGTGATGAGAAAAATTAACTATCAGGTAGCTCTCTCAGGAAACCCAGGGAATACAAAGTATGAGGACAAAGACAACTCAGAGTGTAGAGGAAAGATTCAGAAAATGTTCTTCAACTTACCTCCCCTCTCCAATGTGACTCTAGTCTTTGGCTTTAGAGAGAGACGATCAGAACACACTGAGTGGTTTCTAGATGGCCACAGCTGCCCTGAATAAGAGAGCACAGCGGGATCATACAACAAAGCTTAGGGAGGAAAGAGTGTGAAGGAATTTCTTTAGACAATCAGAACCTTTAGCAGTGTTTGTGTAGCCTGGGAAACTTAGAAAGAAGCACACATGTCCAGGGAAGATTGGAAGCTCAGAAAAGATCTGAGATGACCTTAACCCTTCATTTCTGCTAATCTCTAAGATATTCGCAAGGAAGAAATGGAGCTAGGATTATGAACAGTCTAAGTAAGTATTAAAGGAAAGGCTTTGAACAGAGATGCTAGTGCATATAGCTATGTAGTGCATTGCTATGGTGATGGAATGGAATGCATAATGCCCCGGGTTCAATCCTCAGTAAAAGCAAACAAACAAACAAACAAACAAAAACAGACAGTATATAGCCAAGATCTAGAGATTGGGAGAGATTGACTTCAATTTTTTTAAAAAAATTTTTGGGGGGTCCTTTAAAGAGAATCTCTTAAATACTAACTTAGCACATACAAACTATACATATACAAAAATCAAGACAATCTTTTCAAAGATACATTGAAAAATCACGAATTAATAAGAGGCATCTGTCACATTATAACATTCAAATGTTTTCAACAACAATTAAATAGTAAAGTATGTCACAACTCAAAGAAATAAAACAAAACAAAAAAACAGAAAATGGCCCTGAAATATGTTCTCAACATGCAAAGCAACATTTGTAATCCACTCATTAGCTTATATACGCTCAAAGATCTAAAAGAAACCAGCTACAAAAAAAGGAAAACTCATAAATAGGTGGGAAAATGAGACTTATCAATAAAGAAAAATTATATTTAAAGGGTCAAATGTGAACCATGTAGCTGAAACTAACTGAATTAAAATGAAAGAGTCACGCATGGGATCAGTACTTAAACCTCTCCAGTGGAAGAGAGGTGATCAAGAACCCAGGTTTGAGAAAGGACAGTGTTGACTAAGGACCACAAGTTGCCACTGTAAGACACAAGCAAGGCTACTTGTAATATATACAAGTAATATATATAGTAATGGTTACTATACACCTGAATGTGTAAGAAGAATACATTGTAACTAATCCTGTAACAAAATGGAGAGCAGTGGGTCACAGACACTCTCATCAATTTGACTGTGGAAATCATTTTACCCCCACATACGTAGATGAAAACCTTAAGTTGTATGTATACATTGAATATACACAATTTGTGTTTTTTAGTTAAATATTCTTTGCAGTGAAGAATGGGTATTTTCAAAAAAAGCCATCAGCTTCCATCTGAAAAGCAAAGAATGAAGAGATGAGCTGAACCCAAGTGGACAGCACGAGGCAAACCAATATACACTTCAAGAGTCCCCAAAACAGAAGAGCAAGAAAGCTGGGGACTGAATGTGAACATATTTGAAGAAATGTGGGAGCCACAAAGATTCCAACTGTGGTTTGTTGCCAACTTGACTCAAGGTCAGAGAGTCCGAACTTGCTTTGTCATGTAAGGCTACACAATGGAATGTTTGGCCAAAAATGTGGTCACCAGGTGTTTTATTCTTTGAGACCTCCTGGTAGGGCGCTTTTCTGTAAAGTGTGGTTACTAGATGTTTGTGAATTAAAGAGGTGTTTCCCTTGTCTGTACTTTGAACTATGATGTCCTTGAGAGGGTGAGGTCTTATCCTATGTTGGGGGTATAAAAAGAATATGTAGGAAGACACTTAGTTTTCTGTCTCTGAACTATTCTTTCTATCTCTGTCATTTTTCAGTCCACACTCTCCTTATACCAAGGACCATTTGATAGTCAGGTAGGACTCAACAAAGAAATAATAGCGCAAACCTACCTAAATTTGATGAATGATAAGAATGAACACATATGAGAATCTCACAGACATGAATATGATAAAATAAAAATTTCTCAAGAAACATGCTATAACAAACTAGAGAGACAGAAAGGAGTTTTGTAGAACTGGAAATTGATTCCAGAGTCCTGAACATCCTATTAAACTGCCCTGTCACCAAGATGATTTCCTAACCCCAAAATCTCTTGAAAGCCTGGGGAGAACAGTGTTCAGTCATAGGGAAGGGAATCATCAATTAACAAGTTTTCATCAGAAATTGTCAATGCCAGAAGTCATCATAACAATATATTTAAAGAACTAAAAGAAAAAAAATCTTCCCAAGAATTCTATGGCCAACTGCTGCATGAATTACCCTGGGAGATGTAAGGAAACCCTTGTTCATCCCCACACAGGCATAAGTGAGCACGGGTGACTTAGGAAACTCATCACTGGGTTTTCTGTGCAACAATCTCACCTAAGGGTCCTTCTGGTAACTGTTCATTGCCTATATAGCCCCAGGGGAGAGACTTGCACAGTGTGGTAACTTAGGTTTTGTAAGCCTCCAGCTTACCTCCACAAGGAAACACTACCTGGTGGGAGGAGGTGTCTTGAAAACAGAAATTAAGACATTTTGAAATGAAGTCTGAGGACTTTTCTACCTGCTATTCTACTATACAGGCTAAATGCTACATTGTGTCAAGTTGAGTAAGAGGACACAGGTCAAAGCTGCAAAGAAAACTAGTCTGGCAAAGATGAGAGTGTAAATATGTGTAAATGAGCACAAAGCAGAGCCCTTCCATTTCTCTTCCATGCTGCCTTTCATTTAATTTGTTTCTTGATTGCAAAGACAAACTCACATAAAACAATTGCAAGTCTGTGCTTATGGCCAGCTGGGTAAGGCAGCAAGCTGGGCAACATGGAGATGGGCTGTTAGGCAACTGCACCCTGGAAAGGAACTCCCTGTGCTGGTAGAGGCGCCCCATGCTGTCAACAGCAGCCTTTGTGTCCTATGCAACTTTCTGTGGTTTTCTTTAATGTTTGCTGCAAAGGGGATTTACTCCGGCTTTGAACCTGATCCTTGTCAGAAGTGAAACTCTGGCTGCCAGAGGGAGGCTCCTGCCTCCACACGTTGCTTCTCTGTGCTGCAGTGCTGGCACAGGCCGCAGGCACACTGCAACTACTGACTTTACATAATGAGCTATGTCCTATGTGCAAGGGACCCATGTGATCGGGAAATAACCTTCTACAGTTTTGTAAGATGTGAAGATTGAAGGTCCAAATATCTGCTTAAGTGGGCCATGGTATGAGGTTGTTTAGATAAACAACAGTTATGTGTTTTCTAAGACACCCCATTGTTGAAGCCAGCATTCCATAACTCGTTGTTGAAGTTTTTAAACTCCAGGACTTGCCGTTGGTTGTTTTAATGGTTTCCATCTGCTTGTTGACTCAGACCTTTTGGTTTTCCTGGGTTCGGGAAGTGCCTCTCTACACTCATTCAGACTTTGTTTCATTGGGATTGCTATTTTTGTTTGAGTTGCTTCAAACCTCCTTTTGCAATGGGTTCGTAGGCCCGATGCTGATACCTGTGTTTGCTGAAGCGAGAGCCTCTTTCAGTTTATACAGCAGTGGTCTACTAATGAATGCTAGCGTGTGTTCTGGGAACCTTGTGTCACTTCCCATTCTGAGTAGATAAATCTTCACAGCCTCAGTGCAGCCTCTTCAGATATGTCAAGATGAGAGGCATCTGAAAATGTCCCATCATCACATCATGCAGTCTCTCCAACGTGGTGCCATCACCTCAGGCTCCCAGGCTAGTCTTGCTGGATGGAGTGTAACTTCATGTTCAAGACTAGGGTGTTCTTAGGCTCTCAAGTACTCAGGGCTAGCTAATCTCCTTCCAGGTGTCATGCGGTCCCCTCCATGCTATCATAGATGACTGATCTCCCTCGTTTGCACTCGGCTTTCTCTCTGCAGGGCAAGATTGCTAGCAGCTGAAGCAAGGGTGCTGTGTGGGTTCTGCTGCAGTTGCCAAGGTTGCTTTTGCTGGGCCTGGTTTCCCACAGCCAACATCGACTGAGTACAGTTCTATGGTAGGGAGATGCCATGGCTAGCTAACCCTATAGCATATGAACAATGTCTATGGTCTGGGGATAGTGAAGCCTCTGCAGGCCAGGGTGTAGCATGAGTCCTGTAAAGGTAGTGCAAGCTGGAACAATAAGGACTTAGGTCCTGCAGCTACAGGGTTGTAGACGCGCTTTCAGTGAACATTGCTGGGTATCTCTGCTTACCTCTTCCTCTCTAGGAAAAAAGACTTTGGGTTCAGGTTTTTTCTAGGTCATCAGAGCAGCAGGACAGAGGCTAGCTGTCCAAGGTGTGTGTGTTCCAAAGAATCCAGTCATTTGCTTGCTGCACACCAGCACCCTCCTCCAAAGAATGGAGCATCTTACTCTTTCTGTAGGTTTTTGTTGAGGTGAAGATGTTGGCCTCAACTCTTGCTGTGTTCTCACTAGCCTTATAATTAAACTCTCTTTTGAATTTAATAGCATGGATCCTCCTGGCTATTTCCACAGAGAACCTTGACTAAAACAACTTTATCTTTAGCTACACTAGTTCCAAACCTTGTAAATTTTTATTTGACAAAAGACACACAGGGATGTTAATTTTAAAATGATAGGATGCCCAGCCTGCCTGCTCCTTGGTCATGCTCTGCTGGATTACTGATTTGAACATAAATATCTCCTACTATTAGTGACAGGCATAGGAATGTCTTCAGAGCCCACCCTGTCTCATTTACTGATATCCTGGGCAGAAAGCACAGAGGACGTTGGGGTGCTCTGAAGATGGACCTCAGTGCTGAGAAGCTTGCTTACACTACCAGCTGCTGAGGTTAAGACCCTTGAACATGCATTGTGTCTTGCCCACAGTTCTTGATGCCATGTGCTACCATGCAGAGAGCTAGTGGCCACTGTAAGGATTCACGGCACATAATGGCCACATGGTAAACCCAACATGGCGCAGGGTGAAATAAGAATTCCTGGCATGAAGCCCCCATATGGTAAACCCAATATGGTACCAATAGAACACCATGTACGGAGGGCATGCCCCTAGGCATGGCTACATAAATCTGTGCCCACCCACTCTCTTAAAAGGAACTGCCACGTGAAAGTCCACTCCCCTCCCCACTCTCTTTCTCTCTTACCCGTTCAGCAGCTCCCCTGAATAAACTCTCTGTGTGGCATTTGGTAGTGTGTGCATCTGATCTCATGTGTGAAAACAACAGCCACTCAATGCACATCTGAGACTGGAGGTGGGCTTGCTCTGGACACTGCGCAGCCTCACCATTGGCGTTCCACTGTTACATGCCTGTGACTACAATTATGAAAATAAATCAGCACACCTCTTACACGAATGTATCAGAGACACTTCAAATCCCCAAACTAAAAACCTTTGGGTGACACTATAGTCTCGATTTGCTTTTCACAGGTAACCAAAGGTGAATAAATTCTTCTATGTGAAAAGTAGCCCACCTGCTGGAGGCATCTGATCTGGGAGAATCACAGGAAGTGGTTTCTTGCAAGAAGACCCAGACTGGCCCAGCAGAGCAGGGTCAAAGCCCCTCAAGCCCTTAGGTTCCCACTGTAGCACAGTCCAGAGTTCACCTCTTACTTCCTCTACTGTGAAGAAGTGTGGCCAAGCTGCACTCACTCTAGCCAGTCCTCCCTTTTGAATTGGGGAAATCTTAAAAATAACATGACTAAATCTGCTTAGGAACCCCAGAATGAGACAGGCCTGTGGGCAGAGTTCTGTCCCTAATGGTGCGTATCACTTCAGAGATTCTAAAAATGTGGCTGACTCCATGGGCAGGCAAACTGAGGGAACAGGAAGGGGAAACAGATGAGAGAAAGTCAGGAGCAGGGTGCTCAGCACCTGGAGCTCTGATAGGCCCTTTGAGGTTCTAGGCTGACTCTCACTGCCTATACGCCTGCCCATGCAAACCAAATTTAAGGCCAATTTGGTTTAAACTAATAAAGCTGAGGAATATTTTCATAACACTCTAACAGGATTTCTAAACTGTGGTACTCTCGGGACTTTGTGAGTTCTGGGAGGGCAGGTAGAAGTCACCCCAAGTGGGCCTGGGCTTTCTTAGCTTGATGCTGGGTAGAAGAGGCCATACAAAGTTCCTTCCTCGAGTTCAGGAATCCTTAGGAAAGACAGCCAGGGGAGCCCCCCACAGGGCATCCTTCTATGACACCTTCTTTGCTGGTCCATTCATTATGTGTGTGAACTGATTCCCCTCTGGACTGTTAGAAGATACTTTCATGCCACCTCATTCCAGAACCAATGGGGCCTACTGCCCTCTGCACGCGGAGAAGGCAAATCATGGACTCTCTATTCCAACTGCATTTAATCAGTTGGCTTTAAAGGTTTTTTTCAGAGGTGAGACAGAGAAGGCTGGACAAGATAACCCCACACCCTTAGGAACAGACAGGCTCTGCTCACTGTGGAGCCAGCCACTGGTCTTCCTGCCCTGTACAGGGAATGGCTATTGCATGGATACCTTCAACATGGTCTTCAGAGGTCCTGTTGCCAACCACCCAGGAGTGCTGTCCCTTAACTCTATGAATTTCTTCATGGCTGAAAGCCTGAGATAAATGGAGTTTCATGACTATGCCTCTGTGAAACCCACATTTTCAATGGCTCTTTGTGAAAACAGGCTGTTCTAAGCTAACAATTGCTTTTTAAGATGTGTTTTTGAGCAGGAAGCTGTGGATAAGCACAGTCCCATTGTGTGCCCTGCCTCCAGGTTGTGGTGATATGTTATATATTTAATAAAACCAGTCTAGAATATCAGAGAAGAGATCCAACCACAGTCAATCCAGGAGGGTCAGAGAGCGGTAACTCACACCTTTAACCCCAGCATGGAGAAAGACTAGGAGTGGTGACCTAGGGCCTTTAATCCTAGCAGATCTGAGTTTGAGGCCAGTTTGGTTTACAAAGGGAGTTCCAGACTCAGTCAGGCAGTGGTGGTGACCTAAGCCTTTAATCTCATAACTCCAGAGTCAGAGATATTTCTATGTTTCTGTGAGTTCAAGGCTAACTACCAAATAGTAGCAATTCACACTTTAATCTTAACCTGGATGTGAAACAACTGGGTGAAGAAGGTATATAAGGCAGGCATAGAAAGACAGATTGATGCAGTAAAAGTGACCAAGGAGCGAGGCTGAGGAAGCTGGAAGACAGCTGGGTGAGAACTGACTGTGTTGTTTCTTCTCTTTGATATGTCAGCCTTTCCCTGAGATCTGGCTCTGACATTCCTTTAATAGAACCAGAATTCTTGCAACACCAGGCATTCATAAAACACTTAGTAACACACACAGTGGAGAGAAAACACCCCCATCTTCTCATCTGGGGAATCAATTCTCCCCTATACAATGTCCCAGACCAGGGCTCAAGCTGCTTTGGTGCAAAGCATGGGAGCATGCCCTCAGATAGTTCCCAGGGAAAGCAGCTTAACTGCCTCGACATAAGCCCATTGCTGTATTTTGGAGTGATAGCTGAGAAAGAAGAAATGGAGATTCTAGAAATTGAGACGATGAATAATATCTAAAGAATGATGCTACATTTCCAATTCTTGTTCTCTCTCTTCCCTCAAATGTAAATTGCTCTCGTGTTGAGAATATTTGAGAACATGTGTGCATTTGTGCCAATTAACTGATCACATGTACTGGGGCAGACAGATCTGTTTCTGTCTTAGAATCCTTCTCTTTGAGGCTGCTTTGCCATCTATTTTATAGGAATAGTAATTGAACTAAAATCCACCCAAAAAGAATCTTTGAAGTACTGGCTATACATATTCAAACCTTATATTTTGCAGTTAATGTAAATGAATTGGCTCACTCGGGATCAGCAATCACCTCCAGGCTCAGCCTGTCACCTCCAGGCTCAGTCTGTCACCTCCAGGATTTAGCCACTGTCCATCTGCATAGACGGCCCCCAAAGTGACTACATCTAAAGATCCCCATGAACCAGAATTTTCCTGGTGGCTCATGCCTGAAGTTTTGAATTAGGCATGGGCAAGAGATCCATCCAAAGAGCAAGAAATGAATGTGAGGAATAGAAGGGTGGGTGTACTTTAATCTTCAAAAACTAGTCAGAATACTCATGATAACCAAAAAGGTCCTAAAATAATCTTCTCTTTTTTACCACAAATGTACACACATGGGCACCTCCTGTGAAGCAAGCTTGCTCTCTCTCTCTCTCCCCCTCTCTCCTCTTCTCTCACTCCTCCCCTTTCCAAACCCAATCATCTAACAAACTGACATCAGCAACAATTCAAGAATCCAGCTGTTTTTTCCTAAACTAGGTGTTTTTATTTTCTTAAAAAATAGGCAAATAATTTAAATGAGATTATTTAAGTTAGCACATAATGGAGTTATTACTATTATTAATCAAAATAGATATTTAAAATCTGTCTCACTACCTAATATGGTAAATAGGACAGACAGAATTCACATAAACTACTTGTCCCTAGCATCCTTAACAGTTTACACTACTCCATGAGGCATGAAGACCCTGTGTGTGACCTCAGGGGTCACTGTGCTTTACCGTCATGTTCTCTCAATGTGTAGAAAGATCAGGAGAAGCTTGAGGCACCTGTACAGTGTGGGCCAGGGCACATGACAGGACTCTTATACAGAGAAGGATCTGCTCTTGTCACTGGAGCTGTCACAAGTGAGGCTCAGTCACCCGCCCCTGAGAGGCCAATTGAAGAGACAGTGGTAGTGAAGAATCGCTCACTAATATCACTTTGAGAAATAGCCTCAAGTCCATCTTCAGAGTCCAGACGTGAAAATTAGGTTCAAGCAGAGGACAAGAGTCATAAAGGGCTAAGCAGTCCCAGGACAAGCATGGTCCTGTCTGTCATTGTCACTGACAAGTTGCATACCTGTGGAATGTCTGTATGCTATGAATATGCTTTATTACCATTGGTTAATAAAGAAGCCATTTTGGCCTATGGCAAGGCAGCTTATAGGCAGGCAAGAAATCCAAGCAGAGATAAAGGAAAGGAGAGGCAGAATCAAGGAGATGCTTCAGGCTGTCACCCAGAAAGCAAGATGTAATGGGACACAGGTAAAGCCATGGAACATGTGGCAATACAATTAATAGAAATGGGTTAAATTATAAAAGCTAGCTGGTAATGAGCCTGAGCCACAGGCTGAACAGTTTGTAATTAATATAGCCTCTGAGCAATTATTATGTAAGTGGCTGCAGCACCGCAGGTGAGAGAGTTCCCTTGAGTCAGAAAACTTCTGGCTACATATACCCTGTGAAATCTCTTCCTGGGGACAAGCCCCTCATCTGGCTGGCACCAGTGCTCTATGCTCCTGCTCTCAGCATGAGATTCCTAGGAACATTCCTCAGTGTGTTGTGGGGCAATAGACTGTCTTTACTTCCTCTAGAGATAAAGTGGTGGCTGTCTCTGTGGCTATCTCTTCCATTTAGTGACTATGTCTCAAAACACTGCACTGGGTCATGGCTGACAGTTCCTGCTGGCCTGGGGCACGCAGATGCCTGCTTCCTCTCTCCACCCTCAGATATTTTAAACTGTTGTCCCATCTTTCTCTGTTGTCTTAACTTGTATCTGCTTTGACTCTTCCAATGAGGACAGCATTAAGAATGGAGAACATGATGTTAACCTTAATTGTATCATCACAGAAAGGGACTCTCAAAGAAGTTAATGTTTCTAATCTCTCTTGTCTTTGGGACCAAGTCCAGCAGTGAAGACATTGCTTCTTCCGGATTCTCATAGATCCTTCTTTTTTCATGCTGGAGCTCTGACATGTTTAAATGAAGCTATAATACATGCTTCATGCCACTAAAAGCACTGCATGAGGAAAAGGTGGAGATCTATGCTAGGGAAGCATTAGAATACACACAATCTCAGCTTCACATGATCCAAAGAAACTGGATATTTGCCCTACACTAGCTATATGAAAAAATAATTAAACCCAAACTCAAACCATGCTGAGATGTCCAGCATGCTATCTATCTGTAGCCTTAAAAAAATGTTTTCTCCCATCAGCTGGAGTACTGTGAGGAGCTTAAAGTCAGATTTGGAGAGAAGCCGGAGCAGGCACACCCAGTCACTGTGAGTCTATGTTCTCCTCTGGCTCTGTGATTCAACCCACACTCAGAGGTCAGGCCATCTCAGTAACTCAAGCGCAGTGGCTCCTCGCGAGTGCACCTCCTGCTTCTGTCTCACTGGTGCTCTATAGTCACAGGTGGGCAGCAGGAGTGAAGCCCTCCCATCATGACAGGGGACCCTGTTGGGCATCAGTTCTGGAGTGACACACAGATGGAGGTTTAATGAAGGGTTTCAGTGAGATAATGACAACATACACTTAGGGAGGCGGCATGTGGACTCATAGTCCTTTTCAGACATGGAAACTGATAATGACAATCGTCCATAATCCAGCCCCACGCTCACTCATTATTGCTTTTAGCCCATGCATCTCCTTACATTTTCTTGACAAACACTTTATTTAAGATCAAACACCCAGTTCCTGGCCTCTTCATCATCACTACTCTGGATAACATCTTAAGTAGACACAGCTCTGAGATCCAACAGGACCATGACCCGACTCAGTATCCTGGCAGGGATGCGTTTTCACAGGGTTGAGCTCCAAGAGTGACCCATGGACCCAGACTGCCAAAGAGCTAGGTTCAGAACTTGCCCTGCTGCCTATAGCAGTGGCCCATAGCCAAGTCATTTCTCATCTCCTGGTCTCCAGTACCTCATTTATAAACAGCAAGTGTGGGGATTTGTTATAAAGCACAGCCAGGGTCCCTGCTGAAATTTCCCAGCCAGAACTTCTGAGCTGAGATGAAAAGGAATTTTAGGATCTGGCTAGAAAGTAACAATGTCCACCACAACCCATGCTTTGAGGGAGTCCTGTGGCTGGAGTTCTTACATTTCTTTTAACTGCTCAGATTGAGTTCAGAATTGCCAATTGAGTCAACAACTCCTTCACACAGTATCTCATCAGCATTATTGGGAGAAAGGGCTCTACACAGCACAGAGGCATACTGCACAGGAGCACAGAAGCACAGATCTGACAAGACATGCAGGTGGGTTTGTGACAGACTGACTAGGAAACTCCTGGATACATTGAGCAGGATTCCCTAAGATCTCAGATACTTTCCAGCCTGGGGAAGGAGTGTCTTAACTCCTAATATCCCACTTTGTTCTGCTTAACCAACACCATGTTTCTTCTGGCCCAAGGTCTTCTATTCCCAGTGCATGGACATATTGAACTCCCTCTGGATAATGTCACACTGGGACTCAACAAAACAAGCTGGGGTGGTACCTGGTGCTGTCACATAACAGGCTGGAGCTTCCCAGGGACCAGTTGAGCACCCCTTTGCCATCGCTGTGAGGCTGCAGGCTTCCTAGAGTTTACCTGTGGGTTCCTGTGCAATTCATAGGGGTAGGGTAGAAGTGTGACTGGGATGTGGAGGGAAGAAGAAGTGGGGCCATTGTCCTCCATGATCTGAGCCTGGAGGATTCTATCCATTAGAGCATTTGGCAATTCCCGGTTCTCTAGCCCAGGTGGAGTACCCACAGGATATGGCAGCAGCCAGCATGACAAACTAAAACTAGCAGAAAAATGTATTCTCATGTTCATGTATAGTGGAGAGAATACTTGGATAAAAACCGCTTTGAAAATGTTAAGCAATGACCTCAGCACTGTGTAGAGGGCTGTTCCAACACCCTTACCCACTGCCATGGCCTGAGGCTGACAGAGGCAGGCCCGCAGACTGGGTGGAGATGTTTGCTGGACACTGTAGGTTGCTATAGCAATGAGGAGCACATCATTCCTGATTTAAGGGAAAGATAGATAATGGAGTGGTCTCTCTCTCACACACTGTGGGAGTGGTGGTCATGAAGTGATGATCTACACCCTCTGCTGGGTCACCAGAGTCATTATGCTTGTGAGTTCATGAAAAGGCACACCTTCACTCTGGGGAAAACAACACAGCATAAGAGTTTTTGTGTGATTAAATCATTAAATATGAATAAAATTGGCATAAGGAAGTTTGATAAGATCAAATCTTGTAGCTCTTTGAAAAGAACACAGAGGATAAATCTGCACTGTTATTTATACTGTTACCTGTGTTGTAACTCTCCCTAAGCCAAAAATATGAAGCTGTGAATAAAAACACACTTCCATGTATATATGCATTCAGACACCCATGTTTATTCAAGCACATAATGGTGCATATTTGACTATACATGCAGACACATATGTATTCCAACATCTATGGTTACACATGCGGACATACATAGATGCCCTAATCCACAGCTGCACATGCATATAGCTGTCACACATGCCCCCACACATTCAGGCACATGTTCTTAAATGTACATACCTTTAAAAATCCATGTTCATGTGTGCACATATACATAGACCCATGTTCAAATCTACACATGCCAACAGACACTCAGGTTCACACATGCACACACACACACACACACACACACACACACACACACCATGCCCCATAATGGGTAGAGAGGAAGGGTGAGCCTTCTTCCATCTGATGAATCTGCTCAGACTTCAGGTGAAGTGCTGTGGCCTCAAGTATCATGAAGCCAGGACCATCAGATGGATCATCACATTTATATCTTAGCTGTGGCCATATCTGGCCACAGCCCCACCTTCTCACATTGTCTTTTTAAGGAAATAAAAAACTATCTTAGGGAATCAACTGGAAGGGTTACAGGTATTCTGGATAACTCTGAAACCACAGATCAAATGCTGTGACCTGAAGCCTGAGGCTCCTGAGCAAACCTCCAGGTGTGTGCATGATGAGAGCTGGTGAGGAATAAAAGCTTCAGGACCAGAGCAGGCAGAATGACTGGAGAACAACGTTCCCATTGTGTTGGTTCCTAGGGTCACCTAGGTCGCCCTGCACCTTTTACATTTGGAGGCAAGCCCAGCGTCACTCTCCAGGTCTCTGAAGGCTCCATGTGACCCAGCGATGTCTTTATTTTACTCCACATTCTTAGTCTTACCTCTGCAAATGACCCCACTCTCTGGACCACATCATCAAGCCACCATCTGTAATTTTGAGTCAGAGACCTTACAAACGGGACCACTCTGTTCTATGTGACCATGGGATGCTACCCATTATCCCAGGCATGTAACTGGACAGGCATTCAGAGCACCCCAGCCCCTGTATACATTCAAAACTGTATGGAAACAAATACAAGAAGACATTGAGCCCCTTTGAGCATAGTCATATGTGTTACAGGGTATGAAAGCTGTGTGAGACATGGTCAGTTTCCAGAGAATTAAGCCAATTCCATCAGCAAAACTGGAGGGCCATAGGCTGAGAACCTGGATCCCACCATGCCTGATGTCCATTCTAATAATTCTATTATATAATAAATATATTTTTATCTTGAATCAACTGAAATATTATTTCTATCATGGCACAGGAAACATCTGACCTTTACCAATGTTCTCAGATGTCACTTGCAAATGAAAGAAACTTTTGCTCAAGGTTTGAAGACTCAATAATGCCAGGCTGACACAAAGTGAAACTCTACCAGGAAGGCTGCCCTGACAAGGCATTGTCTGTTTCTGCTTCTCCAAACCCCACCTACTCAAATGCAGCTCATTCCATACAATATCCATCTCCTGTGTGTACCCACAACCACCACCCTTGCACAATAGCGTTTTTAGTGAGACATTTTCTTTTCCAGAGAATAAAAATTATAAACTATATTTTCCCTGTCTGTATAGCTAAGGATTAGAGAGGGTGTGGGCATGTTCCTCTTAGGGCACACAATCTGGCCTTATCTGTCCTCATCTAGGTCCAAATGCAAGGCTTGTGAAATGGAGGCAAGCAAAGGCTCAGAATCTGCAGGTAAGACGTAAACACCTTGCCTTGATGCAAACAGAGGCTGGGGCCAGACTTGAAAGTCGGCCGAAGCTCATCACAGGCTCAGCCCCCATGGCATCCCTGAGATAACCTGTGGCTTTGGGACCTTGTGCAAGGCTTGTTTCTTTCTTCTAATGCCCCAAAAGCTCTTGTTCCTTGTAAGACATTCCTTTCTCCTTGGAATTCCAATTGACGTGTAGCCTCTGAAGCTTGACCACCAACCTACATATCTCCTCAGCGCCTGCGCCTAAGTCCTGTTGCCTTTATCCAAATTCACCAATCTTCCATGGGCTTCTCTCCTTGACTCTGTTTATTTCTAGCTCATCCTACAAGGTCATCTGGATGACCCTGCCAAGGCTGAAAGAGGTCTTAGGAATAACCACCAAAATGATGTGGCACACACAATGCCTAGCACATCATGCTTTTGTGATGTGAATCACAGTGTATAGAGTGTGACACTCTGCTGTGTCACACACAACAATCTCATCTTGGCATGAAGGCTCATAACTTTACCTGTAGCAAGTTGATCACATCTTAGGGTGTATATAGCACCTGCTATCAGGAAGCCCAGAAGCACATTGATGTCCTAAGTTCTTAGAAGCCATAATACAGAGAAAGAAGTAACTTGAGGGAGACAAACCCATGGGCTACCTGATAATCCAGTTAATGAGAAAAGGTTCATTGTTTCAATACATTGGGCACAGAATCTTTTTTTTTTTTTTTTTTTGCCGACTCAACAAATAAAAGACTGACATCAAATTTAATTTATCACAAAATAAGGACCAGAGCCAATGGCACCCAGCTATAGTGGTCAGAGGCTGGGGACTTCACTGATGTCCCTTAGCTACATAGGAAAAGACTGGACACGGAGTGCCATAGTTAAAATGCAGTCATACAGGCTTACAAGTCATCACAAGTTAGTTTTTATATTTAGAAAAGGTCCCTACACCAGGTCATTAAAATCAATTTTGATCATGCATGCTGGAGCTAAAACAGAATCGCCTTCCAATTTTCTCTACGGAAGCTTCATCTTCTAGAAAGCCAGTCAGAAGCTGTGACAGGAACCACAGACGGACAGCATCTCCGAGGCTTGTCAGAGTTAATCAGATAAAGAGTTCTCTGCTTCTGTCTGGGTGGTGTCATGTGTTCCCACACCACCTCTTAAGCAACTATTGTAACTTCTCTTACTCTAAATTAATACCTACTTTTATACCTAAATTTGCATGTTATTTTTTTCCTTCCTGAGAGCCTCCAAAATGATGCAAAAGTCATCCCTACAGGTGCCAGAGGAATCCCAGCTCTTCTTGGAGTGTCAAAATTGCTGCTGACGCCCTGTTCCCCTATATGGTGGCCTTTGCAGCTTTCTGGAAGTGCTTAGGGCTGACAGAATTCACGAGGGCGGCCTCTTAATGGAGTAGTGTCTCTACCAAGAGAGAATGCACTCTTCAGTCCCCTCCACTCTACCAGGTCAGCAGCTCCAGCTTAAAGAACTGGAAGAATGTAGATTCTTTGTCCTAGAGGCCTTACCTTTAACTGTGGCAGCCTGAGTCACCTGAGACACTGGCCAGGTTGGGTCCCAAAGCCCTGCAGGGAATGTTATTACTTTGGCAGCTATAGAAATAAGTGAAGCACCCACACCTAGGGGACAAAAGGGGAGACTTTCTACCTTCTAGTTTAGGGTTACCTGACCATCTGTGGTGAGCTTATGCCCACAGAAATCAATATGTGACATTTTGAAGCCATCACAGCACCAATATTTTCCTGGAATAGAAGTCAGAGGAGGTAATAGCCTGAGAAAGAATTACCAATAATGGTGGCATCACCTGCCCCATGCAAGTCTTGGGCAAACTAAAAGTCGGAAACCTCCTCAGTGTGGGCTTCCTGTTTAAAGAGGATTGGAATTCTTAGAATCTTAAATTGTGAGTATTTTAATCACAGAATGCTCCACAAGTATTTTTTTCTAAGATAGATGCTGGGGTTTCCTGACTCATAAGCTTTGGATGCAGATGAGCTTCTAGAGAGGCACAGGGCCAGGTGACTCAGTCAGCCTTTCCATTTGTGCACCGATACATCTGGCTATAAGAAGGGATGCCTGCTGACTTCAAAAGCCCCACCGAACAAGCTGTGTGGCAACCGACTCACCTGTCCACAGGTCTGGGCTCCATGCTCACACTGCAAGAGCCAATCTATTGTCTTTCTTCACATGTGAGTGAAGCAGAGACAGTGGCCAGGGCTGGCCAGCCCCTATCAGGTGTCTCCTGTCTGCCTACTGAGCATGAATGGCTTTCAGATTCCTTTCAAGTGACTGCCTGCTAGGGGCCCACCATGGGCCTACATCCTCTGGGCTATGAGTCACCTTCTCTGTTACCCTCGTCTTCCGAACAGATGGGATGGGGACTTCACTCAGGTTATGACTATGATCTCATCCATCAAAATAAATATCTGAGGTCTGTGCTGCCATCTCAGGGGAAGAGTGAAGCAACTGGGATCCTGGGCCAAGGGGCTGGAGCTGGAGGGAGGGTGGACAGCTCCTCCTCACTCCTGCCTGTTTGGCCATTCCTACCCAAGAACAATCCCCACAATTTCAGGCGGGATGTTCCAAGCCCAGGACTGTGTTTGATAAAATTCTGAAAGTCCTAGGAGAAACGCATAAAGCAGCTGATACTCATTTGAAGTTCTGTGTCAAAAGGCTCATATCAAGAATATGCTAACATTACTCTTAACTTCGTTTCTACCAGCCACACCCTAGGCTCAGAGAATGAACTGGGAGTACATGGTTGCTGGCTCAAGTGGGAAGCAGCTGGAGCTAGTTTGAGGCTTTGAACCTTCAGCACTGACCCTGTAATAACAGTTTGTTTAAGTGGGGCTTGGTGCTAAGTAATGCTGAGCCTTGGTCCTGAAGACATTGTGTCCACCCCACTCACTGCTCTTTCCTTGTAATAGTCCCAGAACCTTGTGTGGGTGACAGACCCATCCCACACCTCTTCCATCACCACCACACCCCTACTATCAGCAGCAGAGTCCCAGAGAAGATCAAATCAATCACACACTTTGCAATTCTGGACTACAGAATGTCACCTGGGATTGAGCTGTCAGAGTCAAGTGGGGACCCTACATTGTTGTGTTATTTTTGGTGGCAAACGCCACAGACTGTACACACAGGAATTTCCAGTTTCTGTAACAATATCATCTGCATAGACCCTGGCTGGGCTGCCAAAAGGAGAGAAAGACAAAGCTTGCTTTCTTCTCCTTTTCACCAATGAGGATTTGGATGAGAGTCTAGAAACACAGAGAACTGCAGCTGCAGGTCAGGCCAGTTCTTGGAAGGAGAAGGCTTTCCCCAAGGTCCTTTGTTACCAATCCTATACGTGCATGTGTTACTCTGGTCACCTGAATACCTGACATAAACATGAAAGGCAGGAACGGAATCAATGCTGTCTATTGATTTCAGGAGTTTCAGGCCATGGTGCTCAGTTGCTTCTGGGCCTGCACAAGGCAGAAACAGGTGAGGATGATAGGGCAAGGCAGGGCTGCTCATCTCCTGGCTGCCAGAGGACTAGGCAGGGGAAGCCATGAGTGTGCAAAGTCCTGAGTGAATGTGGGTTGTTGACATGGGCATGACCACGGCAAGAACCACATCCTTGTTCCTGTAGGGAGTGGCAAAGTCTTCCTGAGGAATCTGTGTGGATATTGACAATGGGTGTAAATAATGCCCATCATACATAGCTCCCCCCCCCCACCTCAGATACTTACAGCCCGGAGACTGCTCCTACAGGGATTAACTAAACCTACCTCGTTGGTCCAGTGGTGTGCCATAAACCCATCTTCTTGGTTCATCTGCATGTGGTACAGCCTCCTTCTTCAGCTATATGCAATAACTGTTCAACTCTTCATAATAAACACACTAAGCTTCTGGGATGCTGTAGTTTCTCCCAGCCTTTCTGTGTGTCTGTCTTTTCTTTATTTCCTTATCACTTATCCAGTCAGGTCTGTCCCTAGCCCTAGACTCTGATAGAAGACATGCCTCCAGCAAAATACAGTGTGGGAAGAGGGGAAACATTGAGAAGGCAACACCAAAGGTAACTACTTCAGAGAGAACTGTGGGATATCTCCCTCTCTTCCCTCCCCCCTCTCTCCCTCTCTTCCCTCCCCCCTCTCTACCTCTCCCCCCCCCCACATACTCACGTGCGCGTGCAGACATACCCCACTACACACATAAGTAAATACATACACATGGCACGGTATACAAAAGGTAAAGTAGAAATGTCCATGTGAGCATACACGGGGACACCTTGACCTGCTGGCTCCTCCGGTACTATCTCCTGTGTTACCCCATTGTAGGAGTGGGAAGTGCTTACTGAGGCTCAACACCTGAAAGGGAAAGGGGAAAGGATCCATGCAGTCACTAACAACCAGTCCCTCTTTGTTCTGAGTCCCCATAAAGTGACCTCATTTCAGGCTATAACTTGCTTCCCAGCCAGTGTTCAAACCAGAGGCCAGGAGCTGATCTTTCCACCTTCCCCAATTTCTGTGCTTGTTTCCAAGATGCTCTTGGTTCATCCTCCTGCTCTCATCTTCCTGCCTGCCTCCGTGCTATGGCTCACCTGCACTGCATCTGATCTATCTCTGTCCCCATTCACACATGCCCTCTATGGAGCAGCCTGATCTTGCCACAGACTGGAGCCAAGGCCTCATTTTGTCGCAGGGTGGGACTTTCTTTTGAGCCACCAACCAAATCATAACACAGAGACTTGTTATTAGTTTTGAATGCTCGGTCTTATTTTAGCTCTTGTTTTAATCCGTTTCTCTTTATCTACATTTTGCCTTCGGACTTTTTGCACTTCTTGCATTTTGTATGTCTTACTTTCCCATTTTCTCCATGGCTGGCTGGCAGCATCCTGGCTTCTGGCCCCGAGAATCTCCCTCTCTTTTGCCCTCACACTCTCTTATACTCAAAGCCTAGATTTCTCCTCCTACTTATTCTCTCTGCCGCCAGCCCTGCCCATCACTCTACTGCCTAGCTATTGGCCACTCAGCTTTTTATTAGACCAATCAGGTGCCTTAGGCAGGCAAGGTAAAACAGCAACGCATCTTTATATAGTTAAACAAATTCAGCATAAACAAAAGTAGCACATCTTTACCTAGTTAAATAAATGCAGCAGAAACAGTTATAACACACCTGTACATAGTTGAAGTAATATTCAGAGCCCATGAAAAACACCACTCATAAAGAAAAATCTTTATTCCAGCTGGCTGAGACTATACTCAGGTATTTGAGACCCAAGTATATAGCCCTGAGCATTTAGAACAAGGGGCTTTTAAAGGCAAGAGCTACATCCTGTTGTCTCACTTGGAAGCTGCAGGGGGAGATTTTGTACAATGAGGCACTTCAACAGAAGCCAAAGTGGTGGGGCATGCCTTTAATCCCAGCACTCAGAAGGCAGAGGCAGGTGGATCACTATGAGTTTGAGGCCAGCCTGGTCTACAGAGTGAGTTCCAAGACAGCCAGGACTAAACAGAGAAACTGTGTCTCCAAAAACAAACAAACAAAAAACCCAGAAGCCAAGACAGTTAGCTGAAGGGAGAAGGTTCCACACAAACAATCTAACAGAAGCTTAGTTAGCTGGGGTATCTTGACCTGGGCTTCTTGAATAGACTGGGTAACTTTTCATAGGATTCTCTATCAAGAAGATCAAATCCTAGTCAAACCTAAAATGGTCTCAGCAAGAATGCAAGGTGGAGGGACCTCTGCACTGTCTTGCCCTCTCACAGGTCTGTGCCTAGTGTGTCCAGCACATTCAGCAGCTCTCTCGTCCTTAAAAGTCCCCTTGGCCTGAACATATAGACTCCATCACTGTCCATCCAGCCACAACTCATGACCCCTTATCCATCTGCATCCTTCCTGCCTTCTCAGTTCACAACAGTCCCACACTGGGGAATGACAGAATACAGGAGAAAGGTTGGCCTGGGAAAAAAATAGAGACCCTCCCTCATAGATCCAGCTAAAGTCTCTTAACAAGAGAGAAGCAAGAATCACAGAAAAAAATTAATATAAAGGACCTTTATCCCACTCTAGCAATAAACTTGCCAATTTTTAGCCATCTTGCAAGAAATCTCACATACAGGAAAAGGGCCTGTACTAATCCATGTTCATTCCTGGAAGCTCCTAGTTTCACCATATCTGATGATAACTCCATCCAAGGTATCTCTAGTGCCACCTCATAATCACATGGGGGAGTAGGATAAAATCTTTCTTAGCGACCCTCTGTGGTGTGACTTGGGAGCTGCAATCTGGTATAGAAGGATAATACTAAGACACTTACGTGCCACTCTCCCTTGGGGAGGCGGGACCACACTTAGCATGTCTTTCTTTCTGAGCACCCCCTTTCTCTTCATGCCTCAGCTTGTATTAAAATATCTTCAATAAAATTTCTAACACTGCTTCAAACTATGTAGACTTGAAATTGTTTTTTACGTGGAAGCTATGAATCCCAGTTTGGGCTGAGTTCCTAAAAGATTAGGGGAACTCTTTGGGGAACAGAATGGAGCTTTGTCATTTTCCCCCTTACTTCTGACACTTTCTCTGTACTTCTGAACACACCCCAAATCTTCTACCTGGTGTGTCCTCTTATCCTTTGCTCTTCTTTGCAGAGCTATGTGGTGGGCTCACACCAAGTACAGCCCCTGGTGTTTTCCTTCAGCACCTTAGGGATCAGTTTTCAATTGGAGCATCTCCCTCATGGCTCTCCTGCATTTCTTGGCCACAGGCATTAGTGTCAGGCTCGGGATGAATGACACCTGCCAGCCCCAAGCCTCTCACCAGACCCAACAAATGTTGCTGCTATAGACCAGTTGGTATAAGGCCATTACCATAGCCAGCAGGGTAATGCTGTGTGACATCCAGGAAGAGAACAAAAGTTCCAGGTTAAGGAGGGAAGACCTCAGGATACTCAGACATAACCAAGGGCAAATATTTGAAAGGACATCAGGAAAGAATGCTCAGGAACCATCATACAACGGCACTGTGAGGATGGTCCATACTTCAGGGGTCAGCATCACTGCACATGGTTGGAAGTTGTCATCATAGAAACAGGGGTGTGTGCTCTGACATTCTCACCAAGAACAATCAGGTGAGCAATCAGATCAGTATTGAACAGCCCCAACCCAGGTCATCACTCCCTCTGGGACAAGATTCATGTGTACTCAAATGCAGTCATTAATTATAAAAGCCAGAACAGAAAAGCCTCTGAGAAATTTTGAAGACTTTTTTCCCTTTTCACTCTTTAGTACCTATGCATAACTCTGCACATAACACACATGTATAGTTGATAGAGACAAAAATAAATAAATCATACCTTGTGCCACGAAATTCTTCCTCGTAACGCTGAGCAGCTTTTTAAATTTTGCATGCATTGGCCCCAGACTAGAGGCTGAGCTGATTTCTCTCTGCCAAAGAGAGTACATACAGCCCTGGGGTGGGGGTGGATAGTGATGAAAGCTGACACAAAGGGAATCCAGGACCACTTCCAAGCATTTCCCAAAGCTGTTTCTGTATATTCACTGTGATGCTCTTCTATGGGGTAACGACTCATGAGGAGCCTTTAAGGACAGAGCCTGGCTGGTAGTGTGTGAACCTCTAAAGGGGAACACATCCAGGCAACCCATGGAAGGCTGGTGGCCATGGAGACTGACAGAGCCTTTGCCAGCCTGAGTCTGAGTTGAACCCTCCAGCATTGTCTTTTGAGGATGGTAATGATGGTCATTGTTAGTGTCTCTGATGAAGTGTCAGATCCAGAGTCACCTGGGAGACAGGCCTTTGGGCATCCCTGTGGGGATTATCTTGAATGTATTCTTTAAATTGAGAAGACTGACCTCTGTTGGTGGCACCATTACCTAGGCTGGGATCCTGAACTGTATAAACAGAAAGGAGCTGAGCAGCAGATTGCATTCTTTGCTCTCCCTTTCCTGACTGAGAATGAAATGTGATCCATTGCCTCAAGCTCATTTTGTCTTGACCTCACCATGACAGGTTGTACATTGAATAGTGAGCGGAAGCAAGTCCTTCCTTCTCTAATTACTTTCATCAGGGTATTTTATCACAACAATAGAAAAGTAATGTATTTAATGATAGTCTTTAGGTCACATAATTGAAGATGTGTCCCATAGGACCACCTGACTTTAATCTCACACCTGTCAAATCCATGTACCTCATCCAGAGCTCTACAAATAACAAATATGTAAGCCAAGTGTGACAACACACTTCTGCAATCCCAGCACTCTGTAGGCAGAGGCAATAAGATCATGAGCATTTGAGGTCAGCCAGGGTCAAATGCATGATGCCACTTGGAAAAAAAATATGGTGAAATAATTTAGGCAAAACAGTTGATGACAAAACTGCCTTTAGCAGGATGCACCTGTCATTACCCTCCTCTGGACTGAGATCTCTCACCATCCCCCACTGTCGTGCTGTCTGTCTCAGAAGTAAACTCAGCTGAGGAAGCATTCTGGTTCCTCCTTCTTCCACCTGTTCCTGGGAATGCCCTTTCCCTTGTGTCTCAATGTTATTACTAAACAATGGCCATGTGGGCCTAACAGACTTTTATGAATCACTCCCCAGTGCATCAACACAGTGCTCACAACACACCCCATCCTTCCCATTGACCTAATGGCCCTTGGAGCTTTGACTCATGCTGAGTCTGATGTTCTCCAAAGTCGATTAAATGAGGTATTTGAACATTATTAAATGCTCTGTGACACATATATCAAGCCCATGAAAGAGTAACTAGGCAATAATCTCATCTAACTTTCTTCTCCAAAACACAAAATTCACCACCTAAAAATTCACTAGCCAGGGTTTTGTTACATTCATTGTTAGACACTCATTGCTGCCTCTTTCCAGAAATTTTCATCATCCCAAAGACCTACATTTATAAACGATGACTCTGCCATTCTCTCCTGAGGACCCTGTGAACTTGCCTTGTCTCAAGGTCAATGACTAGAATCATCAATACTCTCATGTGTGTTTAAACACCCATCCAGCACATTTTTTAGAATTAATTGTGTTGTAACAGGTCTTAAAACCTCTTGCCTTAGTATGGCTGAACATTCCTCTATAAGAACCTGCCAGGTATCACAGCTTTCTTGTGTCCACTGCTTAATTTCTGTCTGTTGGGCTGTTATAAACAATGCAGCTGTGAACATTAAAGCATAATTTCTGCATGAATTTTTTGGTCTTATGACGTGTGTAACTGGGCCATATGTAAACCCCACAGTTAGCCTTTCACATTTGCCTTCCATTTTGAGAAAATTCTGATTCAGAGACCTACAGTAAATTGTAGGGTCATCTTGCTTGTACATAGATTAGTTTGTCTTTAGAATCAGACTTAAGTATGTAAAAAAAAAGCAAAGCGATGCCTGGAGAATACTAATCAAAGTCAGACAGCCCCAGTCTGTCATTGACACAAGCGAATTTCCAGCTTGATGCTTAGAAGCAGCCCACAAACTTGCAATTACACAACGGGGGACTTTCCAAAGCGTCCTGACAAACTAGACAGCTGTGTAACTTATCAGCAAAACTCTAGATCTGTGCCATCACATAATTCCTCTCTCATGATCCCTCAGAACAGCCATGAACGACTTCTGTCTGTCTGAAGCTGCCCAATTCATGCTGCATGTTTATCTTTTTAGATAAACCAAGGCTATTGGCTTCGCCTCTCATGCACAGAGAGTGTTTCAATAAGGAGCTGCCAAGTGTCTGGAGAGAAGGCATCTAATCATAACAGTACTGCTTTTGTGAATGGAGTTCCTGAAGAGGTGCACCTTCCATGAGGACCATTGGTAGGAGAGGCACATGGAAATCCTGACTGAAGATGTAATAGGACTAGCAACTTTAAGCTCCTGACTCCCCTGAAGATGGACAGTGTCTTAGTTAGGGCTTCTATTGCTGTGATGAAACACGGCATCTAAAAGCCACTTGAGGGTGGGGAAGTGGGGAAGAATTCATTTCAGATTATAGTTTATAGTCTGTCACTGAGGAAATTCAGAGCAGAAACCCCAGTAAGGCAGAAACACAGGGGCAGGGACAGATGCAGAGGCCTTGGAAGAATGCTGCCTGCTGACTTACCTTTCTAGAATGCTTGTTTTGTTACACACTACAGACCACCTGCCCACAGGTAGAGCCACCCGTGGGCTGGCCCTCCCAATCAATCATCAATCAAGAAAATGGCCCCTTAGACTTGCCTACAGGTCAGTTCTATAGAGGTATTTTATTGAATAAAAATTCTTCTCTGCAGATGACCCTAGCTTTATAGCATGGACAGTAACTTCCAACTGTCAGCCTAATCAGCCCCTTTCTCCCTGAGTTGCTCTGGTCACTGTGTTTATCAATGGAAAGGAAGCTAGGGGGCTGATATTGGTGCTGAAGCAGAGCATCACACACTCCATTGGCTACCAGTCTTATGGATTGACATGCCCTAAAGAAACAGTGTCTACATTCAAAACAAAGCTCTACAGGCTTACAGTACTACTCTTAATAGTAGTCTCCAACTAGAAATGGCTCATGGCCCACCTGTGTGCTGATACACTATGATATGTTCCAATCATTGGCACAGAATAACAGCGGACATAGTGAACATCCAGGAACACACATACCACACGATACTGAACAAGAGCAAATGTTCTTTTAGATACGCAAACTTGAAGTGAGGCACTGGTCCTAGGTTTCCTCTGTACATAGTGCCTCCATAAGACCATCAGGAGAACTTTCTCTAATGACACATTGTGTCCAAAAGAGGTAGATAGGAGCAGGAGTGATGAGTTCTAATCTAGATTGAGATTTAACTGTAATGGCTTCATTGAGGTCTGAGATTGTGAAAGTGTGGCCAGAAGCCAATGCCATTTAAACCAAAGCTCTTCCACCAGGGCAGGTGCAGGCCTGCTGTGGCTGACTGCAGGCAGAATAGAGGAAGGGCATGTGCCCAGGAAGGCCTTCTTATGGGCTCCTCTTTGGCAGATATGTCATTCTGCAACCCCTTGTTTGTGGTTCTCTAATCTTTTTGTTTTAAACACAGGGAGAAGTAGAGGCACTTACTCCAGCTCCAGAGCACATGAAGAGATTCAGGGGTGCCCTCCACTTGGGGAACCCTGGTCAGTGTGCTTGTTCTGTTCATGTCATGTTTCCAGGGGCTTCTAACCAGACACAACATGGTGCTTGTAAAATCATAAGCTTCCTCAACTTGCTTCATTTTCCCTGAAGCACAGACAAGTTGCTAATATTTGCACACCTGTCCTCTGTTTGTGCAGGGCTCAGATTTTTCAGAACACTGTGGCCATTCTCAGATCCAGACAAAGATGCCTGCTGAAGCTGGTATGGCAGAAAGATTAGCTTCCTTACACACTTGAGATAAAATGACAAATGATAGGGAGGAGTTCCTGCCTCTTATCTTGGAGCAAGACATGCTTTGTCCTCTTCCCAAATTCTCCAAGAATGCCAGAGTCTGCCACAGTCCTAAACACATACATAAAGCCTGTAGCATGTCTCATGTCCCATCAGACAGTGTAAGCACCTTGAGAGATGCAATGCCCAAAAAAGTGAGGATTCTAATAAGGACCGCTGGGCAGACAGGTACCTGGACTGTGCAACAGCAATGCTCAGCCAAGGCAGATACTGTGTGCACAGCATTCAGAAAGGGCACACTCAAGTCAGAGTTCCTGGACAGTGCATGTGAGAGAGTAAACTGAGGCAGGAGCCCCTACCTGTTAGGTTGTTTACTCTTCTGCAGTCACTGTGACTAATGCTGGACAGAAACAACTTAAGGGAAAATGGTTTGTTTTGGTTAACAAGGGTGGGGTCCACCATTTTGGGGAAAGGTTTTGCTACTCCAGAAACAGAAAGAGAGATGGTAAGCTGGAAACAGTACCGGCCAGTAAAATAAGAACCTGTGACCCCACACCCTTACTTCTGCCATTTAAAACACATAACAAAAACAATTATCAAACTCCCGAACAGAACCGCCAAGATTTAGGAGACATTTCCTATTTTACCTATTCACCATCCTTGTGCCTGTCTGAACATCTTCACTGAGCTGTCCCCGCCCCAGTGTGCTGACCTCAAGGTTCTCAGGTAGAGTAAGGGACCACAGATCATCCACCTTTCTCTAGAGACATGAAGAAGTCTGACAGCCATCATGAAACATAGCTACCTTCAGAATTTCACCTCATGATCAAAGGAAAAGTGACCTTTGTTCAATCTCTCAATTAGCTCAATGTGGTTGTTTCATCCATTCAGGTAGCCCAGGGTCCTCCAGGAAAAAAAATGTGGCTTGATGGCTGTCACCCTTCCCTTGTCCTGACTGCAGCAAGGATGACATGTAGACCAGAGCTGGAGTCAGCATTAAGAGTGTGTGCTGATCCTTCAGAGAACCCAGATCAGGTCATCACAATGGCTTGTCATTCTAAGGAATTTAGCATCCTCTTCTGCTCTCTCTCTCTCTCTCTCTCTCTCTCTCTCTCTCTCTCTCTCAAACTCACACTCGTACACACACACACAACATACATACAATCATCACACACATACACATCACAATCACACAGTCATACACTCACAAAACATACATATCACACACACACACACACACACACACACACACACACATCACATACACACAATCATCACACCACACACACACCACCACCACCCCTTTAAAATAAAAGAGCAAAGGCAGCATGGCTCCCCACTCCATAGTCCCCTCCTCAGTGTTCATCTGTATCCTCACTTAGCTAGTGTACCTAGAATGGCCATGCACTTCACCCCCAGATCAACTTGGGCTAGGTCTGTGCTCTGTTCTTACCCCAACCTCAATCCTTGCAGCAACTACTTCTCCAGCAGGGAGCCCACACTGCATCATCATGGCTCCTCAAGGTACCCATCTTTATGGGGAAATTCAAGGGCCCATAGTTACCAGTGCTGGAGAAGCTTGAGCCCATCTGTGAGACCCTGCTGCTCTAAATCCCTGCATTTCCCCACTCACAATGCCTAAGCTTTCCCAGGGCAGAGGGAGCTCAGCTGGTCTCTGAAGAGGAGACTGGGTGGCTTTCTTCCAGGTCTGGGAAATCTTCTGGGAAGAGTGTGTGTATTGTTCATCATAATGGAGAGCCCTAGGCCTAAAAGATCCCTGACCCATCCCTGACAGGCTCCTCAGGAAGTCATTGTCAGCCTCCACTTCTTCCTGCTGAGCTGTTATTTGTGTTGGCACCTTTAGCCTCACCTGTCACAGCTCAGGTTGTGAAAACCCCTTGAGGTACCCTGAGCAGAATGGGCCATTGTCCACGATCTCCCTGATAACATATCTTGTTCAAGTAGAAAAAAGACCTTTGAAACCCCAAATCCACAATCCATTCGTTGTTTATACTTGAGGTGGTCACCAATCACAGGATGTTGAGTAACATCAAGAAAACAACCCATTTGCAAACCAGGCTCAAGAGCTGAAGTAAAGGGATTGTACTTAACTAGAAAGTTACCAGTAATAGTTTCTTTTTGTTGTTGTTAAACAGTTTAAATTTTACTAACCTCCCAGTTTTTTTTTTTTTTTTTTTTTTTTTAAAGTTAAAGGTCACACCTCTAAGTTGATGTACTATATACAGGTCATGCAGAATAAGTATGAAGAGATACAAACTAGCCATGCCCCAAATATTGACCAGAGGATAGAGTCATCTTCATAAATGCATATAAAAGATAGAAGGGGCTGTCAGGTTTTCCAAGACACTTTCCAAAGTTATTTAAGGCACAAAATATACACCAATGCTCATACACACACTCTAGACTTTGTGCCTTTGATACAGCCCAAAGATTTGGTTCCATGACTATTACAAAACTAAATATAGTGAATGAGACTCTGTTTCTCAGATGGAAGAGCCAGACCTTAAATATCAAGTAATTACCCCAAAATATGGAGCATACAAATACAAGCACACTTTATTTTGAAAAGCAAACACAAAAGATCATGTAAATACACAAGTGTCAATTGCTTCCAAGCTTCCACTTTGGATCATTTAGAATTTATATACATTTGTTCCCAGAAGCTGATGGGTCACTAGTCTCTACTAAGGAAAATGATTCCAAAGATTAACATGGTTTTCAGTATTTAAAATCTCACTATTTATACAAAGCCTAGAGAGACTGATAATATCCAATAGCTTCAAACAATAAAGACTCTTATATGTAATCAGCTTTACCAGCATTTGTCCAGGCCTGGTCTAATATATACACAAGGAAAATACACTCACTATAATTTCTTATAAAATAGCAAATAGGGAGGAGATGCAGGTACATGGAAGGAGAAAGAAAGTTCAAAAGTCCTTCTCTTCTATAACTTTTACTTCTGAATCATCGAAAAGCAGCCACTTGCCCTTGTACTCCTTCAGTACTGCACTGCACAGGAGATCTGGTTCTCTAGTCCACTCCCAGGAATACCTGTGTGCTCACTCAGATCCCTGTTCTTCTCAGATTCATGCATCCCACAGCAAGCGCTGTCCCGGCAACCTTATCAGGATTAGATGCTTTGTGGTACAGCTCGTAATCTGCTTTCCTCTTTTGTCCTCAAGAAGTCCAACAGTTTCTACATTTTTTTCCAAAACTTTACTTGGCTGGACATTTCCACCAACTCTAATTGACTCTTCATCATTGACATTTTCAGCCATCTCTCTTGCTTCCTCCCATTTAGTGGCTCTGGCTCATCTATTTCACACATTTGGTCAACCACAAAATTCCCTCTATCTAGTCCTAGACTGTTAAGGCCAGTGACTTTAAAAGAAGCAGTATAGTACCCACGACTAATGGTAATGCCACTGTGCATCATGATAGCAAACAATCCATATCTGTCATTAGCTGCCTGTGCTCCATTCTTCTAGTGACAGCTTGAGAGGTGTCACTAAAGGAGTGCTGATCTTGGAAAGTCCACCACGACAGTCAAACTCCAAGCCACCAGCAGCAAATCACCTCAGATGAATAGTGATAACCTCAGGTAGTTTATCAAATAAGAGCTTTTACTCCGTATAAGGTGGCAATTTTCACAGAAATATTTATCTTCCCCTACAATTCTCTCCACTGAAGTAAATTGGGAAATAGCCCATCTCAAGGTCTTTATTTCTGTTTTTGGCTCTGGAGAAATTTCAGAGCTCTTCTCAGCTTTAGGAAGCTCATCTTCTTGTTCAGGTACACTAATATCCTGGAAATCCTCTCTTCTTTCTGTTAAGCTTTCACATTCCAAACAACGAGTCCTTAATACTTGCTGACCTTGAGATAATTTCTCTACAAGTTCAAAACCAATTTGCTCTGCACTCCCTTTTTCTTTTCCAGTTTCCTGTTTTTCTTTGAAGCCCTCCAAATATCTCATACTGTCAATCTCCATGCCGTTAGCTCCACTCATTTCCTCTTTCTGGAAGATGTTTCTTCGACCTTAGAAGATAATTCAGCCAGGCTTTTCACCTCTTCTTTTTTAAGGAGTTGAAATGTTTCTTGAATGTTTCCCAGAATGCACTGCAGCACTTCCTGTGCATCATGCTGTAGATACCCTTCATATATTGGGTTGAGTTCCCTGAGTTACCTTGGCTGGGTAGCAAGTTCATCTGTATAATTCTCTGGATTTAAGAGAAAACTAGTCTGAGGCTGTTCAACTGACATTATTAAGGACTAAACTGCATATAAATAAGCTCATAATCTGCCAAAGAACCTTCTTTGCAGCTTCTCTTAGCTTTCTGATTAGAGTCATCCTTAAGAGCTTCTTTCGTCCTTGAAATAATATTAAATAAGTGCTTCACTCCAGATTTAAAACCAGGACAAAGTATAGCACCTGAAGAATACTATGTTGTCCTCTGTGTTGCTGAGATTATTCAGTTCCACAAATGGTAACAAGTTTTCTCTTTTCTCACAGTTTACTGGTGAGGACTGTGCAGCAGGAACAATGGTCAATCTCAGATCCTCTATATTCAGAAGCTTTTTCTTTGTTTTCTTGAAATGTTTCAATTGCTCCATTTTCATGTCTGCAGTAGACCAGGACAACATAAAAAGTTAGACTTTAATGTGATCTGTTGAGCCTGAGCCAAAATCCCCTCTACCTTCATGATTCTGTCCAACCGGTTGATGATCTTCCCAGGAAACCCTAATGGCTCCAGGGCGTTTAAAGACTTCTGCAGATGAAATCCAGGGCCAAATGAGTTTAGAAATAGTTACTATTTTCAGGGGGTGGTAGAAACCTGCAGAGAGGAACTCCTCAATTTCTTTGGGGACAGGCTGTCTGAGAGTCTGCTGACAACACTTGATCCTCCCAAAATAAGGAATGAAAAAATAATGATGCGTTCCCCACACGCTCTGAGTTCTGTGGGCTTTAGGCCCTTCCCTGAGCCTGTGGAAGCTGTATGAAATCCTGACACGCTATCTCAGGGAACTCAGAGGAAGCATCTAGATGTCACCCTGACACCCAAGATGCAGGTTCCCATGGAAGGAGTCCTGTCCTGCTGAGGGCAGAGAGAGAAATGTCTACAACAGATGGAGATGACAGCAACCCACTTAGTCAGCTGAGGCACCCAACAAGGCAGCAGAGTGGTCTCAGTAAAGAGAAAACAAAAAACCAAAAACAGTAGGCTTTCAGTGGAGTCTGATATGATGCCATGAGTATGGCCCAGAACCCCCTGTACCGCCCACACATCCACACTGAGCCAGGTGTGGTGCCTGATTATGTGTTAGAACTTAGAGGTTCAGCTCAGAGGACAACATTCTGACACCTACCCTCTCCTGGGCACTTTCTTAGGAGCAGTCAAGTTTGATGGAGAACGGCATCAGGGAAAAGTATAGGAATCCACAGAAAGTCTTGTTGTAACTGATTTTATGTCAACTTGACATAAGGTAGGGTCATATGTAAGAAAGAATCTTAATTGAGAAATTTGTCTGTAAGACTGTCCTGTAGGCAAATCTATAGAACATTCTTTAAATTTTATAACTAGTATGAGAGGGTCCAGCCATCTATGGGTGGTACCATTCTGAGGCTGGATGTCCTGGGGTGTATAAGAAAGAGGAATGAGCAAGCCATGGGGAGCAAGGCAGTAAGCAGCACCCCTCCATGGCACTGAGGTCCCTGCCTTGAATCCCTGCCCTGACTTCCCTCCATGATGGGCTGTTATGCAGAAGGGTAAACCAAATATACCCTTTCCTCCCCCAAGTTGCCTTTAATCCTGATGTTTTGAGAGGAATTCAAGACAATAAAGTGCCCTAGAATTGGCCTGTTCCTTGAGCAACTGACACATACATCAGCACACACTCCATATGTCCTCAGGACAGCCTGTGGCAGGAGGTAAAAACAATGTATCTCTGCCTCACATACCTACAGGCTGCAGTGCAGGATATAAGGCAGGGGTGGCCACTGAGGGAACCAATGAGCAGGAGAAAAAACCAAAAGCGAGAGGTAAGTGGGTGAAAGTAGACCAGGGGAATCAAGCAGAGAGGGGTCAAAATAGTTTGGGAACCTCTCAGAGATGGTGAGGCCTCAGCAGGGGTGTATGGGGCTATCAATGGATCCCTCCACCTCGTGCGATGGATCGCACTCTTGAGGCTCCATGAGTTCCTGGACACTCAGAGCTGAAAATGAGACCTCAAAAGCAGGTGGTATCTCTGTACTTTTCTATGCTGTTATGAAACACCATGACCAAGGAAATATATATCTATCTATATTTGTGTATGTATATATATATATGCACATTTATATATATACATTTATATATATATGTATATATATATATATATATATATACATAAATGCATGTATTTGTGCTTACAGGTTCCTCAAGGTCAGAGCTCATGGTGACCCAGCAAAGGCAGCAAGAAACAGGCATGGTGGCGGGAATAGCTGAGAGATCACATCATAAACCTCAAGTAAGAAACAGGGCAAATTGAGAGCAGCACATGGCATTTCAAATTTTAAAGTCCCTCCCTCTCTCCCCAGTCCTTCTCTCTCCCCACCCCCTGCAACCCCAGAGACATCCTCCAGCAAGGTCACATCTCCCAAACCTACTCACACAGTGCCAACTCACACAGTGCCACCAACTGGGGAACCAAGTTTTCAAATGTCTGAGACTATGGGCAACATCTCATTCGAACTGCCACAGGTGTCAAGGTGGGAGTGTAGTCCTATAGGGGCACATACCAACAAGGCCCTCAGCAAGAAGGCATAGGCAGGAAATAACCAGCTTGCCAGCTTCCCTTTTCCCCTCTGCTGTGTGAGAATGCAGCAAGAAGCCTTGGGCCACCAGCATCTCAGCCTGAAGAATCATAGAAACAAATTCTGTTCTTTGTACCTAGTCTCAGGAATGATGGCTGCGTGAATGACTGAGTAGCCTCACCAGCTCATAGCCTAGACACAGTCTAACCTGGCCTGCTTCTGGATGCCCAGGGCTAAGTAAAACACAGCTGACTACATGTGGACATCACTCATACAGGAGGCGTCTAGAAGTATGGCATGCCTGGTCCTCTGGAGTAATAGATGAAAAAGCCCTTGGGTATGTGGTTCTGGGGTTCAGGATAAATATCAACTTGTGCTAACCTCAACTTTGTGGGGAATGCTCTAAGGCCTGGCTTTTCTCACCTGTTAGGTAACAGTGCCCTTATGAGAGAATTAGAAGAGGTGGGCCAGCTTCAACACTGGGTCACCTCTTCTCCTGTAAACTCTGTAATTGGTACCAGAGCCCATATTCCACATCATGCTCTATCCTGGGTTTTTTTGGGGTTTTTTTTTTTTTTTTTTTTTTTTTTGGTTTTTTTCTTCGCTGGCTGCCCTACAGTTATCTCATGCAACCTAACCTGAATCTTCAGGCCCCTCACAAGACTCTGGGATGCTGGTTCAGGATCTCTACTCTGATGTAAGTTGGTTCTCTATCACTACCTCATGTCACAGCATCTGTCTCTGCTGAGATCCTTTTTATGGTCCATCTGTATGGATAAGGTATCAAGATCAAGCCAGGTCCTGTGACTGGCTTGCTGAAAAATGGTTAATAGTTCATGTGTTTTGGTTGAACGAGATCTGTGCTCCTTCACACACACTGAAGGACCTCTATCTACAATGTGGGTGGAAGAATTCAACATTGGAGTCCAGTCTCTGCTCAGGTCAAAACACTTGCAGCCACCCTTCCACCCTCAAAGATACCCACAGACACCCTACTGATATCACACACCCTTCCACCCTCAAAGATACCCACAGACACCCTACTGATATCACACACTCTTCCACCCTCAAAGATACCCACAGACACCCTACTGATATCACACACCCTTCCACCCTCAAAGATACCCACAGACACCCTACTGATATCACACACCCTTCCACCCTCAAAGATACCCACAGACACCCTACTGATATCACACACCCTTCTACCCTCAAAGATACCCACAGACACCCTACTGATAATACACTTCAGGGTGTCATGTCAGGGTTTCTCAAAGTGGACATTGGTGACCACACATTCTGCTCTCTATCTTCCCTCCTACTTGAGACTCAGAGAACCCAACTATAAGTCTGTTCTGTAAAGCCATCCCAATCTTCAGAGAGGTCTGAAAGCCTCCATTTCTACATGTTCTCTCCTCAGAGCCCTCGCCAAGCTATCTGTCTATAATCCTGGGACCTGAACTCTCCTCAGAAACCCTGCCATGCTGTTGCCTATCTGCCTGTCATAATATTAATAACTCTTCTAATAAACTCCTTAATTCCAACAATTCACCTCATAGTCCCTTTTTAATCCATATCTGAGACCTTTCCCTGGGTTCACATGTTACATTACTCACTCACTGCTGGTGGACCTTGCTGCTGGCCATGCTCCACTATAGTCAGTGCCCACATGATCCAGACCACCCCTCTCTAATTCTGTTCCTTCAATCCATATGCCCGGACACCTCTCAGATGCCCTCTGGAGGTTCATTTCTGCTGCAAACCACACCCACCCACAAGGCATTCTTCTTGTTCTGTTTAGTACCAGCAACTTGCTCCTGGACCAGCAGTTCAAAATCTGTTCACCTGTTCAAATCCCCTACAGATTTTAGAAATTTAGTAACGTGTTTATTAGTTTGAGAAATAGGTGGTAAGTATGCAGTGTAATTTTTAAAATTAATACCAAACTATGGAATCTTTGCTTCATTCCTGCTTAGGCCATTGAAACTCACCTATACTTCTGTGAATGGAGAGGGGAAGGAGAGGGGACCACACCTGTGGTGTCTAGGAAGGGACAGCTCATCTCACAGAGCAGACTAAGACCCTATGCAGATATTTTAATGCCACTTTGCCATTGTGGTTCTGCTTGAGGAAATTAAGCCTAATCCTCTTGGAGAGAAAATGGTGTTAGCATGTTGGTATTTCCCATGCTGCCTGTAATTAAAACTGTTAGAGGATATGGCAATACAGGTCCAAGAAAGCCATGTGTAGAGGGCTTAGCCACTTAAAATCAAATTTACAGTTGGTTGACTGTCTGAGCACAGCTAACAAAGGGTTCCTTCTCTACGGAGTAAAAGCAAGAGATAGTGTCCTAAGTGTAAGACTTTTCCGAGGCTGCAGAGCAGGACCACAGATGAGAAGGCTGCCTTGCTCTGGCCAAATGTTTTCAAGAGAGCCAGAGAGAGAAAAACTAACCTACTGCCACTGGGGTACTGTGCTGGGGTATCAGCTCTTAGGCATGCTGCAAGACCCAGTGGCTTTTAATACTCTGACAGGCATGCAGGGCAAATCTATGCCACTATTGAAGTGAAGTGTCCTCGGTCCTCAGGATTATGTGACCTCTCAGATTAAAGCTCTGTCAGAGTCAGCCTTAGACCAAATGATCTGCAGGTGTTATGGCACTGAAGCATCTCATCATAATGAAGCCCTGATTTTGGGGTGCCATTTTTAACTATAACAATCTATAGTATGTACCATTGTTTATATAATTTGACACCTCAAATAATGACATTGTCTCTTCCAGATTCCCTTCAAATGGTGGCCTGCCATCTCCAAGTCCAGACTTCTCATGACACTTTAGATGAGACAGGCTGTCCCTGGATAGGAATAGTCTATGTCCAAGTTCAACATGGAAGAATGTCAATCAGAAAGCAAGCTTCTGCCTTCAACAACCTATAATACTAAGGGAGAAAAGTCATAGAGTGGGAAATTAATGTAAGATAGAGAAGAAGAGACACTGAGGGAACATGAGAAAGAAAAGGAGCCTCTCACCTAGAAATCCCAGAACTCAAGGGGCTACTGATAAAAACAACCTTTACTGTTCATCTCTGGGAGTTTTTTAACGTCTCCCTTTTTTATAAAGAGGAGTGTGTGTATCTGGCTGTGCATATATGTATGTGTATGCCTGTGTGTAGGTTCACTTTTGTGTGCATCTGTGTGTGTGTATCTGGCTGTGTATACATGTGTGTATACATGTGTGTACATGTGTATATAGGTTCATTTTTGGGTGTGCATCTGTGTGTGTATGTGTCTGTGTATGTGTCTGGCTATGTGTGCATGCATGTATGCATGTGTGTACATGTGTATGTAGGTTCACATTTGTGTGTGCATCTGTGTGTGTATATATATCCTGTGTGTGTTAGGTGCACCTCTGTGCAGAAGAGTGTGGGGGCCAGAGGTCAGCCTGGCTGTTGTTCCTAAGTTACATCATCCACCTTGTTTATTTTGAGCAGGATCTCTTACTGGCCTAGAGCTGGTCAAGTCTAGGCTATGTGGCCATGACTGCCAAGGATCTTCTCTGCCAACTCTACAATCTCAGATTTAAAGACTGTATAGATGGCTGCCCTTTTTTAAGGGGTGGGATATGAGTTCAAGAGACAGGATTAGACCATATTCTTGCAAATACATTGGCTGTTTCATTATTTCTGGTGTTTTGATTTTTATAACTGCTTTGCTTATGTGACTACTTTTGCTATTGTTTGTGTTTTAATTTTCTGACTTGGCATTATTTTTTTATTATTTACTTTTGCATGTTAGGCTTTGTATTCTAGCTCTCTTTTCAATGTACTTCTCTTTCCCACTTTTACTTTATTCATGTTTTTAGATTTGTTTGCTAATAGTTATCATTAGCTTATACTTTACATATATTTAACTTCTGTACTATTCTGGCTGTCTGGTTTTACCAATTTTTTGTCTGGGTTTTAGGTTTAATTTCCCCTGATTTTTAATTGCCTTGTTAATTGATGTTTTATTTTGGGTTTCAGTCTTTTTGCTTTGGGGGTGTGGTATTTAATTTGGATGACTAGGTTTTCATATTGAGCTTTTGAAGTGTAGGGTTTATATTTGCATGTTTTGTCAAATACTAATTCTTTTTCCTCTCACATTGTTTATATCATATGACTTTTTCAGTCAGTATCCATTCACAGTACTGCAGATATGGTTTTCATTATCTGCATTTATATGGGCATGATCTGTGATTTTTGTTGGTGTGTGTGTGTGTGTATGTGTGTGGATGTGTGTGTATGTGTGTGTATGTGTATTGTATATGTGTGTGTATGTGTGTATATGTGTATATGTGTGTGTGTATGTGTGTGTATGTGTGTGTATGTGTGTATGTGTGTGTATGTGTGTGTATGTGTGTGTGTATGTGTGTGTATGTGTGTGTGTATGTGTGTGTATGTGTGTGTGTATGTGTGTGTATGTGTATTGTATATGTGTGTGTATGTGTGTATATGTGTATATGTGTGTGTGTATGTGTGTATGTGTGTATGTGTGTGTGTATGTGTGTATGTGTGTATGTGTATGTGTGTGTATGTGTGTATATGTGTGTATGTGTGTGTATGTGTGTGTATGTGTGTGTATGTGTGTATGTGTGTGTGTATGTGTGTGTATGTGTGTATGTGTGTGTGTGTATGTGTGTGTATGTGTGTGTATGTGTGTGTTGGTTTACAGCTGATTATCTGGTTGGGTTTTGGTTTTGATTTTTGATCTTTTCTCACATATTCTTATTATTTTATTTTATTTTTTCTAGATTTTATTGTCCTTTATTTCATCCCCCTCTTCTATTTGTTTATTTTTAATTAGCACTTCGTGATTTTAGCTACAGCACCTATGTGATGTGGGAAGGCCTTTCTGTATGCTGTGAATAGCAATCTTTAAATAAAGGAGCTGTTTTGGCCCATGACAGGCACCATAGAAAAAGTAGGAGGAGAAATCAGCATAGGTAGGAGGAGCAGGGTGGAGTTAGGCAGACCAAGCCAGAAGCCCAAAGAAGCAACATGTAAGGAACACAGGTGAGCCACGGGCCATGTGGCAGACAGATTAATAGAAATGGGTTGAGTTAAGATGAGAGAGCAAGCTAGCAATGTGCCTGAGCCATAGGCCAAACAGCATAAAGTTAATATAAGTGTCTGAATCATTTTGGGGGGCCTGAGCAGCGGCGGGCAGCTAAGGGATCTGGGGTTGCAGGGTCTGTGTGTCTGGACCTCTGGTGCCTGGAACCAAGAAACCCCACTACAACACCTATGCCCTGTGAAAAGGAGTCACCAGAGGCACATTTTTTCAGAAGCTACTAATCTCTTCCTCTACTGGAGTTGCCACCACTTAAGAGATGGTGAAATGCTCAGATTTTGACCATACTTGGACACAAACCCAGCTTGTGGTAGACGCATCATCATCCCTCAACTACAACCTATAAAATCCCCTTGCTTTGGTTCAAGGCTGCAGCTTCTCTAGCCTCTATCTCTAGGACTGGAGAACTCAAAAAAGGTGTTGCTTTGCCCAAATATATCTATTGTATACTTTTTCAATTCAGCTCGATCTGATTATTGCATTGGCAGAGAAACCTATTATGGAGTGGGGGGGGGGAGCACAGAAAACCTATTAGCCAGCATCCAAAACAGTGAGGCAGAGGAGGAGGAAAAGGGAAAGTTACTTCCAACAGGTGGAAAGAACCAAGAGAATTCCTTGCAAATCTATAGTGACTGTCCTAGGGTGTAGGAATCCTGGAAAGGAAAAGCAGCTCATCTCATTAAAGATGTAATCATTCCTCCTATCTCTTTAAAGAGGACCTGCCTTCCTGAGGGATATTTCCTTGTCCAGGCAATTGACCTGCCCAATTGAACTGACTCTTGAGAAGACAGCCATTTGTCTCTTCCCAGAGGTAGATGACACTCTTTGTGTAGGCAGCAACAACTCTTTCTTGATGAGCCTCCAGTGTGACAGTGCGGAGGTAAGAAGTCCAAGAGCATCAGTGAAAGCACATCCTATGGGCAGAACACAAAATAAATGGATAGAAAAAAGGAAAAGACATAGTGGAGCAGGTAGGCTGGCAACACAGTGTCCTCTGCAAGCTTCTACAAAAGGGGAGGAGGGGCTACAGGACGGGAAAGCACAGCATCTCAGTAAGAGAATAGTTATTCCTCCCAATTCCCATTAGTAGCTTGGATTGTTGGGTCTGCACCTGGGCTGGGTGTAGAGCTCAGGTTCTGGTTTTTATTATTCTGTTTTATCAGGAGAAATAATCTTTTCCTTAAGGGACCTCAACAAATCCCTGAAGATTCTGCCTTTTTATATGGTAAGTTAGGTTCTAAAGAGCCATTTTCTTCCCTTTCCAGAGAAAGAAGTGGGGTCCAAAGTCGATGAGGGAGTGCTGGATTAGCAAATACTCCAACCAGGCAACTTGAAGGAGAATGTCTGAGGGCAAAGCTGTAGGCAGCTGTCCGGGCTTCTCTCAGCCTGTATGTAGATGAGGTGTCTCTCCATCTCCTTTTCAAACTATTCTTTCTCTGTGTCTGTGTCCACATCTTCCTTTGTATAGGATGCCCACAATTCTGCCCTGAGAACTTCATTGTGACCTCATTTCCTGTGAAGTCCTGACCTTCCAGTTCAAAAGGGTTAGGATCAATAGATGCATTTGTTCCACAGCATTCTGCCTCACTCACCTCAGGGTTTACAGGCCAGTGAAGCAGGACTGGGGTCTACCTACCTACACACACACACACACACACACACACACACACACACACACACACACACACACCACATATTCTCTGCTTCAGTTTGCCCATGTAAGGTGGGAATAATGTCCTTTTCCAGCCATCAGCATGGAAGCAATACCTTACACTGCATTTGAGAGTTCACCACAGCTACCATCTATGTCATGCTTGCACAAGCATCTCAAGCTGAAACCTTTGCGAATAACATGTCTTTCATTTGAACATGATAACTGGACCCCAGCCTGTGACTACAGGAAGGAAAGGGGAAAAATGTGAAATTCACTTTCAAGGCAAGTCACAAATAGAATGAGTAGGTAATAATTTAGCATTTAAAAACTGCTCAGAGACTGAAGGACAGACCCAGGAAGGCAAGAAAGGTGGCCAGATCTCGGCTACAGACATTCTTGATCTTTTACACCTTTATTGGGTCTACCCCTGACTAGGAAAGCACACATTTGCAACAGGTAGTTTATTTTATGCCAGCCATGCTGAGGAACGTGAGCATGGGGAACAGTCACCAATCAGGACCTAGATGGAAAATTCCAGGGTTTTACAGGACCATCTGGATACTGCTATGTTCCTCAGGCTATGTTCTCTGAACGTGAAGAATTATAGCTACAAGTCCCCATGGCTTTGGAACCATAGGCTATCTATCACTTTTGTACCAGTTACTGACAGACTCCAAGACTTGCCCTTGAATGTAGTGGGATTATGTTGTTACAATGTAAATATTTGTCCCTTCTACTGGCTTAATAAAATGCTGATTGGCCAGAAGGCAGACAGAAAGTGTGGGTGGGGCTACCAGACTAAGAAAACCCTGGGAACAGGTAGAGCAGAGCAGACATGCCAGTAGACACAGAGGAAAGAAGACCAGGATAGTGCTCTGAGACAAGGTACTAAGCCATGTGGCTAAACCGGATAAAAATAATGGATTGAGTTAAGATGAAGGTTGATCAGCATGAAATTAATATAAGCCTGTTGCATGAAAAAATGAGACTCAGGGATAGATCTCTGAAGAAGTTGGAGATACTAGAGGGAATAAACACCACAATCAAAAATATTACCCAGCTCTCTTCCAGCTTCCTCAGCCTCAATTCCCTTGGAATGGTTTTCTCTGTGTTTGAATCCTGACCTAAGTATTCTTTTGGTAATTAAGGCATGGTCCCACCACACCTGCTTGGGAGCCTGGAATTCCTTCTATAATCTGAAGTGACCTTGACTCGGTTAGGATTAAGGGTGTAGGTCACCACTCCCAGGATACTCCCTGTGCTGGGATTAAAGGTTTGAATCACCACTCTGATTTTCCTAGACTGACTGTGGTTAGAGCTCTGGGACTTCTGGAGCTTTTACTAACCCCCCCACATAGACTGTGGGTAGATTCCCTCTGATATCTCCAAAACTTCTGAAACTTTATTAAATCCCCACATATCCCCTTTTGTGTCAAATTTAAAAAAAAAAAAAAAGGTGATAGCTAACATAAGAAAAACAATATACAATAGGTACAATAATTATATACAATATGTACAAACAATAAATGAGTAATATCCAGTCCATTAACAATTGACAATTCCAAGAAAATATTTCATTAATTATCCTATTTTGGTGAGTCCAACGGATTATACCTAATTCATTTCCTTTCTAACTAAAAGCTATTATTTTGATGTCTCTAAAACTTACAAGCTTTAACTTCAAAGTTTCTTTCTAAAACTGTCATTAGAAAACTGTAACTATAACTATCTCATCTTCAACTACCTCAGAGACCCAAGAAGCAAATAATATTTACCTAAATAACTAGGAAGTGCAAGCAACTTCCAAAAACTAGAAATGACAGAGATGATACCTCTCTGCCTGGACAGTCACCCAAAGTTCCTTTATAACATTGGGGCATCCATCTTCAGCCTACAGGCCCAGAGTCTTTTCATCTCAATGAAGCAGGAAATCTGCTCTGTCCATTTTGGTGTAGTTCAGTCATTTCTCCTTGTGTCGTGTAGATTGAAGACTCTCTTCAAAGTTCTTTTCAACTTTCCCTTGCGGTACTTGTTGGTTATCGGTCTCATGCCGGTATTTAGCTTTAGGTGAAGTTTACCACCACTTGGACTGCATTACCAAGCAACCCAACTCCAGGAAGATCCAGGCCCAGCATGCCAGGGGCCGCTACCGCCTCACACCATCCACGGGCAATCTCTGACAGTTTTCTCTGAAAAGCAGGAACCTGAAGGACCATCTCAGCTTGTTCTGTCAAAGTTCAAAGGTCACTTTCTGAGGGAACCTGCATGTCCAGTTCAAATAGCACACTGTCAAGCAGTCAGTACAGGGACAGGTTCTTGTCCAATGACTAACTGTTGCCACAGGGAAAGTAGATTCCATATGGAGTTTCTTCAATGCCCTTTTTTCTCTTGAAGTATATTGGGGCTGCCAGGAGCAGACCTGTCTCACTGTCCAGAAAAGTCTTTAAGTTCTAAAAATATTTTAAATGCCATATTCTATGGATCCCTGAAATTTTTGAAGAAGACCTGTTTATCTAAAATATATTTGTTTGACCTTGAAAACATATCTAACATGACTATGTCTGAATGTAATGTCTAACTACTAACTTTCATTGCTTTATATCTAATTAATTGGAAATAAAAACTTTCATGGACTAGCAATTTGGATTACAATGTTAGATAAACTGATTAAGTATACTACCTGAAACAAGCATAGAAATATTTGTACAATGACACAATTAATCTCAGGATACACAATTTGTACACAGAAAACCAATGCAATGTAAAATATTTAAAGCTAGCAAATCCTTTTAAAAGAATATTCCATAATCTATGCTTATATCCTATATATCTGTATCCCCTTTTTCTTTTTATTTTTTAAACACAAATTGTGAATCTAATCATTCTTGTTTAACTTTTTTCTAACCATAACCATGAACAATTTTTAACCAATTAACCTAAACAATGACAATCATCCATAACCCATTGAACAACCAACACTAAGCCACCCTACCACTTGGGAACAAAAACCAACCCACCCCACAACTTAGGAATGTGGGCACTGGTTCTTAAGTTTATTTCCTGCTGACTGGGGGCGATGGCATCTTTTGGGGATCCTAAAAAGAAAAGTTTTGTTAAATATCAAGTCCTGAAATAAGTAGCTGTGTCATTTGTTGTCCAGTCTCTGCATAACAGGAAAGCACACAGCTTGTCTCAAGTCCTGGCTATAGTAGTCTGTGAAGCTGGTTCATCTCAGCAAGATGCTACAAAATTGTCGTGAGCAGTTTGTAGTCCAAATCTGATCTTTGATTGGTGTTTGTCAGCCTAGTGCCTTTGTCAGAGTTAATGTGAAACCATCATTGTGGGGCCCCATCTTCCTTTTGGATATTTAAAGTTAGCAATTAGGCCTTGTCCTGGATCACTGCAGAAAACTGATAAGAGACTAAAAACCAACACAATGTACAGGAAACTAAACATATAATAATTTATTGAGCATAGGATTAGTAACAATAGGATAGTCCCTTATTTTGGTTGTTCTTATTTTCCATATCAGGTGGCTCTTCTGATATGATACAGAGATTTTTTTATTTTCCTTTAACAAGTATTTTTGAGTTTAGGGAAGGAGAGAGCCACATTCCAACTCTAAAACCAGCTTTAAATTATAATTAAAGTGGGACTTTAACTAATAAAAAAATTTGTAAAGGTTAAGTAATGAGATTTTACCGTATCAAGTATACTGGTACCAATAGTTGCCATATTCTTTTGTTTGCAAATTTTCCTGGATAGCCTCTTTTTGCTTTAGATGTCTGGATGTCCAAGGCCTTTTAACTTCTTGAAGATGTGTATTTCCAGTTTCCTGTAAAGACAAGAACAGAAACCTGCCCCGACCCTTTGTTTTTTCTTACAACTGAAAGAATTGTAATATGGGTGGATAAGCTATCAGTTCTTAGTTTGATGAAGTGTCTCTGGTTTGGTTCGAGACTTTATTAATTTTGATGGTATCTGTATCTTTTCCTCACCTGTGGAAATAAATGCAAAACCCCTTCCCCAACGGAGCACATACCCTGGCTTCCATTCAGAGGTTAGTACATCTTTGAAGTAAATAGGCTGATTTAGTTCAGCTGTTATTTCTATGGTCCAATGCCTTTCAGCAGCTATTGTTCCTTTGTTATTAGCATTGAGAAAATTCAAAGTTAACAAAGCATTATGTAGTCTATCTCTGGGGGTCTTTGTTATTCCTTTCTGTTTACTTAACATATCCTTTAAAGTTCAATTTGATCTCTCTATGACTGCTTGCCCTGTAGGATTGTGTGGAATTCCTGTAATATGTTTTATATTATAATAAGCAAAAAATTGTTTCATTTTAGTAGAGACATATGCTGGAGCATTGTCATTCTTTATTTGTGCAGGTATTCCCATGATGGACATAGCTTCTAGCAAGTGTGTGATTACAGAATCAGCCTTTTCTGAACTCAAAGCAGTTGCCCATTGAAATCCTGAGAATGTATCTATTGTATGATGGACATATCTTAATTTCCCAAATTCTGTATAATGAAATACATCTATCTGCCAGATTTCATTTCTATGTATACCTTTAGGATTAGTTCCTGCTGGCAATGGAGTTTGGTTATAGAAAGAACAGGTGGGACACCTTTTTACAATTTCTTTGGCTTGTTCTCAAGTGATAGAGAAATCTTTTTTAAATCTTTTGCGATTAACAGGTGCTTTTTATGAAATTCTGAGGCCCTTAGTACATTTCCTATTAATAATTTATCAATTTCATCATTACTTTGTGCTAAAGGACCTGGCAGACCTGTATGGGATCGAATATGTATTATATAGAAGGGATGATTTCTAGTCCTGATTATTCCTTGTAACTGAATAAATAATAAAGTTAATTCTGATTCATCATTAATAAAATCAGCTGTTTCAATATGTAGAACAACTCTTTCTGCATATTGAGAGTCAGTGACTATATTAAGTGGTTCTGTAAAGTCCATTAACACCATCACGATGGCATATAATTCTGACTTTTGAACAGAATTATAAGGGCTTTGGGTCACTTTACTTAGATGTTCTGACTTGTAACCAGCCTTTCCTGATTTGTTTGCATCAGTATAAAATGTAGGAGCTCTGGAAATTGGTTTATCTCATACAATACGAGGGAGAATCCAATTAGTTTTCTTTATAAATTCAATTCTTTTGTTTTTAGGATATTTGTTGTTAATATCTCCCAAAAAATTACTGCAGGCTCTTTGCCAAGGTTCACTTTCTGCCCATAATTGGTCAATTTCTTCATTAGTTAAAGGTACAACAATTTCTGCTGGGTCCATTCCTGTCAACTGACGAAGTCTTAATTTTCCTTTAAAAATAAGTTCAGAAATCTTTTCCACGTATGTCTTTAACTTTTTGCTTGGTTTATGTGGAAGAAATATCCATTACAATATAACATTTTCCCTTTGCATTAAAATTCCTGTAGGAGAATGCTTAGAGGGCAAGATAACTAGAATACAATTGAAGTCTGGATCCACACAATCAACATGTGCCACTTGTAATTTTTTTTCCACCGAAGCCAGTTCTTTCTCAGCTTCAGGTGACAACTCTCTCGGACTATTTAAGTCCTTGTCACCATTTAATGTTTTGAACAGATTATCTAGTTCATCATTTTTAAGTCCAATAGTTGGTCGTAAGTTGGCAATGTGTCCTAGTAGTCTTTGGAAATCATTAAGTGTCTTTAATCTATCTCTCCTGATCTGTACCTTTTGGGGTCTAATTTTTTGTTGACCTATTTTATATCCTAAATAATTAATGGAATCCCCTCTTTGTATTTTTTCTGGGGCAATCTATAATCCCCAAGCAGGCAAAATTCTTTTCACTTCTTCAAAAAGTTTTTCCAACGTATCAATATTTGAATCGGCCAACAAGATGTCATCCATATAATGATAAATTATAGATTGTGGGAATTTCTTGCGTATTTGTTCTATTGGCTTTTGAACAAAATACTGGCACAGAGTAGGACTATTCAGAATTCCTTGAGGGAGGACCCTCCACTGGAATCTCTTTACAGGCTGAGATTATTATAAGTGGGCACTGTAAAGGCGAATTTTTCTTTGTCTTGTTCTTGTAAAGGTATTGTAAAAAAAAAAAAAAAAAAAACAGTCTTTTAAATCAATAATTATAATAGGCCATTCTTTAGGTAATAGAGAAGGCAAAGGAATCCCAGATTGTAGAGAGCTCATTGGCTGGATCACCTTGTTTATTGCCCTTAGGTCTGTTACCATTCTCCACTTTGCAAATTTCTTCTTGATAACAAATACAGGAGAATTCCAAGGGCTGGTTGATTCTTCTTTATGCTGAGCATTTAACTGTTCCTGTACCAGCTGCTCTAAGGCCTGTAATTTCTCTTTTGTTAGAGACCATTGATGAACCCATAGAGGCTTCTCTGTTAGCCATTTTAGAGGTAGTGCTGTGGGTGGTTTTGGAAGATCAGCAGCTGTTTTGCCTTGTTTCTCTATAACCTGAATGGTCTGTGACTGTTTCTCATAATATCTTCTGATATTTCTTCTGGAACCATGTGCTAGATCATGGCTTATTTCTGTATTTGGAGGAATATTAATCTGCGTGTTCCACTGTTGCACTAAATCTCTTCCCCATAAATTTATAGCTATATCAGCCACATATGGCTTTAATATTCCTCTCTGTCCTTCTGGTCCTACACATTCAAGCCATCTTGCACTCTGTTTTACCTGGGATATTGACCCAATACCCAAAAACTGAACATTTACCTCCTGAAGGGGCCAACTTGGATGCCATGACTCAGGTGAAATTATGGATACATCCGCGCCCATGTCCAATAAGCCTTCAATAATAACATCATTTATCTGTACTTTTAATTTTGGCCTTTGCTCATTGATAGAAGTTTGCCAAAATAGTTGCTTTATATTTTTTCCTGAATTTTTTTTCTTTTTCTATAAATTTTCTATTATTCCAGCTAGTGTGTTTTTTTAAAATTGATTTTAACCTTTTTAATTGTTCTGGGAAGGTGTTTCCTCCACAATGGCAGGGTAAGACTGGATTGGGCTTGATATGGGGGCTTTTGAAAGCCCCCTTGGAGCATTTCTCAAGGGCAGAAAGTTCCCTTGTCTGTCTCTTGTTGACCTGCATTCATTAGTCCAATGTCTTCCTTTTCCACATCTTCTGCATATTCCAGAAGGGAGGAGTGTTCCCTTGGGATTATTCCTACCAAAAGCATTGTTTCTGGGAACGCCTTGTTTACAATCTCTTTTTATGTGACCTTCCCTTCCACAATTATAACATTTGACATTTTGATTTTTTCTTATGCCTCTTGAAATATGCCCTCCTACCCAGTTATCATCACTGTCATAAGACTCCATATTAATTGTCTCACGAATCCAGTCCTCCAAAGGTGCTGACCTTGCTTTAAAAGGTCTAAGTATTTTTCTACATTGTGCATTGGCATTCTCAAAAGCCAATGATTCAATGATTATTCACCTGGCTTCTGAGTCCAGTACCATTCTGTTTACTGCTGTGGTTAATCTGTGTAAAAAATCTGTAAAAGTTTCTTTGGGACTTTGAATTATTTTTGTAAATGTTTCACTTTTTTTTCCTATTTCATCAATACGGTCCCAAGCATTTAAAGCTGCCACGTGACATAAATCCAGAAGATGGTCACTGTATAATGACTGCCTTTCAATATCAGCATAATCTCCTTCCCTAAGGAGTTGGTCTTGAGAGACTTCTATGCCTCTGGCCCTGTTTCTTTGTTCTATTATTTTAGCCTCCTCCCTCCACCATGACTTGAATTGCATTAGCGTCCCAGCCTCAAGAACGGCTGTAACCATATCCAACCAATCTTTAGGGGTGACCCGGTTACAGCATGACCAGGAGTTCAGCATTTGCTTAACAAATGGTGAATGCATCCCATATGATACAATTGCTTCCTTTTCCTCTCTGTAGTTCTAATATTTTTACTGGAGCCCAGCTATCTTCTCTTTCATCTTTTTCATCCTTCATTTTTTTAAAGGTTACTGGGTATAATAATGTTGCCTGGTTTTGTCTAATTTTAGATGACCTTGCTGAATTTGGTTCTTCATATTCCTCTGTTTGAATTTGAGCATCTTTGTGTTCTCTCTCAACAGGCTTTTTAAGACCTTTTTCTTTGGATTTACATTAGTCAACTTTTTCTGTGATATCAAACAATAAATATTCATAGTAAATAGTATGATAAACATTATGATATTTCCATCTATCTTATCTATGTTTTCCTTCACTGGTTGTAATATCAAATCATCTAACGGAGGTTACAGTATGACCAATCACCCTCCATTGATTTAAACAAATTCCCTCTTTTTTAAAAAAATTGAGTTACTTACTGCTATTGTCTGTTGATGATTGTGAGATGGGGCAGCTACCTAGTGTGATAGCAACCCAAGGAGGGGTCCAAAAAGGAAAAAGAAACAACCCACCAGGAGAAAGAGGCCACTGTCTAAAAGACTTACCCAGATGAGGGTGAAACAGAAACACGTGTGGCCGGTCTGCCTAAGGCTGGAGGCTAACCCGGAATGGAAAGCCTAGCCGCTATTAATTACTCCTCTGGCCACGTGTTGTTCTGGCCAGCAAGTGCGTTTTTTTGGGTAGGGAGGAGAGAAATTCGTGCCCCAAAGTTGGACGCCAATTGTTGCACAAAAGAATGAGACTCAGGGATAGATCTCTGAAGAAGTTGGAGATACTAGAGGGAATAAACACCACAGTCAAAAATATTACCCAGCTGTCTTCTAGCTTCCTCAGCCTCAATTCCCTTGGAATGGTTTTCTCTGTGTTTGAATCCCAGTTTAAGTATTCTTTTGGTAATTAAGGCATGGTCCCACCACACCTGCTTGGGAGCCTGGAATTCCTTCTATAATTTGAAGTGACCTTGACTCGGTTAGGATTAAGGGTGTAGGTCACCACTCCCAGGATACTCCCTGTGCTGGGATTAAAGGTTTGAATCACCACTCTGATTTTCCTAGACTGACTGTGGTTAGAGCTCTGGGACTTCTGGAGCTTTTACTAACCCCCCACATAGACTGTGGGTAGATTCCCTCTGATATCTCCAAAACTTCTGAAACTTTATTAAATCCCCACATAAGCCTTTGTGTGATTACTCGGGGCTAAACGGCAGCAAGGCTGTGAGTGGGTCTGATCCTTGGGGCTAGACTGGAAAGTCTGGGCCAGAAACTTCTTATTACACTTGAATATTACGGTACATCTTTCATACTTACTGAAGATGTAGAGAGGTAGAAAGAGACATAAGAGTGAATGACACTAGCAGAGGTTCCTTCTTTGTGAGATGTATACCAATTGCATATCACCTATTAGTCCTGTGGGTATGGAGATACGTTGAGAGAGTCAGGGATGAGGCATAAATGTCTGGACCTGCTTGGTTATTGTACTGGGATCTGCTGAGAAAGTTCTAGGGCTGTTCTTCCTGTGGCATTCCTTGTTTACCACGTCTGGTTTCTTGGGGTCGAGTCTTGTCCAGGCGAGGGGCGTCGAGGTTAAATAATCTGCACTCAGGAGTCGTTTAGGTTCCATCATTCAGGATCACAATGAGAGACCCGAGCTTTATTCAGTACATCTTATGTCTTAGACCTATTTCTCCCCTTGCCATGCTTCTCTCCTGCCATGCATCTCGCCTAGCCTTTTTCCCTCTAGCTTCCCGCCATGTTGGTTTCCTTCTGCTCCCATTCCACTGACTCTACTCTCTACTCCATGCTTGGTTCCAGCTTCTCTCTCTCCTCCATGCTTGTCTCCTTGTGTCTCTCCTCGTGTCCCAGTCCTCTCCTCCTGTGTCCCAGCTCTCTGCTTCCTTCTTAACTCTCTCACACTCTGCCCCCTCATCCGGGCACACCCAAGGTCTTGGAGGATCCCAAAAGACTAGCACTCAGCAGGTGGCAGCGATAAGGAGATTTGTAGCTCAGGAAAACATGTTTTTCCTTTTTCCCCCTATTAACATAAGGTTTTAGTCCTTTGGGGAGGAGGATGGGCCATAAGGGCCAGAATGGCACCATTCAGGAGACAACACTTGGGATTGTAGGTCAGCTATCTAACCCCTCCTCCCGCACAGGATTACAACTGCCTCACAATAGAGTCTCCAGGTTCCCTTGAGCATGAACTGGAAAGAGAGAGGTCAGGTTGTGAGTTGTTATAATGAAGACAGGGTCTTGAACAATATGGTCTTCCCCTTGCTGTCCACTTTCAAAGGAGACAAGTTCCAGAGAGATACAACCACATCTGACTGATGACAGATGGGAGACCTCACAGCCTATCACTTCTGTAATATTCTGTGGGTGTTTGGCTACCCCTATTGAAGTTTGAGGATAGAGAACCTATGAGCCATATGACACCACTGTCACAAAGGATCACTGAGTTGAACTCTGTCCTCTCCTACCTAAGAATCCCCCCACTGTACACATTGTGTCCTTTAGAAGCTTCTGCAGCACATCTAGAGCCTCACATAGACTTAAAAATCCTAAAAGGGGACAGTTTCTCAAGCAAGATAGACCCAGAGAGTGACTGAAACATTCCCTTCCAGACATGGCATTGTGATAGAGGTACGTGCACCCCACCCAGGGAGGTGGTTATGAGTACAGTGAAGTCAGCTCTTGGGATGAATGTTAAGGCCAGCCCTTCTGAGTGGTCAGGAGGCATTTAAATCCTCTTATGTTAGAGATAAAACATCCTCTAAAAATGAAACACTAACATATGGTGGCATTTGGAAACATTATTTCCAAGAGTGTTTCAGGGCTCATCCTAGGTCAAAGCCCTTTTTCCTAGGCACCTCTTGAGCAAGTCTTGTTGAGTAGATAGCCTTACAGGATGTCTGAGGGTGAGTGAGGCTCATGTCAAGGGTTTCCACTTTGGCCCACTAGATACTCGTCTAACACAGAAAATCATTTGTGGACAGAGATAAAGACTGAGCCCTGATATTCAGAAGAAAGGCAGAAATTGGTGACTCCTCCTTCAGTACGAGAAACAGACCACACCTAAACACTCTCTGTAGCCGCCTACTGAAAATACTCCAACACCACCTCACCTACAAAGCACAGCCCTCTCCCAAGTTTCCAAGTTATACACTGCGATAGCTTGCCTTGCTTCTGTGCTATGCAGATGCCATGAATCAGATAAAGCCAAGTCCACTCAGCTCCTGTAGCTTCTATATGCCAGGCTATGTACTCCCCCAAAGAGCAGGAGGCCGAGAACCAACAGAGACCAGACCCACAGTGACATTGGGGCTTGTAACTGCTAGCATTTCCCATAGGAGCTGAGAAGGCTACACAGCAGATTCCAGCCTGGCTCCTTTGCAGCCCCATCACACTCAGGCCCTGACCCTGACTCCAAGATCTGCCGCAGTCATCAGCTTCATGACTGAGATGGAGTGACAGGAATCTCATCCTCCAAGTGTCATTGTGAGGTGACAATGCATGTGGAGTTCATGTAGGAAATACTCTGTAAACTACTGTGTACTCACCATCATCATCGTCAATCACCCCCTACACAAAGCAGTTAAAATAGCACATGTTGGTTCTCCAGAACTGTAACCTACTGCAAGATGTTCAATGGAACATTCAACAGAAAATCCAGAAAGGAGACGAAAACCAAGGAATGAAATTTGTAGAATTATTAAAAGAAAAGGAAATGCTTTTAAGCCAGTTTCCAAAGATGAGAGTGATGGCTCATACCTGTTACATCAGCTCCCAGATGGCTGAGGGATGAGAAGCATTAGAGGACCAAGGTCAGTCTGAGCTACATGGTAAATTTCAGAACAATATGGACTACAGAGTGAGATCCATCCCACTGGGGAGATACATCCAGTAGACACAGTCATCCCACTGGATATGGGGAGTCCTACAGACACGTACATGGATGAGACAGAGAAATTCCACTGGATACAGATGTACCCTTGGGTAGATGTGGCCTTTCTAAACAAACATCTCCAATTGGATATATGTCCGACTAGATAGAAGTGTCCCATTATATGTATGCCTCACTAAGTAGATAGGTCCCACTGGACACGTGTATTATTTCATCAGATCTAGACGTGAGCAGTTGACACATATTAGTCTTCAGTTTAGCTGAACTGCCCATGAAATGATGAATTCTCCTGATAATAGAATCCCCAATTTGCATTACTTAGAGGAAGCTGCCATGACTGTCATGTCTCTAGAAAAGCCATAAACATGAAGTTTCTATAGTATCTGAAGGGAGCTTTTAGAAAGAGTAATTAATGCATTCCCAATTGAATGGTAAAATTTATGTCCTGACTGGCAGATTGAAGTGTTCAAAAGAATCCCCTAATAGGTTAAAATAAGACTGGTACCACAGCATTAAAGGTCAGAGGTATTTCCCTTAGGAGGTAATAACATGAGGATGTTGATGGATCTGGGTGGTCTGATGCTGACTCCACACTCCAGGGAAGCTCTACCTAGTATATGGGAAGACCTCACCCCAAACACCCCACTCTCAGAATCCCATCCATGTCTAGCAACACTACTCCAGGACCCATCCTTTGTCATTAAAAGCCATTGTTCCCCAAGTCACACACAACCCAAGGATACTGACTCCCATCTAAAATGACTCAAGTCAATACTCAGCTGACACCCACTCCAGGGAAGGAGGTGACATATACACTGGCACATCTGTCCTTGTGCGATACTTTCTGATGTTTTATTTAGTCCATACCCTACCTATATTCCTTGGCTTAAAAACAGAAGCTCAAGGAGAGGTTTCGTGCCTAACATACATTTCTTTGAATGATAAATGTTGGGATGATATTCAAGCATGAGTTTATCTGTCTCTGTAAGACCACACTCATCACAGAACCTCCATGGTCTGTTGTCAGCAGTCAATCCATTGTCTACCTGATGCACAATCACTTTTCAGCTATAACCTTCCATTTCTTGTTTGTCCCCAAGATCACATGTTAATATCATAACATAAAACATAGTCCAACTTTAAACGTCTAAAACTTTCCAACACAAGGTCGTAACCAGATGCTCCCAACCTTTGGTTTTTGAGATCTGAACAAGAGGTATATTCAGTGTGAGCCAGGTGTGGCTGCCAGACTGCAGCCTCTTCTATACCACATGCTACACTTTAGCTAGGTTTTTTTGGTGGCCTAGAAGATTCTGACCTACCTATATACCATAGTCTTACTCTTCCTCTGCCTGGAATTCTCCTCCTCCTACTCCATCTTTGAGAAACACCCACAGTCATTCACATCAAAAGTACCCAGCTTTCTGTGTAGGACCCCCTTAGTTCTTTGCTTAGCCTGAGTCCCCCACCCTCCTAACAGGCTGCATATATCTTTGGGGGTATGTTTTCCTCCTTCTCCCTAATTCCTCTGGTATGTCATCTTGATTATGGGGATGTCACACTGAAAGACACCATTGCTTCCTGGGGCCCTGTCACAGCTTTTGTAAAAGAAAACAGAGTTCATGTTTTTTTCAGCAGGAGCCCTCATGTGGTACATGCCAATTTCCACAGCAGATGGAAACCCCATCCAGACACCGCTATGCCACCATCCTAGGAAAGTAGTACTGGAGAGAAACAACATACATGGTTCCGTCCCCTCACCACTCAGGCTCTAATGATCCTTGGACCTGAAGATGTCAGCATGCTATGAGGGTGATTCAAGGAATCTGAGGGAAGCTGAATAGCACTTACAGAAACTCTGTCTAGGGAGCCACCACTCCATCAGAGGGAGACAGGTTTAACCAACACTCTTAGGGGCCTTCCTCCTATAAATGATCATTGAATCTCAGGGGCTTCAGTGATTTAAAAATCCATTTTCTTCTCGAATATTACATTATCTTCAAAGAAAACAAAGGGAGACGATATGAAAAAGAAAAGTCTACTTTCATGTTGGATATTAGCCAAGAAGAGTGACTATGATCTGAACCCAGAAAATACACCCTTGGAGACTGAGAGGCAACCTCAACTGTGGGATGTTTCATGAGGGAAAGTGGCATTGGGTTCCCTTACTCATTTAAAATACCTTCACAGACAGCAAAGCAACACTGTAGCTGTTGATGCTTCTCGTGGGACACACAGTGTTTTTAGTTTAGTGTAAGATGAAGGCAGTTGTGTTCATACAACATGACAATGCATATTAAAATTATCTGCTAGGAGTATCTCATATGGGTGAGGCTGGACAACTTATGGCCCAACATGGATGGAAATGAAGACAAAGATGTGTCGCCATGATAAGGGTGGGAAGGGTGGAAAATGAACAGAGAGGCTGGGTGTGCCTTCCAGGACTGCAGGGAAGCATCTTCCTTGCCTGGAGTCTGCACTGAGGGTGGGTCGGCAGAGCCCTGTGCCAGCACTAAGAACAGAAGACAGAGCCCCAGAGAAGTAATGGTCCTAGTGACCACACTTGTCTCCAGGGCTAGAAAAGGAAGCTATGATAAGGATCAGATTAATCTAGTCCTGATTGTTTGGTATTGTGGGATGAAGAAGTGAGAAATTCCACAGGATTTAATTATTTAAGGGAAAGGCACAGGAGAGTATGCTCTGGTCTGCCTACTCTTTCGACAAAGGCCGCCACTTACACCCACAGGCCCTGCAGTATATATTAACGGGCATTGTATCATCCAATACATCCCCAACTTCAATCATTGTACACAAATGTTCTTTAAATCCTTGTAAAAATAAAACTTATTCTAATACTGGTATTCTTGCCATTATAATATATTTTGGCAAATTATTAATAGTTAAAGAAATTCATGACCAACAGAAAATTCTACTTTTGTAATTTCTTTCCTGAGCAGAAATGTGCATTGAAGCATGCTTCTTTTTTGCAAAAGGTACATGAATTTTGTTCCCTGTCATCAAGAAGAGGCACAGGATCCACAGGACCAGGAAAGGACAGTTAGCTTGGCCTGTCAGAGTGCTCTCACATTCTGTGTAGCAGTAGATAGCACACGCTTCAGCAGTCAGATGGGAAGCTGAAACCTGGGTTGGCGAGTCACTGTTGCCGCATTTTATAAAGTGGTTGACCAAGAGCCATCAGAGACTTCAACCTGTCCTCAAGTGACATGTAGGACTAGACTATTCTGTATCTCTGTCCATAAAATGTCTCTCAAACAATCAGGAAAAAGCATGGCTTGTTTGCATTTCTCTTTAAAGCCCTGTTAGTGAGCAGAGCTGTGATGATTCTAAATGTTCAGCCAACAGTAGCAAACTCGGGCCTGGAGAAGACCTTCTCAAATGGGTGCTTTTTCTTCAGTGAGCACTTTGGAACATGGGACCAGATGTGAGCACTGACCCTGGACCCATTCTAACCCCGCAAGAGAAAATTGCTGCAAACATTCGAGAACTAAATAGAACGCTCCTCTTCCTCCTAGGCTGGGGAGCCTTTTGGAAAGGAGATCCATCAGTACCCTGCACACGTGTGTCCACCCTGACAAGAAAGCTCAGTGACTGCCAGCTCAGACACATCATAACAAATACTTAAATTATAAGATATGAAGCCTTTGATTAAACACGCCTTTATTTCCAGGACTGTAAGCAGAGGCAAGTGAATCTCATTGCATTAAAAGCAGCCTGGCCTATATCAGGAGTTACATTTAGGCCAGCCTAGGATACATAGTGAGATCCTGTCTCAATTATATCAATTTTTTTTTAATTAGAGTTATGAAACCCACAAACATGTTGGGAGAAGTGATGAACACACTCTGTCCTGAGTTGGCCTGCTATGTGTGTGGAAAGTTCTCAGTGTGCTGGTGCTACTGGTGATATAGTGGTGATGGTGGTAGTGGTGTGTTTGTGTGTGTGTGTGTGTGTGTGTGTGTGTGTGTGTATGCTTGGGTGTGTGTGTGAGAAAGAAAGAGAGTACTCTTGGGTGTGTGTGTGTGTGTGCTTGTGTTTGTGTGTGAGAGAGAGAGAGAAAGAGAGTACTCTTGAGTGTGTGTGTGTATGCTTGGGTGTGTGTGTTGCATGGGCATGTGTGTCTGGGGGAGCATGCGCAGAAAAAGCAGCCCATGAGGTAGCCGTGGAGATATGAGACCCCTATTCCAGAAATATGTTTGAAATTTTCACTTTGTCTCTGTCTCTGGAATGATCTATGCTGCTATCATTCTCCTATCTGAGGTCATAAGGTCCCAGGACAAAGGCCAGTGCTCTGACCTCTGACCGTGGTGAGTGTAGGCAAGTTTAGAAAGAAAACAGGTTTTTCTTCCCTCCCTAAATCTCTAGAGCTGGACCAGTGTGGCTGCAGGTCAGGGATGGGCCCCACTGCTCTTAGGGTCCAGGTCTTTTCTTTCTGTTTAAACCAGTGCTGAGGCACTCTCTGTGCTAAGGGTGCAGCTGCCAGGCCAAAGGACAAATACAGCACAACTTTATCAGTGACTGCCAAGTAGGTGAGCCAGATTTCTGTCACTGTGACAGAAAGCTAACAGAAATACCTCCAGGAGTGAGGAGCTCTCTTGGCTTGTGATTTCAAGGCTAGGTTAGAAATACCCAGTGCTGTGTGCTTGAGGCAAGGCAGGATTTTAATGCAGTGGGGATATGTGGCTAAGCTGTTCATGCCAGGGTGGCCAAGAAATAGTGTTAGGCCAGGTAAAAGAAGTACTTCAAGGTTACTTCTAGCCACCCCTTTTATCACTAGGACACCTCTCCTATGAGTCCATTCAAAATTTGAAACCATCAATGGATCCAGGCACATTCAACCTTTTGACATTGAGACATGACACCATCGTCTACAAACTTCACATTTGAGAGAACTAGATAATCGGGTTATGAAAAAAATCAAAATATTCTAATATCATGTTCAAAACCTTTCTGATTTTCTGGACCCCATTCATAGCTCTCCTCAGCACCAGATAGCCTGTGGGTTATGAGCTAGAGATGTCTAAAAGAACTGATAAGATCATCATCACTCTCATGATCTAATCTCTGGAAATGCCCTCACATCTAGGCCCAGAGGTGTATTTCACTACTAGCAGAACTCTCCCAAGCTGCTCTTCATCCATGTTGACAGTCAAAATTATGGATTGATCTTCAAAAACAGGCAACTCCTTCTCCCCAGAGAGTATAGACACCAGTCTATTACCCATCTTTGTGATACAGGAAAGATTTCAAATTATCATGGACTGCTGAATGAATGTGAACAGAGTGAACGTCTAGAAATCCTAACATAGTGTGGCCAAGTACATTTCCGTGTCCAGTACCCACTGGCTAACCACGGTGTGGTGTCCAGGGGCCATTGCTGTTTCCTTAGTGGAAACATGTCTTTGCATCTTCCCATCAACCACCATTTCAGCACTCTATATGTTATTAGTGTTATAAATTCTTGCTAGTCTGGTGCTTGTGGTTGACTTTCTCCTTGCCTAGAACACTTCTGCTTGTATAATAAGTATTAAAACCCTCTCCCTTTACTTGTTTTAGAATTTTGTTTGTGTCTCCTCTATTCAAAATCTTTCCCAGTTTTTCATGGTTTTATTGTTAAAAGTCAACCTGTTGTCCCTCTGGTCTTAGTGCAAGGAATGAAGGGTGTTGAGATTAAGTTCACATCTATGTCATGTGTCCCCCATATCTTTAAGAGTCCTGGACTTCTGATGAAGAGAAGGGGTGAAAGACCAGAAGGAAGACAGGGAGCTTGAGGAGGAGATGAAGTAGAGCAGAAAGAAGAAGCAACTGCAGGGATTATTTTCTATAACTCACAAACCCAGTGAGCATGTCACCCTACTGGGGACACCTGTATGGGTTGTGTCCTGGATGCCAGAACCTTCTGTAGGAGGATGAGGCTCCACTGGCCATATATATAGGCATGGAGTGCCCCCTGCTGAATCTCCAACAGAAGGACAACTGAACAATCAAATCTTGTTTCTGTGTCAGAATCTTCGTTATGAGAAAGTATCACTGTCTTTGGTGCCTTTGTTTATGTCGCAGGAACAAGGAGTGACCATTCCCCACCCCTACCCTGGTGTCATGTAATATGGTAGTGCTCCTTCTGACTGAGGCAGTCATGTAATATATAAGGTGGTGCTCCTTCTGACTGAGGCAGTCATGTAATATATAAAGTGCTCTTTCTGACTGAGGCAGTCATGTAATATATAAGGTGGTGCTCCTTCTGACTAAGGCAGTCATGTAATATATAAAGTACTCTTTCTGACTGAGGCAGTCATGTAATATATAAGGTGGTGCTCCTTCTGACTGAGGCAGTCATGTGATATATAAGGTGGTGCTCCTTCTGACTGAGGCAGTCATGTAATATATAGAGTGCTCCTTCTGACTGAGGCAGTCATGTAATATATAAGGTGGTGCTCCTTCTGACTGAGGCAGTCATGTAATATATAGAGTGCTCCTTCTGACTGAGGCAGTCATGTAATATATAAAGTGCTCTTTCTGACTGAGGCTGTCATGTAATATATAAGGTGCTCTTTCTGACTGAGGCTGTCATGTAATATATAAAGTGCTCTTTCTGACTGAGGCTGTCATGTAATATATAAAGTGCTCTTTCTGACTGAGGCTGTCATGTAATATATAAGGTAATGCTCCTTCTGACTGAGGCAGTCATGTAATATATAAGGTGCTCTTTCTGACTGAGGCTGTCATGTAATATATAAAGTGCTCTTTCTGACTGAGGCTGTCATGTAATATATAAAGTGCTCTTTCTGACTGAGGCTGTCATGTAATATATAAGGTAATGCTCCTTCTGACTGAGGCAGTCATGTAATATATAAGGTGCTCTTTCTGACTGAGGCTGTCATGTAATATATAAAGTAGTGCTTCTTCTACTGACTGAGACTTCTCCTGTGAACAGCAGCTCCTGTTCCTCCGCCCTTCCACTTCCCCTCTGGTATTTCATGGTTTTAGTTAGAAGTTAACCTGGTCTTAGTTTTAGTGCAAGGAATAGAGTGTGTCGGGTACTCCCTGTACCTGAGGAGACATCAGAAGAAAGAGTCCGGAGGAGGATGGGAAGGACTCCGAACCCTGTAGGGCCTCTGTGACCGTGACCGCTATCTTTCACTCATCATAAGGACTCAGACTCTGTGTTTTCCTCAGCTGTTTCTTAAAGCCAGCTCTCTTGGGCTCTACTCATCTCAACACATGCCCCTGTGGAGTGTACAGCCTTTCAGTGAGGAGCTGCAAAGTTCTTTCAAGGAGCCAGCCCTATCCCCTTTGGGTTGCAGCGGCTGCCTCTCTGCTCTTGATAGGAATCACATGAAGCAAACACAAACCTATCCCAGTGCACATACTCGGGTTTACCTATCCCAGCATTCCAGCTTGGGTTCCTGCCCCATTGCACCTGCCTCGGGGTTCCTGCCCCATTGTGCCCAGCCTCTGCACATTCCCTAGAGTACCTACTCACTGAACTAAGTGACCTCTTACTTTCAAACTTACTCAAGCATCAAGCAAGTCAGAATCCATGGTCCTTGAAGGCACCAAATAGCTATTTGCTTGGCTTCATCCTCCTTCCTCTCTCAATCCCTTCTCCCAACTCATCATGAAGAAGGAAAGAACATTGACATGGCAGCAGAAAACCGACTGTTCACCCAGGCCCTGATGGGATGAGCCACTCTGACCCAGATATGTAATGTAAGGATGGCTGGTTGGCCTTGACTTTGAACTGGCTTAGGGTGGTATCCCAGCAATTAGCCTGACTCTAGATGCCCTACACAATGAGAAATGAGATGTGATCTTACAGCCCCATATACTTCCCTACATAGAGGCTGCTCTCTGCTGTGCTGGCCCAGGTCCAGCCAAGGTGTTTGGACATGCAAATTACACCCTCTGAAAATTCTCTGCTTGCTTGGTCTTTTGATGTACTCTCTGCCTGGTGAAATGAAGGTGGGGGTATTGGGTCTACATGAAGCAGATCTTTAAAGACAACTGTCCTAAGTCCCTATGCTACAACTCAGGTCAGGGCTGATGTGGGCCTAAATACCAATGTGGAAGTGCCAGATCCATAAGCTTAAAAACCTCTGCCCTCCTGTGCTGATACACTGGGAATCAGCAAACATAATTCTCCTGAGCGTCCAATACCCCTTGGTAAAATTCCTATTAGGGGCAGGGAAAGCCTCAAGAGAATATACTGCCCAGCTACGACATGATACTTACCACTGTACTAAACTCACAGCTCTCCTGTGGGTGGGCTTTGGAAAGGGTCTCAGATATCTACCATATGAAACTGTAGGTAATCCTTGGGAAACAATCAGCCCCCCAGGAAGGCCACAGAATAATGGACCAATCTTTGAAGAAAAAGTGTTATGTTTATGGGGTAACACAGCAAGAACCTGACGGTGATAAAAACATGATGCTACTCCTAGCCTTGTGGGCAGAGGGGCAGCAAGTCACACCACTCTGTAAACAGCATCTCTCAGACCAAGCAGTCAGTCTAGAGGCTCCCAACCCCCATATTCTCAAAAGCATGAAACTCATATATGATGCCTGAAAAGTTGGGAATCTGGGGAGGGAACATAGGCATGCTTCCAGGAAGGGTGGCAAGATCCTATAGGAGAGAAGCCATGATACCCATTAATGTGTGAGGTCAGTGGCACAGAGCCTTCCATACAGCCTAGAATTCAGGGAAGTAGCCTGTGAGAGAGCCTTTCCCTGGAAGCACATGTGATTATCGGCCCTCTATCAAGCCAGGGGAGTCTTCAGGGCTGAGCTCTGTCTTTCTCTCTACAGAAATGAAGTAAAACTTTCACTTCCCAGAACAGTGACTAACAAAAGTTGTGAAGTATGTAAATATAAATGATTAAATCTGGGCATGATGATTCCTTTGATATTAAATGTAAATGGCATAAATTTGAATGCATTAGTTTCCTCTTGTATGTTAGTGAGTGCCGGTGGATGGCAAACACACTACAAATGTCTGACAAGTGTCATGTATCATGGATACTTCACAGAACAGTCTGGAATTCTCTCACAGAGGGACACATGCTTGGACAAGCAGCTACAGCCAGGACACTGAGCCAATGAGATGACAGGATTAAATGGAGAGAAATGGACCCGAATGTTTCTGTCCTCAGGTCCCCAGCAGCATGAGAATGGAGAGCAGGGGAGTTTCCCAGCCAGCCTCACTATCTATCCATAGATAGACTTCTTCCAGCCCTTCCTCTCTTTCCAAGGTAAAGAGAAGTCCATACAGCAGAACCAGGGAAGGAAAAACTGCTGCCACCTTCCCATATCAACTGATAACCAGCCACACACTAGCCCTGTGCTTGTCTGCTGATGTACATGGGCCCAAGCAGATGAGCCCTTCTATGGACATATTTACCCAGCTCAGTCACCCTCTTTAATGCAAGTGGCTCCTGTACCCCACCCTATGAGTGTCAGTCATCTGAAACTCTGAACAACTGTTTGGGGTAGTGTTCTCTTGATATTTGGATAAAGGCCTCTGGGATAGGGGCCAGGCAAGCATCCCTGGTGTGGGCCCTGGGACTGTGATCCTCTGAGCTGTTAACCAGGTTAACCTCTCCACAAGAGCCCCCACCCACCCTGCTTCTTACAACCCATGTCCTTATGTACTCCTGGTGATTTCCTTTTGTAGGGAGACATTTAGAGTTACTTCCAGGTTGTCTAGACAAATGTGTTATGGAAAATGGCTCATAGCTGAATGTGGCAGACAAGGCTGCCACAGGGCTTGTGTGAGGCCCTCTGTGTCATCCCTGGGAAGGTCTATACTAGGGCTCCAGTGAGATCCTTTGTTTCTGATCTATGCACAGCAAGAATCAATTCCCAAGCCTACCCCTCCCTGCCTAGGACGGATTCTGGCGTGTCACCCACAGGGCACTGAGGTGCTGGGGTGATCTCATCCTCCAGGCCTCTCCTGTGCTTAGGAGATTCACTTCCTTTATAAATGAGAACTCTGTGGGGTCTCCAAAAGAGAGCCTTCCTGAAAAGTAGGGTGCTGGGAGAGCTAGTTTACTACAGAGCCTGCAGAGTTGGAACACAAGAGAGTCTGAATTAGCCAAGAATTAGAGAAAGACTTGAGACTCCAGCCCCTGCCCAGTGCTTGTCACTACTCTACGTGACTTTGCAGCCCTTGTTCCTCTGAGGCTCAACAGTCTCCCTCAAATGCCAATAGCAAGCCTGAAACTGTACTGTGATTGATGCTAGAAACCAGGAAGCAGGGCCTTGAACTTGAGATCACTGACTGAGGCTAGTGTGGACTCCAGAGCACCTGGAGCTCAGCTGCAAAGTCAGAGGCTGAGCCACAACGGCCAGGGGCGGCAGGTTTCTCTGTTTCTTTGCTCTTACACTCTCAGACCTGGCAATGAACGCCAAGGATGAGGCTCTTCCTCCCAGGCTTAGTGTCTGCAGACATGCAGCTCCTCTCCAGAGTGACTCAAACAAAGTCCTCAGAGGAGAGCATAGACCCTGCACTGCATCCAGCAGTTCTGAAAAGCAGAGGCTCTTCCAGGGCTTGATCCTGTCAGTACTTAATAGTTAGCTTCCAGCTGCCCTGGGTGTCCAGGAATGCCACAGCACCGTGTCCTGTGACCCCACTGACTGTGGTTCACAGTCTATTTCACTGTGTCAGCACAGCTGCTCTGTTCCTTCTGGCCAGTGTGTGCAGAGCACCTGGTCCTCACACATGCCTGTTCCACCTCTGGACCTCTGCTCATCAAAGTGAGCCTTGCACACAGCATGGATTTGGTCATGTTTTCTATACATCCTGCAAACCTCTGTGAAGTGTGTAAGAGAGGGTGTTTGCATGTGTGTGCATATGCACCCCTGTCAGAGGCTATCCTCAGAACTGGTCCTCACCTTTTCCCCTGAGGCACGATATCTTATAGTCCTGCCCTACTAGTTTCCAGGACTCTCATATCCACCCCTCATCCTCTCCCCAGGAACGCTTAGCTTATGAATCTGCACTGCTGCACTAGGCTTTGATGTGGGTTCTTTGATGAGAGTTTGAATCCTCAAGTTCACACATTTGTGAGGCTTTGCCTTTTCTAGCAATCCTGTCTCAGGTTTTTGATGAGAACCTAAAGGCCTTCTGGGGAATTGTGAGAACATTATCTTCCCTGCTGGGTCAGTTTAGGAACAGAGCTTTGTCTGAAGTGTTAAGCTATAGTAGTTGGACCCATCAATCAGAATTCAAAGAAAAGGTGTCATGGTAAACGCAGACAGGAGGATGGTAAGGCAGGAGGCACAGCATTCTAACCAGAAACCTAAGGCCATCAAAGCACCCCACCTGAGGCAGAACCTTTCCTCCTGTCCAGCTGTGTCAGGGCAGGTCCTACTATGACCTCATGAGGAGTGATTGTGAGGGATCCAGTCAGCAGCTGTTAAGCTGTGGCCCCAGCCTGGATTTCTTTGGGTGAACTGACACTCCTGTGGAGTGGTGCCCTGTGCGACTTTATTGAATCTAGCGAGGTTGTTTGTGGGTTGGGGGGGTTGTTTAATTGTTTATTTCTTTGTGTGTTATGCATGTGCATATGTGCCAGTGTATGGAAGTGTGTATACAGGTTTGTGTATATGTGTGTATCTTCCCATGTGTGCGCATGTGCATGTGTAGGTTCAGTTGTCTATGCAGCACATGTGTGCCTGGTACCCTAAGAAGGCATGGGGGTCCCTGGAACTGGAGCTACAGATGACTATAAGATGGGCTGTGGGGTGCTGGGAACAGAATCTGGGTCCCCAGGAAGAGCAGTCAAAGCTCCTATAACTGTAACCACTGAGCAATCTCTCTGAATTGATTTCTTACCATCTGCCTTTTTGGTATTAATTCTTCCTTTTGTTATAGACTAAAATCTAGAGTTCTCAGGTATGTTGTTCTTTCCAATTGATTTAGAGCCTCTGTTGTGAAGTGTGTGTTATTCTAATAATGGGTCTGCCTGTGTGGATCATTAAGTCTTTTTACCATGTAGCTTTTAATATTTCTTCTTTGTTCTGTACATTTAGTGTGTTCTGGGACTGACATCGTCTTGCTCTTGTGCCTGCATAGACTTCTCCTCCTTTACATGGGGGAAATTTTCTTCTATGATTTTGTTATTTTTCTGTGCCTTTGACCTAGTTTTCTTCTCCTCTATTCTTATTATTCATAGATTTTTGCCTTCTTTGGATGTTGTGGGGTATGTTTCAAATTTAATAAAACCAGTCTGAGATATCAGAGGGATCTACCCACAGTCAGTCTAGGAGGATCAGACAGTGGCAACTCACACCTTTAATCCCAGCACAGGGAAGGTCTGAGAATGGTGACCTACAGCGTAATCCCAGAAAATCTGAGTTTGAGGTCATCTTAGTTTACAGAGGGAGTTCCAGGCTCCCAGGCAGGCAGCAGTGGTGCCAGGCCTTTAATCTTAACCTGGATGTGAAACAACTGAGTGAAGAGGGTATTTAAGGCAGGCATAGAAAGACAGAGCAGGCAGTAGCCATACAGAGCGAGGCTGAGGAAGCTGGAAGACAGCTGGGTGAGATCTGACTGTGGTGTTTCCTCTCTGATATCTCAGCCTTTTCCTGACATCTGGCCCTGAGTTTCCTTTATCGTGCAACAGGATGTGGCAGATTTCCTGGATATTTGTGTCTGAATTTTTTGAGACATTTTCTTTAGTTGGGGTATAAATTTCTTTCACCCTGTCTTCAATGCCTTCGATTCTCACTTCTGTGTCTTGTAAATTCCTGGTGAAGCTTACCTCTAAGGTTTTCATTTGATTTTTAAAATTTTTCATTTCCAGTTTTACCTCAGTTTGGTTTTCTTTAGTGATTCTGTTTGCATGTTTGGGATTTGTTAATATTCTCCTTAAGGTCCTTAAACATATCCATAACTGCTATTTTGAAGTCCTTATGCTTCCGCTGTATCACACTTCACAGAGCCTATGTAGTAGGGTGCTGGGTTCTGGGGGAAGCTGTTGATGTTTATGTTTTGGGGGGCTGGTGTCTTCTAGGAATCTGGGCTTAAGATGATTGGGGCGATTCTAGGTGTTGATATCTGACCTTGTATTTATGTGGATTCCTTTGCTTGGTTTCTGTGGCTCTCTCTAGATATTGGGAATGTATGAGAGCTGTGGGCTCCTAGAAGAGAGTGTTGCTGCAGATTGGTCGGTCCCTGAGAGGAAAAAAGGTGAGCAAAGATGGAAATGCTGGAAGGGGCTTCAGCAAAGACCTAGGGGATCCTGAACACACCAAAAACTAGTCTCCAATGAGTTAGGGCTGTGGGAGGAAAGAGGGTTCATCGCAAATGATAATAATAATGTGGAGAGGCAAGGATGAGAGACCCTGGGTCTCCAGACAATTGAGCTGACATGGGAGGAGGGGACCCTGTAACTCCTTGTTACTAGGCTAAGGTGTGAATGGAAAGGCCATGCCGCAGAAAAGGACGTTTAATGTGACTCACCTACCAGAATCCCTGCCAGATGAAACCACAGGGTAGGGAGGGACCCAGGTAGAAAGCCTTTCTAGGTATCAGGCAGGAACTGAAAAGATTCACAAGAAGGGGTATAGCTGAGTTCACAGAAAGGTTCGGTAGTGTTCCCAGGGAACAGAGGTAGAGTGGGAGGATAGAGGCACTTACAAGCTGTCTGCAACAAAGCTGAAAATGAGATTGTAAGTGTTGTTATCAAAGACTATGAAAATGAACATTACTTACTTGAGTCCCAGCGCAGTGTGCTCACTGGATGTCCCAGTGAGTCCCTTAGAGTTTACTTTTGATTTTAACTTTTTTCCCCTCACATCTATTTCATTATTCTTATTTTATTTTTCTATATTCAACTATCATATTTTTATACTCCTTTTATTTGCTTATTTTTAGGTAGTATTTGTACTTATTTTAGCTACAATGCCTATACCTAGTGAGGAAGAATCACCAGAGTCTAGCCCTGTGTCCAGCATCTTTGAAGAGAAGAGTTTCCAGTCTCAATACAGAGTCCTGAAGATTATCGGCCATGGGAGCAATGCCAAGGTTCATCTTGCTGAGCACCGCCTCACAGGCATCCCTGTGGCTGTCAAAGTACTTCAAAAAAAGAAGTGGTGTCAGCCAATCAGGTCTGAGGTAGATATTATGATGATAACTAACCACCCCAACATCATCTCACTCTTCCAAGTGATTGAGTCTGAGAAGAGAATATATCTCATCATGGAGCTGGCTGAGGGACAGCAGCTTTATCAATACATCCGAGAGGCTGGCCCCCTGCGGGAGGATGAGGCCCGGAGGATATTCAAGCAAATAATAGCAGGTGTGAACTACTGCCATGACCAGGGTATAGTTCACAGGGACCTGAAACCAGACAATATTATGCTGGACGGGAATGGAAAAGTCAAAATCATTGACTTTGGCCTTGGCACCCAAGTCAAGCCTGGGCAAAGGCTGAGCCGGCACTGTGGTGCTTACTCCTATGGTGCCCCTGAACTCTTTCTCGGCAGACTTTATGATGGCCCCAAGGTTGACATATGGACCTTGGGAGTTGTCTTATATTTCATGGTAGTCGGGAAGGTCCCATTTGGTGCTGTCAACATACCAGAGCTGCGAAGGCAGGTTTTATCAGGGAAGTATACTGTACCCTCAGGTCTGTCAAAAGAACTCCAGGACCTGCTTAGCCTTCTAATGACAGTCAACCCTGAGCTCAGGCCAACAGTGGCTGAAGTGATGACACACTCCTGGCTGAGGAAAGATATTGAAGCTTCGCCAAATCACTGTGAAGAAGTGGTCCCCATCTGGCCTGACCCTGCAATTGTGGAAGCCATGGAATATATTGGGTTCCAAGCAAAGGATATAAAAGATTCATTATATCAGAGGAAATTCAACCAGACCATGGCATCATATTGCTTATTGCAATGGCAGGCTCTCCGGGGGCATAGCTGTACCACCCAGGCTCAGCCCATGAGTCCAGGGGTGGTACCTTTCCCTTCCCTTGCAGATCCTATTGCTTTCCCTCTACCACCAAGAAGACGAGGAAGTGAGCCCATCCTTGGCGCATTGCTCAGAGGGTCATCCACTAATGGCCAGGTGTCTGCATATGGTCAGCAGGCAGGCCAAAGAGGGGCCAGAAGTGCCACTAGAAGAAATGTTCTTCCTCTCCTCATGCCACTCCAGAGGGCATCCTCATTGGACCGAGCTCACCGCCATGCCAGGAGTGCTCCCTGCATTTACTCAACGGGCAGCATCAGTGAGAACACAGATGACAATGTATGTTCCCACAGAGCCTCAGCAGAGGGCAAGTCTGTCCACAGAGGCTTGAAGGGATGGACAAGGAGGGTAGGAAGTGCCCTGATGAGACTGTGTTGCTGCTTTCCATCAAGGAAGAAACCTCGCCGGGGACAGAACAGGGTCTCTCCTCAGAAATGAGACAATAGGAGGTCTGAGAACAAGCTGCAGGCATGCCCAGGTACCTTTGTGCTTTGTCCTTCCTGTCTGCTCCATTGCTGATTTCCATTTCCCCATAACTCTCCAGGACAATTCTTACATTCTCTAAGTCGTTGCATTTATCTTCTTCCCAAGCTCTCCCCGTCTTCTGTATTTCTCCTCTTTCCAGCATGGACTCAATACCACTGATGTGGACCCCACTCACCTCTTCACCTGGACTCCATCTCCTCCCATAGCCAACAGCTCTCACAAGACGCAGACTGGAGGACAGTGGGCTCGGGGACAAGATGGATTGTGTGGCAATCAATCACTAGAGCTGCAGAAGAGCTTTAAGTTTTCAAAAGCAACATCACATTCCATAAGCCTCAAAAGTGATAGCCAATGGTGTCACCAACTCAGCCTCCTAGTATAGAGTGTGCTGGTTATTGAAGTCAGCCCTGCATGCATGGTCTTTCACATACTGCTTGCCCCTTTGCTCCTAAGACCTCGTGATGCACCGATTTGTATTGGTAACATTTCTAAAAGATTTCGTTCAAAGATTTCAACTAGGAAGTTAAAAAAGAAGAAGACAAAGAAGCCATGTATAGTAAGGCAAGTCAAAGCCCGAGGCAGTATTCTAAGAAGTCATTTTAGCTACTTCATTCTTCTTTTGTCCAGAACAAATGATCTTGTCTCTTTCGCAGTGTCATCTGGAAATTCTGTCTGGTCCTGAGTAGAAACAGGAGGTGATTACAGATACAACAGCAGCTGACCTCCTGGCTCCCCTGTCCCTATGGGAACCACTGAATGACAACTCCTGGAGCCAAACGTCATGTTGCCAGCTGGTTAGGAAGATGTTTGGTTTATCTGACACCAATACTCATAGATAGAACTCAACTGTTCCCTGAGAGCTAGAGTAGGAAGGTAAAGCAAAGTTAACCAGATGCTTTGCTCCTGATGAGGAACACTCTCTCCAAGCTGATGAATGCAGTGTGTCTGACCTCAGCACCTGCTTAACTGACATGAGAACATCAAACCCTGCGCTTGAGGTGCTGAGACAGTGGGGGCTGGGACAGTGGGGAGCTGGGACAATGAGCTACTGAGACAGTGTGGGGGGGCTGGGACAGTGGGGGGCTAGGACAGTGAGGGCCTGGACCAAGGGGAGTGTGCTGGGACAGTGGAGATTGCTAAGGATGGTGGAGAGGACCGTCACAAAAGAGGCCAGGTAGCCAGCTGCCACCAGTTCATGAGCCTTCCTTGGCCGGGTATTTTGTAGACACCCAGACACCAACATCCTGAGGAATGATTCTGCTCCTCAGGGCAGATTCCTGTTGTACCTACCACTTAGGTTGGTGAATACTGGCTCTAAAATGCCTCTTCAATGTGTCAGGAGTGAACAAGTTCCTCACAGGCGGGGCAGTTTGGAGACACAGAACATGAGCACAGGATCTAAGCTACTAGGTAGGCAGCTCCTAAATGTGTATATTTGTGAGCAGATGACATTCTATCTGTGCTGGAAGAAGTCTGAGGATCCACATGTCCTCACCCTGAGTACGCTGGACAGAAACCTCAATGAGCACTCTCCCACTTGGCAGAAGCAATGGAGCCACCGGCCACTTTGCCATGTTAGAGGGGACAGGCATCCCACGTGAGGAGTCTTGTCAGTGAGATGGTCTTCCCAGAAAAAACTACAGTTGAATGGGAAATGCCAAGATGAAAATGCCAGGCTCTACTCTAACTAAATAGCTATTTTTATTGCATAAATAAAATTATATGTAATATGGTCAATGTTTATGTGTGAAAATTATGTATCCATTAATACATGTTATCCTAGTTAGGTTTCTATCCCTGTAATAAACAACATGGTCAAAAGCAATTTGGAGAGGATAGGGTCCATTTCGGCTAGTGGTCTTAGTCCATCATGGACGGACATGGAGGCAGGACCTGGTTATAAGGACTGGAGCCTGGCCCAGGGAGGAGAACTGCTCACCTGCTTACTCTCTGCAGACTGCTCAGGTCCATCTGCCCAGGGGTGGCTCCAATTCAGTGGGCCAAGCTCTCCCCCTCAACCGTTAATCAAGAGGATGTTCTACAGACTTGCTTACAAGCCAGCCTGATGGAGGCATTTTCTCAAGTGAGGCTCTTCTTCCCAGTGTTTTATCAAGTTGGAAAAACAACCCGAACATGTGTAAATCAATAATGGATGCCCAGGTGGTAGGGAAATACATGCTGATACATTTGGGAAACTGGTGTTAAAGTTCAAAGATAATGGTTCCAAGAATTCATCTCTAGGAATACAGCCCAAGAAACAGCATACTACAGGGAGGTCACACGAGGAAGCTGAAACACAGTGTAGTGAGATAGAAAATATAATGTAGATGGTTGTTGGCTACACACTCATGGGTGCAAGCATCTCAGGAACAGAAAGGTCTAAGGCTGTGACATCAGGCATCCTTCCATGCCAGCCTGAGTCCAACCAGGAAGTAAAATTTATATGTTGGCAAGGTTCTTTCTTACCTCCTTTGTTTGGGGAAAAGGGTTCCTTTCTGTCTCCTGAAGCTTTCAAGCATTTCCCACATGTTCCTTCCCAGGTTGGGCTCTTCCTTGGAGGCTCTGGTCAGGAATGTAGGGTCCCCATAACAACATGAGTCTTGGTCAGGAGCAGCAAGCTTGCCAGGTGATGTAATAGACTAGGCAAACCCTGGGGAGGGGGAGGAGCCATCCTGAAGTGTGAGCCCTTTGCTATCCCACCTCTTTCCATCTGTGCTACACAGAAGACCCCTGAGTCCCTAGCCAGGGCTCCAGACTTTGCATACCAACAGCACAGAATACATTTTCTTAAAGAAGAGATACACTGGGCTGTGAGATTTCATCACAGAAAGGCATGAAGAAACTCCCAAAGATGTGCCATAGAGCTGAGCTCAGAAATCTCAGGTGAAAAGACAGTTTGGAAATTAGCTATCTTTGCTCATGTCTTAGTGTCCTCTTACCAAATGCCACTGGTAAACCACTATTACGGTTCAAACTGGGCCCCAAATTCAAATGTTGGCGTTCACCCAACACCTCAGAATGTGGTCTTGTTTAGAGATAGAGTCAGCGGCATAGCTGAGGTCACTCTGCAGATGTGGATCTAAGGTGACAGGTGTGCTAGGGAGAGGAAAAAAGGGAACTATCCCTAGACGGACTATGTGTGGAGGTAGAACCCTGGGTGCTACAGGGATGAGGCATGAACAGAGACCACCAGGGACCTGAAGAGGCTGGATGAGGCAAGAGTGCCTCTCAGGCCTCCCAGAACCAGTCTGTCAAAACTAGACCTGCAGCTCCTGATTCCAGACTATGACAAACGAGCCTCTCTTCATTAAGTCCTGAGCCTAGCCTTGCCAGGAAGACATAGTGCTTGGGGACAGATTCCCGGTTCCTCCTCATGGGGTGTCGCTGGTATCAGAACTTGTGCGATTGGGGGGGGGGGTGTCCTGCCTCACATGAAATTATGCCCGCTAGATCCCCTACCTCTCTTGAATGGAATCCCTGTCTGGACTGGGTTGGCCTTCACAATTGGGTTGTACAATAATATCCTCCAAGCTGAACTTCCAACATGATGCGCTCTGCTAGGAACTTCTAAAGGCATTGGCAAAACTCATCCTGCCCAATCAGAAAAGGTAATGCAGTCAGTACAGTCGGGTAGGTGGAAGGCTAGACCATGTACTATTCACAGATGTCCATCTCGAGGGCATAACACTGTTAAAGGTGGCATCGGTAAAAGCTTTCTGTCACTTGTGTGTGCTATTAATAGTTTTCGAGGAATTGTGGCCATGACCTTCCAAGTCCAGACACCAGGGGGCCAGTGCTACCCAGTTTCTTTCTGAGTTTCATGGACTTTCAGATCCTGGCCACAGTTCACTGCTAGCCGCTGTGTAGTAGCCACCTTGGTGCCCTTCTCATTGAATACAATGAGAGCCTAACTTTATCATCCTCAGGCCACATTTCCATTTTAACTCTTCCAACTCAGACTCTGCCTCTACTGGTATTTGATGGTATTTGATCTGATAGTATCTCTTTACTTCTAGTGGGAGCTTCACTCTCTATTGACTGGTGGGGCTAACTGGAAAGGCAAAAGTGCCCTGGTGTAGGATGTCTTTTGGTATGTTGTGAATATCATTCATTAATAAAAGAACTGTCTTGGCCTATGGCAGGCATCTTAGAAGTAGGCAGGGAAATTGGAGCATAGATAGGGGGAAAAGGGTGGAGTCAAGAGAGACATGATCCAGCTGCCAAGAAGCAAGATGTAAAGCAATAGGTCAAGTGGCAAGACAGATTAATAGAGATGGGTTCAGTTCAAATGTAAGAGCTGGCTAGCAATGTGCCTGAGCCATAGGCCAAGCAGAATATAATTAGTATAAGTGTCTAAGTTATTGGGGGGGGGGGGGCTGAGCAGCAGCGGGTGGATCTGGATGGCAGGACTAGGCCAGGACAGAAACTTATTACAGCACCCTGTTGTGAACAAGGACAGCTCCCATCCTGGCCTTTTCCAGGATGCAGGGAAAGCTGCCTGCAGATGACAAGCTCTCAACAAGGAGGCTTTTAGATGCTGAGGGCAGAAAAAGACAAAGTCATCAACTCTACCTTAACCTCATCAATAAACACAAAGCCAAAAACCTGGGGCTGATGCCATATCCAGCCATGTGACACCCAGGACTCCGAGTCTTTCTTAAAGGTTCTGAGTCTTGCCGGCTTTGATCTCCTTCACCCTGCCTTTGAATGAGGACTAGCATGCTCCTGGACCACTCAGACCATCTCACCTCCAACAGCATCTTGCTCTGTTCTTGCTGTGGTTTAAAGGAACAAGAGGAAGGAGACAGTTGTTGGGAGTGCCTAGTTTGGGGCCAGAAGTCAGAGTTGCCTCTATGGGAAGAAAATCTTAAATATTTTTTCCCAGACTCTCCCCTCTGCCAGGGATTTTATTTGTTGGTATCTGCGGATTCCAGTGATGGTCTATCACTGGTTTAGGAATATTGTACTGGGCTCTGCCTGCTTCAAGACCCCAGGCAGACCCCAGGTTTGCTTATGCAGAAGTGCTTAGGAGCACATTGTTTTAAGTCACTAGTTATTACTAGTTTGCACTGGCTGAGGCTGGGTTGATCTCTAGGCCTCTTAGAAGCCCTCCTACATATCCATCCTTTTTAAAGAATTTATTTATGGGACAGGCTCATTTTGACATTCTACTAAGACTTCAAGAAGGGCTAACAGTTCTCCTAGTTGCACAGAACCAGGATTTGAAATCACAAAGTACCGGGAAGCCAGGGTACTTTGCCTGAACCTGTTGACCTCACCTCAGGAGCCTGTCTTAGGTTGGCTTGCCAAACAAGTTCTTATCCATCTCTGGAAACAACAGTTCTCAAGTGGCACCAAACCTGGAGAGCGGTCCAAGTGGCCAGCTTATCAGTACCCTTTTGAATCTCAGTAAACTATGCATACATTACCTCTATAGGAGGACTTTGCTCTGGATTCCTGAGAGCCATTGAAACCTGAAGGACTGCTTTGCTGGCCACTCTTTGCTGATGAATATGCTGTCGGAGACACTAAACAACAGTATTAGAAGCATCACTCTTCCCCGACAATGTATGTAAAGATATAGGAGGGGCCAAATAGCTTTTAAAGATCGTTTCACATATTTAGGAAATCAGTTTCTAGGGTCATGGCTGGCACATGGTTACATTTAATTGACGGATTTGTTCTCAAAGCAAGAAGGAATAATTAAGGAGCTTATTTGACCAGCTTCCTTTTATGTATTGTGCCAGTCAGTTTCTCTCCATTGAAATGCTGGAGACTCTATAAGGAGTGAGACAAATTGCCTGGTATCTGGGATTGCAGAATAGTAATGACATGTCTCTCACCAATGCTGACTCTTCAGCCACAGATCAATCTGCTGTTATAATATGATGGAAATGTTCATTAATGACTTTCTGGACATGATATGCCTCAGCAGACTGAGCTGCTATTTGAAGGTCTCACTCAGCCAAGGCAGCAGTTTGAGTTAGTGAAACTGCTCTAGCTTTAGCTCCTCCGACGCCAGCAGTAATAATGGTTGTAATTAGTACAGTAAGGAAAATACATTACCCAGCTGGGGTTTCTTCTATGGCCAGAGTTTCTTGATCCATTGCTAGACGAACATCTATGGAGAGAACCCATATCAGCAGTGTTGTAGCATCCTGGGAAAAAAGTGTACTCTCACCCTCTAGTTAGCAGGGGGCAGGTGACTACCATTGGAGGAAAATTGTCTCAGCACCTGACAAGTCTTATACTCAGGGACTCAATCCAGCTTCATCACAGGTGAGGAAATTAATGTGAAAGAGAACTTCCACCAGAGCTGGATTATGATCTCTTTTAGCTTCTGGTGATAACATCTTTGCCAAGAGCTCCCTTTGAAGAGATAAATGAAACTGGAGCAATGCTCTAAGCTTGTTCTAGCAAATCAACTGTAGCTGTCAGTATAATGGTGTCAGTTATTTTATTTCTCTTAGTTAATATCTCTGGTAATTTGAGATGGGATGTAATATGAGAAAAGTACCATGAATCTGTTCTTTTGTTTAATGTATCTTGTATTAGAAGCATGGTATTGACTATAGGCTTAGGGGCATCCTTTATTCTAGAAAAGGCTAATACTTGAACAGCTTGAACTGTATATTGACTATTTGAAAAATATTACAGGCTCATTTTGACATTCTACTAAGACTTCAAGAAGGGCTAACAATTCTCCTAGTTGCCCAGAACCAGGCTTTGAAATCACAAATGTCTCATATGTTTTACCCTTTCTTTGAATGAGAATGCCATAATTTGCTTTATTGGCATCTGAGAAAGCTAGGGCTGCATATGGAATAGGATTCAAGGAGGGAATTAAATGTATGAGAATTTCAATAGGAATAGATGAGAGCTCAGTCAAAATCTCACATTTTGGCTAATGATTGTCAATTGTGCTAGTAAATCCAGATCCCATAATGTCTGGGTATTCTTTAATGGAAATAAAAGAGTAAGTTTATCTGGCTCTCTCTTTTTTGTCCTTTGAGCTAACATTTATATCTTTAGTCTCATGCCAAATTTTTGGTCAAATTTGGAAGTCATTTTACATAATGGGCCTGATGAATCCACAGCAAAGGCCAGATTGCCAAAGCACCCCTAAAAACCCCTTAACTGTCCAGAGTATGATTGCTAGCAGGGGCAGCTCAGTGCTATTGTGATGCAAGCTGGTGGTGAATAATATGGCAAGCATCTTCTGTAATATATCCCTTGTTTCTGGATGGAGCTCTATCCTGTATGAGGGGCACATAGAACCCTCAGGAGTGAAAACAAATTTCTCATATCTTGTTCTGAAATCTTGTAAGAGACAGAACTTGCCTGACATTTTTTGAATAACAAAAATATTGTTAGTATTGCGCCTGCTTATCTTGATCTGACAGCCAATTAATGGGAATAGGGTCAGGCTTTTTAACAATTTCTGACCTAAGGCAAACAGCAACCCTTAGAACTGGGGAAACTTCTAGTGTGGAAAACAGAGTGCTTTTGTTTTCATGATTATAGTAGCATCTGCACTCTTGTCTACCAGTTCCCTAACTGGCTGACCAGCATGGCACAGCCGGATCAAACACAGGGAAAAAGCTGCTTAGCCACTGAAGGCAGGAAGCTGCAAGGGAACAAGCTACCTGTGAAAATACAGCGGCAAAGTCAAGCCTCGGCTTCTGAGCCAGGGAGGTCAAATTGACTAAAGGAAACTTCAGGGGAGGGGTAGCCACTCGAGGGTCAGGCTGGGCAAAGAAGTCTAGTTACTAGTTACTAGTCTCTTCTTGCTAGAAACAGCATTTTTATCTACAGATATATTTCCCATATGTTCTTAGGAGAGATCTATGGGTCATGAGGCCAAAACTGAAGTCTCACAACAGAATTTTTCTAACTCTCCCATCTTTAGACTCACAATTTGTCTCGGTTGGGGGCCTGCTTATCTGGAAGTCAGATCAGACTGTTTCCTGATTATATGAAAACACAAAGCAAACCTGAACAGGGATTTTATCTATGAAAGCTTAAACAGACAAACTCTGGGGGGAAAAAAGGAAAGCAGAGCCTTGGAAAGTAGAGATTGAGGTGGAAAAATAAAAAGCAAACACAAAAGCCAAATTATCATGGAGGGGTGTGAACTTCAGGCTATATTGAGTTGAGAGAAGGGGAATCAGGATCCCAGGATGGAGGAGATAGTCTCTCACATCTAGAACACCAACAGCAACAGCAGGCAAAATTTAAAATCTAAAAGAAAAATGACTCCAGCAATAGTAAAAATGATCTGCAAATCATGTGTAGTCAATAATGAAGCCAAAAGGCCCCACATTGGGTGCCAAAAATGTTGGGGGTGCCTGGTTAGGGGTCAGGAGTTAGAGTTGCCTCTATGTTCAGTGTTCTGCTTTTCCCCTTGCAGGAGGGGGGCAATAACTCAGCTTCCAGGAACAGGTTGAATCAAACAAGTTCAGTTTTATTATGAGGGGAAAAAAAAAAAAACCTTAAATACTTTTTACCCAGACCCTTCTCCCAGCCAGGAGAAAAGACTTTGATTTGTTGGTGTCTGCAGATTCTGGCAATCACTGGTTTAGGAATATTATATCTGGACTTTGCCCTCTTCAAGGCCCCAGGCAGATCCCAGGTTGGCTTATGCAAAAGTGCTTAGGAGCATATATTTTTACGAGTTTGCATTAGCTGAGGTTCCAGGCATCTTAGGAACCCATATAGTCTACAGACAAGGGCAATCCAAGAGAAGATGCCTCACGGGAAGCAGAGTACCAAGTGTTTGGCTTGTGTCCAAGCCTCACTGGACACAAAGAACCAGACACTGGGCATGTGTTTATGGAAGACTAACCATTTGTTTTGAAGGAAAAGGAGAAAGCAAAGTCTTAGGCAGTTTTTACTTCCCAGGCAATTTCAAAGTACTTAACAAATATTTCAATTAATTTTTAGACATCTCCATAAAACATACCATTAGCAATCCCATTTACAGATAGAGAAACTGAGGCAGAGAGGACACATCAGCAGAAAATGGCAGAACCAGAACATAAGCCCCAAAGTCAAGCTTCAGCTCTTGAGCTGGTGAGATAGCTCAGTATGTAAAAGTAAAACCAGAAACTTGAGTTCAATACCCTGACCCATAAAAAAGGCAGAAGATTCAGTCTACAAGACTGTTCTCTGGCCTCTAAATACATATCATATACACATATCATGTATACACACACACACACACACACACACACACACACACACACACACACACACACAAAGGATAACAAAAAGCAAATAATCCATATGCCTAACTTCTGCATTAATTTTTGTTGCTGTGATAAAATAATATGTCCAAAGGCAACTTAAGAAATTTATTTAAGGTTAGGGTTTTAAACTTCAAGATGGCCACAATGGTGGGAAAGGTGTGATTGTAGGAACAGGAAGCTATGGCTCAAGCTGATGCACACAGGAAGCAGAGGTAACAAGCAGGAAATGAGGCTAGACTACAAACCCTCAAAGTCAGTCCACTGTTATATTTCCTCCAACAAAGCTCCATGTTCTAAAAGCTCCATAACATTCCCCAAAACAAAACTAAGTAGGGACCAGGTATTCAAATACATGAGCCTATAGGGGACATTTCTCATTCAAACCACAATACCTAGCAACCTGCGACTCTGACAAACCCATATAAAGAGGAAAGGAAAGGGTTGACTTCAGAAAGTCAGCTTTGTGACATCTCTGGTTTCCACACCTATGAAAATACACACAAACACACACACACAAATACACACATACTCACATACACACAGAGTCACACACACTCACATACACACACAAATACACACATACTCACATACACAGAGTCACATACACAAACATACACACACATACACACAAAACACACACACACAATAATAAATAAAACAAGAATCCATGTGATCTATCACTTTGACCTGCCTTTTTTCTTTCTTTATTTTCTTTTTTCTTTTTTTTTTTTTTTGAGGTGGGTGCAGGGTCTCACACTGTTGTTCATGCTGATTTTTGCACTTACAAGCTTCTTGTATTTGCTTCCAGAGCTGGGTGCTGGGCATGCACTATGACATCTGCTTGTCGGATTTTTGAAGTGGGAATCAAGCACACCTTGACCTAGAGGTGTGGCCTTGGGTCTTGAGGACCCATGTACAGGGCCTGGCCGGGCCAGTTTAAGACTGGGTGCATGCCATCTCTCTTCCTGTTTTTCTTCTTCATGATCTTGGAGAAAGGACCAGTCCAACCTTCCAGGAATCACCCAACTGTTAATCTCTTGTATCAGTGAGTGTTTCATATAAACCCCTTAATAAATATTAATTTTTATATAATCAGTTACCAGTGATTAATACCAACTATAGGTCTTTTATTTCACATCACCTGAAACCATAAGTGGGATTATTTTAAGAGGTAAAAATATGCACTCAATCTAATGGCACAATTTATAGTGGCCTATAATTAAGTCCCTTTATTTAGAGTGTTTCTGTCTGCTGCTGGGGCTGGTTCCCATAGTGTCGAGTGCACAATAGTGCACAATGAGAAATAAGGTGAACACCATACTCAAGAGATGGCACTGGTACTGCAGAACATCTCCCAGTTGTGAGGGTTCTCCCATTCTGAACATGGGGGGAAGACAACAAAGTGCACAATACAGTGCATGTCAAATTAAATTAATTCAAATTAAATTAATGAGAGGCCAAGTGTATGCTGGGAGTATGCTTGGAAGGTAAACAGCAGAATGTGCTTATCCAGGTTGGAGAGGGAGAGCAAAAAACCCCGATGACTCTCATTAGGAGGAGTGAATAAAGACCAGCATGACTGTAGCACCCCCTCTGGTGTGTGTGTGTGTGTGTGTGTGTGTGTGTGTGTGTGTGTGTGTGTGTGTGTGTGTCTTGCCACTGGCCTCTTCCACTCAGCCAAGGGTTTCAGGCTCATCTGGGAGGCTAAGCTGCTTTCAATAATGCTGAACTGTTTTTCCCTAAAGACATCCTCCCTCCCTGGAGGGAGGCCCAGGGATATCATCACAACTCAGGAACAGAAGTTTGCCCAGCATAGCTGATGCCAGTCAGTATATCTGGTAGACCTTCTAAGGATACCCAATGGCAAACATTCAATTGACCTCCAGAGGATAGGTATCTCCTCAACCAGTAGTCAGTGGGAGGGGCCTGAATGTGTAACACAGAAGGGATTTTTCTAAAAAGCAACATTCAGGCTCACAAATGACTGTGTCTCATGACTGGGACTTGTACTGTCAGGCAATCGACCCATATCAAATCCCCAAACAGCACTAGTATTTAGGCTGGAAACCTCCTATCTCCATGCCCCAAACCCAAAGCTAGCCAGCCTTGGCCTCAAATAAGTTTACTATGTAAAATATATCCTCTTTCAAAACTACAACCCCAAATTCCCAGGAAGAAGAGCAGGGGGAATAGCAGGCAGCCTTCTGTAAGTGGACATAGCACACAGGTGGATATCTGTTTAGGTATCATGTATATTTTAAAGAATTGTCTGTGGTTGCATTATTTGACATATCTGATCTTGTTGAAAACTCAGGGTTGATAAGAGTTGAAAGCATGTGCCTTGCAGGTGGCCAATGTGGGGTCACTCAGAAGGGTCTGTCTATCTGTAAGATCCTATAGCTCTACCCTCTGGTTATCAGAGTCAAGGAGCCAGAATAACAGGTGGTTCATAGTGTGTTATTCCTTCTGTTTGGGGAGCACAGCAGTTTAGGTTCAACAGGGAGAATGTTTACACTCATAACTGCATGCAGAGAATGCTAAGAATCTGCTCTCTGAGTTGACAGAGTAAAGTCCAGAGCTGAGGAGGGTACTGAAGGTTTTAGGGAGGGCACATCTGTTGCCAAGCATAAGGAGCTGCTTCATGCTTCCCATCCTGCATTTTCCCCCCAGCACTGGCTTCTTTACAAGTGATTAGGAAGACAGCCACATTGGGGAACGGTACACAGAACTGATCTGGTGCATCTCAGGGTCCTTTGTATCCAAACCAAGAGATGTGGAAATAGTGACAGTAGGTGGCATTGAAGGCTCAAGGGCTCAAGTAGTTCCAAGCCTAGCAACACAGTAGACCTGACCTTTCCTGCCCCAGCTCTGAGCCTAGGCTTTTCCTACACAAGGTCTGTCTCCATCACTTGAAGGATTATTGGAATTATTAGAGTGCACTAGGCATGGAAGGACACATGAAGCTGAGGAACAAACAGAGCCCGTCTGCTGGCATTTGTGTCTCTTAGATGGGCCCCAAACCTGTGCTTTCATGGAAAGTTCAAGAGTAGCCAGGGTGATGCATGGCACTCCTGGATAGAACTTTGAAAGGTTCCTGCTTCAAACACTTCCACTCCCTACTAGACTAGAGAGCATGGCGCAAAGAGCATAATCTCTAGGGGAGTGACCGTAGAGACAACAGAGCAGGATTTCCAGAGGCCCTCATGCTATCCATGGGCCCCTGTGCTGTGTTCCACATACAAGTAAACTAAATCCATACTCCTGTCCTGATGATCCCACGAGCCATTACAAACCCAGTTCATATCTTGACCCAGCACCTGCTACTAAAGGCAGTTAGCAAGAGGAGGGCAGTCCATGCTTGAGGGATGCCAGGCTTGAGCCGGAGGAAGCTCCCTCTTCCCTGAGCATTGGGCTTTGTGATGTGACTACAGCTGAAATGTGAGTGGGAGATAAAACACATGCACTGTGACATTGGCACAGAATGACATCTATGAATGCTCTTCCCTTGGATGAGTATGCTCAGGCCCCTCATTGGGAGACACTTTTTGTACTGGGTGAACCTGCCTGGGCTCTTCAGAGCCTCCTACCAAGAAGCTGGAGCGAACTAGTGTGTATGTGTGTACATTGCCAACTAGTGCATACTCACTCGGGGCATTCACATATATACGTATATACATATATTCACATATATACATATATACATATATACATATATACATATATGCAGGCGCAAAGGCACAGATGGGGTCAGGCTATGCTATTCTGTTTTATAGCTTATCTTGTGTTTCAGTCACTTTATGAGGCATAATTTACACACTGTAAAAATGTCCTCCTTTAAAACAATTTCACAAATCTTAGTAATTTAGAAGTTGTACCACCATCTTATACAGAATGTGCCACTCCAAACTGAGTCTGCCCACCTCCGCCCTCTCCACAGGCAGTCACATCCATTCAGGGACCTCACCTTGCCTGGACTTCTCATGGGTAGAATCAGGAGGCAGCATCTCAGTTTCTGTTTTCACCTTGTCATACTCCATTCCTCTTTATTGCTGAATGTTCCTCCTGCTTTGGTTTTGAAGACTGTCTCTTTTAGATGTGTGTCTCTAAATCTTTAGTTCTGTAACATTCTCAATAGGCTCATCTAGTGATAGAAGACAGAAAGAAAGTGTCCAAAAGAAAGGATTGGGCTGAAGAGAACCAGAGTCCTGGGAGAACCTCAGTAAGTAGTCTCACTTCTCCTTTGCAGTGTGAAGTCACAGCCTGAGCAGACAAGTGCCTCCACCTTGACCAGCCTAAACCAGAATATGATACATGGAGTTGATGCGCACATTTATAGGCATTACAACTGAGATCCCACCAAATACCAATAAGAAATATTTGCAAATGGAGTGAAGGAGATGGTCCAGTCAGTAAAGTGCTTGATCCTCAAACACAAGGACTTGAGTTTGATCCCCAGAATTTATATAAAAATCCAGGTGAAGCATGTACCTGCTCTCCTATCATTGATTTGGAGGAAAGGGCAAGAGGATTCCTAGTGCCTGCTGGCATACCAGTCTAGCTCAGTTTATGAGGTCTGGGTTCAGTGAAGAGATCTTGTCTCACATAATGAGGCTGAGAGTGACAGAGGACACCCAATATCAATCTCTAACTCCTCTCCCACATGAACATACACTTACATGCTCCACCCCCATATATACACATCAATATATGCACCATTCCCACATATGTACACATACACACATGCAAAATATTTGGAGAAAATACTACATGCCCTGAGCATACACACTTTCTCTCATTAATCCCTAAACATGCAGCACTCCAAATATGTTCATAGTGTGTATTTTGCATTTGATGTTACCAGCCACCCAGAGGAGAGTTCACAGGAGCAGGTACATCATAGACAAGCTATGATGTCATGCGTTGGACTTGAGTATATATGAATGTTAGCTTCCTGGGGCTTGGAACCAAATCCTCACAGAGACTGAGAGATAGTGCTAAGGCGGTGCTCCCACGGGGCCTAGTGACATTTCTGTTTTTTCAAAACAGAAAGCTGTTGCCTTTTGAGGAGCCAGAAAACTATGGTCCCTGTGGTCCTCAGGGTGGTGTTGTACAGGGTAACCAGAGTTGACTAGGCTCTGTAGCCACTGAGCATTATTATAGCTGCCTGGCTGGGAGATATGAAGCATCTTCAGGAACTGATGTATTCTTTGTGAGAATGTCACTTTCCAGGCATGCTGCTATGGCCCTTGGTACTGAATAGCCTGTAGGTCCTGGGTTATGAGCCACCAGAAACTACTTGTTTTAGAAAATATGTTATGTATCAGTAATAACATGAATCTGGAGATGTTTGTGACCTGTTTGTCAATTGTTGCCTAAATACATGAGCCACGGATGGGGCCCCTGACTACTTACCAGCACTCTGCCTGGCCCAGTACTGGTACTGCTTCTAACCCAGGCTCCAAATGATGCCTGCTCTCCTCTCAGGACCCCTGGGTGCTGCAGAGTGGAGGTGCTGCCGGTATTTCCCTCCTGCCTGCAGACATAGTTGGAAGAGTAGTGAGCCATACTTCACTGCCATATAGGAACTGATGTCTGCCTTTGGTGTGACTATTCAGATAGTAAACAGGTTCTGGAAACACAGTGGGGTCATGATATAGTGTTGAAAGCCTGGATCTGGGGGTGTTTTCCTTTATCTCAGTGTAATAGATACTGACTTTACCTGATGAGGAAGAGAGCTGGCCACAAGCATCCAGGAAGTCTTTCTATATGACATGGTATAGTGGAGAGCAAGGCTTCAGCCTGAGGAGGAAGGACTCGCAGCAGGTCAGAGTTACCCTCTAGCTGTGTCAGGCTATCCCAGTTAGATTCTGAGTTCCTGACGGTTCAGAGCCTGCTGTATGTCCAACTATTTCTCTTGGGTTCTGAAGTAGACTTCTCTAATGCTGTCCCCAAGTAGGACAGGAAAGACCTCTAAATCTGAACGAGCTAACCTCTGCTCAGTGTTGATTCTTACAATTCCCAGGTGTTTGCTCATCCTGGCCGGTGGCTGACATCACAGCCATACAGCAGTGACATCTTAGTGTCCAATCATTGTGAGGTGCATGGCCTACTTCTCGGTCTTAACCACTTGCTGCAGAGAAGGATGCCGTGGTTTTGGCCTCTGTATGGTATCGCCATCCTCTGAGAAGCCAAAGGAGCATCTCATGGGAGTCAGGATCCCATTTATCTCCTGTCAGGGCACACAATGCTCCTGCCTTTGCATCCCTGTCTGAGAGTGATGTCATTGCTTCCCTGCATTCCAGCAGCCTCCACACACCCAGAATTATAGCCCCAACCTTTGTCCCTACTCAGCCACTGATATCCCAGTCCTTCCTACAGAATGCTTGGCAGGGCCAGCACAGACAGTGCAGCTGCCATGGGAGGTGACAACATTCCCCTGCACGGATGACCAAAGGAGGACATGGGAGGACTGGAAGACTGGAGCCTGGTGCCACCGAGTGGGAGGCTCAGTACTGTCCAGTCCCTAGTTCACTGTCTTCTGGCAGGAAGCGGTCGAAAAAGCCTGGTTCTGAGAGAGTTTTTTCCCAACAGAAAACAATATCTGAGACCTTGAGATGAACTCAGAGCTCAGGGACATCCTGGTGTTACTGCCTACCTGGGAACAACTGCGGCTGTCAGTGGAGGTGAGCAGAGAAACAGCAGGGGTCTGAATCCAGAGGAATGGGAAGGACAGGTGGGGACAGCAGGAGCCATGTGTCCAGAGGGTTGTGGGGGTGGACTATTAAAGCTGTGTGTCTGGAAGAAAGGGTGATAGTAGAGATTGTGTGTAGGAAGCTCTGGGTACAGGGGTGAATGGGCCTCCACTTCATTATGAAGTAACCAAAGAAGCATAGTAAGCACTAACCTTACCATTCACCTAGAGCCTAGCACTCTGGGTTGCCTTGGACTGTTTGGTTTTCCCTCCATATCCTATATCATGGGCTTCCCTGTCTGGAGCTTCCTTGGGCTGAATTTATTATGTGGGGTCCATTTGACCTCTAATTATGCTTGTCTCCCAATACCCAGGATGGTGACTATGTGAGAATTTGACAGCCCCAGAGGCTTCTGAGCATGACCTTCCATCCCTTGCCCTTTGCCCCTGCCACACTCTGGACTTTGACAGGTCTCTAGCTTCTGTCTTATCATGCCTTCCCTCTGAGTCACCGCCCCACCATCCTGTCATCAAGGATGTGACTGTCATGGGGCACACCTTCTTTCCCAGGCCACAGTTTCGCACTTAGCCTCACATCTTCTGGTGCGATCCAGGCCATCCCTCTACCCAGACACTATGGGCAAGGAATCGTGCCCACAGTTAAGCCTCTTCAGCTCCAGGGACAGGGGCTTGCTAGCTGCATGAGGGACCCCTCACTTCTACCTGGAGGCCAGCACAGGCTATGATAAGGCCCACTTCCAAGGCTGGAGCAGTGTTTAAATTTGGAAACAAGTGGGTGTCCCAGGCCATGATCCCTGGATCCATTCCCTGCCTAAGAAGATGGCACTGCTCTCTTCCTGACCCAGGGCCCCTGCCAGTCCAGGGCTCTTATGGAGAAATTGTACATATGGCTTAAGCCCTTCCTCTATTCCAGGTCACAGCCACAGGACAAGAGCTCTTTCAGCAGGTGTGTGATATGGCGCACATTCGAGAAGCCCACTTCTTTGGCCTCTGCGTGGTAAAAAGTAAGCATTGTTTGGCAACCACAGCACATGCTTCCCAGGAGCAAGAAATAGGGGTCCTTGGAATTAAGGTGTATTTGCCTTGCCACAGATCCTGACCACAGATAACCCAATAAGGCTAACAGGCAGCTGGGTCATCATTCCAGAGTCTGCATTCATCTGTGTACATGCATGTCTGCACATGCACCACAAAATGTTCATACTACTCACAAAAGTGCAGAGCACATGTACACACACATGCACACACATGTACTACAAACATGTACATAAATATAGATTACACACATAACATAAGCGCACATACATTGCATGCATACCATATGCCATACATTCTCATACACATACAATTAAACCGTGTGCACCCTCACACATTCATTCACAGTTACATTCAAACACACATGCTCATACTTGCATGCTACACATATGTGTATAATTATACACATAGTGCATGTCCATATATTAATACACAAGCACACTCACTCATGCTTAAGCATACACTCATCCTGTACACCTGAACATTCACATGCTCATGAATATAAGAGCCAAGTTGGGCAGGAGACCAAGAAACTCCAACCCAACAGAGAAGGGATGGGAGGAAATGGGGAGATTGGCAGGCCTGGCCAGTAGCCATGGAAAGCAGTCTGGAAGTAGCCATATCTGAGTAGGGGCCGGCATCCCCCAACTACATCACTCTCACTGTAGAAGGAGCTCTATCCAGATCTGCCTGCTGTGTTCTGTTCTCTGTATTACAGTCTCTGCACTGACATGCTATTTTCATTGGTGCAGAAAAGTCACACAGCTCCCTTTCCTGTGGGATGTGACCGCCTCTGGCTATAAAGTTCCTCTTAGGGGAGATGATCCTTGGCTAAAAGTTCTTTCCAGGATGCTGCTCTTAGGCCAGATTTTCTTGGACCCCAAAGAGCCTAGAACAGCAGGTGTGATAGGGTGAAGACTTATGGAGTGCTAGGTAGAGTCCCCACAGAAAGAGACTCCTGCGGCTGTTGTGTAGGCCTGTGTTTACTCAGTGGGGCACTGCCTGGGTAGGGTGCTTCTCCCTGAAGACACAGAATTCAGAATCTCTAGAGATTTACTTTAAAGCCATGGGTAAATTGGTCTTCTAGGATCATGTGATGCCAAGCTATAGGTAACTGGTATCTAGTGTGCAAGGCCAAAGCCCACAGTGTGACCAAGACCAGGCCATATGTTCTATGACCTTTGTCTTCTTAGCTGAGAGTCTCAGCATCGATACCAGGAACCATCCACACATTAGGACTTTGAAAGCTGGGCAGCCATACCTAGGAAGTGAACTTGAGTAACCAGGGAGCAGTCGCAAGAGGCCATGGGTTGTAAGTCCAGGTCTATTTTAGTTGAGGGATCTATAAGGACCTGCAGGTGGAGTAGTCCCAGCTAGGTACTAGCTGAGGAAGCCGGGTAGCACACAGTGGGACTCTCGGACTGTGCCTTCTCCCAGCAGGGGACACACCTCATAGGAGGGGTTGAACTCTTGCCAAGTGTCCTTACCACCCATATTCTTTCATGTCAGATGTCTCACCAACTCAGGGAACACGTGGTCAAGACATGGGCAAGGAAAGAATTTGGGGTTCTTGTCCTCTGAGATGAACTAAGGATTCTCTCTGAACAAGGGTGACGCTCTCTGAGCTCATCTGGAGGACCTGAAGAGAACAGAAGGCTGCCAGCTGAGCCAAGCATACCAGTCCTTCCAGCCGAGCTCTGAACTGATGGACACCCCTCTAAAATGTCTCCAGAGCCTTTGCTTTTGAACACTTGAGTTCTTGGCGTGACCACGGATTCCTTGCTTTAGTTAGTTTCTGATCTATAACTTTGGCACATGTTTGAGACTGGGATATGTAACAAACAGCAAAGGTGACTAGGTATGGTAGAGAGGCATATGATCCCAGGACCTGGGGGCCATGGCAGGAGGGTCATGATATTGAAGGCACCCTGGAATTTGTGCTGAGTCCACCCTGGGTTGTGATACCCTGCCTAGGAAAACAAACAAACAAAATAAACAAGTTATGAGCCTTCTGCTTGCAAGGGGTTGAGATAGAGGAAGCAAGAAGAAGACAGGGAGCTGGTGCCATTTTACCTGGCCCTTGTTTGTAGCACTTGGAACTTCTGAAGACAGGCTTATGTCTGGCTCTCCATGTACTCAGAGCTGGCCTTCAACAGTCCTTCCCTTCACACTAAGTACCAAGGCTAAGAGGAGAATGGAGGAGACCTGGCACTTTACCCAGTCAATAGCCCTTTGCTTTGTGCCCAGGTACACAGGCCTTGGGTTAAAAGGATGATTTTGGCTGTGTAGAGAGTTGGGAAGGCTTCTGGGGTAAGTGTTACCCTGTTTGGTTTGAGAAGCCTGTAGTTGGAACTGGGGATACAGCTAGTTCCCTCTCTTTCCTGTAGCAATACACCCTTCCTGAAGCTAAGTTTGTGACTGCACAGGGCTCTGCAGAGATGTGGTCAGGAGGATCAGAGGGAGGTGACAGAGCTCAGGAGACCAAATCCATCAAGTCTGGAATCTACAAGCAGGATAGCAATGCTGTAAATAGAATGGCAGCTGTCCACTTTTCTGGGGCTGCCTAGGCTCTCTAAGTCCTCAGAAACATGGATGAGATCTATCCAGCTAAGGAAGGCTATCTGGCAGGTGGCCTAACCACATAGACACATCCATGCTCAGCACACCAACTATCATTTCTATGTTAGATTTCAATGTCAGTGTTGATCCTGGGACATGTGTAGATCTCAGGAGGCTTTATCTCCACTAGAATTGCTACAATGATTTTTCTTATAGCACCTGAGGCTAATCTGTGAGCATCTTCTCAGGATAAAAATTCCACTGGTCCATAGCCAAGCAAGCTCCCTGAATGAACAAGGTCTCCATCCGTCCACCCCTGCTGTCTAACTTGTGTGCCATTTTCTTCTCTGGCCAACTGGATACTTCCTCTTCCTCATTCTGCCTAGGCTACTCATTCCAGGACATAAGGAACTCGGGTGGCCTCCTGAAGTTCTATGAAGGGCCTCACAATGCCTCTACTCAGGAGAGTAGCTCTCAAGAGTGATTATGCACCCAGGTTTCTAGGTTTCTGTCTCTGCTATGAAGTGATGCTAACTACAGTGTCAGCTGTCACCTTGGAGGAGCTGCTGATTGCAGGGCCCAGCTCTTTCTCCTCCACAGGGGCCCCAGGTCACAGCAAACAAACAGCTAGAACTTTTATTAAATCTGGAATGTGGCCACATTCATGGGTCAGTCTGTACATAGAGCACTCAGTCTACCTTGTCCAAAAGAAACAGTCCTCTCATGGGGACACAGCCCTGGGTGTGTAGCAGCCTCTCCTGATGTTGGGGTGACGTTGGGAGTGGGAGGAATCAGCAAGCTTTTCCTTCACTGAATCATGGATCTCTGGGCAAGAGTCCACTTGGGAACCACTGTCTGCACTGCTAAGGTCACAGGAGGCAAATAAGATTGTATTAGAGCAGTACTGGGGACTGAACCGAGGGCCTTAGGTGAGGGGAGCACACTGTACTACCAAACTACAGCCCCACCCCTAGGACTCTGTTGTTTAGAAAAGCTTTAGTTTCATCGCAAAACTAACAGAAAGTACAAAATTTCCAGGGTACAAAAGTTCCTCCACTTACCCTAGCCACACTCTTTAGAAGACAGGAGATTCAGAGGCTCTTCTAGCTTACAAGGACCCAGTAGTGTCACCAAGAGGCCATGGTTGGCATGCTCCTGGGTTTGGGAAAACTCACAGTACTATCGGGCAATGTCACTGTGCTGTCTTCCCCTTGTCCCTACCCTGAAAGCTCCAATCCCTTTTCTGCCTCTACATTCCCATTTTCCAGGTTTGTGGTCCACATCATGAAGTGTACTACCAGCCTGTAGTTCCTAGTGACACTCAGTGTGTTTTCCTGGCTGGGTGGCTTATTCTCAACCCTGAGGCACCTCCCAGCACATTCCTCTGCCTGAGAGAGAACTTCTTCACATTGGGGAGTTTGCTTCTTGAACACAGAAGTTCAGATAGACCAGATAAGAAAGTTATCTGGTCAGAGTACTGGGTCTACCAAAGCCCAAGTTGTGGACACTTTGTGATGGGGCCCAGGGCCTTTGAAGCTGGATTGGCCAGGGCCTGAGGACACAGGAAGGGCATGAAGTCCATGCCTAACACTTCCTGAGAGCCACTAGGAAGTGCATGGATTCTGTTATAATTGGGTCACTGCATACATTTTGTGAGCCATGGTCTTGGGAACTACAAGTCTGAGGTCAAAGTGATAATGGCTGGATCCTTTGTGGCTTCTCTGTGGCCTGTGGCAGCCTCCCTCCTGTGTCTTCCCATTGTCCCTCTGTGTCTGTCTTTCCATGTCTGAGTCCAAGTTTAGAAGGGTGCTTTATACCTTTGATTCCCTACAACTCCCTATAGCTTGACTATTTCATGAAGTCTTATCTCCAACTATACTCACTGAGGCCCTGGGGCGCGGAGAGGGAGTGGGGGGTGGTTTGCAAGGTTGTCCCATAGCAGGAACAGTGCTGATTGCTGGTGAATCTGAGAATTCATTCAGCACTCTGTCTTTCTGGATGTGAAAGGCTGGCTGGGCAGAAACTGATAGCCCACTTGTTCTGAAAGGCAACTTTCCAGGGTGGGCACTCTCCCTTGCCTGTCATATAGTTGATGCCTGTGCATTTTCTAATCCCTCAGCCTTCTGTCTGTGTGGGTAGCTGATTCCCCAGTGCCAGGACCATGGATCAGGTTGTTCTGCTGGCCTTTGGCTCTACCACCCCCAGCCAGGTGTCTGTTGGGCAGCCACTGAACTGGGATGTGATATGACAACCAAATGTGGTTAACCTGATAATAGCAAACCATGACTCTGGACCTGACTGTGTAGTTCTCACCAGATCCACAATGCCAGGGCACCTGTTTCTCAGTGCTTCCAGATGGTCACTTCTCTCTTGTGTACACTCTAGGGACAGTTACCTCAGTTCTGGGTATTAAGTCTATAAGAATGACAGAGGGAAGCCCTAGGGGCTCTACATTCTTCTTTAGGGCACTTGTTTATGTTTTTTCCAGCTTAGACAGGAAAGGGAAAATGGGCTTCCCTGGAAGCATAGGAAAGCATGCTTTAGCAAAAAGCATCTTCAGTAACCCCCTTTATCAGGGTTGCCCTGTTAGCAAGGGTGACGTGGGTCACTGACACTTGTCAGTTCTGGCGGCAGGTCACAGTTCTCCCCCATGGTGAGCACCAGCCTGTGGTGGCTTTGCTCTGAGAAGATGCTTGCCATAGCCACAGTCTGAGATGGTCATGGTTTGCCCTCGGTACCTAGTCTAAGCATTCAGCCTCTGAGGCATCTGTGCCAGTCTAGCTGGATGTGAAGCTCTGTCAACAGACAGACTTGCTCCAGCCAGGCTCGGCTCTTGTTTGATGGGATTCCTGGGAATAATGAAAGTGTCTTCTCTACGCTGGACCTCTCTTTTCTAGACAACGAGTATGTGTTCCTGGATTTGAAGCGAAAACTCAGTAAATACTTCTCAAAAGACTGGAAGACGGAAATACACAAAGTAAGCACAGGAGAGGAAAGAACCAGAATCATGATTGTGGCCATTGACTAAGAGGGTTCTCTTGGGTTGGGGATGGGCAGGTGCTGGGTCAGGCCACACTTTGTCAATGCCATGGTCACCTATTTGTCAAGAGTTATCCTCTGGTGTACCTGCAATGTTCTCAAAGCCCTGCCACTTACATCCTAAGAGTTCAGGGTGGGCGGATCACCAGTACCATGCCCTCAATGCTTGCAACTACATTTGACAACATTCCACTTTAAATGTTTTCCCCTTTAAATAAAAATGGAACAATAAAATGAACTGTTAAACCACTAAGACTTGAGTGTAAGATGTCCCCAGTCAGGCCTGTGGAAGCTCCCTTGTGCATGCCTCACTGGGGCTCCTTTCCAGGGTCCTGTCTTTTTTCTTTACTCTCCTGACAGAGGGATAAGATATCCAGGGCGCCCTTCATCACCTTCTTCAGAGTGCAGTTCTATGTGGAAAGCGGAAGGGCCATCAGGTAACTACACTTCCTGCTGCAAGATAAGCAAATGCAAAGAAAGATCCCATCATAAGGACGTGATCTCTTCAAAGCCAAGCACTCCTGCTCTGAGTCAGGTGTCTCTCTATCTGGTGGCTGTAGGTGACTTTTAGAACAGTTGAGCCTTAAATGGGACTTGTTCTTCCTACCAGGTGTCCCCAGGTATACTTGGGTAGGGAGGGTCCTGGGAAGGGTGAGTAGAGAACCTGAAGGTTCTTGCTTTCCAACAGGTAGATCTGCTCTCATCAGTGGGCTGCCTTGGTACCTGACAGGAAACAGTGAGGGATCTTTTGGGATCATTAAAGAACTAGATTCTCCCTAAGCATAGCTCTGGGCAGTTATCAGCAGGGTTTGGGTGTCCCTAGGATGTCCTTTGGCAAGTGTAAATCTAGTGCTGGTGTTCAGAAAGGGTGAATGAGGGTATGGAAGATTCTAGAGTCAGAGATATGTGATTCTAGAAGGCTCTAGAGAATGAGGGCATATGTATATAACCAAAGAAGTTTCTAGAGAGTGAGAATGTGTGGCTATGTGGAAAGTTCTAGAGACATCTTAGCAGGGAAAAACCTAATGGAGGCTGATACATGGTTCCATATACTGTGGTTACCAGCCAGGTTGCTATATTAAAATGTTGGAGAGGTTCTCAGGAGGTATGCACTGCTTCAAGTTAGCTGACGGTACTGGACAGGTAGACCTGCTGACTGAGAGGCAAGTCTATGGCATGGGTTTGCCCTTATGTCTTTACTCAGATGATACCACTTGTTCCTATCTCAGCTTCTGGAGAGCTACACCCATATGGACAGCCCCTGCCCTTGCTTAAAGCCCCTGACTTCATCTGTGTCTCACTAAGAGCCCTGTAACAGGAGATGCTTATGTGTAATGAACAGACTAGGAAGTGGCCACCAAGAATCCTCAGAGGCCTGTGGACCAGGAAGTCAGGCCTGGAAAAGGAGGTGGATGCAGTGTTGGCTGCAAAGGGAGGATTCACTCTTCCTGACCCTTCTGCCCTGCTGTCTTCCAGTGACAAGACAGCCCGGCACCTGTATTACTGCCACCTCAAGGAGCAGGTACTGAGGTCCAGGTGCATGCACAGAGAGGAGACCTACTTTCTGCTGGCTGCCTACGGGCTACAGGCTGACCTGGGAAACCACCAGGAGTCAGTCCATGTGAGCAAGTACTTCGAGCCACATGCCTACTTCCCACAGTGGGTAAGGCTGTGTGGCACCCTACTTGGAGCAGCGGCAGGGAAGGGGGTTGATGTCTGCTCACCAAAAGAAAACTCTGGAATCCATGAATAAGAAGAGGGTGAGGAGATAGAGAGGAACAGGCATGGGAACAGAGGGACCCAAGTCCAAGGGTGCTCACCTACCCTACAATAACACTACAAGGGCTGGCAACATGGTGTTGGAACCATGGCCAGAGCAGGCTATGCCTTCAGTCTTACATAAGCTAGTCAGCTCAACATCTCTGTGCTAACTTGGCCTGCCCAGCTGCAAAGTATCACCCACCCAGTCTCTGCAAAAACAAACAAACCCAAGGACCTCAGCGTCTCTGTGCCTCAGTTTCCTCACCTGTGTCCTAGAAGGGGAGGCAGTGAGCAAGAGGTACTTCTCTTTTATGTGTAAAACCCTAGCTTGACTGCCATGCAGAGCAAATGGTTCTGGGGCCATGGGCCCCACTGGCCCTCCCTTTTTCTATCCTCTGTGCCTTAGGCCTCACATATCTGCTGCTCAAAGCTTCCCTTAGCCCACACACACTCCTCTCTCTCATTAGATTTCGGCCGTGGTTTCCTCACTGAGGAATTCTCCCAAGAGCTATGGCTTTTGGAGTGAAATAAGCTCCACAAACTTCTAAGGAGGGCTATTTCTACTGTCCTTGTGGGCACCTGGGTGACACATTAGAAGTAATCAGACCAAAGATTCAGGAGCATTGCTTCCTTGCTTTTGGATCTGATGCTAAGGTGGAAAGTGAAACTCATTCTGCTAAGCATAGGCTCTAGCTCAAAGTCAGCTCTGACTCCAATGATGGTAGAGAGTGTCAACACAGAGAAAGGGCAGGGTGGGGTCTGAGCTAGCTGGTGGCTCTGTCCTCAGGTTATCAACAACAGGGGAGCTGACTACATCCTTAGGCATGTTCCCGCCATGCACCGTGAACAGCGGGGCCTGAGTCCCAAGAAGGCCACATTATGCTTCATCAGGGAGGCCTGCAGACTTGAGGATGTCCCTGTCCACTTCTTCAGGCTGTATAAGGTCGAACCCATATGTCATGGGTGGGAGGAATCCAGGGCAGGGGTGGGTATATTCCCCATGGCTGACAATGTGACTAAGACTCCAGGGTAGTATAGGCGGGACTGTCGGTCCTTAGGACCTGGTTGGCATGTGATGCATTGGAGGGTTACTTGGTAGCTGTCTTGGAGGTGACATGCTGGGTTTCTCTGCTCATTCTCCACTATAACCAATCTGATCTAACATTGGTCTGTTTTGCCTGGCCACTCTGGCCACCCTTCATTCACTTCCTGAGCATAGCATGGCCTCTGTTCTCTGGGGACAGTCTCTCATAGGTGCAGTAAGGGTGGAACTTTTCTCTATGAGGTTCACAAAGTTATACTGTCTATGGGAGCATACCATACATGTGTCCTGGACAGGCTGTGGGCTGGTTTGGGATTATGCAGGGCAACACAGGAGCCTAAATAAAGCTCTGGTTTGTGGAGCCTCTAGCCTGTTAAACAGATCTCCGTCGACCTGCCAGATCCTTAACCTCTGACCTGTGTTCTTTTAGGAAAAAAAGGAAGACAGCCCTACCATCCTTCTGGGACTCACTCTGAAAGGGGTGCACATCTATCAGGTGAGGAGCCCTTCCCTCCCTCTTCCCTCCTCCATCTTCTGCTGTTCCTGTCTCTAACCTATGCTTTGGTTGCCGTGTCCCTCTACATTACCATTGTTTTTCAGGAGGCAGACCATGCTCCACAGCTGCTCTTTGACTTCCCCTGGTCACATATTTCAAAGGTGACATTTCTGGTGGGTATCTGAAGCAGGAGGGCATCCATAACACACAGGAGCCTGCAACTTCATTGTCAGAATGGGATCAGGAGCTCTTTATGGCCTCTCCATACTCCCAGGCATCTCCCATTATGGTGGCAAGCCACAGTGGTATTAGCCTCTGAGAGATGTATAGTTCTGGCCATCAACAATTTCTGAACTCCCACTCAGCAGCCATGGGGGGGAGTGGAGAGAGAGAGAGAGAGAGAGAGAGAGAGAGAGAGAGAGAGAGAGAGAGAGAGAGAGAGAACATGGTACCTTAGAGACACACCTTGCAGCCTCTGTCTTCCTTACGTATTCTCTAAGCTGTCCACTGGAGAGAGCAGCAGTCTGGCTCTGGACAGTGGCCAGGGTTCATTGCAAATCCTACATTTAAAACTTGTGTTTAGTCACAGGCAGGAAGATCCTACATAGGAGAGCTGTCCCAGGACCTTATACCTTCTCAAGGCTGGGGACAGATAGTACTGAGTGACAATGACCAGAGATCTCCCTCCACAGCCATATCAATTCTCTGCACTGGAAAATGGGCCAGGGCCCAGTTAGGGCTTATTGCTGGCATTCTCTCCTGCTTATGGGACAGTTTTGTGTAAAATCACATTGTCCTTCCTGTCTGTCTAGGGAAAGAAGCTGGAAATCCAGCCAGAAGGGCTGTTGGCAGCCCAGAAGCTGCTGTTCTACACGGGCTATGCCTGGCGGTCCCGCTACTTACTGCAACTGCTTCGCACCACCCATCAGCTCCACCTCAGCTTGCGGCCTGTGCTGCAATGGTTACAACAGCTAGAGGAGGCAGAAGGTGGTGTGATATCCTCCTGGGACATTGTAGCTGATGACCACACATCTTCTCTGGGGTCTAAGATATAGCAAAATCAACCCTTGAGCCACCCCCTCCTGAGGCTGGCTGGGTGTTCTGGGCTTGGCAGCCAGGCCACACCTTCTATTACACCCTTCATTGCTGGTAGTCATCATTCCTATTCCCCCCCTGGGGTGGCTGGATGAAAAGTGGGGTTGATCCACTCCTCCCTTTTACTCTGAACATCCTTAACTCCACAATAGCCGGAGATACAACCTGAAGAGAGGCCAGCCTTGGTGCCGCCCAGTGTCCCAGTGTTCTTTCCTTTTCCAAGTTTCTACTAAGAGGAGTCCTGCCTTGCCTCACACTGAACCCCCACAGCAAAGGCAGAAGTGTGTGTGTGTGTGTGTGTGTGTGTGTGTGTGTGTGTGTGTGTGTGTGCATGTGTGTGTGCATGTGTGCGTGCGTGTGTGTGCATGTGTGCGTGTGTGTGTGTGCATGTGTGTGTGCATGTGTGCGTGCGTGTGTGTGTGTGTCTGTGAGATGAGTGTACCTGAACATATTTGTGAGACATGACTGAATGGACCTCTGTGCCTGTGTTAGGAGGCAGGCCCTTGAAGATGCTGGGTGCATATCCCATATCAGTACATCCTTAGAACCAGCAGATTTAGTCTGTTTTCAACTAGTCTTATACTTGGTGAAGAGCACCAGGGCTGCTCAGAATGTATGTAGCTAGGAGATAAAGTGTCCCAGCCTGAATCACAACCACAAGAAGATGTTAGGAGGTTGCTGGTGACAAGCTATTCCTGTCTGTCTGGCTGTCACCATGGGCATGCAGGGTTCGCCCCTCACCCACCTCAGGGCAATGATTTGCTCCACATTCCTAGGCTCTGATGCACCAGCAGGTTGAGATTCTGACAAGCACTGACTCCAAGAATGCAGGTGGCACTTTATCTTCTTCCAACACCAGCCCTGTGTTGTTCTCCACACAGAGAGGAAATGCTACCGAGAATCCTCCATCAGTGACCCAGTAGAGCTGGGGCTGAACTCCCACCCCGGGAACTACATGGCCACTGAGGACAATGGGAGCAGCAGAAAATACCCCCTCCTCTCAGGCCACTCTGAACTCAGCTTCCACACAGCAGACATCAAGCCCAATTCCCAGCATGGCGAGTGTGAGATGTCTGTGGATGAGCACACAGGGATTGAGAAGCTCTGTGTAAAGACGATACCCAGTAGTTCCTGGAGCAGCTTCAGCAGCCAAGACACCTTTACCAACAGCAGAGGTGAGCTATAGAGCCAGGTAGCAAAGAGCCTCAGCTGGCCAGTGCTGCACAGTATCTTATACAAAGCCTGACACTCAGCGTCAAGCAGATCTGTCACTAACACTGTCTGCAGTCACATTCTCAGAGTCTTGTCCAGGCAAAGGGCAGATGGCTTGGTCTCTGAAGCTGAGTCTAGACTCTATGGGCTACAGTCCAGCAGATCAGCCCAAGTATGAAATCACATGAGTGTGAGCTGCTGGTTACTCCTTGGCCCCAATATGGACAGGCACTGAGAAAGTGCTTTTCCAAGCTCTGCAGGGGCTGAGGTGTCCTCAGCTTCCATGAACAGCAATCTCTGTCTCTCCAAACCCTGACCGGAACCATTCTGGGAAGGACATGATGTCACATGCTAGATGGAGCCCAGATACCATAGGCTTATCTGGGATTCTGCACCTCTCTCTCTCTCTCTCTCTCTCTCTCTCTCTCTCTCTCTCTCTCTCTCTCTCTCTCTGTGTGTGTGTGTGTGTGTGTGTGTGTGTGTGTGCGCGTGCGTGCGTGCATGCGTGTGTGTGTGTGTGTGTGTGTGTGTGTGTGTGTGTGTGTGTGTGCGTGTAGACAGCTTCTGTATTTTTTACTCATAGTTCAGACACAACACACAGATGGCCTCATCTCAGACAGTCCTGTGGGGAGGTGCATTTGGTTTGTACTTCAGCATTATGGCAGGAAAGAGCCCAGGCCAAGATAGGCCACAACAGTGAGCATGGACAGTATTCTTTGCTTGGCCCTGCTCACTCTTCTCCTCATCATCCTATACCTCTCTTCAGCAGCTCCTCAGAGCCCTTCACAGAAGTCTGAGTCATGCTGATCAGGGGCCCAGAGAGCTGAGACTATGCCCCAGGTAAGATTTTCTCATAGTACTCCCTACTCACCTAGATTGTCAAACTGGGTCCTCTGGGCCCTGGAGAGGCCCTCTATAGGCAGCTCTGGGGGTACAGGTAGGCTCTTGGGAACAGTGGCTTAGGCAGTGATTCACCACTTCAGCCTCAGAGCCTAAATGAGCAGGCTTGCTGAGTGGCACACCAGGTCCAGGGCAGTGTGAAACTCTCCAGTGGCTGTACATGAAGAATATTACTTCCACTTAATCAGCCTCTACCGTGTGGTTCTAAATGGCTTCTATCAATCCCCCTAGAGGCCTAAGACTGTGAGTTCTCTCTACCATAAGGCACTAAAGAGACTAAATCAGAGGACAATGTGGCTCCATGTTCCTGGACTGGCATGTAGGCTCCTGCCAAACATCCCCTGGAGAAAAGAGGAGACCAGAATATGGTTGACCAGCAAGTATGACACAGAGTTAGGCAGGACTGGGAGGAAAGAGCCTGAGAGGGCTGTCATAGCAGAGTCCAGGCCTAGAATACTGCCAAATCTTTTTAACAGAGAAGCTTACACAAAGCATCCTGAGGCTCTCAGTCAGAGGCTCTAAAGGGCTAACTTAAAAACTAGGAAATGCATTTCCAAGAGTCCCACAAACAACAGACCCGGTGCATAGCTCTCCTATACTCTACCATGTGTCAGCTTCCTCCAGACAGATCCAATGACTTATCATGGCTGAAAAATATAACTCTGGGCATCACTTCAGTGTGTAGGCTACTCTCAGCTGATTGGACCATCACAGTCCATGGACAAGTGTGCTTAAATGAAAATGGCCATCCTTGAAATCTCAGAGACTTCCAGGGCTGGAGTAATGACCAGAGCCATTCCTGAAAGATGCAAGTTCAGAAAGGCAACCATAGGGAAAGAAGCCTGGACTGACCAGCACCTCTGGGGCCAGTATGGACCCACTGTGGCATGGAGCCTCCAAAGAACTCCTACAATGCACCAGAACAACAGAAAAACCCACAGCCCAGCCTGCGGGGCCATTAAATTATCTAGTATTATCAGGGAGACTAAGGTGGGGTGGTATATGGAGCTGTTGCATACTGGGTGGTCAGAGGAATTAGGATGAGGCAGCCAGGAGGGAAGTGCTTCCTGAGCACTGAGACAGATGGCCTATCAGGTCCAGGACAGATCAGCCTGGCTAGAATTAGAATGGCCTAGGTAGAGCTGGGATCTTGGAATCTTAGTGGCACAAGAAGCACCAGTGGTCAGGATGAGAGCTACCACAATGCTCAATCTCTCTGTAGGTTGGGAAGGCAGAGGCTGACCACAGGCTGACCAATACCTCCGCAGCATGAACAATGTGTTTCTGCACCATCTTCCTGACACCTTCTGAGAGTCTTAGCCAGTTACACCTGGGGGTGTGCTGCTAGAGGCTCCTCTTGATGGCAAGAAATTCATAAGCTACCTCTCCCTGTACTGGCTTGGTGAAGACTCATCCCTGAAGGAGTTGGTTCTGTAGGCAAGAGTCACACAGCAGCCCTATCTGTTCCAGAAAGCTTTGAAAGAGGCGTGGTAGTATCCAGCACCACCAGCCTTTGGCCAAGTCTGGGCAAGGCAGTCCATGGCCCTCAACCCCTTCTGTCTACCATCAATTGGCTCAGCTGTAGAGGGGTAGAGACAGCTTTGACCTTATCCTAGAGGTATGGGTGGGCCCTGCTCTTCCTGCCTTGGGATGTAAGCTCCTAGGTCTCTCATGGGTATATGTGTTTGAGAGAATCAGATGTTGACCAGAGCCCTGAAGCAACTGGGCTCTTGTCCTGTGAGAGAAGGTGTCATAATAGGACCTGGGCATTAGAGGGAGCCCTGTGACTGCAAAGCCAGCCTTAAAACTGGCTGTTAAAACCCACAGTTGGCTGTAGTGGGTCTCCACGCTGGCCAGACTTCTAGAACACAACTCTGTGGTTCCTGGATCCACATCTCTCTTATAAATGCGGTGCCAAATACAGGGGTCTCTCTTGCAGTGTGTGGCTTAGTCCCACTCAAAGGCCCTTCCCACTGCCTATGCAAGCAAGGCACCATTGGGTGCAATAGTTTCCTTTAAAAGAAGCCCCTACACTCTCCTCAGGCTGTGGCGGCTCCCTCCACCTGGCAGTGTTGCCAGGGCAATGGTATAGGGGTGTTTGGGAGACCACCTGTTCCTCCTCAGTCAAAGAGGTGCAAGGGGCCATTGAGCAAGTGTAATTGATGGGCTCTGGGAAGACCCTGGAGCATGGTGGGTTACCAACTGTGGGACCCTCATGACTTTTCCTGTCCAGGGTTTAAAGAAGCACCTGATATTTTTTTTTTATTTGGACAAAAGGGGCCTTGTGTGTCACTGCTGGTCACAAGTTCTTGGTAGTTGTGCCCAACCCTGGACCTATTGGGCCTCCTTCTAACCTCCACACTTGCCACAGTGGAGCATAAGTCTGGCTGGCTGGGTAGGTCAGACTTTATTTAGGCCTCTCCTCACTGTGCATCCAGAGTACAGGAAGAGAGTGTGGAGTTGTACCAAGCAGTCAGGATGGTGGCTAAGGTATGACTCACACAGGGAAGCTAGTTGACCTGAGGGTTCCATTCTCTGGATAGTGTGATATAGAACAGATTGTACATAGAAGAAGGCACCCAGGGCTGGCTCAGGCTCTCCCAAAGTCCAGTGTATCCCATCTGTACAATGTAGGGTTAACCACCCCTGTCTGACAGACATACTGTCATCCATGAGAAAACCTGAGAACAAGAAACCCTAGAGTCGGTTGTGGGTACCAGGCATGGGGCAGGGCTGGTTTCAGGACATGCCTCCCCCCACACACACACATGCACATGCATACAAACCCACCATAGGGCTGGAGAGATGGCTCAGCAGTTAAGAGCACTAGCTGCTCTTTCAGAAGTCCTGAATACAATTCCCAGAAAATACATGGTGGCTCACAACCACCCTAGTGGAACTGACGCCCTCTTCTAGCTTACAGATGTACACGCAGATAGAGCACTTGTAAATAAAATAAATAAATCTTTTTTTTTAAAAAAAAAAAAAAAGCCACCACATTCAGGAACAGGAATGCAGACAGACATTGATTATCATGATACAAAGCTATCTCAGAGAGTCAAGAATGTGTCCAACCTGCACTGCCATAGCTTCTCCTTAAGACATATGTCCCTGGGGACTGCGGGACAGGCCTAGGTCTTCTAGTGCACTGGCATCCCTATCCCTCAAGCTCAGGTGAGGTCACTATGATCCTCCATGTCCTTGCCTGGCCTCAAGCAGGTCACCAGACTCTGGGGTTCCTAAGTGTCCCAAAGGAAGAAAACATCCCACCTTTCATTTTTATACTGATGCTCAGAGCTGGATCCTAGAAGGAGTCAAATGTGGACAGGTAGTTGGCAGGGCCTAGGTCTCTCTGGCTTTGTCAGTGTTTTCTTTACTACAGAACACCTGTAGAACCAAGGTGCTGCAGGCAGAGCTGGGTATGTGCTGAGTAGTGTGGATAAGTACAGAGCTACAGGTGCTCAGCCATGTTATATCCTACTCTGGGCCTGGATATACATGTCTGTCTTTCCCACCAGAGCATGGCTACTGTTACAGCTGTTTTTTATTGTCTGTGAATAGAGCAGTGGGAGCCCAGCTGGGTCTTCCAGTCCTTAGGAAGAAGGTCTCGTGCTCAGTTGTCCCCTGTGAGTAGCCTTGGCCCATGGATTGTGGTTCTTCGATACTCTCAGAGCAGCAGAGGTCAGTTCAAGTTATCCTTGATGTGTGTGCAGCAGCTAGGGCTTCATGGAGGTCAGGACCTGTGCCCTGTGTCTTCATAGACAAGGAGCCCACAGACACGAAGACAAGACCATTGGCTGACCCTGAAAAGCCACTTGGGTCGCATAAGGATTCCTATTTCTGTCCTTCCTCTGGGCCTGTGGACAGGCATGGGGAACCATGCCAAGTGTTTCTGACCACCAGATTTTACAGAGCTGCAGACTGTGGTCATGATCCTTGGGGAATGGAGAGGATGATTAAAGGCCAGGCTCTCTCATGCCTTACCCAAAAGGGTTCCATAGAGCAAGCGAGGAAAAGCCAAGGCAAAGTCCCCAGGCTCCTTCATATATTCATCTATGGGGCTGGAAAAAGAAAACCACCACTCACAGTCCTTCTGGTCCCTGAGAAGAGGCTGGAAGTCTTTTCCTAGTTCCCTAATGCAGATTGGCTTGCCCTGATTCTAATTCTGTGGCAGGGCTGGGCTTGAGGTAGAGCTAGGTGTGAGATTCGAGAGACCCTTCTGGGAGCATGCTTAGCCAGCTACAGCCACCTACCAGGAGTTTTTCTGCAGTGTTCACAGGGAGTAGAGTCCAAGAGCCCATGGTTAGGCTCTGGTGCCCAGTGGGAAAAGGGAATAAGGACCCCTGGGTGGGGTGTTCAGATAATGGTAGCTGCTTGTGTGACGTGGGCAATAGACCTACACAGAAGCTCTGGTTCCCCTCCTCAGCAGGTGGAAGCCAGAACACTGTTCCACATTTCACTTCTGATGAGTACCTTCACTTCATGAATATCTCTAACCTGTAGTCTTATAGTTGGTTGCTCAAAACACATGTGATAGGGGACGGGTAGGGCAACTATCCTAGCACCAAAGGAGACTAAGTTTTGAGGCTCCCACAGTACTCTGACATGTTTGTAGTTTTGAAAATGTGCAGAGGATGACATTTTAGCCATGTGCGGCTGGGATCTTATCCCATTACATTTGATAACATCACCCTTCTGGCAATTAATGGTGCTAGGAGACCTTGGCAGATGGGCTTCATCCTGCGACCTCAGATGGAGATGTATTAACTCAGAACTGTGAGAGATGACCACCAGCTGGATGTGTTATGGCTCACTGGAAGGCAGCAGTCTTCCTGGAACGGGGCAGCCCTTGGCTTACTCCATTCTGGAATGGATAACAGAGTGAAGACATCTTGCCATAATCCTCCTCTAAGCCAGAGCACATGTTATTGGGGTCACACAGGATCTTGACACAGAAGAACTAGCCTCCAAATCATACATTTCTAGTTTTGAAATCTTGAAGGCCCTCTATATCCCCAGTAACAAGCTGGGGAGGAAAGGCACCTTTGAAATATCCCAGAAGCAAGCTGCATCTGTCACAGCAAAAAGATGTTTGCTATTATAGTCACATGAGTCACATGAGGGGGTGATGGGCTAGGACCCAGGAGGCAACATGAAGAGGGACCATAGATAGAGTCATTGCTTAGTACCCACTGGCAATCATAAGGTATTGGGAAGCAGCCCAGAGGCAGCACTGCTCAGCACATGTAAGCAGACCCTTATTTGATCCCCGGCACTGAGGAACAAAAGACACCTGAATCTGCACTTATTTGCCCATTTTTTAGAGGTTGGGGCTTGGGTGGCTTTTAATTTTCTTTCATTTATCTTCAGAAACATTTCATGTTTATTCTTTTTTTCCAAAAAGAACACGATCCTGAGACCATCTTTGAAGGTTTCAGGTCTCAAAATCAGGTTGAAGATGAGACACTAATCTTGGGGCTTTGGGTGCCATGTGGAGCAGCTAGCTTTCAGGGACATGTGACCAAGTTCCCTGTATCTTGATGTCTTAAAGCTCCAACCAGAAGCTTCTGGCTGCCAGAAACGGGGCTGTGGGCTAGTGGTTCTTCTCCACTCCTCACTTGCTCACTCTCCTTGTGGCCTCTCTGAAGCTGTTGGTCTTGGCTCAAATATCTGCCCTGAGGTGCTCTTGGTGTCACTGTGTGAACCTCCAGAATCTCCTGTTAAGCAAGGCATAGCTGTACCCCATTGGTCTCCCTGCTTATTCATCAGCAGGTACGTGGGGTAGGGCAGGTCAGTGGTTCAGGTCTTAGAGCAAAAACCAGAAGTCAAGGTTACAAAGTGTTCAGGGACTGTTAATGGAACCTTCACCCAGAGCATGCTGAGTACCCTGAAAGGCTTGATATATGGATTCCTTGTCTGGTCACACAAGGGATCATAGTCCACAGGGCCAACTGCTGATCATTTAAGCTCCTGTCATCTAGCCTTGGGACACGGGGACATGTATCATTCTGTACTCATAACAGTGTAAACGCTTCTTGCCTTTCTGGTAATGTGGGGACACAGCTTTGCAGGGCATTGAGAGCAGAACTGGGAGGTTCAGTCACACTAGACACAATGATACTGTGGCTCTGCTCTGAACATAAGATCTGGGTCTGCAGAGACCAACCTTTGCCTTACCTGACCTGTGGTCACAGTGTCTGACCTTCAGTATTGAAGAAGAGACGGTGTGCTATCTTAAATCAACACATTGACCTTTTCACAGATCCTAGGCATTGGAACTCCCACTTGACCATGCTCAGGGCCCATCTTGGACAAGAGATAATAGAGGAGCAAGGAGCTACCCTCTCTCCTGTCCTACCTTCCTCTTATCCTACATCCCCCTTATCAGTAAAGCCAGTTCCAGTGAACAAGGAAGTCAGCCTCTGGTGATGGCCAGCCATATCCTGGTTCCCTTCTGAGGGTGCTTGGGCTCACAGAGCAAGTCCCTCCTAGATGTCCTGATGGAGGACCCTGGGTGCTCTGGTAGCCTCATCAGCCCCTAATTCCTCTCTCATCTCAGGCTTAGCTCCACTGGCTCCCATTCTGTAGAGATTGAACTGAGCAATGGGACGATAACTCTTAGTTGGCCTTTATTCTGTAGGTAGCCAGGTGCAGTGTCCCCATAGGCCTCTGCATTGTGTATCTGGGTTTCTGTGCCAATCCAGTAGAGTTGCGACATATCCAAGATCATCTGAGAATCAAGAAATGGAGTTACACTGATAAAACTATTTCCTGGTAACATACCCTCTTCAGCTACATGCAATGCTAACAGTAAGTGGACTGATAGTCGTCTTCTAGGTGTATCACAATAAGGTCAACCTGTGCTGCCCCTGACATCCAGGTTGGAAATGGACTTAGGCTAGACTCCAAGGCAAGTAGAATGCAGACTGGACTGTCCTTTTTTTTTTTTTTTCTGGTCTAAGTTCCAAGAACTCTAACAGCTACTCACAGCACTACAGAGAAGAGCCTGAGAAGACTTGCCACCATTTCCCTTAAATGTGGTGCTGCTTGTCACTTATGAGGTCCTTCCCGGGACCTCAGCTCCCTAAGGAGGATTTGAACTATGAACATACATGTCTTTGGTGCATGTGACCTTGGAACTATGCTAATTCTTGTAAGCCTCACATGGCCTGTGTTGATCCTCTAGGTTTCTACCTCCCTCACATAGCATGGAAGATGGGAACGGGACTTTAAACTGTCTGAGATGTAAATCAGGGAGTGGGCAGAGCTCATGTATGGCTCTGGAACCTTAATGTGCAGATCCTGGACCTCACTGTGTATTCTGAGATGACAGGCTCAGGCTGCCTTATAGTCTATCTTCATGGCAGAAAATCCAGCTCCTTTTCCAGATGTGGGCCCAGCCAAGCTCCTGATCCAAGAGGATTTCCTTTTCAGCCAATTTCCTCCCTTATTATGCTAGGTTCAGGGGGTCTGGAGCAAGGCCCACTCCAGACCCAGGGAGCAAACAGTCTTCTCAAGGCAAAGAAAACACTTAATTTCTGAGGCACATGTATCCTAAAACAATGACAAGAAGCACATCTCAAGGAAGAGCCTAAGACCCTGCCAAGCCCATCCCTGGCTTCTGCATCTAGGAGCTGGGAGGTTTCCTTCTGGATGGTCTTCGCTCAAACTGCTGAGCTCGAACCCTAAATTTTAGGTCCCACAGAGTCTCTGCCATGTGTTTCTGCCCAGGGGACACACACAGAACCATCAGTAACCTTGCATTACCACCTTTTAAAAAATTAAAGATGTAAAGCATGCAAATGGCATTTCTAAGTGCTAAACAGCTATTCGGATGGAGAAAGTCTACCTGCACTCCAAGAGGGGCCACAGGCATGGAGAAAGTCTGCCTACACTTTGAGCAGGGATCACATCCTAGCAAACAAGTAGTAAAAAGGCCCTGGAACTGGAAGGCCACTTATCCCTCCATGGGGCCCAATCTCCAGAGCTTAGGGACACAGCCATGGACAATGCCTGCCACAATAAGGAGAATGACAACAGTCCCCCTGAAGAATTTTGTAGTCTGGCAGGAAAGGCAAGAGGAACTCTCCAGGCTAATCTGCAGCTTAGCTATGCATAGTGTATGCTGGAATGACTAAAAGTCCTAAAGAGACACTGTGGACAGAACGTGGCAGGGATCTGGCAGAGCTGTAACTTTCCCAAAAGTTGTATGTCTCAGGCAAAGGAACAATCAAGGCTAGGATTGCTCCTTAAGGCTTGGATCTCTGTCCCCTCTGTTTTGGGGCCTCTTGGGAAAACAAACAGATGGAATCTGGGAGCAGGTGGGTGAGCTTGCTGTTCTGATATGGGATGTGGTTGCATCAGAAGACACCCCCAGGTTGATGTGGGGAGGGAAGGCTGTTCTGTGCTCAGCTTACAGATAACTCCCATGTGAACTAAGTGTGCCAAGTTCAACAAAGTAGATCAGCAGGCCTAGAGAAAAAGGCCTGTGAGCACAAACACTCAGGAAGTACAGTGGGGAGATCACAAGTTCAAGGCCAGCTCAGACAATTTAGTGACGCCTTTTATCTAAAAAGTGAGGAAGGCTAAGGATAGTAGCTCAATGGAAGCTCAGCTGTGTGAGAATCAAGCTGCTGTGCTTTGAGGCCCTGCTGACCTTTGACACCTCTCCCTGCTCACTCTGACTTACTCAACGGAGTTAGAACAAGTCAGAGGTCCCTGACCTAGGATTTACCACTCTTTTTAATTTGCTACATCCTTATGGCTCTGAGTTCTTAAAGATTGCCGTGCAGTAAATCAAATCTATGAGAGCAAATTTAAACAATACTCTTAGCTTTTCAGTGTGGCAGGTGGTAGATGAGTGCCTGCATCGGCAGAACCACATGTGACCAGGGCCCATCAGTAAAAATCTGGGTCCTAATGCTTTCTGCAAACACCTCACAGCTAGCCATATGCCTTCCTGTAGGCTTTTCCAGCATTGTACATAGCTTGAAAGCCTTCCCTGCCATGAACCCTAGAGTGGGTAACCTGACCCTCACCTTCACAATGGAGCAAGAATCCCCTCGTCAGCTGGCAATGCAAATGCATCTTTCATCCCATGGTCTGCAAGCCTGGCACAGCCACATGCACCTTGAAAAATGTGTAACACTGAGAAAGTTTAGCAAATAAGATAGTTCTCCCTTTTCAAATGATTTATTATGGCATCCTGTAAAATACTGACATTTCCAGATGTAAATAATTACACTTGTCCTTGATGGAGTATGGTGTGTGTGTGTGTGTGTGTGTGTGTGTGTGTGTGTGTGTGTGTGTGTGTGTGTGTGTGAGAGAGAGAGAGAGAGAGAGAGAGAGAGAGAGAGAGAGAGAGAGAGAGATTAGATACAGAACTCAGTAGAGTCAGCACATGCTACCATTGAGCTCTCCCATTCCTTTTTATCTTTATTTTTAATAGCTTTATTAATATATCTTTGACATATAAAGCCTATATATGCTGAAGTTATGCATCTTGATACTCTTATATATATATATATATATATATATATATATATATATATATATATATATATATATTGTGACATTCACAGTGTTCCATCTGGTTAAGTAAGATGCCTCTTGGTTCTGTAGAGTTGGCCTTGTAATGTACTGCATTTGTGGCATACACGAGGCACACTCCATAAACTGCTTCAGAGGTTGGTAGCAATGACTCCATTCCACACACATCAGGGAGTGGACTGCAAGTACTTATCTTATGGGGGTTTTGGGTCCCATGAACTACTCACCTGCAGGTCAGCTTTGGTACCTCTGAGCATCCCTCCTGGGTTGTCACCATCTGGCACTTAGCCCCAAACATCACTGTAGAAATGGCCAGAAGGTCAAAAATGTTATTATAAATTTCTATTATGGAAACATCAACTTTTGGACTTGAAGGGTTTTCTGAAATGATCCTGGGAGAAACACAAGCATTATGGCATCAAGGAAGCTCAGTGGCACCTCACAGAAAGCATTAATGGCAGATGGTTGCAGCCCCAGGAAACACAGGCACATGACCTACAAAAAAGGGAGGGGGGTGACTCCACCACATCAGAGTCACTGGAGAGAGGAAATCCAGAATCCTGTAGGTGGAAGTTACCTTGAAAAAAAGCTACCTCAGAAAATCTGTCTGTCACCAGCTACCATAACATCAGGTACCCTTGATATTTAGCAACCACTTTGTGAAGAGTTATGAAAAGCACAGCTCAGAGCCAGAAACCTACACCTGTTCTTTGTACTCACAGGTGCCCCCAGCAGTGCAGGCCATAAGTTCAGAGCAGCTCTCCCACTCAAGGTTAGTTTACTGGAAGGCCTGTTTTGGTGAGGAGAAGACTTGACCACAGTTTCTTCTTTATACCTATTCCATCCACACAGACCTCTAACATATGCCTTCCTGAGGCTAACTATGAACTGCCTCAGGCTAACAGAAAGCAACTTCATGACTCACAGATAAAGCAACAAAGCCCAACATGGTAAAAAAATAACCACCAACACTTGCCTTTCTTCTTCCCTATGCTCTATCTCCCAGCTCCCACTCCAGGCTGTGATGGAATCTCAGGAACTGTTATTGGTGTTTAGGGGGATCCTGTCTGCACTGACACCTGACCAGTGAAGCCAACCAGCCTTGAAAACTGCATCTTCTCAGAAAGCTGTTCTGAGAATAGGGATGGAGCCTGAAGCACCAGATTCGACTTGAGGAGTTGTCCAGGGGATATTGCGGTCAAACAGCGAGACTGAGACTTCCATCTGGAGTGACTGCAGAGACCTCTCAAGGGTTTAATTGGCAGTGCAACAAGCTCTGGTAGGCCAGGGCTGCCATGCCCCTTCCTTACACAGGCATGTCACACACACAACATGGCCTCACCTTTGTCCCATGCCTTCCTTGAATTGTGTCCCTGAGTGTCAAAAAAACACAAATTGGAAAATAATACCCAGAGGCTAATTCAAAAGACTTTCCCAAATACTGCACAAGTTGCCAACTGAAGTCCACAGGCTGTCGCAAACCAGTCAGAAAACTGAGCATTCATGTGGCAAAGCATTTGGATGATGAGCTGTGCATGTCCTGTCTCTAGCAATGTGAGCACTATGATGAAGTTTATGACGGTACCAAGGCTGGGGGCAGAGGGGGCGCCTCAGTCACTTTGATCTTGTCAGTTCAGTCCCACACACACCACACCAGGCCGCATTGGTCTCTCCATTCTGGTTACTTTTCATGGTTAAAAAACTTATCACACACATCTGTGTATCCCTATCACACACATCTGTGTATTCCTACCACACACATCTGTGTATTCCTATCACACACATCTGTGTATCCCTACCACACATCTGTGTATCACTACCACACACATCTATGTATTCCTACCACACACATCTGTGTATTCCTACCACACACATCTATGTATTCCTACCACACACATCTATGTATCCCTACCACACACATCTATGTATCCCTATCATACACATCTGTGTATTCCTACCACACACATCTGTGTATTCCTACCACACACATCTGTGTATTCCTACCACACACATCTATGTATTCCTACCACACACATCTATGTATTTCTATCATACACATCTGTGTATCCCTACCACACACATCTATGTATTCCTACCACACACATCTGTGTATCCCTACCACACACATCTATGTATTCCTATCATACACATCTGTGTATTCCTACCACACACATCTGTGTATTCCTACCACACACATCTATGTATTCCTACCACACACATCTATGTATTTCTATCATACACATCTGTGTATCCCTACCACACACATCTATGTATTCCTACCACACACATCTATGTATCCCTACCACACACATCTATGTATTCCTATCATACACATCTGTGTATTCCTACCACACACATCTGTGTATTCCTACCACACACATCTGTGTATTCCTACCACACACATCTATGTATTCCTATCATACACATCTGTGTATTCCTACCACACACATCTGTGTATTCCTACCACACACATCTGTGTATTCCTATCATACACCTACCTATTATACGTTTTGGTTAATAAAAATGACAATGGAGATTAATCCAGGAGGATCAGTGTCAACATCTAGGATTATAAAAGAGGAGAATGATATAGAATAGAAAGGACCCCCCCCACACACACACCCCAGAGGAATATTCTCTGACATGCAGGCCTGATGTTACAGTTCTGTATGTAGGTAGAAGAACTGAGAGCTTCCTACCTTCTGTTTGTGGAAGTCACCTACACATACCCTAACCCTGTTGCTCTCAAAGTCTGGTCTAGGGTGAGGAATAAACAAAGAGCAGAACATTCTCCATATTTCAACTATGATTATCTTTGAAATGAAGGAAGTGAGGCAAAGGGGAGCTGGGTCTTGACCCATCTCACAACTGGAAGAAGAAAGACTCCTAACACTATCAGGTTCATTATGACACAATATGTCACTGTGCCCCATTAGGAGACTTCAGACAGGGCCATATGTAAGTTCATGTTGGGCTAGAATGTCCCCCAGAGGCTTGTATATTTGAACAGGTAGTCCTCAGCTGACAAAGCTGTTTGGGAGGACATAGCCTGATTGGGGTAGGCCTTGAGAACGATAACACAACCCTGCTCTGGCTGCTTCCTGATGGGTGCCATGTGGAGAAATTACATTGACAGCTCCTGTTGTCCCAGCCACTGAGCTCTTCTCATCCTTATGGACTAAACTCTCTGGATCATGACCCCAAATAAGTCTTCCTTCCCTTAAGTTGTCTCAGGTAATCTGTTACAGTGTTGAGAATGCAATTAGCATGTACCCACCAGGAGCCTCAGACATTGATCAGTAATGTGATCTACCATGAGGTAAAGCTAGTGACCTGATTTCCAGATAATTCCCTGAGTTTTCTAACAGCCAACAGGTTTTTACAGGGCTTCTCAGGGGAGACAGCTTCTCTTGGCTGTCCTGATCATAAACTACATTTTGTGAGTAGAAATGTGATCCATTGCATGTAAATGCCTGCTTTTGATTCAACGTGAATGCACCTTAACATGCAACATATGCTGAGTAGCTGACTCCTTTAAGCAAATGCATAGCTCATGGGAATATGATAAAGTAAAACTAAGAATGTTTTGAAGACAGGTTTCTCCATCTATAAAGATTTTGTTTCAGAACACTATTGCCAGATGAAAGACAAGCCAATAAGGGTAGAGCTTACCTATCAGGAAAACTCACTGCTGGCTATGTAGACAGGGAAGCCTCTAGGGGCCTCTAGCATCTACAGATCCAGGGTCAGTGAGGGTAGAAGCCTGGATCCCTCAACCCTCAGTCACTAAGGTCAGCTTGAGGAAGATACCCTGTCAGTCAAGCTGCTGTCATGCTATCTCCAGCTTGCCCCACCAGAAAGAGGAAGAACAAGGAAAGATGTTTCCAGAAGATGGTATACACAAGACAATTCATGTGCACTATTTCTATATGTAGGAAAGTGTCTGGCTCTGACAACCCCTGGGAAGGAATGTCCTCCAATTCTGTTATTGTCCAACAAGTTAAAGACATGGCTTCCTGTGGATGTGGGTGCATGTTCTGAAAGGCCGCTCTCACCCTCAAAGCTACAAGTCTCTGAGGTTTGTAGAATGTCTTTCCCTGGAGTATAGGGACTGGCCCAGGCTGGCATGTCTTCTGGAAACAACTGCCATGAACACTGGAAATTTAGCAATGATTTTGCAACATTTTTTCCAGAAGCAGTTAGTACATGCAAATTGATAAACACATCTGTTCGTGAGCACAAATATTTAATGAAGAGTTTTGAAGAGGTGGAGGTGGGAGCTCTTACATCATTGTCTGGCTCTAGTGTTTAGGCTGTGAAAGGGCAATAGAAGAGATGAAATGAAACCATTCACAGGAGCAGGAGCCTGAAGGAACTGACCTCACTGTTCTGTGGGGTTGCTGCCTGCAGGGTGTGACCCCCAGGAGCCAATAGTTCCACTAAAGACGTGCAATGTCCAGCCTCAGTTCTGTGTAGACAGAGAGCTGGGCAGCCAGGAAAGTAGTCTCCCAAAGGAGTTCTAGTAACAGTCACAGGAACAGGTCACAATGACTACAGTATCTAGGCTGTTCCACTACTCTACTGAAGATCACCTTTGCTGTCTTCCTTCTAGGATAACTTCTGTTGGTAAAAAATGATTAGTGGTAGTGTAGGGAAAAGAGGCCAGCCAAAAAGAAACCCACCCTGGCTCTGGACTAGAGTCAGTAAAAGAAACCCACTCTGGTCCTTAGACCTGAGCCAGTGAAAGAAAAACTTTATACCTGAACTCAGAACCCAAAAATGTACCCTGACTCTGAAACCATCACCAAAGAAACACAATTTGGCCTTAGAATCAGAGCCAATGAAGAAATATACCCTAGCCCTCACATTAGAGCCCAAAAGCTCCAAGAGCTAATGAAAGAAACATTTTGACCCTGAAACCAAAACCAAATCAGAGATTGAAAATCTGACCAATCCCCACCCTGGAAGTCTTCTCCCTAGAAAGCTCCGCCCCCAAGAAACCCTACATAATCCCTGCTCCTGCAGCCCCAGGGTGACACAGCCACACTCTCCTAGACCCTTCCCTCCCAATAAATCTCTTAAAGGACATTTGGGTGACAATCTTCTTCTTTGGACAGAGCAGTAACAGAGGCTGGACAGAAACAGCTGAGGGAGCAAAGCTGTAAGACTTTTGCTGAGCAGGAAACTCGAGCAGGACTGTAACACCTCACTGAGGAGGCCCTCCCCCTCACCTGAGCAGAGCGGTTAACAATGGGGAAGCCTTTCCCTGAAATGGGACTGCAAGCTGCTACCTGTGCTTACTTCGGCCTGTGGTGTTCATTGGCTCCCCACTGCCTGAATACTTTCCATCTAGCTCTAACACTCAGTATTCCTAGGCTCCTTACTGCCAGGATCTCTTTCCATCTGAGGTGACCCAACATGTACAAATAGCAGCAGGCATCCTCTGAGGATGTGCTATTGGAACAGAGGGAGACCTCTGATGGGCCATATACACAGGAACCTCTACAACAGCTGAATCCCCAAACAGAACCCTCCCTACCTCCTCTACTATGAACCATTTTCCTTAGAGCTCACTCTGGAACTTCTCTCCTATCAATAGACTTACCATGTAAACCCGTGATGAGAACGTACAGCCTATGTGTCAAGAACACCCAGAAGTGAGGAGCTGCTGCAGAGGTTGGTTAAATGGCCTCTGACAAGAGCACCAGCTCTGTCCATCCTGTCCAGTCCAGGCTTGTTCTCTCTGGGCTCAATGCCCGCTAGCCAGCCCTGAGTTCTTATCACAGGGTGTACCTGAAGAGTTCCTTGGCTGCTCTGGGGATGGGCATCTGACAGCAATGCAGAGTCACCTTCAGAGTTGGGCCCCAACATAGTGTATCTTTTCCCACTTCCAGGCTGTCCATACCGTGATGCACACATTGTACCTGAAATTCAAAACTTAGTTCAGCAAAATGTAAATGGAGTCTAAGGCAATTAACCCTGGGGTTTTTACCTGGACGTAAGTGCCAGTGTTTGCCTTTATCTCTGCTCCTTGTCAATCAAGCTTTCATTTAGCTATAGTGCCATTTCTGTACAGCTACCTTGTACAACCTCTCATTACACTAAGCTCACCCAACAAATCCTCATCTTTGCCTCAGATAGCCTTTACCAAGGCCCGCTACTTAGCCTCTCTGCCAGCCTGCGGGCTACTCTCAGTGATCACCTCGTTAGCTTTCAGTGTGGCTGTGAAGTTGCCGTGTATAAATTCATTTTCCTAAGTCAGGCTTGTTAGACTTGACTGACGTCAAGCTTGCGTGATTTCCTCTGAAGGCATGCCCCATGGGTCCAGTATTGATGTCTATGGTTATATTCCTAATGGCCACTTTTAAGAATATTTTCCTCTTTTACATTTATTGTATTTATTTACTTTGTGTAGTGTGTGTGGGGGAGGTACTCCATGGCTTGTGTGTCACAGCACACATGTGGCAGTTGGGGGACACCTTGCAGGAGTTGGTTCTCTCCTTTGGTTGTCAGAACTATCAGCAGGCACCTAATGAGACAGCTCACCAAACCATTTAGACACTTTTAAAATATAGTTTGTTATCCAAATGTCTGAAGTTTCTTATTGCCAGTGGGCATATGGGTACGGAGGCCTACTGTGCTGGTTTATAACAGTTTACCTCACACAGGCCCAGCACTATTGATGGATTCCTATTTTTTATTTTAAACAAAAGCATCAATGAGAGGACTGGAAATCTTTAAGGGAGTATTTATAATTGTTTATGAATTAAAATTATATTTTAGTTTTTGGGTTTTCTTAGGCTATAGGGAAGCAGGCCTCCTGGTCCTACTGCCCAATGCATACTGCAGACACTCCCAATGGCTTCTTGGAATCACCTGAAGATGTTCAACAGCCCAAGTACTCCTCACCTTAGAAATTCTGACTTAATTACCTCATTTCAGACTTATCTGTTGTTTGGCCTTGCAAGTTAAACAGGTAAGTGTCACTCTTTGGTAAACTGTTTTGTGAAGGTGTCCTGAAAGATGGGCATCTGTATCACATATGGAGCCGCAAAGGGTTGCAGAGAGAAAACAGAAACCCTGCCTCCAAGGCTCGTCACTCCATTCTTGGAGGCTCAGGAACCCTGAGAAAAACAAAGAAGGTCAGGCCTCTAAGCCATCAGCTTCTTTCCTTCTGGATTTGTGAAGGCGCATTGTGGACCATATTCCACACCTCTGCCACCTTTCTGAAACCTTCCTATGCATTTGTTGCAAGTGTGGCAGCCAGCAGTCAGCTCCTTGCAGGGCTGAGCCACTAGAGACAAGGAGTAGAAGGAGGCAAGGCACCTGGAAAGCTGCCATGTGCTGGGCTTGAGATAGAAAAGCAAGTCTGGTAGGTGGTCTATCTGCCACAATGCCCACTCCACGTAGTTAAAGGACAGAATGAGTGCTGACCAGAACCTCCCTGTCATTTCTGGTCAAAGCTCTATTTTGGACAGATGTAAAAACAGAGCTGAAGCTGGATATGCAACCCAGATGAAAGGAGGGCTGACCCACAGACAAGTGGCAGTGGAGAACATGTGTGTCCCAAAACGGACCTTCCTCTGCAGATTGCCAGGCCTCTGCTCACACAGCACACTGGCTAAAAGCAACAGTGTGGGGACAGCAGCTCCTACTTTGCTAGCGGAGTCTTCTTCAGGAAGTTTTAGAGAGACTTTGCTACAAAACTAAGCTTCTCAAAATGCCTCCCAGTGTTGCGATCCAGTCTGTGCCCCGCAGCTCTGACGCCTGCCTGTGATCAGGAGCCACACTTTCCAAGAGCCCAGTTCTCAAAGAAACAGCTCCTCAGTTCTGCACTGCTCTTCTCAATTGTCTCTAACGTGGCTAAGAATTTAAAAAAATCCTGGGTGGAATGTTCTAATATTGGGGGGGGGGGGGGCTGGAAGACCTGTCCACTGATAAAAGTGAGTTAGTTACTGAAGTCACTGAATATTTCAGTGTTGTGGTCAATCTGAGGGCCTGTGCTTAACAGAGTCTATTTGAAGTATTTGTGTGAAGTTGGGTGTATGCAAGTTTGGTGCATATACTTAGCGCTGTGATGTCCTCTTGGTGGACATTACATAGGACCTTTATTTCTTCCGACTAACTTTGGCTTCTATTTTTGCCCGGTACTAATAGCAATGCTTAGCCCAAAAGGTGGTGGCCCACACCTTTAATCCCAGCACTAGGAAGACAGAGGCAGGAAGAACTCAAGTTTGAGGCCAGCATGATCTACAGAAAAGTTCTAGGAGAGCCTGGGCTACACAGACACCCTTGCTTGAAACAAACAAACAAACAAACAAACAGAGAAGAGCAACAGCTGCTTGTTTCCTGGCTCCATTTGTCTCTGTGCAGTGGGCGCTCTCTGTGCAGTGGGCGCTCTCTCTCTGTGCAGTGGGTGCTCTCTCTCTGTCCAGTGGGTGCTCTCTCTCTGTGCAGTGGGTGCTCTCTCTCTCTCTCTGTGCAGTGGGTGCTCTCTCTCTCTCTCTGTGCAGTGGGTGCTCTCTCTCTCTGTGCAGTGGGTGCTCTCTCTCTCTCTGTGCAGTGGGTGCTCTCTCTCTCTCTGTGCAGTGGGTGCTCTCTCTCTCTCTGTGCAGTGGGTGCTCTCTCTCTCTCTGTGCAGTGGGTGCTCTCTCTCTCTCTGTGCAGTGGGTGCTCTCTCTCTGTGCAGTGGGTGCTCTCTCTCTGTGCAGTGGGTGCTCTCTCTCTGTGCAGTGGGCGCTCTCTCTCTGTCCAGTGGGTGCTCTCTCTCTGTCCAGTGGGTACTCTCTCTCTGTGCAGTGGGTGCTCTCTCTCTCTGTGCAGTGGGTACTCTCTCTCTGTGCAGTGGGTGCTCTCTCTCTCTGTGCAGTGGGTGCTCTCTCTCTGTGCAGTGGGTACTCTCTCTCTGTGCAGTGGGTGCTCTCTCTGTGCAGTGGGTGCTCTCTCTCTCTCTGTCTAGTGGGTGCTCTCTCTCTCTCTCTGTGCAGTGGGTGCTCTCTCTCTCTCTGTCTAGTGGGTACTCTCTCTGTGCAGTGGGTGCTCTCTCTCTCTGTGCAGTGGGTGTTCTCTCTCTCTGTGTCCAGTGGATGCTCTTTCTCTCTCTGTGCAGTGGGTGCTCTCTCTTTGTCCAGTGGGTGCTCTCTCTCTCTGTGCAGTGGGTGCTCTCTCTTTGTCCAGTGGGTGCTCTCTCTCTGTGCAGTGGGTGCTCTCTCTCTCTCTCTCTCTCTCTCTCTCTGTCTAGTGGGTGCTCTCTCTCTGTCCTTGAAAGTGAGGTTTATTTCTTATAGGCAACAACAACATACCCCTGTTTTCTCATACAATGAGCTAGCTTGCATTTTTTGAATGAGGAACTGAAGTTATTAATATTCAAGGCCATTATAGAAAGGTGTGTATTAATTATTGCCCTCTTATTGAGAGCTGTTTGTTTATCTAGCCAGCTTTGCCTAAGGACGATGTGAGCAACACTGGTTTCTCACTGGCCGCCTCCGGGTTGTGCTTCCCCGGGCTGGACTTCCTCCCAGGGTTCTGTGTGTTCTGGCTTGGTGGGCTGAGTGGTCACACATTCCTTGAACCTGTTTTTGTTGTCGAACGGTTTTCTTTCTCCTTCAATTGTGACAGACAATTTTCCTGACGGGGCACAATAAGTAGTCTGGGTTGGCATCTGCGGTTTCTCAGAACCTGAAATACACTGTTCCAAAGCCTCATGGCTTTAAAGTTTCCTTTGAGAAATTAGCCATAGCACTCAGGCTTAAACAGGACGTGTATACCATCCCCTCTAAGCACAGGGGTCTTCCTGGGAGAGAGGACAGGAAGAGACAAAGGGATAGAGGATGGGGGCAGGGCTGTGAGCTGCTATCTTCTGAGCGTAATACAGCCATTATCATCATGTACTCACAGAAGCTACAGTTGCTTACACCAGGCCTGTGCAAGATTGTGTCTTTTAACCAGTGGCAGATGTAAGAGGAAGGCTCACTGGGTCCCACCCTCTGCTCAACTGTTGGCTACTGATGGATTCAGGGGGCGGCTGAGACCTTGTCTTCAGCTGTGGACCCAACGCTGAGCCCACCAACCCCATTGGCCAGTTCCAAACCAATTGTCACACAAATGGTTTTGGTTGAACTCTGGGTCACAGAAAATCAACATAAACATGAGACAGAGTCTGAGGAAAGCTATTGCTAACAAAGGTAAGAGAAAACAGAGGGACAGTATGGGGCAAGATTAATCAGAATGCTGTGTGTGTGTGTGTGTGTGTGTGTGTGTGAAACTGTCAAGTCTGATTAGTAAAAACAAGATAAGACAATCTGGACAATTCTAAAAGGACTCATGTGGTGAAGGAAGCAGGTCCTCCAGGCTGACGGTGAACATGGTCAGATGGAGCCCAGCTTGGAGCCCAGGAACTCATCCAATGCTAGCCTCCATCACTGTTCTACTCCAGGACAGTCTCCACTGACAGACACTGAGCCATGCCTGAAAAGCACCAGCTTCTCCTGTCACTCACTCCCTTAGCCTCTGAAATTCCAGCCATGCTATGGCCGGAATCACGGGCCCTGGTATTTAAATGTAACTGGCCTTGGAACTGTCTGAACTCATCCATCCAAGAAGGATATGATGACGGGGTGCACATCTTCAAATACCACTGCCTACAATTCTTCTGGGCCATATACCCTGGGAATACAGAGTGTCACATTAGTTTAAGAGGCAGAAAGCTACTGCTGTATAAACAGAAACCTGGAGAGAATACACCCTACAACTTCCCATCCCGAACACTGACAGACAGGAGTCATATGAGAGGAGCTTAGTCTATTGCTTTTCAAGCTGGTAGGGGTGGAGGGAGAGCAAATGAAAGCTGTTCACATTATATATTAAAGTATAGCAGGGGCATGGGAAGAGGGCAGACCCTTGCAAACAGGCAGTTCTTTAGTGCCTTGGACTCTTCTATCCTGTAGCCTTTCTTGCCTTGGGATTGGGGAGACTACTAGGCCCATGGCAGCTCTGTGGGTGCTCTGTTGGTCCTGGTCCTTCTAGAGATGTGGTTCTCAACCTGTGGCTGGAGATCCCTGGGGTTTCAAATAGTCTTTTTACAGGAGTAACCTAAGATCATCAGAAAACATAGATATTTGCATTATGATTCATAACAGTGGCAAAATTACAGTTATGGAGTAGTAGCAAAAATAATTTTAGGGTGGGGCAGTCACCATGACATGAGGAACTGCATTAAAGGGCTGCATGCAGTATCAGGAAGGTTGAGAACCGCTGCTTTAGAGGCTTCTTTGCTGGTGTCTCCATCCTTTTACTCACTTGCTTGTTGGTCCTGAGTCACTGGCTGGGAGAGCCTGTTTACCTCCTGCTACAGCCCCACAAAGCCTCAGATATGGGAGAAGAAGAGTCCTCAGTGAGGCAGCAAGCAGAGTCTAGGTACTTAGGTCCTATCACCATATATTGCCTAGGGATGCCATTACACTGAGCTGAAGAAACCTCTGATACAAAATCCCATGGTTAGTCTCTGTCACCCTGACAAAATACTTGCTACCAAGTGTAGATGCCTAGGATTACCATGTGGCCCATTTGTAAACACAGACCTGATAGATGAACTCCGTGTCTTCCTAAGCTCTACTGAGTTAGTATATCTGGACACTGAACCCGGCTCTATGCTTCCCCTTGAGACGTTCTCACCTTTCAAAACTGTACATCTTATCAGCAGGAGGATGGCCAGGAAGAATATGCCTCACTAGGACTGTTTCCTAATAAAAGACAAAGCAGGGAGGGCAGATTCAGGCCTCCACTGATTAAACAGGGTCAAGGCTTAAGAGTGGGGCCTTGGGCAGCTCTGGCCATTGCCTGTCATTGTTAGCAGCTTTCCCTCGAACACATAGATCTTTGGATTGCCCTGATGCCAAACTGGGCTTGGCTACTCAGGGACAATGCTGTGTAATAAAGACAGCAGCCAGATGGTCCTCAGGAAGTGGCATTTGATACCTGGCCCTTTAGAGATGGGTCTGCTGATCCCTGACAGCAAAGCTGTATGTGAGCCCATCCTGCCAAGGAGTACAGAAATATCAGATGAGGCCCAGGAGCTCTGAGGCCAGACAGTCACATGACCTAATCACACCTGGTGGAGGTAAACTGGCCAATCTTAAACCACATCAACTTTAGATCTTTTTGAGGGGATGGGGTTTAAGAGAGGGTCTATGTAGCCCATTATGAAAATCTTCCTACCTTTGCCTCCTGAGGTCTTGCTGAGCTGTTTCTTCACTTACAGCCTATAAGAGAAGCAAAGGCATTCTAGCGAGAGAAAGAGCCAATAGCTTCCTCCAGCTAAAAACAAGCCTGGGTTGTTTCCAGCTCTAAAATAAAATATAAATTCACAAGTGAATAGGGGTGTGGAGAAAAATAAACAATGGCAGCGTGACAACCTATGGACACCTGACTCTCCATCTTAACACTACGAGCCTGGGGGGGGGGGTGACAGAATAATACATAAGGGGAGCCAATGGGAGGATTCTGAGGGGGAAAAGGTTGGCATACAAGATTGACGTGATCTGGTCCGAGTTCAATCTCTGTGTCCCACTTGAAGATGGAAAGAGAAAACTTTGCAAAGTTGTATACTACCCACAGAAATAAAGTTCTTAAAGAAAAATATATAGTATATATGGAGATATATGTGCATCCATGTGAATAGCCATGCCTGTTTGGGAACAGAGCTCCAAGCTATAAGACCAGCAGCTCTTCACTTTAGAAGGGGTCATTTGTCATTATCTACTGCTAACAACAACTCCATGAAGACAGCTGGAATATAGTGTGCACCATCCAGTCACTGTGATGGCTACCCCACCCTCCACCCCCACAGTGACATCAGCAAATACCCAGTGCATCTTCTGTGCAGTCAGGACAGCACCACAGGCACCTAACAATGGCCTTTGGCAAGTCATCTGATTGTAGACAAAGCTTTGATTCAGCCTACAGGGTACTTGGCCTCTCCTGCCTCTGCTCCCAAAGGTCCCCTTTCACACAATTAAATGTCCCTTATTTACATAAATCAGTGACTCTTTTTGGTTATTTAAACAGTTATCTTTTATTCCAAAGTTCACACCCTGGTCCCCTGAAGTGTACTGCTTGTCTGGATGGAAGTCACCCAGTGTGGGATCCTTTTCCCTACTAGGCCCTGGTAGTATCTGGGCTCAACTGCAAGGAGGCACATACACACACACACACACACACACACACACACACACACACACACACACACACACACTGCTTGCTTACCATCTATTTCTGAGGCATGTTTTGTAAGATGGTAATTGAGCCCAGGGACTCATACATGCTAAGCAAGTAGAGACACATAAGGCCCATTCTCTGATCTTTATGACACCATTCTTATTTGTACCCAGTTCCTAGAATATTTTTGAAAGCATGTAGGGATAGACCTGCCGTGAAATTGCAGAAAGAGAGTTAAGCTTTGATCCTAATTTCATGTCTTTCTCTAGTGCAGTAGGAGGTTCATGAGCTTTAGTACTGTTCAATCTGAAACCCTCCATGCATGTTCATCAATCCCACTGCTTCTCCCTTAGCCTTGCTCAGGCTTAGACCAGAGTTCTTAGCTGGAGGATACCTGGTCATCTCACAGAATGGAGAGGATGCTCCAGGCTGCAGCAGAACAGCTAGTGTGAGGTGGGACTGTCAGGTAACTTCACAGAGAATACCAGAGACTGCCCCACAGGCAACAAGTGGCCCTTCCATTCATGTTGGGGAAGCAATATCTAGAAAGTCCCTGCAGGGGGGATCCCTTTACTCTCACAGATATCCTTCCTGACACAAGAGATTTAGGTAGATCTGCAATCACATTACCACATTTTTTTCTGAGGCAGAGACACTTGAAAATGTTGGCCAAAGAGTTAACAGTCCAAGACAGGAAGGAAGAGGCTGCTTAAGTGTGGTCAGTGTGGGCCCTGTACTGATCTGAATAGCTATTTATGTTAAATGTTAATGAAGAAATCTTAGAAAATCTGCACAGTGTGAAAGTAATGTCCTCAAGAAGCTCAGCTAAAACTAGTCAATGACTTTTAAGAACAGCTACAAGTGGAAAGATTACATTCATGTAAACACTGACAATGAAAACAAGATGCTGTCAGTAGATAAAGGGATAACCTTTAAGTAAGGTCCTCAACAGTATACAGATCCTAAGATGTGGTGAAGAGCTCAGCGCCATTCCCAGTGCCCTTGAACCCCAGGGCAGGAACAGGTGTGATGTTAGCACAAAGGTTACATCAGGACCAAGAGCTGAGAATATGTGGGGGGTGGGTGTATTCCAGCTGGAGTAAGGCGTGGGGGGAGGAGCTGAGCCAGCTGAGCTCAGGGAGGCCCTCCCCTCATCTACTGTCAGGTTTCTGCTAGGTCATCTGCCAACTATGGAGACACCACATTCAGGACAGCTGATGCTGAATACCAAGTGATGCTGCCTACTAGAGAATATATGTGGCTTGGGATCACAGCGATGGCTGGCCAGGTGAATGCCCACATACTTTCTCTATGTAGAGGTGAAAAGGGACACACCTTCTCAATGATACTTTCTCAACTGTCAGGGCCCACACAGAAGTCCTTTGCTGTGCTACTTTACTTCTAATGACCAATGAGGACACACAGGACAAAGCCTGAGTCCTGGAAAAGCCTTGGGCCCTGTGAACCACATTAGTTGCAGCCTTTGATGGCCAGGGCCTTCCAGAGACAGAACATGCCTTAAGCTTCCTTTTTAGCTGGGTGAGGTCTTCCCTGAGGAAATCCAGCCTCTTATTAGTGGTACTAATCTCCTTAGCAATTTAAGCCTCTCTTCTAACATTAGCCATTGGCTATAATATTAAAGTTGTCAGTGTCCTTTTTTCTTCTAACTATGCATTTTGTATTTCTTTCTGCCCCATTTGCTTTTATTCACTGAAGGCCCATTAAGAGTAATTGCTAATAACCACATGACAGAGTCAATATTGGACTCTCTTGAAATTTCTACAACCAAATAAATTAGTCCATTACTTTTACATTTAGCCTCAGGTAAGTTGTTGGGACAAGGGTTGAAAGAGGGCACATTTTTGAGAAAAAAAATCACAAGAAAGGTCTTTAACCCAGTTGCTAAAATTATAGTTTCCCTCTGAATCCCCATGACTTAGGCTTCCACAGTCTGCACTGCTCTTGACACCACTGTCTTCCAAGCTCCTACTAGCAAGGCCCCACTAAACTCTGCTTACAGTGTTTAATCTCTTCTAGTTCAAAGTCCCAAATTCTTCCACATTTTTCAAAATACAAAACAGAACACCATCGTGGCCAGGTGTTACAGCAATAGTTCACTCTTTATCAACTTCTGAATTAGTCACTTTTCTGTCACTGTCATAAGATACCATGACCAAAGCAATCTATAAGACCAAGAAGCTTATTGGGGCTTGAGTTCCAGGTTAGGGTCCATGATTGCAAGGCATGGTAGAAGGAATAGGAAGCTCCCATTCTGAATCATAAGTACAAAGCAGAGACAGGTAGAACTAGATAGAAACCTCAAAGCCCACCCACAATGAGATTCTTTCTCGAGCAAGGCCACATCTCCTAAATCTACCCAAACAGTCACCAACTGGGGACCGAGTATTCAAACGCCCCAAACTATGTACAATGTCATAGGAATTTAGGAGTTCAAGTCTGTAGCAGGGAAAGCCTCTACTGCAGGTCAGTGGGCATTGCTGCAAAGCCAATAAGCTTTGTTCTTCTGAGTCTTTCAAGTAAGAAACTACAGATCAAATAAAAAGTATAAACAAGCAAGCCTTAAGGCTGGCCAGAGCCAGAACAGCTGTGTGAATCTGGTCTTTACTTACAAAGTAAATTAGGAGGTCCTAGACACTGACATCACAGGAGGAGCCAACACAATCTCAATCTTCAGGCTTCAAGAGTAAAAACACCATGAAAGCCAAGAGATGCATGAATCAAGCACTCACTCACTCACTCAGCAGATAAGATTGCTTGCAGTCCTAACATGCGGACCTACTTATTAAACATTTCCCATTTTATTGATATCTCTTAAACACAATCCAAGATGCTATAATCAAAAGAAATATTCTTATTTTATTGAGTAAGACTTGAACACACTAAGACCTCTAGACATGGGGAGTGGAATTTTGGCAGCGCCTGGGGAGGTCAGCTAAGGGATGATAGAATAAAAAAGCAACACAACCTGACTTTCCCACCAGCTGACAGAAACCCACTCAAGGATATGTTTTTTCAGTGGATAATTCCTGAGGGATTCCTGAGGGTTGACCAGAAGGATGCAGGCTGGAAAGGCTCTATAGGTCCTGTTAAGTCAGCAGCATTCTGAGAGCTCAGCTATAGAGTGAAAGAGCTAGCAACTTGAGGATGAGATGTCTTTGTTCTCTCTCTCTCTCTCTCTCTCTCTCTCTCTCTCTCTCTCTCTCTCTCTCTCTCTCTCTGTATGTGTGTGGGGTGTTGTGTGGTGAGATATATATATATATATATTTAACAAAATTAATCTGAAATATCAGAGTTAACCATAGAACCAAGTCAGATCAGGGAGGGATAACAACCCTAGCTTTAGGAATGTAGAAAGAGGAAGTTAAGAGAGCTGGGTAGAGCAAGAGCTTTCCCAGAGACTTTCCCTTCCTATTCAGCTGAGGACTCAGAGGCATTCAGGTGGAGGATTCCTGGAGACAGCCCTGAGGAGCTGGATGGGTAACTGTGGTTTGTCTCTGATATTCCAGCCTTTCCCCCAATATCTGGCTTCAGGCTTCCATTATATATTAATCAGAGTTCATACAATAGTGTTACTTTGTTTTGTTGGATTTTTTTTTTTTTTAAGATGGAGTCTGGCTGACCTGGACTTACCATATAGTCCAGGCTTGCCTGGAACTCACAGAGATCTACCTACCTCTGCCTTCCAAGTGGTGATATTAATGATGTGTATGACTACAACAAGCTGTAGGATATCTTTAAGCCCCAAGTCCTGAAGCTTTTGTAAGTCTTTTGCTTACTTTAACAATTCTGGTGCTTGACGCAACACAGAGTGCATGGGGGACAGAACAAAATATGCTTTGGGGGCTGGTGAGACAGATCAGAGGTAAAAGGAGCTTGCTGTTAATATTAGCAGCCAGTGCTTTCTAAATTTATTTTGTGATGCTTGCAATAAGTTAGAGCTAAATACAAACCTAACCCAATATAACTTGATTTTTGGAGACTTTCTTATGTGTATAACCACACAGGAGTGAGTGACAGTGTTAGTACATGATCCTGCATCAAACATTTAAACCTGTTCAATCTTATATTCTTGCACACACACACACTTTTTTCCCCGCATAGTCTAAAGTGAAAACAAAAACCATCTCAATCTGCCTGAAAAGCTATAGTCTGCATCCTCAAATGGCAACGATGCTTAAAACATAATCAATACATTATTAATCACAGCTTATGAAGTGTTACTTGAAGAATGGCTGAGCTAGTCTACTTTCTGTTGCTAGAACAAAAGCTGGGTAATACACAAAAACGTTTGTTTGGATAAGCTTTGTTGTTTAAAGATAGGGTGACTTTGGTGGATTAGCCTTTGTCATAGTCCTATGTCACATCATAGTTGGCACATGTACCTGAAAGAAAGACTCATGGAAGAATGTGAAGTGAGAGCATTTGGGAACCGTTTGACCCCTTTTATAGCAACCAGTTTTTGCTGCACAGACTCCCTCTAGAAGTGACCTAATCACCTTGCAGTAGGCACTGTGTGTGTGTGTGTGTGTGTGTGTGTGTTGCATGAGTGTGTGAGCATACAGAGACCATATGAAGATGTTGGGTAGGTACCTTTTTTCATTACTCTCTTCCTTACTACCTTGACGTAGGATCTCTCACTGAAACACAGGTTTGTTGTTTCATCTAGGCTGGCTGACCAGGAAGCTATAAAAATATGCTTGTGTCCTGCTGCCACTTTTTCTGAGATTACAGGCATACACACTCACACATGGTTGGTGCTAAGGGTTCAAACTCTGGTCCTCATGCTTGCTTAGCACATGCTCTTACCCACTGAGCCCTCTTTCCTGTTGCAGGCCCTATCTCTTAGGTATACCCATTCTAAATATACCACTCTGAGACCAAGCTTCCAGCACAAGCCTGCTGTGGGACCAGGCTCTTGTACACTGTAAATTTTGTTACTGCAAATATTGGTTTAATAAAGTGCAGACTGGCCAGAAGTTAGACAGGAAGTAAAGATGGGGTTACCAATTTTGGGAAGAGGAAGAGGAGAGCAGCAGATGCCATCCAGATGCAGAGGAAGGAAGATGAGATGCTGCACTGAGCAAAGGTATCAAGCCATGTGGCCAAACATGAATAAGAATCATGGCTTAGTTTAAGAGGAAGAGTTAGCAAGTAATAAGCCTGAGCTACAGGCCAAACAGTTTATAATTAATATAAGCTTTTGTGTATTATTTGGGATTAAATGGCTTTGGGTCAGGTTGGGTAAAACAGAGGAGCCTCTGACTACACAAGACCTATTGGGGGATGCTCATATTCAAACCACAGCAATGATAGAACTTGCTATCCCAAGCATGTTACTTTGAAAGCAGGGTGACTTCTTGTTAAAGGCACTTGAGAAGAGCAGGCACAAAGGACATCTGGTCTCTATTTCTCCTGAAGCCCCACATAAGGATTTTCTCACTAACAAAAGCTCAGCCATGGGTAAAATAATCTTCCGTCTATCATAAGTTTTCCTCTTGGCTCATGTCAGATGGAAGCATCTATGTTTTTCCAAGTCCCCAGATGTCCCCAACACCCTTCACAGTTGTGTCTGACAAAGATACATGGAGACCACTGTGTAACTGGAATCCATGCTATAGCCACTCCCTCTGATACTCTCTCTATTCTTTTCTTTATTTGTTAGAAAAATCATATTCTTTTTTTAGTGAAGCATCTTCCACTACTGCTTATTCCTTAGCTGGTCTGGATACAGACACTTTGATAGCCATGTGGACCTGTGTCCTGTCATCAGTTCAGTGCATATCACACCTTCAGAAAGGAGAAGGACAGCAACCTCCGGGGGGACTAATGAGAGAGCCCAGATAGCTACCGGGGACGTCCCAATTTCATTTTTGGTTCTGTGTTACAGATGGGATCACTCATAATGATAACCTTCCCCTCAAAAACTATTTTTTTCTAGAATCCATTTTTTATATGAAGAGAACCATTAATTTGTAATTCTTTTTTTCCATACTTCTCAGTATGTACTAAGGTTCTAGTAGATACAAAAGTAATCAATTTTCTGTTTGAAACGATGAGGCGCTTAGAATTTTAAGCATCATCATGCATTTCAATTGTCTTTAGTGCCTCCCTGAGTTCCATTTCCAGTTTAGCATTTCTTGGGTTCTGCGTCCTGAGCTATGGTCATTGTCTGTGAAACTTCATTTATTATGGAGATAAGGGGCCCAGAATAGTCATCTAGGATTTTCCCAACCCATAAGCATGACAGCTGTCCTGCCATAGTTGGGTCCCCACTGCTACCACTAAACCTGTCTGTGGATAAAGCTAAGATACCTGAGGAGATTAAGACAAAACAGAGTCAATCCTATTTCAAATTCAGAATTGTAAAGTCCATATTTATAGGGGTATTGTGTTGTTTCATGGTAAATAATTGTCCCACCCACTGGTTTAATAAAAAGAGCTGATTGGCCAAAGGCAGGCAGGAAGTGTAGGCAGGGCTATCAGACTAAGAAAATCTCTGAGAGCAGAATGCCAGAGAGAAGCCAGAGGAAACAGAGGACAACTATGCTGCTCTAAAGAAAGGTACCGAGCCGCATGGCTGAACAAGAGACATGGGTTAGATGAAGGGCAGAGAACTAGCAAGTGATATGCCTGGGCCTGAGGCTGATCAGCCAAAAACTATTGAAAGCATCTGTGTGTCTCTGTAGGTCTGCGGGTCTGCGGGTCTGTGGGTCCTAGACCTTGAGGTTAGGCCCAAAAGTCCGGGCCAGAAACCTCATACTACACATATTTCACTTCACTACTTTTGTATTTTCTCAATGGCTGACATCTTAGGATTTGCTTGGTTGGATCTTTTGAACCAGAAGGCCAACATTTGTGACAACTTCCTCACACAGATATGCTCTCAGGGCTGTCACCATGTTTCTTACCTCTGGCTCCAACAGAAGTGGGGAAACAAATATATCCTTACTCTCTGAGAGCACAGTTCTGTCCCTGAATGCTTCCCAGCCAGAGTAGGGAACCCCAGGACAATGGGATGTGGCAGAGAAACTGTCTCTGACATTACTCACTAGAGAGTCTTACATCATCCACAGCGTGAGCCACTTCTCCAGGGATGGTGCTGCAGAGATAAGACAGTGGTTATGAGAGCACCATTGTATGCGACTTCCTCTTGAACTTCTGCCATCCAAACTCTACAGAGGCATAAAGGTGACAAGGTAATTTAAGAAAAGCTGGCAAGAAACAAGCCAAGCTAATGCTGGGCATTTATAATTCTGAATAAACCTCTGTGTGTGATTTATTTGGGAAGGCCCCTCAAAAGAGTAAAAACAACGAACAACACAGATAGGAAAAGATTGACAGTGTAACAGAGGCAAACCTGTGAGTAGAATTTGAAAGGCATATTCAGAAAAGTTCTCTGTGTTTCAGAACCAACTACAGGACACTGCTCTTCTCCAGCTGCAGCTTTGGACAAATGGCCATGGCTACTTGTGTGAGGGCATCCTGTGCACTATGGCTAGCAGAATGGAAGACTTAAAAGTTTGAAAAGAACATCTGTGCTAGCACTAAACACAGAGATAGTATCTCGGGTTTGGTAATATTGCTCAATGGTTAAGAGCACATTAAGATGTGAGTCTGGATCTGAGCACCCATATAAGCCAGGCATGGTCTTATGTATCTATAACACATTAGGGATAGAGGCAAGAGCATGGGTGGGACTCACTGGCAGTCACAGACACTGTCTCAAGAGGATAAGATGAGGAGTGACAGGAGCATTCTCCTGTAGCCTCGGTGTATGTGTTATGCCCAGATCAAGGGGACCCCAAAGCACCGCCATGGAGACTGAATCTTACATGTAAAAGCAAAGAGCCTTTATTCAAGCTTAAGCTTGGTCTCTCTTTCTGTCCAATGCAGCAGTTAGAGCAGAGAGAGCCAAACCTGGGCAGGATAAGGTTTTAATCATAGTAGAGGTTTGGGTGAGAGAATTTCCAGGATTCAGGATCTGGGTTGGCTGACATTTGTCTAGTAGTATCTTAGTGATATCAAGGGGAATAGGTGTGTGCTGGGCTCAAGAACTATCTCACAACTGGAAGTTAAGGTACTTCCCCTTCTGGCCCTTCCCTGAGTGGTTTCAGCTTATGGGCTTCTCCTGGGAACTACCAGGTGCTGCCAGTTAGAGACCCAGGTCTACTGTCTAGCTAGTTATTATTAAGTCTGTCATGGCAGCTGTATAGCCAAGCTGTTTTGGGCTTTACATTCCTATGTGGTCAAGATGTTCTGAGCTCCACATATACACCTATACAAATATGTATACAGAGAGAGAGAGACAGATACAGGGGGAGGGGAGGACAGAGAGACAGAGATAGAGACTGAGACAAACAAAGAGTGATAGACATAGAGAAAGACCGAGATGGCATGTGTCCCATTAGAAATGTATAATATAAACAGCAAAGTCTCAGTGAGGCCTCCGAAAAGAGTGAAACTGTTATGGGATGAGACAATGGGATCCAAAGCATGGAACAGGCCAGGGAGTTAGTACCCACTGCAGATCCCAAGGAGACTAGCCTAGCCCAGAGGTAGGTGAGAGAGAGGTGAGAGGGCAGGAGCAGACACAGAAGAACTGAGGCAGAGGCAGGGACCAGAGGTCGGGTCTTCTTAGGAGCATGGAACACATCCTGCTGAGTTTAGTGGCCAAGGACTTACTGCAGTTTCCCACTATCACCACCAAGATCTATAAATCATTAGTACCAGCTATCACATTTTGACATTCCTTAACTTTAATGAGAGGTCTCTAGAAGGAAGGAAGGATGAAGGGATGCTCCCTTTGGTATAGCCTAAAGGGGAAGGCAGAGTGGAATGGGGCCCTGCTACTGGACAGGACAGAGATGTAGCCTGATAGACACATTTATGCAGATATTCTGGCACATTCAAACCTGGTCCCATTGGATCTGCCCTGCATCATCAATGAGGGAGCCATCCTGAAAGACAGCTTTACTGAGGCATCAGGCTTCATTCCAGGGTCCAGGGCTTGGAACACAGGAGCACTGCGATTCCTTCCATTATCCTAAGCCTTTCTCGTCAAAGGTGTCCCTAACCCGTCATACACAGACAGAATGGGAAAGTAAATTACCAGTTCTTTGAAGCTCGACCATCTAACTCTTTATGAAATGACAGACAAGGATGAAAGTGACAGTGGACTGGAATATTTCCTTTCAGCTCCTACAACAAAGAACTTTGAACAACACAGAGGCAGACTGCCCTGACCTTTGAAATTCCCCACAGGGCAGCCAGTTCAGTGCTACTCAGAGTTGGGTGTGTGTGTGTGTTTTCCAATCTTAACAGATTTTTTTTTCCTTAAGTAGCAACAAAAATCCATTTCCTGGTATCGTGGGCTAAATCTCCCAGGCATTTTAGGAGGAATTTCAAGAATTTGTGTTGAGGCTTTGACCCTCTTCAAGGTCACTCAGATGACATCATGTGAGAGGAAAACAAAGAGGAAGTGACCTGTGTTCACAGTGGGAAGGCCAGTCTCCTCCAGGTGGGAAGGAGCAGATGAATGTAGGATTTACATTGTCTTCTGGATACTGTCAACATAGAATTCAATGCTGTGAAGCTGGGTTCCATTTCTGACAAGCTGGTCTTAAACACTGCTGACTTTGAGGGACTGGCTGCTCCTGCTGTACCTGTATCCCAGACCTGGGTGACAAAGCCTCTCCGATGTGGTCATTGACACCTGGAGGATCGCCTTGAAGCAGCCCATCCATCTTCAACAAGGTACCCGGAAGCATCCTGAGCTTACCCATGATGTTTAGAGAAACATAACTCAGTCAGTTTCACTACTGTCCTGAGATGGCTGGAGCCTGTGGTAGTCTGGTCTCTTTCCTTTACAGATGAGGCCTTGGCATGGAGGCTGGGATTGGGGCAGTCCCTAACCCAACAGGCATCCAATCAGCACAGCCCTTGGAGCCCTCTCCTGCTTGCTAGCTCTAACTCATGTAGCTGACTTGGGATGGAGACATCCAGTCAGACCCAATATAGCTAGTAACCAGGTATCCTGTAACCAAATACCTCTGGATGCCCTTCAGACAGCCTGGGTTCTACCCAGCCCCTCAGACTACAGAAGAGCACTCAGGAAAATGTGAGACCCATTAGCACACCAGTAAACATGTAGGTGATCTGCAATAGGAAAGGCTCTCATGGGAAAGAAGTCCTGGAATGTTTTCACAAAGTAGGACTGGAATGTGGGCAAGGAAAAGACCCGGAGAAGGAGGTGGGACCCAACAGACCCATAGACTCGCAGAGTATGGGTGCTGGCCTTAGATACAGAAGGGATCTTTGCCACCCTAGAAAGCAGGTAGGGAGGCCAACATTTGGACAGAAGAGTCCAGCAGTCAAGATGCCACAATTAAAGCTAAGATCATTGCCTGCATTTGACTGGAAGTGATCAAGGTGGCCTAGTGATATCAGTAGCTCCTGGGATAATCTTTTTGTACACTGTAAAGATGTGTCTCTTTCTGACTGGTTTAATAAAGAGCTGAATGGCTAGGCAGGAAAGACTAGGTGGGACTTCTGGGGAGGGAAAGGAACTCAGGAAGAATCTGAGGCTTTGGGGATTTTACCAGCTAGACAGGCAGTAGGACATACATAATGGAGGGGAGGTAAAGAGCCACATGGCAGAATGTAGATGAATATAAATGGTTAACTTAAGTCTTATAGCTAATTGTAAACAAAGTTAGGCTAAGGCCAAACTTTTACAATAAATAAGAAGTCCCTGTGTCATTATTTGGGAACTGGAAGTCCATACAAAGTCCAAGTACAATAGCTGTTCAAAAGTGACACTTGCTGTCAGAACCTGTGTGGGTTCAGGGTGTGTCATTGCTCCTCAACATCTACCACCCACACCTATCTGGCTTTCTGTATCAACATTGCCTGATCCTTTTCAATTTTCTATCACCTTCAGCTGTGGGAACTGATTGAATGAAGAGCCCAATCTCTTTCTCCCCAAGACCCTACCCCCTCCAAGACCGCCAAACAGGGACCCTTCCCCTGCCCCTGAGAAAGCCTGCCGAAAGTCTGCCTTTCCCTGGGGCAGCTCAAGACCACACCCATGGGTTACTTAAGGCCAGGTAGTCATATCTACCATGTGACTCCCAGGATTATGAATCCAGGGGTTACCCAGGATTGATTTTCTCTGTACCAATTAAACCTGTTTTGTTTTTGTTTTTTTAATTTGGTCTGATTTGGATTATTGTGTCGGTGGAGAGGCTTATAGAGTTGTAAAAAGCTATCAGGAACTTTGCCCTTTACATGGCTATGGCATCAGAAATACAAGGATACACAGTCATGACAGAGCCTAAGAATGTTTCCGAACACTGTGGAGAGGCCTCCACACATGGCCAGGCTGCTGGAGAGTTCTCATCTCTTCTCTCATGAGCTCTCCAGCTGGATGCTGGGATAGGTGGATGGTACACTTCAGCCAGCTGTTCAGCACACTTGGAACCTGTCTATTTGTATGGCATGCTGTACTTCCCCAATGAGTGCAATTAAGCTCTCTATGCACATCTACTCAGGTCTTTATTACCTGGAGAGAAGTGGCAATGTCACATTCTTATGAGCTCCTGTTGGGTTCTCCAGGGAGGGGGACATTTTCCTTAAGAACCAGCAGTGTTGTGAAGATTAAAACGTGTGTGTGTATACACGTGTGCATGTATGCATGGTTCTTGTTGTTGTTTTGGTCTGCTTTTCTTTTTAAGAGAGGGGAAGAGAACATAAAATTGGACAGGTAGGAAGATAGGAAGAACCTAGGAGGGTTTAGGGAAGGAGAAAAACATAATCAGAAATGTGATGATGTGTGAAAGCATTTTTCAATTAAAAAAAGAGGAAATTCCCTAAAATGCTTTAGTCAATGTTTGTTCCATGGCGTGTACCCAGAAACTATCCTCCAAGGTCAGTGTTCTGAGCATGGAAACAGATAAGCAGATGGTCTTCAGAGACTGCTGAAGGCCAGTGGAGCTGTGTCACCAAGGCAGACACATAGGCTTTAGGAAATGAGTAAGCAGGGTTCAGAGACACCAGGCAAAACACCATGGAAGCCACATCTGTGAGAAGCATGTTGGCCAAATAAACTGTAGGCCTTCGCTACTCATGTTAGTGTGTGAAGGCCTGAGTTTGGACTACTGGTCTTCCAAGGGACCTTAGGTCTTATGCCTCTTGGGAGCTCCTTGGAGCCTCCTCTGTGGTTGAGGAAAGCAGTACTAGGTTTTGAGGGGAGGAAGTTGCTTGCAAGGCCTCAGGTACCCTGATATTCTGGGGTTCTTATAGCCTGAGAAATCACCTCCTATTCACCCCTGTCCCACATCTCATATTAGCTTAACTGTCAGTTTTTGATGTGATCATATTACCTATAGTGATCACAGCTACTGTTGCCTCTTAACCTCAGTAATGTGGTGACCCTCTTCCTCTCCATCATTGCCTCCTGGCTGAGCTGAGTGGCCAATGGCTTCTAGGTGAACAGGATGCTTGTTCCTGACAATTCCTCTGCCTCACCTTGGACTGTGATTCCTGCCCCCAAAACATTACTATAGGATTCTAGCAATTTAGTTCACTGTCACTCGGGTGTGGCCTCACAGTCATCCTTGCTATATTCCACTGAACCACTGTGCTGGCAATGCAGGCACTCACCACCAGGCTATTATGGAGGGCTCTCCTCCTCTGCTGTTCCAACTGGTACCGTGAATCCAGCTCCTGCAGGCACAGCTGTAGATGTGTGGCCTCTGACTGACAAGCTGGAGGGATAGTTCACCCAAGGCTACTGTCCAGTTCTGTGGTGATATGTTACATATTTAATAAAAACAAGACTGAAATATCAGAGAAGAGTGCTACCTATAGTCAATCCAGGAGGACCAGAGATTTACACCTTTAATCCCAGCACAGGGAATGTCTTTGAGTGGTGACTATGTCCGACTGGGAGTGGTGTCCTAGGGCCTTTAATCCCAGCAGATTTGGGTTTGAGACCAGCTTGGTTTACAGAGGGAGTCCCAGGCTCCCAGGCAGGCAGTGGTGGTGCCAGGCCTTTAATCCCATAACTCCAGAGACAGAGGAGATCTTTCTATGTTTCTGTGAGTTCAAGACTAACTACCATAGTAGTAGCCCACACCTTTAATCTTAATCAGGATGTGAAGCAACTGGGTGAAGAGGGTATTTAAGGCAGGCATAGAAAGACAGATTGAGGCAGTAGAAGCCACAAGGAGCGAGGCTGAGGAAGCTGGAAGACAACTGGGTGAGATCTGACTGTGGTGTTTTCTCTCTTGGATATTTCAGCCTTTCCCTGAGATTTGGCTCTGAGTTTCCTTTAACACAACCAGAATTTGTACAACACAGTTCTCCTGAGGAGACCCTGAAGTCTCCTATCCAAGAAAGATTTAGATCCTAAGGAGGTTGGTGGAATAGGTTGTGGCTTCTCCAATTGAGGTTCTGGGTGCTCCATGCTTATGGCAACTAATGATACATCCACAAGGAGTCCTGGCTCTAATGACCACCCACTGTGGGCTGACATGTACTCAGCCCTGGAACTTGCTCAAGTATCAAAGGTTTCGGTGAGGCCCCCTCTGTGTAAGGCCTCATGGCAGAAGTTGGGCTATCTTCTGGCTTTTACTATACATCTAAAGCTCAACATTTTCTATGTGCCACCAAGGATGACCCTGTCTTTTACACAAAGAACCACATTGCTTCACATAGACTCCTGGTGTGAGAACTCCTACTCTAAGGAATCTACAGAGTCCTTCTAACTCAGCTGACAGCTACTCTCGTCCTTCTTGGCCTATCACATAAACTGCTGCCACTTGCTTTCCTGTCAAGAGTGCAATAGGAACTGAAGGGGACATGCTGCCTTGGTTGACTAGAACCTTCTGAGGACCAACCCCCCCACCCCCCAAAAAAACCCATGGTAACTTAAGAAACCGCCTGGAATTCCAGGGCTTGGGTGGGTAGTGGGTAGTGATTTGTGGCTACAAAATCATCACATGTATCAGCCTTTCCTAGGGAAAAGACACAGCTGCTCTACTCTCCACTCTTCCCTTCAGTTTGTTATGATTTGTCTCCATTCCTCCTGGGAAACATGACTGACTCTTGCCATGCAGCACACAAGACTATACGCATGCATAGTATATGCACACTACACATACCACTCATGAACACAGACCATATACACCCTACATGTACTCATCATACACAGAAGACACATGCACCTTACACACAAGTATATACATCACACCACAATAAACCACATACACAGATACACTATAAACCACACATATGTGCATATATACCATATACATGTGCACATGGATACAAACATAACACTCACAGATATACATATACACATACACACTCACACTTACAAAAGCCTCCGGAACCTCCAGGAGGTTGGTAAGCTGAAATGAACTGTACAATGGAGACTAATGGAGTAAAATCCCAGGGCAATTATTACCTAAAATAAAATTTTGACCTAAGCCCAAAGTAGTAAACAGCTCTAAGTTTTAATGTACCCCTTTTGAAATAACAGCATGAGGACCAGCTTCCCTTAGGACTTGTCACAGGTGTGGACTGCATGTCACTGGAGAATAAATGGGTTCTTTGCACACACAGTCCTGTTGGAGGGAGATAAGCAGAATTCCTGGAGATGGTGATTGAACTGGCAGAACAGTATCTTCACCTCTAGGAAGTTCACGGGGCCTTGAAAGTCAAAGTTAAGAACATGTTATGTGTGTGTCAGAGGGTAACAGGGGGCCTTGTAGCAAGGTGAACTACAGACCACCAAGCACTGGAGGAAAGGCATTTCATCTGGGTGGGAATGGCATGGTATTTATTATTGCCATCACATGAGGCATATTTTAGGAGTGAAAAGAAATGGGGCTGGGATCCCAGGCTGGCCACTGTTCGCAGACGTTTTCTATGTACATGGCCATGCTCTCACCTTGAAGAGCCGGGATCCCAGGCTGGCCACTGTTCACAGACGTTTTTCTATGTACATGGCCATGCTCTCACCTTGAAGAGCCTCTGTGCCCTCAGCTGTGCCCTCAGCTGTGCACAGCAGCCATCATGTCAGAAAGACACTTCTGGCACTCCTCCTGACATCTTCGTAAGAACACCAGAAAAGACTTCTGAAACTCTTTGATATCTTGTTGAAGTTTCTGTGTAATGGAAACACAGTTAACATAACTGCTTATGCCATTATCAGGCACTACAATCTAACTGTACAACCAGTGGCAAAAGCGCCATGTAATATGAAAGTGACCTACAACTGGCAATCCTGCAGTTCCTGTTATGAACTAGAGACATGTCAAGCAGAGGTTCTTTGTCACACATGCACAAAGAGTGCTTACAACACATGAGCCCAGGTTCCCTTCAGAAGTTCTTTTTTGTTTGTTTGGGTTTTTGTTTTTGTTTTTGAGAAAGGGTTTCTCTGTGTAACAGCCCTGGCTGTCCTGAATCTTGCTTTGTAGACTAGGCTGGCCTTGAACTCACAAAGATCCACTTGCCTTTGCCTCTGAAGTGCTGGGATTAGAGGTGTGCACCATCACTGCCTGGCCCCCTTCAGAAATTCTAACTCAATAGTTCTGGGGTTTGTGCTTTGAGAGCAACTCATGATTTTATATATTCCATGTTATTAAGATTCATAGAAAATAGAAAACCAAGCTATATGATCCATCTCTGTAATACAGATCACTGTATAATCATGGACAGTCTTTAACATCCTGGTGATTTTGGTGGAACACTGGGTTTGTGTTAAGCAAGTGCAAAGCTCTGGTGGGCTGTCCAAACCAACTTCTGGAGGCTTCATTACCATGAACTCAGGCCAGTAGGAAGGAATTGACAGAGTTCCTGGAACAGTCTGCATCAGAATTTTCAGGGAACATTCAGAACAATGCAGATAATATCCTGTGTGTCACACATTCCCCCGTCCAACCCCAGCCATTGCCCCAAGGACTTCCAGCATGATGATCTGACAATGAGCAGAAGAAAGGATGTAGTTTAATGTTTACACATCACATCATGTTACTTGAGCTTAAACATATGGTTTTTGTCTCTTTAAGTTATAAATAATAGAGATTCTTCCAAGCACAAAAACATTTTAATAAAATGGCAAAGCTAAACTGAACCAAGGTGCTTTTATTATATAGAATATAGATAAGTTATGTAGCTCATTCAAAGATAGACTGATTTTACTAAGGTGGGAGAAAATTCACAATGAGTCTATTCTGAATGAACATAGTTTAAGCCCTCATGTCTGACCATGGCAGGTTAATCCTGTTTGCAGATGATGCTTAGATTGTTTTAACAAGTTTTTTTTTGTTGTTGTTGTCTTTTTTCCTGTTTCTCACCCTGACCACATTGTTTTTAACATAAGAAAAAAAATGTTTTTAATCAATGGCATAAAAATATCTACCACAATATCACATTGGAGATTTGCCAAATACATTAAGTGAGATACCTGTTTTCCTGGCTTTTCCCTCTAGAAGCCACTGACAGACTGGACTGCTTGTAGATCATGCAAGGGCATGGGATACATATGCTATTAAATTTTAAAATAACCATTGTGAAGCCTGGAGAAACAACTCAAGCACTCACATGGCAAATCATAACCATCTGTAACTACAATCTCAGATGATAGGATGCCCTGAGGGCAACTGCATGCATACGGTACACATACATACATGTGGACAAAACACCCACACATACAAAAATAACAACGGGGACTTATGAGACTAAGTTTCAATGATTGCTATCCCAAGCCATTTGTCTGGTGACCAAAAACTACTTATCTCTTATTTTTGCTCAGGTGCCAGTAAGTGCTTTGGGCTTTCTTTTACTAAGCATTAGAAAACTGGACCTGAGTGCCCTGGGTTGAACCTCTTCTGACAGAGCAGCCCTACACTACTCAACATTCCCTGAATAAATGCTGATTTGGGCAGTGGTGAGGTCACTTCTATCTTAGTCAGGTAGCCAAGCTGGAGGAAAGCTTCATAAATGCTTCCCTGTTGACACCATCTCGTTCTGAGCAGAGCATAGTGCCAGGCCTCACAGCTGCTCCTATTCATCCTTTCCTGGTATGTATAGAAAGAAAGAAAGGAAGAAAAAAGAGAGAGGGAGGGAGGGAAAAAATATAATGAAAGCCCAGCAGGTACCTTCCCTCCAAGAAAGGAGAGTTAGTTATTGATTGTCCAAGATACATATTACACAGGAAGAGAGATGACATGGAATGTAAATTATAGAGGGGAGAGTCAGATAAGGAATTCTAGGAATGTAAACAGTTCAAGGTTAGAGGGTCTTGGGGCTAGGTCTGAAGGCTGGGCCAGGTAGAAGGGACAGAGCCCAAGCCAAGGCTGTGAGTAACAGACCTCAGAAACGACAGGAATGAGGGTGTGAAACCTGCACAGGTCTGAGCATTCACTTAGGCCAGTGCCAAACCTGGAAAGGGCTTTCAATAGCAAAGCATTTTAACAGACACACATTAAAAAAAAGATCTTTCTGGATTTTTGTGGAGCATTGTGGGAAGTACAGGAGGTACTTCCTATGGACTGCTAGGGGGCCATCTAAGATGTAAGGAGGACAGAGAAGCCATCCAGGCTCCAGGCCAGCAGAGGTGCTGGCAGGGTTCGCCAGAGTTCCACAATGTCTTTCACAAGTTTTGGTGAAAGGGCCCCACAAGAACAAGGTGATGACTGTGGAGTTTGCCTCATTTTGTTTTCCTGAGTGTTTGGGGGAGGGAAGTGGTCTATCCTTACACAGTCTTTATAAGCAGTAGATGCTAGCAGGCCCAGCCTCTCAGACACCAGTCATACATCTCACAGTGAACCACACTTGTGTTCAGCCTAGCTCACAACACACAGTACTGTAACCCCGTCTCAAGGTGAAGAGCTCAGACATGTGCAGTAGCAGATCAGTGCTCAGTTCTCAGGCACTCACTTTTTAGGACACAGAAGGAAACAGGGCCCTAACCTCTGATGTGCTCCTGGGATGGAAGACAGTGTCTGAGTTCCTAAGGGAGGACGCATGCCCAGCATAGACTTCTTGACTCTGGCTCAGTTCCTGACTGACCCTGAAAGCAGAAAAGCTCCCTCACCAAGGGTGGAAGGTAGAGGCTGCTCCTCAGGATCCCCAACAACCTGCTGCTACAGACAGATTGAAGGGTTGTAACTGAGACAGACTGCCAGATCAGTGTGGAACTGATCAGAAGCAAAAAAGCTCTAAGGGAAAACTGAAAAGGGGCCTCAGGAGCGAGCTTCCACAGCTTGGTTAGGGGTACTGTACAGTACAGTGACCCTCCAAGATTCATGCTGACAAACAATGTTCACTGTGGTGGTATAAAGATGGGGCCTTTGGGGGTGACGAAATCATGAGGACTCTACCCACATAAATGGACAAGACTAGAGAGCTATTTGCTCATCCATTCTACCACATGAGGACATCTAGACAGTACCAATTAGAGAAATGAGCTGGCCATATATAGCAAACCTACAGTGCCTTAACCTTGGACTCCAAAACTGAAAGGACAAATGTTCTTTTCAAATCATAGTCTCAAGTATTTTTGTTATAGCAGCATACAAAGATTGTAGCAGCTGTGTATCTGTATATTTACTAAACAGAGAATTGTACAACTTAATATAGATGAGGTCATGATGCGCAAACAGCACATCTGCTAAGAAACAGGTGCTAGGTGTAACACTAATGAATTATTCTTCCAATACTTGTGAGCACCAAGATAAATAATTTAGAGTTCATCCCTGTTCCACTATAGGGTGACATGCTAGTGTCTGGAGTTCCTTCCACCTCTCTGAATGGGACAAGATGCTCCCTTTTCATCTTTTACAAGTACAGCAACTGACTCCAAACAGCCACTCATGCTTGGCATGGTGGTCTATCAGTCTACCAGACACATTAAGATGCTACCTCTGCCAGTGTCAGAGGCAAAATAGCATTTTCTGTTTGCAGTTCAGCTATTCTTTCTTCGACCTACAACCAAGACTCCAAAAGGAAAACCCATCAAAACAGCACTTGCGTGGTCATACTGAGATTCTGTAAATGAACAGAGAGTACAAGACAGAGTAGAAAGTCTTAGCAAAGAACTACAGGGAAAGCCAACTGTCAGACTGCTTGGAGTCCTTCATACTGTAGAGACAAGCCAAGTCTTCCTAGGTAAGGCCTGGCCTGCTATCCCATCACACCCCATGGTTCTGGGCCCTCCCCACTAAGGGCAGTCCCGACACTAGCAGCAGCAGTCCCATGGACTTATTAGGAATGCAAAACTCCAGACTCTCTAGCCATTGGTCAAAAAGGTACCAAACAACATTGCTGTGGAGAGTTTACAGAGGAAGCCATTGAATCAGTCCATCTTCATAAAACAAAACAGCTGGAATACACCTTTAATCCCAGCACTCAAGAGGCAGAGGCAGGTAGATATTTATGAGCTCAAGGCTAGCCTGGTCTACAGAGCAAGTTCCAGGATATCCAGGGCTATGCAGAGAAACCCTGTCTTGAAAAAAACCTCATATATATATATATATATACACACGTATATGTATATATACATATATATGTATATATACGTGTGTATATATGTATATATATGTATATATGTATATATATATATATATAAAAATTAAAAAAAAAAACAAACCCTAAAACAGGCTCCTGCAAAGCCCCAACCCCCAACCTAAAGCACACATACACAGTGTGTGTCTGTGTAAGAGATGTGGGTAGTCTTGGAAGATCAGGAGAGAAAGGATTTATGTGAGGATGGGAAAGTTGGACTCTGGAAACTCCAGTACAATATGGACCACTGGGATTTTACAAGCCAAAGAAATAAAGTGCATGTTTAACTCCCATATATGACTGGTACGGTAATCTAATTGGAGACTCAGTGTTCCAGTGTGGATGCATCATTCTCAAAAACTCAGTTCATCCTGCTGAACATAGTCATATTTAATTAGTCATAATTAAAGCCTGCTGGGACTCCAGTTTCCTTGGAGAATAAATTCCCTCTTTCTAGGGATCCTATCACTCCTGCAAGGGATTCAGCCTTTCCTGTAGGAGATTCTGTCCTTTCTTCCATGGGCCTCATTTCTGCTAGAGATTCATTCCTTCTTGCAGGGACTTCAGTCTCCAGATAGAGATGCAGTCCCCTCCTGTTAAATATTACTCTTAATTGGCTCACATTGTAACCACTGGAGATAATATGTTCTGTAATTCTAAACTTTGTATAAGTACAAAAACCTGAGTTAGATAGTATAGTTAAATTTCTTCAGTTCATTATGAAAAACCTCTGGACTATTTTGATGAGATTTACTTAATTCCTAGATTTCAAACTAAAAAAGCAGCTGCAGTTGTAAGTCTGGTGTGGTATGCGTTTAGTCAAGTTTATTTAAAAACTTGATTTTTTTTTTTTTTTTGGAGGGAATGTTTTCCTAATTTTACTTGTGTTCACTGCTAGGACATAGAAATGCCATTTATTTCTGTAGATGGAGGTTATAGTCTTTGCTCCCATATAACTTACTTTTTAATGCAAAAGGTTTTAGCAGATTCCTTAGGACCATATCTATAGTATGGTTCCATCTGTGAGTGGACTGTTTATTCTTCCATTCCAATGCAATGCCTATCCCCCCATTTTCTGCCCGCAATGATAGGGTTGTACCACTACAATGCTGTACATCCTCATGATCCTGGGACACAAGCATTTCCCAAGTCTGGTCCAATTAGTATGCCCTGGCATTTCCCTGTCTCATCATAGAAGTTAAGGGGCCTCTTTCCCTGACAACTTACATGCATGTGCTGTGCTTAAACACAGAAGTTTCTCCTGGGTTCTGCTTACCGGCTCATTGAACACCGGCATTGCTTCTACCTTTTCAAGAATAGAGGGATCCAAATAATGCTTGTAGAATATAAATCACCATACCATTGGCACTGAAAGCCTATCTCACCTACATCTCTTTCTAGTCCTCTCTGGTCCTGCCTCCTGAGCATCTCCTGAATGCAGTATCAGTCCTTCCTTTCCCTCTACCATTTACAATGCCAACCCCCACAGGTCCTGTGCTCATTTCTCACAGTTAACAGCTAATTACATACAAGTGGTCTGCCTCTGTCCTCTCATCCTTGACCCTTCTACCTGCGCACACAGGCTGCCTGGTAATGCAGGGTGAATACAGTCACCATTGCTTATATATGGCTTACAACTTAAGGTAATTTCAAGATTGGCACTTAGCTCCCAGTTCTGTGAGTAAATGGGTTGAAATACAATAGGAATAAAATCCCTCTCAGTAGAGACATAAAACCCCAAACTCCCAAAGAAGGATGGGTGCACAGGAGGAAATGATCAATCAGCGCTAATTCTGCTTTTAAGTGTGTCTCTACAGAATCTAAAAGCCACAGCAAATCAAAATATAGTATACACAAACATTATAATTCTAATATATAAATTCAGCTTCTACAAAAGGGTTCCCACAAGTTCCTTTAATCCTCAAGTATATTTTCTGTCCTTAAAGTTCTCTTGCATTTTTATAGTACACTGCTGACTGTAATACTCTATGTAATAATACTCTTTATTTCCTTTACATTTGAAATGTTATATCCTTTGACCAGAAACCACCCCCCCTTCCCTCATTTCACCAAAGCCCTGAAATTTGGATGCTGCATTGCCCCAGTGCTAAAATATAAAGAAAATGCTGCTAAAACTATAAGGCTTGGCTACAGCATTTACTTTCAGCCTGCTAAAACTAGCAAGTATTCCTTGTACCTGACAATAAAACATACCTTTATTCCAGTAATCTTGAGTGGCTTCTTATCCTGAAACATGTATATGACCTTTATGTAATGTGCTTACTCACTGGGCATGTATGACAGACAGGACAGTGAAATGAGACGTGGTCTCAGTGGCTATTTGGGACTGCTGAATGCACAAGTACCAGTCATCAAGACAAAGGTGACCAAGCTCTCATATGGGACTCTTGTGAAAACGTCAGTCTAGTCTTTGGTTGGCTGTATCACCAATCAAAGAGCACTTACCCATATACAGAAAATATAAGGCAGGGACATAGGAGTGACACTCAGCATTGTTTAATGAAGTGGTGACAGATGGAAATTCGAGAGGAAGGCCAGAGCTACAAATATAAACTTTGTTAGCATTTTGAAAACAATAGTAAATACACTTAAATAGATACAAAGTTTATTAAAAATAGGCTTCAACTGAAATACAGTAGAAATGGAAAACAGCAGTTTGGGTGTTTCCCCACAGTAACACATGCTATGTAATGTGCTCTTACAACATATATTCACATTAGATCTCACTGTCCAGGGATGGCCAAGTCTACTTCACTATGGGTTTCACAAACACACATGCAGAGTTATCAGATGTTTTCAGGTTTTTATGTGCATCTGTCTTCCCATGAACAAGCAATAGCAGGTATCTACTCTTCTCTGGGAGGTATGGATATGCCACCCACAGGCTGTCAGTGTGCTCCAGACACAAGGAGATTGCATGTCTTAGGCAAGGCAAGTGTGCAAATCCTTGACTAACTCTCAGGACCATTCAATGTTCTTACAGAGGAAACAGCAAAGGCACACTTTCAAATAGGAAGCTTGATAGACATACAAAATATTTACATTTGTATTTCAACATTTTATCATACAGTTTTTATTAAAAGTGGTTTTTAGGGTTCCAAATGCCTCTGTTCTATTTTAAAGTGTGCCTGCCTATTTTTCTAACATACAGATTTGTAAGAGTAGAGAATGGTACAGAAAGATCAACTGGACCCATGTATCGGCTTTGTCAAGCACAAGGAAGTGTACTCGAACATAAAGTTTGCTTTCACACAAAAATAAAGCGGTATGTCTCCCACAACTTGGCTGGAGGAATGACAGTGAAAATTCACAAGGTTAAACAATTATTATGCTGTGAAAGAGCTGTAGATTGAACTTCCACAAGTTATTTCCAACAGTTTACATTCAGATGCACAGTAACCAATTCACCCCTTTTGTGACAGTTTATCTACACAAATCTTTCTTTACTAAATTAAATTTCTGATAGCTACATTTGATTGCCACCTGTGAGCTCCTACTCTTCTCAGATGTCTTTTCTCCTACCTACATGAATGTTGTGGAATCTGAAATATTAGGTAACCGTCATCTTTAATTTTCACCAGTGATTAGTCTAATGATTTGGCGTTTATAAAAATAAAATCCTGTAAGGTTAAATCTTCAAAATTTTGAGAATTTTCAAAATTGAATTATTAATTACTCAATCTCAAACATTTAGAATTGATCAGGAGGCTCACATTTGTCAAGAATGATGTGCACCCTACATATAGGAAACTCCATCTAGCCACCTAATGCACATTATAGAAGGTACAGTGGGGACGGAGGAGGGCGGATCCAGGCTGAAGAGTCTGGTCTCCTGAACACAGGCTCCATTAGAACACAGTAATGGCCTGTGTTGTTCAGCTGTTACTGTCTGGTAGCCAAGTGGAGTTCTGAGAAAGACCTACTGTCCCTGGAATGGTGATGTGGAAAGAAAGGGCAGAGGAAATAATACCCTGTGATCTTTATGCCCTTCATCCTGCCCTGTGAGTCCAAGACTCCCCAAAGAAGCTAACAACAACAAAAGATAACTTCATGTGAGTCAAATCAATAAGAACTAGGCAGGGTTTTCTTGGTAAAGTAAAAACAAGATTTCTTAGAATTGGAACACCTTTAACTTGCAGACATTTTAGAAGCAGAAATTAGAATTACTTAGAAACAGAACTGCCCTTCCTCTTCAGGTTCACCCCCACAACACCACGGTCAAAGGCAGGCTTGTGTGAGCACAAGTGCTCTCTCTTCTCATTTGGTGTTCAGTTCATTTTCAAGTTCTGTTAATTTACGAGAAGCTTTTACTTTGTCAGACACATCTTGACCTTGTGAAAAGAGGCGCTGACGCTCTTTAAATGTCAGGTTTTCAGGGGCTCCAGAACTGCTAGGTAAGTCTCCATCTTGGCTGGACAAGAGGAAAACACAAAAGGTTATGATGCATCAAAATACAAGTACCTAGCTTTTAAGTAAATTTTCATAAGAATCATAAAAGTTTCAGTGAGACTTGTTCATGGTTGCACAATACTGTAATTATATGTTGAAACAAACTACACCTACACTATGATCTGAACAGAACTTTAAAAGCCAATATATGCTCATACAATTAAATTTAAATGAACAAAGAGGGTAGAGACAGTGTCACAGGCCTATAATTAACCTGGGCAAACAGTTAAGATTTCAACTTAAAAATCCCAAAACAGTAATAAATAAATATATCCATGTAGAAAAGGGGCAAAATATTTCCTTTACTTAACACAGTAACTTCCAAAAATGAGTAATGGGGCTAGAGATGGCTAGTGGTTAACCAGAGATCACACAGATACTAGGAATACATGGCAGCCTGCTGTAATCACAGCTTCAGAAAGGCAGAGATGGGATTTCTAGAGCAGACTTGCAAGACCAGCCATATTGATGACACACCTTGTCTCAATGAGTAAGGTGGAAGAATGATTTGAGGATGATTTCCATCAGTCTCAGGCCTCCACATGCACCAACATAAACATGAACATGTGGCACATACACAGATGTGCCTGTATGCCTGGTGCTACCCATCCACACAAAAAATGGAAAAAAAAAAAAAAAAAAAAAAAAAAAAACAAACTCAATGAATTCAACTTCAACAAGAGGTATTTCTTGCCAACTAACAAGTTTAATTAATAATGGGGGTATAGTTAAAAAAAAATACAGCCCATAAACATTCTGTGTACTTGAAAGGCATTAATACTCACTCAGTCTAATAATAGGCAGAACAAGACTGTTACAGGACAGAGGATCTAGAATAACCATATGTCTAGCTAAATCCCAGAAGAGTTCAGCCTGTGGCAACAAAGCTGCACTGATAGACCCAGCTTTGATGCCTTTAGCAGTCTTACGTCAAGCAGGTCCAGGATCACTACCTCAAACAGAAGCATGCTAGCAACATCAACTTTTATAAAACCTACATGTACAGTGTGGTGAGTCACGCTGACTCAAGGCACAGGGCCCACAACAGTTTGAGGTCAGCCTGGCTACACAGTAAGTTCTAGACTGAGAGAGACAGACTGTCTTAGGGGAGAACCCTACAATTCTCATGTGATTTTGCCTGATCAAGCCTGGCACAATTCAGCAATGACATGAAAATGAGAATAAACAAGCACAGATTAGACCCATCTCAGCCTGTCCTTAAGTACCTTCTAGTGTGTTTTTCTCTTGGGTCCCGAGGAGCATCATGGACTCCTGAAGCAGTCCCAACAGATCCCGTATAAGAGTGTGGTCCTTTTCCATGTGAGAAAAAAAAAAAGCCCAAGTTAAAGTATTTATCTCTAAAACTTTATTCATGATAGTGTTTAAAGGAAAGCAAGACTCCTCTAATTACTGAGAAAATGAGAAATCAAAGGCTCTTCATATGCTCAAAGATTCATCAGTTTAAAATTCACTATTCTCTGTGGCTGCATAAGCCAATCACTACATCCAATAACTGACATTAGGCCTTTTGTTCTTAGAATGGAAACATTGTAATATATTCTTTAAAAAACAAGAAAACCACCTTAAATCAGCACATGCCTCAATAATCACAAATACAGAAGATAAACCCACAGAAGACTTAAGTGGGGAGTAAGCAAATATTTTAGACATACGCCGACACACTGTAGGAGTTTTGCTTTTATTTGCTTTAAAGCTTTTAAAATTTATTTATTTATATTTTATGTGTGAGTGCTCTGAATAGATATCTGCATACCAGAAAAGGGCATCAGATCTTATTATAGATGGTTGTGAGCCACCATGTGGATACTGGGAACTAGAGACCTCTGGAAGAGCAGCCAGTGCTCTTAACCTGAGTCATCTCTGCAGCCCCAGGAGGTTCCCGCCCCCTCCCCCAATCGTTGAGAATAAATGTAACCCCAAAGTTTATAAACTCACGTCTATCACTAAAGTTCCTTCAATTTTAACTACTAGATTTCTTTTTTCAAGATAGATGTAATTATTAAAAATAAAATAAGGCCTTTGAAACAAATGAGCTACCAAAACCAAACTAGAATAAAATTCCTAATATTCCACATTAGTGCTGCTGATAAAAAATTTCAAATAAAATGTGAGGGCAGAGTGAGGATGGCCCTGCGCATACCACGTCTGTCTTGGCCAAGAAACCACAGGGGAGCTTGATGCCCACCAGTTAGCCAACATTTACCAAGACTTCAGGAGGCATAAAGAGATGATACAGATAAAGGTTTACCATGTATCAAATTATACAATGCTATAATAAGTAGTATCTCAGTACTATTACAGTATCCACTCTAACAGTACAAAATGAAGTAAGGGTCTGGAGAGGGAGTTCAACAGTTAAGAGTACTTGCTGCCCCATCAGAAGACCAGGGTTTCAGTACCAAGTGAAGGCTTACAACCATCTCAATTTCCTGGTAGCATAACACACACACAAAACACTGATAAAATAAAAACTGATTCCTATCTGAGAAACCTGCTTCTGACAAAATAAGAGTCCAAAAGGCTCAGAATCATTTGCAAACATGGACAAGATTGGATTAAATAGAACACAAAATTATTGCCACATTTCTACTTTAAAACATCCCTCTTTAGACAAGACAGGATAATGATTTTTTTTTTCCATATAAAGAGCCTATGGGTAGAATATTTTGGAGTTATCTAGATTAGACAGAGTCCAGCAGACTTCAAACTGCAACCTCAAAACACCACAAGTTTAGGCTTCCCAAGTCACCACAGAGCGTGTCATCTTCAACAAAGACTCAAAAAAAAAAAAAAAAAAAAACCCAAATAAACAAAACAAAACAAAAAAACCAACATAAAAAATACTTCTAGGCAATCCACAGTGGGTTCTTACATGGGTGACCTGCATACAGTTGGTTTCAATTCCCAACATTATATTCATTTGTCTGTTAAGAACACTGCTTTGTACTTCTGCACCTTGCCGACAGTGACAATGGCTTCTTCCATGAGCAAAAATCAGTTCTTCAAATTTTCCAGAGTGTTTAGAGTCTGCTATAATGTTAAAACTTTGAGCTGACTATATGTATAAAATACCAGTCATAAGTAATTTCCAAAGAGCGCTATTAAAACAAAAATGTCATTCAAAGACTGCTTTTGAAGTTCAGTGTTAATCATTTGAATTCCATAAGCTCTGTGCTTGCATAACCCCTTGGAAGAGGCCAAGTCCCACCTGCAGAAGTGTGCTGCAGCAAAGACAAGACTAGATGTGAGACATGTGTGCACATGAAGATGACGACAAAGCCAGGAGGCTGCTGCATGTGTTGCAGAGAGCTCCAAAGAGGCCATGACCAGCTCAAGATGTGAAATGCAGTAAGGGATAGTAGCATGAGTGAGAGCCAAGGTTGACAGGTATGATTTCTAACTATATTGAGACTATCAAATTTGTTCAACATTCATAAAATTTTATATAATAAAATAGTATCTTGTTTCAAAATTTACTGCTATTCCATAAATGCCTTGAAAGAACACCAACTTCTCAACATTTATATCATAAATTTTATAAAAGAATTGGATTTTTGGTTTTCAGAATGACTTAATGATACTACTATATACTAATTTTCCAAAATAGATTAAAAGTCTGATACACATGGGAAAAAAAGACAGAATTCTGGCAAAACTGTCACGTGAACAGGAAACAAACTCCACTTGAGTCTTAAGACAGTTTGACTTCTCTCAGAGCTGCTGAGTTCACACCTTTGTGTAAAACTCATGCAGAATTTTGAAGCCACTCATATCCACTAAAATAACACTAGTGGATGCTTAATGCCAGAATTCCATTTCATTTACAGCCAAGGTAGTTTGAAGTCTCAACTTGAATAGATTCGAGCTATACCTTCAGCATAACATCAGTGTTTTCTACAACTCTGTGGACAATAATCTCTATGCTCTGTTAGTAACAGCTTCCTCCTCCCCATTCAGAAGCTGCAAGCCTACAAAGGCTTGGGTGCTAATGCTATGAGGTACACGAGAGAAGGTAATGAAAGGGAATGTGACAAGGAAGAGGGGCAGAGGAAAAACGTGAGGACCAGGGTCTGTGGGCAAGGCTGCTTGTGTCAAGAGGAAAGCTGTACTGTTGACTAGGTTCAGTTCATGTTGAAACACCCAACCAAGCTTCCACAAAGGGTGTGAGTCACTGCATAGGCCCCAGGGACAGAACCAAATGTTCTACTCACATTAAGTGATGTAACTTAAAGTGCAGCTGAGACTCTGGCACTCTGTCCTTAGGGTCATTGATATGTTTGAGAAGGTCCTTACTTGACCGAAGTTAAAAATTACTCGAAGAGGTACAGAAAAAGAAGCCAAGACCAACAGTATTTGAAATAACTTGGTAATAGTGGAGGACTGACTATTGTCAGTGGATTAGAGATGGAATGCCTTAAAGTATAAGAGAAATTAGAGTACCAAAGCTAAATTAACAGAGCATTAACACAAACACCACAATCAGGGGCAAAGGAGATCACATGCTAAGAGTGATCAGGTAATACCCAAGGCCAAGACAGCATGGTCTCAGTGTACCGTACCAAGTGGCAGGGGTACAGAGATCCCAGGCTCAATCATCAAGACAAGAGAGGTCTGATTTGCCATTCCCTCTTTTACCTCTACCTTTCCAGTGGCCAGGACGGTAGAAGCTCAGTTTGCCTGGAGGGGGTGGGGGCTGGCCTGCTTTGTTAGCAGTACTGTTGGCTTTGGCCAAGGGTGGCTGGAAGGAGTTGGAGAGAAAGATGCCATCCGAGGCTGGGCGTGGCTGGCAGGGGGGCTGCTGTGGCTTAAGAGCAGCAAGAGAAAGGTGCCCATGAGATTTCCTTGTGCTGGGGTACTTATCCTGACCTGCTGGGCCGCAGTCCTCCTCCTCCTCCTCATCATCATAAGCAACACACTTGGCCGTGAACAGCGAGTCTGGGGAGAGGACCTGTGTTTTGAGGTAGGAGGCGTTTCGCTGAGGTGGGGGAGGAGGGGCGCTGGGTGCTGGGGATGGGGATGGGGGCTCATAGTCCCGTGGAAGTGGAGGTCGGCTCAGCCCAGGCTCTTCGGGCTCCAGCAACCTTCGTGCTGCCTCATCGTGCTGTCTTCGCCTCTCAGCTTCTAGGCGGCTGTAATACCCTTCTTCCTGTCGCCTCTGCAGGCGGGAATAGACAAAAGTGCAAAAGGTCAAGGGTCAGAGCAGGATAAGTGGATCTTCTGTGCCTTCACAGGGAATGACAGGTACATTGATCATCACTACCCATCACTACACTGGCATGCCCACAGGACATTGTTTTTCAGTGTCATAATTATCATAACAGAAGAGGCAGGGCAACTCAGATTTATAAAACAAGCATACTATTCCACACTAACATGAACTGCTCAGAAGCATGGGATTCGTCAAATCTTAGGACCTTTCATTTACACAATTAGGCTCTGGATTATTTACATTCTTTATTCTTACTCTTTTCTCCTTTTCTGTCCAAATAGTATATTAACTTACCTGTTTCCTCTGTGTTTCAATAGGAAACCATAAACAGTAAGAAATATCATTTTCCCAAAGCCACAATCTAACAAGTATTCTTTCCATAGTTACTGTGTTTCAAATCTTAATAAACTCTCTGAAGAACAGAAAATGAGAGCCAAGCATTAACAGCAATAGCAGATATATTCTGACACACACACTGTACATTTCATCCAGGCAAACTACAGTTGACAGTTTTGAAATTCTTTTAACATTTAAAAAGGCAACAACATAGTTTTGTTAAAGATTGACACGAGTTTTAAGAGCACAAGAAGAAAGTAAATATGAAAAGGGTCAAAGAGCAAACAAAACAATCTGCCTTGACTCAAGCAAATGTTCAACGCTAGAAAACCAAGTGCAGCCTGGCTTAGATTCATTCAATTATAAGAAACTAACATTAGGGACTGACATTGCTGGTATGATGGTTTTCATGGCCCTCACTATTCTGCTTTCTCTCCCTGGTCCCTCTAGTGCTACACACAAGCACACACAGTGAACATACAATGTTCCCTGCTTCATATTCTGAGAAAGAAAAGGGAAGGCTAAAGGCCAGTTCCACTCATTATCCTGACCCCAATTTCCAGCTTTAATTCTTGTTTTATGTTGTAAAATCCTAAAGGAAAGGTATTTTTTTCTTCTTGACTATACAAAGTCAGTACTATCTTAGGTTGGGTAATGGAGAGAACATTAAAATTCCATGAAGAACAATTGTTTGATAACACTTGTAGGGAAAGGCCAAACCAACCTTTTCAGTTATACCAAGAGCAGATACAATTAAATAACCATGGTGACTTTATCCAGAAAAAGAATGCACATGTTCATAACAAATCAAACCCATCAATTGTGGACATTCTGTAGTAAAAATAGTATTTCAGTTTCTTTTTACAGTGACTATTCAATTATAGAAACAGTTACTAAAACACAAGTATGTTTGACATAATTATGAGTTATGAGAACAGACGTTGAAAAATTAAATAAGCTAGAGTTTCTCAACACAGAAAGCACAGCCTGCTTCTCTCTGAGCACACAGCTTCATCCAGGCTCCAGCAAGGCCTGGGCTGTTCTAATTATAATGAGGCAGCTGGCCAGCCCTGAGCTGGGGAAGCACCCCTCCCTGCACCCATGGACTCCAAGGGAATAAACAGCAAAGCAAGACCACCACCATGACCTAGAAAGAAACTTGGCTCCAGTGCTAGGCACTTCCTGGTCTGCAGGGATCATCACTTTCACCTAATATTACAAAAGTTAAAGACTCAAGGTAAGCTGGCCCTAGAAGCTCTGCTGTTAATAGGTAACAGGCAAGCTTGTGGCTCACATCATCTGCTCTTCTCATTTAAATGAGTCACATCAAGTCTATCAATCTTACTTTCAGATGATCTTTTGACTCATTACTTCATTAAAAATTTAGAGCTTCCTTAAAATTCTATGTGGCTTTTTTTTTTTTTTTAAAGCTTTGGGGGGCCGTGTTCCTATTTACATAGTTCACTGGGACTATCAAGGAAGTAACTGTTAATTAACTATTAATAAAAACTAAACTTTTCTCCATTAGAAGTTGCGACACTCAGAGCTTCTACCTTCACAGAAGGTAACCAAGAAAATAGCTTCTCTCAAACCACACAGTAACACGCAACCCCTAGGGACAGGGCACAGCCGACCTGGGCTCAAGGTAGCAGCTTCATCACCCAAGAGGGCCTCAGCCTCAGACACAGAAAGATCTGAGAACTACATCTTAAAGTTTTTGCTTTGAAGAATGTAAAATTGCTATCAATTTAAAATTCCTTTATGGAAATTATTTGAGTTAAAACCCATATATAGGAAAAAACCAGAATATTTGTTGGGCTACATACTAAATTTTCCTAGTATGTGTTTTACAAGCCATACACTTGTTCTCTTTATCATCAACCAGGATTAAGTAGTTTTAGTGGAAAACCTGTTTGAAATAGTTAATGAGAACTGATCGCCTTGCTATGTTCCTATTGCCTCCCAGAGTTCACACTAAATTCTCACAATAACTGAACAAGTAACACCTTTGTAAAAGCCACCTAGACCCTATCTGGGAAAACCAGAACACTATCATGTCCCAGACCCCTTGTTCTGGGGCATGGTGCTCAAGAGTTTGAGGGAGACCAGCTCAGAAGGCAAAGAAGCCTGAAGACAGTCCAGAAGAGAGGTAGGCAGGCCAGATGGGGCTAGAGTTTTTGGTCCAATAGCAAAAGCTGGAAGATCCGTCCCTGTTCTGTCTTATGCATCCTAGATACACATAACTTCTAGCCCCGTTTGCCCTAGCCAATCATTTGTGTTCAGGCTAATCTGGTAAAAACTAGCTGCCTTTAGAGGACCATAACCTTTTCTTCAGCATCTCTCTTTACTCGTTCCTCCTCCTGATGGCGCCGATCTTCCTCTTGTCTTACTCGATCTTCTGCTTCTCGTTTGCGTATCTCTTCCAACTGCTGCTGGCGCCTGCGCTCCTCATCCTGCAACTAACAATAAACTGAACTTAACTTTCGCCCAGGAAAACCCACAGCACAGACATAGAAAGCACATCCTGAAACAAGCAGACACAGATACCCCCAGCCCCCTCCACACACAGACACAGAAAGTACAAAACACCAGGCTAAATCACCATTGAAGGATGGTAAAGGTTGTGTATTAATTAGCTCTTATCATTTCAAAGTAAGTTACCTAAAGCTTTGTCTCCACAGTCCCGATGTTATTTATTCTTCCATTTGTCATTCTCAGAGAAACAAGTTTTTCATATATTCATGCATTAATTAAGTACAATTTTTTGTTATAATAAATTTGTTAGCTTCCTCCTACAAATCAGCAATAGGCTCAACTTTCTGAACAACAGAATACTACAATCACCCCAAATATTAAGAAATTGCTTTCTTATGGGATGTGGGTCGGTCTCGCCCAGCAGCACAGGGCTGTCTGTCCTGAACCCAGCCACAGTTGAGAGTTGAGAGGTGTGAGGAACAGTCCCTTTACTTGGAGAGTGGATGAAAGACTAGGGCTCCTCCTCTAGCTATTCCCTACCCTCATATATCAGGCCTGGATTCTGGGAGCTCCTAGCTGACATGACTTCAGACTTGCAGTGAAGAGTCAGAAACAGGGGCTTAGAATAAACTCATTCTGATTCATCTGTGTGTATACATGCATGGGGGAAGGGGATGACACACCACTGCTGCCTCTCCAATACACGACATTCTGCTTTAGGTGACAGCTAGTTTAAAAGCTCTCATGCTGGTCGCAATCATCAGCTGGTACTTCTCTACTTTTAGTCATTCAAACTTTACCTTTCTGAAACAGAAGAGGCAACACCTTTCCTTCACAGTGTCAAACACTAACAGTTGTCTTCAAATACCTGTGTCATCTTTCTCCTTGATTCTTGAGAATCCTTCAACCTCCTGACCTTATTTCTCAAGCATCACAAGCTCTGGGGTGAGAAAGAGACTCCGTTTCACCCATCCTGCTCTGTAGCTATGTCTATAGTTTTATGACACGCAGTGGTAACACTGAAAAGCCTGCACAGATCTGTTCTATAGGAACACCTACAATAAATAGCACTATGACATGTCACCAAGAGGACTGATTCAAATTCTCCACAATTTACAAGAATCTGCAAATTATTCTGATCTCTAGTCACTGCAGAAACACTTCATATAAGATTATTATGAGATGTAGTTCAATTTCTATAAAATCACCATTTTTCCTATACATTTTTTTTTTTATAGAAAAACCATTTACATTTCTGGATTTAGATTGTATGTGTATGCTTTAAAAGAAAACAAACAAAAAACCAGAGGTGGGCAGTAGTGGCTCACATCTTTAATCTTAGCAGAGGCAGGCAGAGAGCTCTGTGAGTCTGAGGCCAGCCTGGTCTACAGAGTTCCAGGACAGCCAGAGCTATGCAGAGAAAAATATGTCCCGAAAAGCAAACAAACAACATCCCACAAAAATCTAATAATTTTATCCCTTATTTTCAATGGAATAAAACATTATATCTTGGGGAAATTGATTCACACCAAACTCAAAATCATCTGTTAACTCCAGTCCAGGGGATCTGATACCCTCTTCTGGCCTCCAAGAGCATCAGGCACAGATGTAATGCAGGCAAAATACTCATACACATAAAATAAAAAAAAAACTTAAAACCTCCACTATTTCTTATAGAAAAGAATAACTTAGCCTGGGTTATTACCGTGAGTAAACAATAAAATAACTCAGAAAATTTGTCTTCTCAAAAAGACAAATTAAGTTAACTTTTTCTTTAACATAAGGCAGGTACAGTGCAGAGGCTGGGATTTAGGAGTGGATTTTATAGAAAGCATAGACACTATGGATAAATAGCAAAATAAACTAGGAACCAAAGTCTTCCCTGAAGATAGTGAGGGTGCTACAGCCCACTGTGCACACCCAGACGAGGAGGCATAGTGTCGAAATCAAAGAGCATGGATCACCAAGACAAGCCAGAAGCAGCACCTCATAAGAACATCAGACAGCACATGCTTCAGAAAGCAACTTAAGGGAAAACACAAACCTTCACTTTCTCCCTTCTTCAGAACTAAGCTTTTCCTTTTGTTCAGCCTGGAAACACAGCTCACTGGCTTAGCTAACTAGTTCAACTATGAAGCTCATAATTATGCATACAATAGCATGGCCATAAATCTGACAAGAGACACTTTCTCCTAGCTAGTAAGGCAGTCATCCAGGGACCTTCTCAGTGTATTCAGTTCATAGGTTACTATATATATTTATTTGTATATATTTATATATTACAAAAACAAATAGTGCTTTTATAATTAAGACATTTATTTCTATTGTTTAGATTGTGTATTTCTTACTTTGAAATGTTTTACCTCATTCCCACCTTTCCTGCTCTATAAGCATCAGTTTGGGGTGGGAATGTCTCTTAATTTCTTCAAAAGCACAACTCCAAACAAGGCGCTGAACTGTAAGGCTACAAATGTTCAATAACAGAGAAAGGGCAACTTTAGCAATTTAACTGTTCTGTCGCCTGGTGACAAACTGCCTATCACTGTAACTGAGTATGGGCCAGGCAAATCCAATCAAAGCAGTCTGGATCAGTGCTAATCTAAACTTCACACTGTGGAATCCAAGGGTAGTAGAATGCCTGGCAGGCTCTGTACCAGTCTACATTTATAAAATGGTAGTTCCAGGTCAAACAATAGTGTAGGCTGAGATCTGTGTGTTTATAAAATATACTGTTATTATCATTACTAAACAACTATGTTTAAATTATCTTAATATAAAACAGGATCAAAATATCTTTTACCTGTTGACATCTGAAGTATAGCAGAGTTTTTAAAGGCTTTTTAAAATCCTTTTCCTCTATAGCTATTTTTTTTTCTAAACTACAACTTCAATTTTAAGACAAAAATATAAAAACACTTGGAAAAATTAGATTACTATTAAAGATGTTTTTTAACTGTTACTTAATGAATATAGGCAAGTCTTGTAATCAGTCCTTAGATACTCTTAAGACTTGGTTAGGACCTAGATCTGCAAGGGACCAGCTTTTCCTATCTATCTAAGGAAAGAGCTCTATGTCTACTGTCAGAATTGGTTAGAAACAATATCCCCTTCTAACAGTGGCAAAGGACATTAAAAAGAAGACCATCTAGAACAGCACAAAGTAATTCCTCTCAGTATATACCATACGGCCCACGCTGTTATTCTTAAAGAAATGTGCGCTCTGAGCTCTAAATCTAAAAGACAGTGGCCCCTAAACAGAGCAAAAAGACTCAGAGGTTCAGGGCACATCTGAATGCTTTCCTAGACAGTTAATACTCTAAGTAGGCTTGAAGTACTTACTTAACACAGCTCTTGGTTTAACCCTTTTACACCCAGGGATTCAAAGGCGTGTGCCTGAGCACTTCCTATAAAGGCCAAGCCCTAATAGTGTTTACTAGAAGAGCCACTGCAATCACTGAAAACAACTTTTCTCTTCTATCACCCCACAGCAGAAGGTTGTTCCTGTGAATGATCATGTACCTGTGAGTAAAATGGGACCACATGACCCATTAATACATGGTGACAAGACAAAGCCAAGACAAGCCACTGAAGGATGAACAGGTCTCTAGCTGATAACCCAGAATGTCACTTAATGAAAAGGAAGTGCTTTTGATGAAGCAGAAAATACACATAATGTGACAGGAAAATGCAGGCTAGAATGCAAACTCATATTGGCTCTGCGGGACAGAGTTAAGGTACCCACCCTGGGTTAGACTTTTCCTTGGCCATAAAAGGTTTGTTATGAAGAAATGTAATATAAACAAGAGACTTGTGTCATATAACCACCACCATATGCTCAAAAACTAACCTGTAGACTTCAACTAGTAAACTAAGCAGGAAATGACAGTGAAGCAGCCAGGACAGGAAGGTGGGCAGGGGCAAGAGTTTCTGAACAGAATGAAAGGGAACCATGTAAGGCTGTAAAGCTCAACTGACTAAAAAAGTGTCTCTTGGAATGAGAAGGCAGAGTGGGCTATTGTGAAGAGGCACAGAAAAAGGAGGGATTTAGTTCTGCACAAGCTGTATTTGGAAAGCTTCACTCTTTGCCACCAGGAGGAGATGGTATACAGGCATGCTAGTAAAGAATCTTATTGTGCAAGAAGGTTAGACTACAATCATGAGTGAGATGTCACTGGCATCAGTATGGCCTTAAAGTTATGGATCTACAATGAGCAGGGAGAAGCAGCAGGAGGTAAGCTGGGGACCAGTGGTGGCATCAGGCCACTGGGAGGCCAAAGGAAGAATGGAAACCAGTTTAGGCAGTCCTCCAACCTTAGAGAACTCAGCAGCTCCTAACAAGATAAAACCTGCCTCCCATATCCCATGAGTCAACCCAAATCTAATATGTAAAGAACACGTCTTAAGACTGCAGGACAGCACTGCTACCCAGAGACCACATGCTTGCAACTACCCACTCAGTCCTTGGAATAGGTCCCGAAAGCAATCAACCAATTCTGATATGTCCTGTGAATAATGCATTGCTGTTAATAATAGTAATACTTACTAGAGAACTGGGATAGTAAGTGCTTAGAAGCAGAGTGGGTAAGATCAATACTTATAATCAAAATATTCCTTTAAAACAAGAAAAACTGGGAACTGTTGCCTAGAAATAAAAATTTTAATGTAAGCACTAGTAAGTATTATTCATCAAAGCCAATACCACAGCACAGAAGGCCATCCTTGGGCCAAGAGCTGGCTACTGTCTGGGACAGTGCCTCTGGTCAGTGCCTGCTTTGTAAGTGCTACTGATATCCAACATCAAGAATAACTCTAAGCTGGGTAATGTGGTGTATACATACATGTAAGCCAGGAGGATCATGAGTTTGGGGCCATCCTGGCTCACACAGTGACACACTTTCTCCAAATAAACAAAATAACAACAACAAAAATTCTAACTACCGCACACACAACTTAATACATAACATTTGTGTGTGGGCATATGTTTATTATTAAAGAACAAAGATATGGAAGTCAAAAAAAATATTCCTCTGTTTACCAAGAAAGGGAGATATTTATAAAAAAGGTTTCTCTTGGGTAACCTTCAAGCTACATAAACAGAAAAGAGGGAACTAGTGTTTGATGAGGTGGCCACTATAGTTAAACTTTAATTCAAGGAGTTTTTAAAAGAACTGGCTTTTTATCACTTAAAAGCTGACCTAGAGTAGGTTTTGAGTTAAGAATATAAATATTTGTCAGAAAATAAAGAATATTAAATGACCAACCAAATTTCTCTGATATTGCCATTAAGCATGTTGATTTAACAGCAAAACATGACTGCAAGTGTTGGATGGCAGGCTATAAATTGGTACGTCTGTTAACTGAACTAAACCACATGGTGTTATGAAAAATAGGATGCAGGTTCACAGGAAACCTCTTGCTTTAGCATAAACAGTGACATCTCAGCTAAATTTTAAGTCTGGGAGTAGTGTCAATGTTCTTTCAACCGAGTTCACAGTGAACATATTTAAAATCTGTTTCCTAATGCAACAAGAATAAAATAATTACCCAATGCAAAACTTATTTCATTTGTTCACATACTTGAATACACAGAATCAAATTATGACTAAAACTGTAAAAAGTCAAACCCATAAACAAACAGTAACATTTAAAGTTAACGAGGAAGTAACTAATCTAGTAACATTCAGAGGCATGCTTCTAATCACAGAGCTTGTCTCCTGACCCAGGAGGCTCTAGGGAGAACTGACTACTGAGAACACAAAACAGCCATCACCAAAGGAAAAATGAAATCAAGACAGAAAAAAGTACCAAAGGGAAAGAAACAAGAACATACCAAATCTAGAACAGAGATTGCTGGCATAGCAGTCTGCTGCAGGTAACAGAGAAGGGGGGAAAAAAAGAAAGATGAAGTGTGAAAAAAAAAGTTAGGTTTAGACCTGTATTCCGCCACCAGTTTCGTTGTTCTGTCATGCTTCATCTGTTTTGGACAACTTGATGAGAAAACTACAGAACCACAGACTAACTTCTAGCATTCAGAAACAGAAAAATGCCCACATGTCATTAATATTTTGAGTTTTACAAATACAAAAAAAAAAAAATCCTTAGTGTTTTTATTTGGAGACTAAGATATTAAACTAAATATAATTATTAAAATGACATTACTTTTTACTAAATAGCAAAAAATTCCCAAGCATCATAATCCATACTAAAGGCTTCAAAATATTTAAAATACTGGCAATTTTGCAAAACTTATGACAAATCTTCAATAAAAATTTTATCTTCACAGAAAAGAACACTGAGATGTTACAATGTGGTAGCTAACTTTTCACTATTATGATCAGCTATCAAAGGAAGTAATAGTGATGCTATGTGATCACTGGCCATGAATAGCAGCAGCTACCTACTTTATGTATCTTGGGGGCAGGGCAATACAAAGCCACACAAACATTGTATCTATGACTAGCCAGTCAGCGTAAAGAGGAATACACCAGTTCTGGCCAGTCCACACAACAGCTATACTGGAGTGCCTAAGAGTTCTGACAATGAGCACAATAAAAACTACTCAGTGTATTCTTATAGAAATCCTAGTCATCAGTTGCTCTTTCAGATAAAATGGTTGATGTGGTAGATGTGGTTATTTTTAACAAAGTTTATTGAGGATATTAGAAAAATTCTAGCAAAATAATATAAATTGTCAAAAATAACATTCTGCTCTCATTTAAGAAAGCCAGTATCTAAAAAGCATTTAAACTGAATCAGAGCAATAAATATGTATATGCTGAACTGTGTATGACAGTCTTCAGGAAAATTCACAAGGCAAGCTGAAAAGGGAGTGATCACACACTACTGGACTCTTACTTACAAGCTCAAAGATTAAATTTCATCATGCCTTTGGAGTAAGATGTTTCACCTAAACTGCTGTTTTAACCCCTTTCATGCACAACATTAAAGAAAGAAAAAGAAAATTTTAAAAATGTATAAAAAGTATCAATAAAGCTCACTAACTTTCCACACGTTAATATCAAGTGTCCAAGTTAATAATAATAAAAATGTCTCTGAACAACCATGCCTGACAGGGAGCCAAGAATCCACTTTTCACTCAAAATTTGGTATTTTAAAAACTTGGCATTAGGTTAACTTAAAAGTTTACTTACAAATTTGTATTTGAAATAAAAATAATAAAAATTGTTTTTGTAATATGGAGAGATATAAATTATACCCAAAGTTTTTGAAATCTTTATGTTACAACTAAAATTATTAAAATAAATAAATATTTGATGTTAGTAACCATAAAATAAATGCACAGATCCTATGTCTGGTAATGACACTGAACTTGCTTTCTGTGTGGTTTCCTTGGCACACTAGTGTTTGTAGCTTTAGTATATGACAACTGTAGCTACTTTGCTCACAGCAGAGCCAAGTGACCATTGTACTTTACACAGCCACCAAATCTTGGGTATTTACCATCTGGCCCTGTAAGCCAAACACTGCCAAGCCCTGAAGTGGTCATCACTAAGTACTTGCTTTCTCATCTGAAGTGTAGTGAGGATAACTGTGGGGCTGGCTAATCAAAACGATTAAGCACTAGGGGCCTGATTCATTCCTGAAACATGTTAGCCAGAGTGAGCAGGAGAAACCAGGGTCCTCTTAACTCTTCCTTACAATTGTGGAAATCGCTGTTTCCACAGGAACACCCAGAAAAACCATAGGGAGCACAGATACGCACAACCAAGGCCTTTCCCCTTTACCCTGGCTCTCCGCTCAGCCTCCAGACGCTGCATGATCAGCATGGTGTCCACATCATCATCTTCCTCTTCCTCATCATCCTCATCCTTCTGCTTGGACTCCTGCAGTCTCTTCTGGAACTGCCACTCCAGCATTAGCTTCCGTAGGCGGTCACTCTCCTCTGCAGTGCGGTCCACCTTGTTTTGCAGCTCATGGATCTCCTTACTCAGCATGTCCACAATGTGCATTTGCTGTTGCTTCTCCAGCTTCTCTCTGGCATCTCGTTTCCAGGGGTCTGGGGACAGACTATCACCAGAAGACAGTTCTTCTTTACTGATGGTGATATACTGCAAGTCCCTGCGCTCAATCGTGCGGGGCTGCTGTTGGGGCTGCAGCTCCCGAATGACTGTTTCTTGGGGCCTCTGCAGTGTGGAAGGCTTTTCTGGTTTGGCCTGTGTGGCCAAAGGGGAGAAGGAAGCAGTGTTCAAGGATTGTGTGCGCATCTGCCCCAATTTCCGCTCCTGCTCCCTGCGCTTCCTCTCCCGTTCCTCCTCCAGGCGGGCCTTCTCCTTCTCATACCAACGCTGATGCTCTTCTCTCTTTTTCCGCTCTGCAGCAGCCACCTGAGCAGACTGGGATCCTACCTGGTTGGCAGGAGGAGGTGGGAGGGGCAAATCCACTGGAACGCCATCAAAATCACTGGTGTAGTGGACAGGAGGTGGAGGGGGTGGTGGAGGTAGGTCTGTTCGAATGGGCTGGGAGACAGCAATAGGGGTGGGCAGTACTGCTGCTGGGGTTTTCCAGCGTCCAGGACCACTTTTGGTCAGAGTGGAAGCAGGGGTCACAGACTTGGAGGAATGATTCAGGTGCTCTTGGCTGGATGTACTAGATTCCACTGAGGAGCTCTGATTGATCCACATATCACTGTCACACTTGCGATCCATGCCAGCCTCTACTCGATGCCGCTCAAGTTGGTAAACTTCTTCTCGAAGCTCTTCCTGGGAACGGGTAACCCTCTAAGAAGAGAAAGAAAGAAACTGTCATAATTACCTCAATTACATACATGTTTCAGCTTCACAGAGAAGACAGACTACAAAAATGGTGGAATGAATGTATAATCAGAAACAGACTGCTTTATGGTTCACTGGCCAAACAACACAGCTGAAAATTTGTATACAAAAGGAATAAAGATTTTCTGTCTATCCAATGATGATGATGATGCTATTTCTGGCACTGCCACTCTGGTGCTGGTAGATAAAGCATCTGCTCAGGTTCTAGGGGGACTAGCCACACCTGAATTCCACAGATGAGTAAGCCTAGCGGAAACCAAGAGAGCAATAAAAACTTCTTTTGTCATATAATCCTAATTATTACACAGTACTCATTGTGTACATCATGGCTCAATTCTGAATGTGTTCTATAAGCTCAGGACTAGCTTCATGAGCTGTTTGATTGGGCCAAGCTTGCAAGAGTAAGTTCCATTAATCTACAATGTTTCAGCTCCAATGTTAGCAAAGAAAAAAGGCAATAGCATACTTTGAGCTTAAAGTTTTTGAGTGGACATTAAAACAAGTATTTTCCTTCCACAAGACTAGTAACGAAGCCTGCAAAGTGGTATATACAGAAACAGCTTATCCTTATAAAAATGATCGCTGTGATATGTAAATCAATTGTCTTTATCCCACTTTGACAGTGAACAGAAATTCAAGGTGTAAACCTGAAAAATAAACTTTCTATTTTCCCCTTTAAATAATTATGAATTACCACTTAACCATAACAGGAAAAGTGCAACATTAACTACACTTAGGTACATTTTAACTTTGCACAGGTTCTTCATGATGGTGGACCCAATCTACAAAGCACACAAGAGCACCATGATACCTGTGGAACAGAGACCTGGCCCTGCTATAAAATTCAACTCTGTACCTGCTGGCTGGTGTAGTCTTCATTTGCTACTAGAGAGGATGTGGTACCAGCAGAGAGAAGGACATCTAGCTGATAGCAACGATGAAGTGCCATCCCATGAAATAGATCAGAAGATGACTTTCTGCCTAAAGGAAGCTTCCTCTTACCTTGGTCAACTCTTTATGAGTATAACCCTTTCTGCTCCCTATTTGTCTTTTTCTCATCCTCTAAGGCTCAGCTCTGACCCCATGTCTGCTTGAAAAAGAGTCTTCTGTGACCACTCTAATAGGAATAATTATTTTGGGGATTCCCACATCATGTAATCTCTAGGACACATATTTCTCCCAGTTACATCTGATAGTATTTCCCCAGTTTAACTTCCCAGACTGACATCTCTATCCAAACACCTCAATGAACACCCACAGCCTAATGAGCCCTTTGCTTTCTAGACTCCAGCCATGCCTTCTAATGTCACGTCTTTTCCTTCAGCCAGGAATGTTTTTCCACACTGAGACCCTCAGTGGTACCCCCTTTTTCAGCAGCTCTAACAACATTGTCTGCTTTCTGTATGTCCCACTTCTCAGCCCTACCTCTAGATCCTCTAGGGGAAAGAACAAGTATAAGCTATGCCAGTCACTCTATTTCATTTTTTCACTCCTCAATCAGTGAGCCTTGCCTTCAATGCTGTAACTATGCCTAACATTAACTAAACATTAAGAGAGCACAGAATTCCTTTTCTTAGGATATTCTGTACTTAAGTTCATCTTTTTGCCTCAGACTTACACACACACACACACACACACACACACACACACACACACACACACACACACACACACACACACACGAGGACATGTGGTGATACACATTTAATAACATTAATGTGGAATATCAGAGTCAACCACAGAGCCAAACTAGGTCAGGAAGGGGCAACCCAAACCTTTAATCCTAGCTTTAGGAATGTGGAAAGAGGAAGTTAAAATAGCTGGGCAGAGCAAGAGGAGAAGGTTTTCAGCTTTCCCAGACACTTTCTTCCCTTTTCGGGTGAGGACAGGTTTTGCTATCAAAACCTAATGACCTGAGTTTGTCCCCAGAACCCATATGGTTAAAGGAGAGAAGCAACTCCTGAGAATTGTCCTCCCTTCTGTCCATGTGCCCCATGCATTCACACTTAAAATATATACAAATATTTTTAAAGAAAAAGAGAGACAGCCATTACTGTCTTTATCCTGCAAATTAGTGTACCATACTCTTGAGAGATGAGAAAAGTTTGTGAATCCATTATTTCTAACCTGGGCTGCAATACTGGAATGATTACTTTCTGTGTGCATATGTGGCTTTTCCTCATAATTTGGCCACTGGTTCTGAGGAGGAGCCATTCGATCCTGGGATTTTGAAGCCGGGAAGGTAAAATACTCTCTGGTATATGTCTGAGTAGGGATGGGATAGGCTTCAGGTCTAGGTGGAGGGGTCTGTTCCTGTAAAATGTAAAGAAAAAGAGCTGGTTAAAACTGTATAAAAGACTAGCTTAATACCCAGTAATCTGTGTCGTAATCCTAACAAACATCAACATCAAGTGCTGTGCTGAAAACTGAAAATCTGATCCCACACTGTGAACAATGAGAACATTTTAATTTTACCACATTTACTCAATTAAGACTAATTCTCATTTTCCCCAGATTTACTAATTTAAAACTAACTTATCTGACTAGTATATTAAAAGAAAAAGCTCTAAATAACAAAAGTCCAGGAGTTATACAGTCAATGTAACAGTCTACAAGTGGAAAAGGTTTTCAGCTCATCTCAGACCTCAGTGCAAAGGTTTCCAGTGGAGACAGATGTTATTTTAGCTGTTGTTCCAGAGACATATGGATTCTTCCCTCCAGGGCTTGGAGGCTGATCTGTTGGAAACAGTCAAGAAAACCCAAGTTTCACATTAAGTAACACAGCAATATTCCTTCAAAGGTGCTATGTTATATTAGTAGCCACATCACACACTGGCAAGAAGTTCAGCACAGAGCCAGAGACAAAGATGTACAGGAAGCCAGCTCCCTAAACCCCCACATATCTCCTGCCGCCACAGTCCAGAATAGGACTTTCTCCAGAGCTAGGATATGGTTGACATCTTTGGTAATGAGACATAAGATAATAGTTGAGGCCTTTTGAATTTGGGGCCTATATTAAGTATTCTTCTATTCTCACTTCTTTGTTAGCAACTCTTTAAAATGTAAAGACCTCAGCTTAAACTGGAAGCATGACACCCTTTCTCAAAGATATCAGCAATGCATTTTAGTTTACAGTGCCCATCAAGTCTAGGATTTTCCAAATAAAATTGAAATTTTATTTCTGTCAAAGAATATTATAATACCTCGATGAAAATTCTACTCTAGGTAGCCAATAAATTACAAATAATAACTAGCAAAGTACAACGTGCCCTACTCACTTCTGGAAGTGACCAAGCACACTTAGAAAATGATTCTTCTTACTTGCCACATTGGGGCTGGAACGGTGATCGGCTCTATTTTTCATCAGCCTGTCATCACCAGGAAGTTTCTTTGGCTCACTGTACTCTGTCCAAGGCAGCTGAGGACTCTCTGGGGATCCATTTTGAGCTGAATTATTATAGAGCTCAAAACCTTCACTCTTTGGTCTGGGTTTTCCTGAACCACGACGATCTGAAACTGAAATCAAAGTGGAATCATTTCTTCTCTGCTCCTTTTGCTGGCTCTAAGATTCTGCTCTGAATGTTCAGAAAAGCTCAAAGGATGCATGAAAAATACTTATATTTCATAACTGTTCTTAGTATAATAGCATGATTTTCACATATATTCTTTATATAGCTTTTAAAAAAAAGAAAAACCCAAAATAAGCAAGCAAGAAAGCAGAACAAGACAAAACCCAGGGTCTAACTGGACAGCCATGGCTGACCTGGAATTCACTATAAAGATCAAGGTAGCCCCAAACTCACAGAAATCATGAGGCCTACACCTCCTAAGGGCTGGAATTTTTTCTCAGCAATTGAAATGTACTTATAAATAACAAAGTAACTATTTTTAGAGTAATTTTCAAAAAGTCCTCAACAGTAAATACATTTCTCTCACAATTAATACATATATTAATATACATCAAAGTCATGTCATCCCAAGCTGTCATCTGTTGTGATTATCCACTCCTTGCCTACAGTTCAATTTTCTTATATGCTCACCTGGGACTGATTCATTTACCCACTTCCCTCTTTGGGTTTGTATATGATGTTCTGCTTAGATGTGCCACTGCATGATTTTTCAGGATACCTCACTGTCTCTCTGCTTTAGTAAATGGGATTCTAGACTGTCACACACCTTTCTTTCTTGTTGTTGATATTATACACTACAGAGGTCAGGCACTGGGGTGCAGGTTCCAAAGCTGACTCAGAAAAGAAGGCTAGCTAACAAAACGACACTTAACTGTGCATACTTTTAGCAAACTCTATCATTAAGGCTGATCTGAAGGGTCAATGATCACAGAAGAATAAAGAGTCACAATGTTTTGTTTTGTGTTTTTTCCCTTCTGTAGTTTCTAAAATATTTTTTTTAGGAAGCCTTTAATTTATATTGATTTTTTTCCTAAATATTTTAATATAGCTGAAAGATCAGTTCCCACAAATAAATTACTGTATTGAAATAACTGAATTTTCTCTGAATAGAAATATGGCAAAGATAATCATGCCTTTTTAACACAGGCAGAACTAAAAGAATCACTGAAATATGCATGCATACACATCTCTTCAGAGAGTATGAAATAAGACTCCTATCTTTACGTTCAAATCATGCCTATCAGAATTCAAAATGTATTCATTTTCAGTGGTGTTGGACCGAGCATTTACCTACTCTGTACATTATCTGGGAGTTCAAATGGGCTGAGGTTAGATCTCTTAAGAACCTGGGGAACCTATGTGAGCTAAAGTATGGGCTTCAGGTTGGCTGGTGTCCATCTGAATCCTAAGCTAGTGGTATTTCTCAGCACCTTGTACTCTTTCTCGACTTCTTACTTTAAGAATTGGGTAGTAACAGTACCAGCAGCTACAGCACAGGACATCTGATAACTCCCTTAGTAAAAACAATTTATCTTATATATATGAGTGCTTTGTCTGCATGTATATACAATGTGTGACTGGTGTCCAAAAAGGTCAAAGGAGGGGATCAAATCCCTTGAAACTGGAATAGCAGACAGTTGTAAACTAACATGTGAGTGCTGGGAATTGGACCCAGAACCTCTTGAAGAGAGGTGAGCACTCTAACTACTGAGACGATCTCACTAGTGCCAGCGTTTGATAACTTTTAAAAGGAGTCATATTACAATGAAGAATCAGTATAGGACAGCTATCCTGGGTTGGGTCACTAGTTCTTACTTCTCTGCATCATGGGGGATGGCTGGTTAAGGAGGGTGGCCAGGCCGTGATAGATAGCGCCTTGCTTTGCAACTTCAAGTGTGACCACGGAACTGGTTCTTGTCATGAGTTCTGCAGCCCTGGGAAGAAAATATAGAGTATAAGAAAACTGAGTGCTCACTGTCACAGGACAGCCTATGTTCAAAACACTCATACTTAGGTTCCTCAGCCTGGTATCTGTTCGGGAAAATAAGTTTGGCTTTCAGAAAGATTACCTCCTGTCTATATCCTATTTGAAATTCAATTATAAAAACATTTAAATACTCAGACAATATTTAAAAATTCTACAAGTGCTAAACTTACGTGCATATTTGTGTATTTACATATTCACTTAAATATTCTAGACTAAAAATATATTTATGAGCGAATAGAAAAATGATATCCATGTACTCTAAGAATTTTAGAAATAAAGGTGAGTGAGGGCATGAAGCTATTTCAGCACTACTTTTTGAACTCCAACTTCAAAATTAAATGTAAAGCATCACTTCAATAACTAAGCCAATTAGTCCTACCTTTCTTGAGAAAGTCCAACCAGACTTCGTCCATCCACACTGAGGAGCTGATCACCAGCAGCTAGACGTCCATCCTTAGCCAACAGAAAGGTAAGTATAGAGAGAATGAAACGTCGTTGTTAGAACACAACAGCACCCTTCACACCACACAGCATCCACATCTAGAAACATGTGCACAGTATTTCACAACACCAAAGTACATAATAACCTTCAATTGTTTCCTTTAAAACAAATACTGACCACATCTGCAGCACCTCCTTTCACAACGGACTTAACGTAGATTCCCAGTTTATCCTGGCCAGCACCCTATGAAAAACATGGGCAACACAGAGAAATCACACTGTAGGAGATGAACAACAGCCTGGTACATACACAGGGTAACTTGACAAGTACCTAGGCCTCATTTTACACAAAAACCATAATTATAAAAACTGTACTAACAGAACATGCTCTGACAAAAACTGAAGAAACTAGTTAGGAATGGTTCTATTTTATGGTTCCAAGTTTAGAAGAATAGTAATCCTGTGAAATCAGTCAATTCATGGACAATTTAATGAGAAAGCACCCTCAAACTTGGAATACCTCAAAAAGATTGTTTGTAAACAGTCTAAACGGCTACAAACCCAAGGGGATGAGAAACTCTTCAAGTGACTGATTTTTAACCAGGTTGGGACACAAAGTCACCTGTGGCATTGTGTAGTCCAGTAACAACCTTTTCTACCCTCACTCTTTTCAAATATATTTTAAATATCAAGACAAGAATATCTTGCAGCAAACAGTTAAAGGGGGTTAAGTAAAAAATATTATCCAGAAAATACTGTAACTCATATATAACTAAAGATTCAAACACAAATATATAGCATTCTTATGAAAAAAAAAAACTAATGGAATCTTCAAGAAAAACAGGTATTATATATATATAGTTTCAAGATCAATATTCTGCTTAGAGAGCATAATATCACAGATCAGCTTTAGATCATTTAACTATTAAACAAAGCAGCTGTGTGTACAAAAACTTACTTTGGTAACAGTGGAAGCACCATAGCTAAGTATATATATACTTTTCTACCAAAAGTAGAGAATACATTCACCACAATAGCCTGAGATATATTACATTATCAAGAAAAAAAAATAAGCATCATAAAAAATGAACTCAATAAACAAAGATAGATCTTTTAAAGTAATAATCTGAAAGATGTCATCTTTATCTGCAAACTATCCACATTTCTCCTATTAATTAACAATTTTAATTTGCAGATTTTACTGCTGAGACCTGGTTCCTTCTTTCCGCTGCAGTAGAGAAGAGGCTGTAGTCATTAGCTATGTATAGCAGCAGCAGTACAGTAAATTATAGGTAAAATAAAGAATTGGCATTCTTGAGGAGATCAGGGAATGGAGAACAATCAAAAAGACAGTATAAAAAAGCCATATGGAAACTTGCTAAATTTAAAAATGTAACTGAAGGGGGTAACAGAATAAATCTGATAGGAAATGGGCTACAGGATAAAGCAGGGAAGGGTGAGGAAATGGGTGAAAGATAGGTATGGGTTAAACACAACTCAGGATATATGGAAAAGTCTTATGGAAATCCGTTAAGTTAGAAAGCTAACTTAACATATGATGGGGAAAGGGAGTTTGAACAGAGGTCCTCTGCATGAGTAGATAATGCCATTCTAGAAGACAGGATAATTGATGTTTTCTTCTGGACTTCTAGTGTGTACTCCCATACACACACTAGCATCGCAGTCCCATTTTTAATCCTAGCACTCAGAAAACAGAGGCAGGTGGACTTCTGTTCGAGGTTAATATGATTTGCATAGCAAATCTCTGACCAGCCAAGGCCATGGAGTCAAGGGGGGACAAATTTTTGAAGGGAATCCAGGGGGAGTTGGAGGAACATGGTAGGAGTGGATGTGAATATATTTTTACAATATACATGTATGAAACTGTCAAATAAATAGCTGTCCTAATCTCTCTGGACATGTGTTCTGGTACAGTTTGCCTACAACAGCTCAACAAACCGAATCCTGCTTTATCTCCTTCTGAAGAACTGCATGGCTGATTGATTCCCTTTTGGCTGAGATCTCTTCTTGACTTTTAAGTTCAAAAGTTACTTCAGTGTGTCTGCCTCCTACTTAAATGGCAGAAAAGCAAAGCATTAGCACTGCTGGTGGTGTGAACAAGAGCCTGATTATGTCTCTGCATTGCAGTTTTTGGTGATGCAACACAGACCTTACAATTTATTTAACTTTTTATTTCTAATTACATGTATGCGTATTCTTTGAAATATAGATTTGTGTACATAAGTGTAGTACCCACCAAGACTTGAGGCCCCTGGAGCTAGAGTTACAAGTGACTGTGAGCCACCTTGTAGAGATGCTGAGAACTGAAATTAGGGTCTCTGCAAGAGCAGTACACGTTCATAACTGCTCAGTCACTGTTCCTGCCCCTGATCTTACTGTTTAAATGGTAAACACTTATCCTTTCAATAAAAACCACCTACTGTCATCTCTGGCAAGAATAACATCTATCAATAATAATAAATATATTTTAAGATCAATTGCTATAAACAATAGCAAGTATATATTTTAGAACAATAAATAGATTATGTTATCATTTTGGTATATTCCAGAATATTATTAACAAATCCCATAATAATCTTCCTTTTACTTGGATAAACTGCAGTGAGAACACCTTTTAGAATCATGGACTAGACTGACCTGAAATGAAAGCAGCCTGCCTGCTTTTCCCTGCACACCCTCTGCTGCTGTCTGTCAGAGACTAGCAATACACAGTCTCCCACCCGGAGATCAATGCCACTGTGGTTGCCTCTTGCAGAAATGTTCTAATCATTTAATCATTTCTTCAGTAATCATACTCTTGAGGTAACTGCTGGGCTCCTTAGATCATAGATGCTCTACGTTCTAGACACCTACTATATAAGCTTACATTGTAAACTTAATATGAACTACAAGTAGTTATTTAAATAACCTCACATCCTGGCTATTTCAAGTTAGGTAATTTAACACACACATACAAATACAATGTAAAATTTTAATAAGTATAAATTTAAATATTCAAGCAAAACTGATCATGTTGTAAGTATTTAATGATATTGTTATGAGTCTTACACATCTTCAGTGTCATTCTGGCAAAGTGAGGAAACGCTTCTCATGGCTTGCTGATCTGTTCATGCTCCACATCCCACCTAACTAGAGAAATTATCTTTTCTAAAGCACATGTGAAAACCACACCACACCAGACAACACTGTCTGTCTGCTAACTGCAAAGCACACATCTTCTTCTTCCTGAATGCATGTCCAGGTATTGACCTCCCAACACACCATCAACTGCATGCTGGGCTCTGCTATAAACCTCCATCATTCAGTTCCTAGACTTACCTACCAACCACCATCTGTCCTCTCAGAAGTGATAATATCTTTTCTTCACTTATATTCATATAGGATTTTCTTTGTTCGCCTAAGTAAGGCAGTTATAATGGCCTGCCTTATAGCTATTTGTATAAGTGAGATGGCCCCCTTTTCAACTACTACCCATAATAAACCACTCACCTTTTCCTAGAAAAATTGTCATATGTTGCACCACAAAAAATTCCTTACCATTTTGGGAGCTCTCACTACTTCATTTGAACAGAAACAGCAATAAGCTAAAAGGTTTAAAGAAGAACTATGTACAATTCAATTCTGGGGACTGGAGAGATGGTTCAGTGGTTAAGAACACTGACTGATTGTGCTTGCAGAAAAGCCTGGTTTAATCCCCAGCATCTACAGAGTGGTTCACAATAGTCTGTAACTTAAGTTCCAGGGGATATGACATTCTCTTCTGACCTTGTTGGGCAACAGGCATAGATACATGTAAAAAGAAAATTTAAGGCATTTAACCATCTCCAGCTTATTTCTAAAGAATAATGCACAATATACTTTAGCCTAGTACGACCAAATTCGAAATTTATTACCACTTGGTAGCAGCTCCTATTTTATAGACATAATAACTAAAGCTTATTTTATGGTAGTTCTACTAATTTCCTAAGAAAGAAAGAATACTGTCTACAAGTTATCTCTTTTTTGATAATGCACGTCAGTGTACTTCAGCCACTGAAGGTTGCATGCATGGCCCATTGAAGCCAACAAATGATCACAAAGCAAGAGCTTAAGTACCAAATAGCACTGAACCATGTATAGCCCTGCTGTCCAATACCACTGTCACTAGGCCACATCTGAAATATCTGACTTCAAAGGTATATCATGAAAACAGAATGAAAAACACCTTATTAATCATTCCTACGCTAATTATGTATTACAGTAACATTTAAAAATATTAAATTACTTTTAAAATAGCTTAGAGAAAATTTTAAGTTACCTGTGTGACGCATAATATTTTATTGAATAGCACTGCTTAAGAATGAAGGAAATTTTTGGTGTCTCTTGTAGTTTATTATAGTCACCACCATTATTAGCAATAAACTGTCAAAATAACATCTTACTGTAACATGGTAACAATATAGATTCTGATTTCCAATCATGAGAAATGCATGAGAATAATACTGAAATAGATACATAGGGCTAAATAATTAAAACCTATTTGTCTAAAGGTATCTAAAATGTCTAAAATTTTTCTTCTACTTAGTTGCAAAATTAAAAGATGAAACATAGCTTATACGAGCTTCTCATTTAATAAATCAATTACCTGAATGAAGGGGGAAGAAGATTTTTTTTAGAAAACAGTTACACAGTCCCAAAGACACCAGGCAGTACCAATTTTGCTCATTATAACTTTTAAAAGGTATAAAACACATCTTCCCCTTGTAGAACACCTGAGATCCATACCCACAGTACAATGGTCGATCAAGGTTAATCAGCTCAGTCTTTGCACCCTTCTTGGGGACCATCTATACACTAAATGAGCAGGTACTGCCCAGTGAAGGCAGGGATCTGGACACCTAGTTACACCTGAGGAACTCAATACTCTAATTTTAAAACTACACCCCACAGATAAGGTACTTTTCTTCTGTTTACATAGAAAAGAAGGGTAAGGGAAGCTGGGACCAACAAGGGACGAAAGAGGGGCATCTGAATTTCACCCATAAGGTTAAAAAAAAGTAACAAAAATAAATAAATAAATCATGTCAGAAAACAGGACACTATCCCCCTTCCCAACACACATAGACTAGAGAGAAACACACTACACACCTATTAGTTGCTTTAGCCTCTGGTGAGAAGTGCAGGTCCAGAAAGAAGGTTGCCCCTTGGTTCTAACAGAAGCTTGAAAGGTTCAGCCCTTCTCAGTAGGGAGGCACTACCACAAGAAGCCTGTTCTCCAGACAGCTTGGCTGCCAATTCAGTGTGTGGGAGTATGCCTCAGTCAGTAATAGCATAAAAAACATCATTAAACACAGCCCCAAGGGGGGAGGGGGAGGAAGAGGTGTCTGCCAAGGAGCATGGGGCTTAGCCTATTGTTCTGGGGTGGAGGCCCAGCCTAGACTCCCCAGCTGGAGCACAAAACAATGTGGGGTGGATGACCTAAGAGCTGGAGCAGCCCAAAGGAAACTCCCCACAGAAATGCTGCAGGTAAGCTGTTTACTCTCTAGCACTTTCCCCTCATCTTTTAGCTGCTCTCTTAGAGCAGCACCAAAGCCAAGAAAAGGTTTAAAAACAGTCTAAACAGCTTTTCTACCAACTACCTTACTTTTAAAATTGGGTCTAAAATGCTTTCTTCACATAAATTTCACCTCCAGCAATTCTCAAAATAAGTAAATTACTCTAACAGATACGGCAGTAACCAAAGTAGCCAAGCTCTAACCTCAGCTGTATTCATTTACCTTTCATATCAACACAAAAATACCAACAAAACAACAAAAATTGATCACAGCATCCATTTTTTCTCTGTGAAACAAATGGGATAAGCCAGCCAGGAGTTTCTGAAATGAGATTCACAGACAGGATACAGTTGACCCACAACCCTCTGAAGACAGATCCAGTGTGGAAGGGGTATTTCAACAGAAGAGACTGTGTAGAACATTCTTAGAGTCTCAAAGTTGAGAGCCCCCAGAAGCTGCCAAAGGTGTGACTGCACAGTATAAATACCCCTGGATCCCTAGACCTTAAATGAGGGTGAGGTGCGAGGGGGTGCTGTTCTGTTTCTGTATAATCACACAGTTTTAAAAAAAAAATGTGGTTCTCTAGAGGAATAACAATTATGTTATTACATTAATATTCCAATGGAATTCAGTATTACAGTCAATCCCAGAAATAAGTATTTGGGCAATAATAATCCTGTGAAACAATTACCCTCTTAGGTGATTCACTATTTTGCTTTTAGCAAAAACATGCATAATACTGTACCAAACTCATAAACTACAGCCACAAGGGATACTCTGACATTTCAAGAGAGGCGTGCCTTGAATTTCTGTGGAAGACCTTTCCTGCCACAGAGCTACTTTGAAACAAAAGCATTTTTTAAGGACTTTTTCATTTGTATTAATGTGTGTGTGTGTGTGTGTGTGTGTGTGTGTGTGTGTGTGTGTGGTGTATGTTTGTTTGTTATGTGTGTGCATGCCCATGGAATCCTGGACCTAAAGTTAGAAGCAGCCGTGAGTTGTCTGACCTGTGTAGTAGAAAAAGTTGAGTCCTCTGGAAAAGTATCTGTGCTCTTAATCTTGAGCCATCTCTCCAGTCAGGCTTTTAACTGAACTGAAAACCTTGAGTTCACTTCTTTAACCAGGGCTTTCCCACCATGGGTTATACAGGACCACTAAAGAATACAATGGGAAAGTCTCAAATGCTTCAAGGACCTAAATTACAGTCTATGTAAGGAACTTGTTCTTCAAGAGAGAAGGCGGCTATTAACAAATACTGCTTTCACTTTTAAATAACTTAAAACTCAGTATTTATTCTAAAAGAACTATAACATCTTTAAGGCAACCACTTATGTCTACATTAAAATATTGTAATACACAGCAAACACTCTATAAATTAGCATTTTCATGTTCTTAAAAACAATACCACAACAAAAGGCTATGGAGAAAGCCTACTCTGAAACTACCAATGTAGCCAGAAGTAAGTTTTTATGAGTATCTGACTATGTACTCTGGAAATTACACAGCAGCAGTTACTATTTAAAACAATTTTAACCATATTATAACCAGCAGTGTTAAAAAACATGTTTTTTAAAATAAAAATCGTAAGAATTCCACATTTTTATGAACCTTAAGTATTTGCAACATAAACAGAGAACAACAACTATCTGGATGTGTAATTATACACTACATTATACGGTTCATTCTTCATGAGCGAGCTAATTATTAACAGGTTTAAACAAGTCATAGTGGAAGATAAAGCGCATTCTTTAAAGATCACAGTTTGCACAAGAACATTAAGGACAACACCCTGAAGAAACTCACCACTGATTCCATCCTTCCAACAACAGAGAACCACATTTTTATCTCCAGGACAACAGTCTTGAGCTGGAGACCAGTTGTCTACTTCTCTCAGTTTCAACAGCAACCAACACAGCTGGCTTTTCGAAAATGAATTGCCACAATGCTGAGCTGGATGCTGTGACACTGTGTGGCATTTATCAACATGAGCTGGAACCAATGCAATACTTAGATTCTTATGCAACCAGGCCACTCTGATTTTCATTCTCTTTGTTCTTCATTAAACTTTAAAGGGTTATAAAAATGAAGGAATTGTTTGTATTTTAAAAATCCAAATTAAACAGGAAGCGTCGGAATCATGTTGTCTCACAGATGAGTAAGAAGTAGTATGTTGAACTCTCCAAAAGCAACGTCTTAGAAATAAACTGTAAACCCACACCGCTTCCAAATCATCTGGATTTCATAAAGTCTAACCACCATGTGGAGGGCAAGGAGAAGAACTTAATATCAAAACAAGGCTCAGGGTTACAGCGGCAGAGCCATACACCAATTAAAAAAGGAAAATGGCCTGGGTTAAACATACACACTTGCAGCAAACAACAGAAGTACAGACACAGGAAGGCACTTAGGGTGACAGGAAAACACAGGAGGACTGGATGGGTATAAGTAGCGGCTATCAGTGTTTACTATGGCTTCTTACTCAATCATGAGGAAAGACAACCATTACTAGTCTTAAAGGCACAGAAACAGGCCTGCAAAAGCAGGGACTGCCTCAAGTGACATGGGCAGGGTGAGTGGTACAGTATTGCTTGAGAGCCCAGCAAACCAAGGGGGTAAGTGGCTCAACAGGAGGCAGGGCTGACCAGCCTAACTTGTACTGGTCTATCTTACTTCAAATGTACTCGGAAATCTGAACGGTAAATTGACTCTATCACTGTTATCTATAGAGACCATACACTTCTCACCTGTACTATATCGTCCTGGTAGCTTGTACACTCAAGGTGACTTGTGTTTTCTTTTGCTGAGCCTTCCTTCCCATACTATAAACATGACAAATAACAGCATGGAAATGTGCACAGTGAACAGCTATTCATCTGTCTCACTCAAAAAACAAGTGCTAATATACTATTTCATATATTAAAATGGCACTGTGCAGTTGACAGAGAATTTTTAATTATTTTTTTCAGAGTTCCCATATAACAATTCCTAAATTTCATCTCTGGCTCTAACTTTTTGGGTTTTTGTTGGTTTGCTTTCCAAGACAGGGTTTCTTCTCTGTGTAACCTGACTGTCCTGGAACTCACTCTGCAGACCAGGCTGGCCTTCACCTCAGAGACCCACCCGCCTCTGCTTCCCAAGTGCTGGGATTAAAGGCATGTACCACCAAGTTTGCCCCCCATTTTGAGCTCCATTATTCAATAACCCACTGCTAGAAAACACATTCATTTATATCTACCAGGCTCCCAATTTTTCAAATATGACATGTTTAATCCTGAACTCACAATTTCCCCTCCACCAACGTCTGCAGGTTCCTTTTCTTAGCAGCCCTGCCTATAAGACCCAGCTGCTCAAGTCAGAACCAGGACTTTCTTCTGTATTCCCTCTCTGACTATTAACTCAGTTCATCCCATCTGAACACTGTCACCCAACAATTATCTGCCAGCACTGACCAGGGCCCAGAAACTACCAACCTTTCAACAAGGCAAGAGGGGCCTAGCCTCAATATACCTACATTTCTATCAGTGGTTACCTTATGCCACCCCAGCTACTAGGACCTTTCATTGGGAAATGAGCACAGAAAACTTGTGAATAGTTACTTTTCTCCTGCTATAACAAAAGCACCTGATAAAAGCATCTCAATGTTTGAGGGGACTAAGTTCATCATGGTTGAGAGAATATGACAGGAGGAGCATGGGATGGCTGGTCACACTATATCCAGTTAGGAAGCAGAGATGAACACTGGTGCATTAGAGAAAAAAGATTTGTCTACAACATAATACAGAACTTAGAGCTTCATTGTTTTACTTTCCTTTGCAGTACAGAGCCAGTCCAGAGCTTCGTAGTAGATATTTCACCACTAAGCTACACCCCATCCCAGGAGCTAAGTCTTCCCTGTGTGTAAGTATGGCAGACTGATCTCTGAATTTCTGTCTCCTCTCTAGAAATGGGCAGTAATTCAGCTACAACCAAGAAAGAAAATGGTTCCATGGCTGACATTTTCCTTTCATGCTTCCAAATGTTCTTAGCTTGGGTCAAGGTATTATAATAGTCTAGAAACATATTGTGTGATCTGGGCCACATGAGATGAACAGAAATTTTGGATAGTAAAGTAGGATCAGAGGCTCAGGATCTTTGCTCAGGGACAGCCTGTGGTGGGTACATACACAGGTTCCTCCAGTTCACGGTTCCAGGCCCTTCTGCTCAGCATGCCTACTAAGTCTCAGACAGCACTGCCTTTTCTTCTTCTTCTTCTTCTTCCAAGCCCCTCATTCTGTTGTGCTGCCAACAAGGCAATAAGGCTCCTCTGTGAGCTCCCAACTCTAACACTGCTCAGCACAGCTCTCCTTGCAGACGCAGCCGTTCAAACATGGTACACATAACACTGGCCTTTCTCTCTGTTTGTGTCCTCATTTCCATCATTACTATAACTCTGTTGAATCATTTTTCTAATTTCTTAATTCCAAGGACCAGCTAAAATTTCACAATGCTAGGATGACTACTTTTATGCTCAGTAATCTACTTATTTCTTAATTTTTAAAAAACTCAAATACAGTTTCACAGTTGACAATTTAGCATATTGATAATTAAATGAATGGTTCACTGTGCTGGTTAGTTTTTATCAACTTGACACAAACTAGTCACTTGGGAAGAGAAAAACTTCAGTTTAAGAATGGTCTCTCTGAGACTGGCCTTGGGTCTGTCTGTGGGGGATTTTCCTGGCTAAACCTCAGCCCACTGTGGGCAGTACCACCCCAGACAGATGGTTCTGGGTTATAAAAGAAAACAAATTGAGCAAGCACTGAAAAGAAAACAGTAAGCAGCGTTCCTCCATGTTATCTGCTTCAGTTCCTGCCTCTGGATTCCTGCCCTGGCTTTCCTTGATGATAGACTGTAACCTGTAAATGAAATAAACATTCCTTCAAGTTGGCATTGGTGTTTACCACAGCAACAAAAAGGAAACTAGGACACATGTGCTTTACAGGTAAAAACAAACAAGAATCAAGCTCTGATTTTTGTTAACAAGTACTTTTGTCTACCACAAACTAGGGGTTGACTTAGAGAACACCACTAGAGAGAAAAATGTTAGTTGGTTAACAGAGACAATGAAAGCCAATTCCTAAGAATCAAATTCTAGTTCTGTGACGCGCTAAAAAAGAACCACAGAAAGATCTCCCTTGGCTGAAGGACAAGCACAGGACAGGTGAGCTGCTAGGAAAATGCTAGCAAGGTAGACCCATAAACCTTGCATTTTAGGATTTTTGCTGTTTTGTCTTTTGAGATAGGACTGAACTATGATCCCACACTGGTCTAGAACTCCAACTTCCTGCCTCTGCCTGTTGAACACTGGGATTACATGCATGTGCCTAGGTGTCTAGTTTTGTAAACAAGAGTGAATGGCCAAGATCCAAGAAGGAATGATATGCATTAAGAATCCCATATTAGAAAGCCCATGAGCTTACAATCTGCTTCTAGTCAAGAACCAGGACTTTGGTGAGATCCTCATTATTTTGCATGGTGCAATGCTGACCTCATGGTCTGCCCCTATACCTCATGCCATGTGCACCCTCTGTAAATCAGTGGGAAGAGTAACAAACTTAATGCAACCTTTAAAAACACCATGATGGGAATACTGTGGTTTCAAATATCAATTTCTAATATTCAGCATAACAGAATTCTGATGTACAAAACTTACTATCGTAAAATATTTCTCTGAATACACTAACATCATGCAATTTGAAATGTTCTTTTATAATGCTCTATGGTTGCTGGCTTTTCATATAGTCTTTTGAAACAGAACACAGGTAACAATTCCAGCTGATTAATAAAGCATGGCATTAAATATTAGCTAAGAATAATATTAGGAAAGAATAGGTACTAGCACAGAAAGGCAGAGAGAGACTATTTGGGGAAAAGAACGAGTCAAAGTGGGTGATGGCACAAAAGATTAGCAATGGGGAGGGATGACTTAGAACCAAATATAGTGACACACTTATGAAAATGTCATCATGAAATCCACGTGTGCTAACTTAAAATTTTTCATTTAAAAAAATCACTTGTTTCACTGAAAATACCTGCCTATGATTGTGGAAGCTTAAAAAAAAAAAAAAAAAAAAAAAAAGATAATACCATCTAGTCATACTAACTAATTTAAGTGAAAGAAAAAAATCATTTTTTAACAGACTAGTAGAACTTAGATATCAAGAGAACAGGGAGGGTGAAGGAGTTGTCAATACCTCAAATGGACACATAACTATATGCTAAGCTCTAATCTACCTTCCAGCAGAGAAGACCTAGAGGTTAGAAGGGTTGCGTAATTAGGTCCCCATGACTGCCATACACTGAAGGCTGAAAAGATCTGATACCTCTGATAGCAAAGTGACAGATGCAACAATTCCTCTTGTGTCATATTTGTTTTTCCCCACCGTACCCAACAAGTCTTGGCTATGCCTTTAAACTGCTTCCTCTGAAACTATCTATTCCATCTCAAAGTACCATTCATAGCCATGTTCTCAAAGAAGGAGCCAAAACAGTGGCTGGCTTCAGGCAGCATGTTCCTTTCTCCCAGAAGCAGAGCTGAAGGTAAAAAACTCCCCATCACCTCTGGTCCATGCTGACTCAAGGTCATGGATGGGATAAGATGCTTTCCGGGGGCTCCCTCAGTCCTACCTTTGCTGCCACAATGCTGAGGCCCATTCCATTCTGTTTCTTGAGGGTCACAGTGATTATCTCTGGTTCCTTCCTCAGAGGCTGGGCCTAGAGATAAAAAAAAAAGAAGCTCATTTATGATTAAAATGGGAGTACTTTCACATGGTTAGAAAGCTAGTTAATTTGTTATAAACAAAGAGCAGAAAGGCTATAGATATAAAAAGTTCACTACCTCAGGCACTTTTTATTTGCTAAACAAAATACTGCATCATTGACTAAAGTCTAGAAGATGTATCTGGTTGCAAATGTCATTTAAACATTCAGAATTTAATTTATGAAACAAAATTAAGCTTCCATTTCTATCAGGTTAGAAAATACAACCATAAAAACAAGATCCAATTTTTGCCTTTATGATCTTTTAAAATAAACTGTTAGGCTTTTATTTTATTTTCCAAAGGAAGTATTTAAAATTATTTCACACCGTCTGGGAAGATAGCAGAAAATGGCTAACAGATGAACTACTATCTTCATCTCTTGGAAAATTGCACATTTTATTTAAAATGGTGAACATTACTGTGCTACTTAAGTAACTATTACACTCATGCCAAACTTCACAGCACACCTTGAACAAGGTTAAAAACGAAATGAACACTGAACACACACTGAGAGAAAACTTTACTAGAGATGAACATTGCCAACGATAGTAATTAAATCAAAGGCGGGTGACTATAAATTCCATGGGACAGAAAACGGATGACATTATATGACATTAAATTTTTTGTTTCATTTAACTCAAGACTAGAAATCTATCTCTTGAGGAATCTGAGAGTAAATCTAAAGGAAGAATAATCAATGAATCCAAGAAGTACTTGTTTTCCTATTAAATCTGGTCATCAGAAGTTGACATTGTTACTTTGAATTTGACCAAAAACAAAGAGAGTCAGTAAAGAGGAATGGTAACTTTGTTAGTAGTGAGCTCATATATTTAGTATAATGACAACTATCAATTCAATCTTAGGAGATGGTTATGAGATGTTTAAATCTAAATTTATATAAATATATTCACTATATAAAAAGTATACATTTTGAAACTGTATTTGAAGCAAAGTATAATTTTTCTTAAGAGGAATGAAATTCCTTACTATTTCAAAATTATGAATTATTTGATACAGTTTTTTTTTTTTTTTTTTTTTTTTTTTCAAAATAAGGTTTCTCTGTGTAGCCTTGGCTATCCTGGAACTCATTCTGTAGACCAGGCTTCTGCCTCCGAAGTGCTGGGATTAAAGGTGTGTGCTACCACTGCCTGGCTTGTTTGATACACATTTAAGACACGGTAGAAATCAGTAGAACAGAATAAAATATTTTTTACCACTGAAAACTATTTTTCTAATAAAATCTTTCAATATTATTAGACTAATATGTTTAAAAATATGTTTGTAGGCTACCATAACTGTTATCATAAATATTCCTTACTGCTACAGAACCATTTATTACTACACAAAACTATATAGACTTGGCTCAGGAAGTAAAAACATGTGTTTTTTACACATCAAGGTTTTAAAATGCTTAAATCAAACTGATACTAGAAAAGCACTTAAAAGTTTTTCATCGCAACATTCCAATGTACACAAAGAATAATTACATCATATCTCCAAAGTCATTAGGAACATCTCATACTTTAATCTATCCCAATCTCAAATACTTGCCAGTTCTGTGTTCTCACGCATAAGGTGACTTTCATAATCTGCACCTTCAAAATATATTGTCCAAGTACCTGGCGAACGGGTATGAGGAATTAACCTGCAAAACCCTAAAAAGAAAATCGTAATTACAAAACAGGTAAGACATACTTAATACTATACAATTTTTAACAAAGAAAGCAAGACGGGTTGTTGATTTAAATTTTTTCTTTTTCTATGAAAATTGGTGACCTGCTCTATAAATAGTCCTGTAGAACTATACATTCCATCTGAATGAAAAACCCTCAATGACACACATAATTTGTTTAGCAAAAGAAAAACACAAAGAACCAGAGAATGACACAGACATAGGCTATCAACCTACTACAACAACAGACTGGATTAAATGACTTACACTACAGACTTGTACACCTGGGGCTGAGAGGGTCCTTTCTCACAACATTTTGCCCAAATTTTCTCAGCTCATATGCATTTAAAATCTTAAAGTCTGTTTTGTAGTTTTCTGAGGCAGGAGCTTTGAACTTACTTTGCAGCCTAGACTGGCCTCAAACTCATGATCCTCCTGCTTTAGTTTTCTGTTATAGCTGAAATGTAGAGCATGTGGCTTATTATGTGCAAGGTCCTTAGCTGGATCCCCAGCACTCCCACCAAAGTATTTCTGATGTTCTTATTCCGGATAGAGAGAATATATTCAAAAAAATAAGACCTTTATTCAAAGCTATGTCATCTTAATTTAGTCAAATTTTATTTTATATTCCTCAGTTCTTTTTTACAAAATAGGATTACATAGGCTTTCCATAATTCTGAACAGCCAGTGTTGATCAAGATCTTACCATATGTGGACAGCTGCCTGTCTGAGGCCCTAGCCAGTCTTCCCTGGTCTAGTGTTTTATCAATGGAGTATAAATGGATTGCTATTATCAGACATGTATTTGTGGGAGAGGGAAGGAGAAATATAAAGAACACCATTTAAAATAAAAATATACTGTAATTCTACTTTAAAAACTGCCTCAATCCAGGATCATTGATGTGTAACCAGAATTTGCTTTTCTTCATGTTTTAGAGAATTATAACTCTATTAAAAATTTGAAATTTCAACAATTGTAAACAATGTTTTATGTTTTCAAATGTCAGATCTCCACAACAAACTTTGCACTATACTGCTAATGGAAACTGATTTGTCATAGTTTAAGGTACTCATTACAACCTAGGCATTGGTCTGGGCTGGTTTTATAGTCTTTGACAGAAACGAGGTGAGAGTGGAGGTGGGGTGTGGGGATGGGGGATATTGAGAGTACTCAGTAGTTCTTTAATCAGTTTACAAAGAATAGTGTGAAGAATTAAACACTGATGTCATAACACTCAAGCCATTTTACACCTTTAAGGCATCTGTGTGCTAAGCTGCATGAACTATAAACATCCAACATATATGAAATAATATATGGATGCCAAGACCAGAACGAAATACCAAATGACCTAAGATTTCTTATTCAGAACAGCCTAGGGGAAGGTATGAAGGAAACTGTTTGTCAAGCTAAGACCTCATTGTTTCCATGCTGGCAAATACCCATGGTGCACAAGACAAAACTGGCACACTATAAATTATGTCCATTTACAAAGTTGAAGCAGAGTAGTCTCCCAGCTTAGTTATTTACAAGATATTAATTAACATGTTTGTGAGCATCAGCATAAAGCATGCCTAAGTGAGGACGCCTCACTGTGAAGATAAGAGACTCACTTACATCCTCCTTTGAAGATAGGGTACTCACTATCACTGAGAAGACACAACACTCACACACACCTTCCCTAAGAAGGCACAATGCTCACAGTCCTTTACAACGAACTAGCACCCTAGTCACTAGCTCTTTATGGAAAAGTCCCTGGAAGCATCTTGAGAAACATGGTAATATATCAACAGAAGCAATATATTAAGACTCACTCCTGGGGATAATGTGCCTACTGCTTGAAGGCCATGGTTCCAACCTGCTCTGCCAAGATATGTACATAGAAAGACACCTTTAAGTAACTGTATAGTAAGCAGTCAAGTTGATTAATTGTGTTCCCCATGCTGTGACCAGGGGCTTGAATTCCACAGGCTTGAGTTCTTCCATTAAAGAGGGATGCCTAGAATGTTCAAAACAATTGCAGCCATACTCAGCTTCCCTATCTGGTCACAGGTCTACCTGTACCACAAATGGGGGCTTTTCCGGCCTAAAACTGTTCACTCTTCTTCAAACTTCACACAGTTTTCTTAAATAACGAAACCTCTGCTTCTCCACCCTGGACCGGCTAAGAGGACTACAACACAAACTGCTTTGCCAACAACACAGTTCACAACAAGAGGCAGCCTTCAATCTAATACGTTTTTTCCCCCAGTATAGTTTTAAGATCTAAAAGTTATTTATTGTGGTGAGTGAAATGGTCACTGAAGTTGAAGAAAAAATTCATATACTGCATTTATCTACTGCTGAAGTACCTTCACTAGACTTACTGTGTTATTTAACTGAACCTCTATAATTTGGGTCTACTTTCCTACTCATCTGCTATTCTCTACAACATAAAAAAAAAATAAATAAAAAAATATCAGAGTAAAATCTGTATCGCTTCAAAGCCCATACTTTAAGGAAAAAACAGTGACCTTTTAAATTGTTATACACCAGCAAAACAGCGCTATTAAAGGTCATAGAAGCAGTCAGGGAAAAGCTGGAGACAGCTACAAGTAAGCCTGATGTGTAGGGTCCAGGAGCTGTAGCAGGACACTAGCTACTCACTCAAAGAGCCTCCCTCTACAGGCAACCTGTCCATTCTCATATCTCTTGGCCCACTCTATAAGGAAGGAGCAGAGGCAAGGGATGACCTGTCCAGGCAGCTGGGTGACAGTGGGCTGGGAACCTGTGCTGCTCTCCACTGCCAAGAGAACGGTGTAGTCAAAGGTCCCTTGTGATAGCACCATGTGGGAAGAAAGCAGCTGCTCAATCAAGGGACAACACACCCACATGGGCTATGTCTGGGCATGTGAGATATTTCATCTCAGTGAAACTCTTCTTGAGTCATAGCAACACAGCTTCCTCAGGCACAGTTCCACAGGCCTGTCATTCAGAGAGATAGTGATAAAGCTCACTTGAATGCAGCTGCATGCTCCAACTGAGGTATGACAAGTTGTATTTACCTCTCTGGCACAGAGGGTCTAAAAATTCTTGTAAACCATTCGGAATGTTTCTGACGACATCACAAGAATAGCCATCTTCTGGCAAAAGAAAAGGTAGTTGAAGGTCAGGGTCCTCCTCCAACTGCACATCGCGGCCATCACTGCGGGCAAGCTCATCAGCTGTGTTCTCAGCAACAGCCACAACGTTTTCTATGAGAGCCTGCAGAAAACAAAAACTGACTCAGGAGATGCCCACTGATGGGAATCTCAGAGTAGAGCACACTCAACAGAACATGTAAAGCTGGCTTTATGAAGTGCCCACACACTTAATGACAGAAGAGGCTGATTAACTCTCAACTACTGATGGCTTTAAAACATTACCACAAGATATTCTCGCTAAGTGGTGGTGGCGGCGGTAGTGTCAAATGCACCTTTAGTGCCAGCACTTGGGAGGCAGAGGCAGGTGGTTCTCTGAGTTCAAGGACAGCCTGGTCTACAAAGTGAGTTCCAAGACTGTCAGGGCAACAGAGAAACAGCCTCAAAATAAAAAACCAACCAAACAAATAAAAAAGATGTTTTCTCTTATCCAAAGCAGTTTATTTGCACAGTTCTTTAATATATTGTGAATAATTTTTATAGAACGTGAAATTCCATACAGAAAAACCTCACAAAATGAATATTAAAAAACAGTAACAGCAAACAAGCAAATAAACAAAAAACAGGATAAAATATCTATGCTCGGAAGTTCATCAGTAGAAGTGCTGCAGAATTGAAGTCTATGGATAATTTATATTACAAAATACATTCCTGAAACACACACACCTCTAAGGGTGAGAAAGAAAACAAATGTGAAGCTCACATGTCTTAACTGTATAACTCATTAAAATAAAGATCCCAGTTCATCTCCCCACAACTTCATTAGCAAGAGCAGAGTAGCCCCCCAGAAGCAGCCCTGAGCTCTACCATCATCTTCCTTTTTCATATAGGGAACTACTCAGGCTTATAATGTCACAGAGTTTTATCTATTCTTGAATTAAATAGCTGGAAGCCATTGCATATATTTTGCATACGCATAGGGTTTCTTTTCCAACAACTGCATCATCATATTCATACACATTATGGTGGCAACTACAATTCCTTCTGCACTGTAGCAAAACATCCACATCACTATAACACAATTTTCTGGTGTATTGTATTGCTAATTAGGTTGCTTTTCACTATTTGGCTATTTTGTACCTGTCTTTTATTGCTAAAACTCAATAGTGAACTTTATTTGTCCATCAACTAGCATAATTTAGACAAAACTGGCTCAGATAGTGTATGTTATGGTTTGGACCTGAAGCATCCCCTAAAGGCTTATGTATTGAGGGATTGTTACCTCTATGTTAAGAGGTAAGGCTTTGGGGAAATGATAAGTCAAAAGGGCTCTTGTCTTTGTTAATAGATTAATAGTTGGTGAATTCAAAATTTGAATAAATTATCATGAAGTGATATGGGCACATCTTTCTATATGTTGTGAATAAAGGACTGTTTTGGCCATGGCAGACACTATTGAAGAAGGCAGAGGAATCAAAGCATAGGTATGAGGAAGAGGGTGGAGTCAGAGACAGATCGAGCCAGACACCCAAAGAATAAACATGTAAGGAACACAGGTGAGCCACGGGCCATGTGGCAGGACAGATTAATGGAAATGGGTTGAGTTAAGATGAAGGAGCTAGCTAGCAAGGTGCCTGAACCATAGGCCAAGCAGCACGAAGTTAATATAAGTGTATGAGTCATTTGGGGGGCCTAAGCAGCGGGGGACGGCTAGGTGCTCTGGGATGACAGGTCGTGGGTCTGGACCTCCGCCTGAAGCAGAAAACCTTATTGTAACAATGAAGTGGTGGAACCAGGGGAAACTTGGGTCTAATTGGAAAACTGGTTATAGGGGTGGGGTGGGTGTCTACCTTTAAAGATTTTATCTTGGCATGACCATTTCCTGTCTTTCAATAATCTACCCCCCCCCCCCAGGAATCCATAAACATTCACCCTGTATAGACAGAATAAGAAATTCTGCCCACGCTTGGCATGATAAACATTTTAATGGGGTTACCCATTAAAAGGAGCATGGGCAACTTAGACAGCTATACCACTAAAGGGGAGTTTCCCAACCTCCAGGAACTGTTACCTGCTTATGTATTCTTCAAGTGGACAAGGGGTCTGGAGAGTCCCCCTCCTATTCCACTACAAAATGTTAGGAGGCTCAATCTTGTGTCTTGAGGGTCTAGTGTGAGCTATCAGTTGCTCTGATTTAAGATGACCACACCATATCATGGCCAAAGGACAGAAGCTCCATCCACAAGCTCTGTTTCCTGGCTGCAGGAAGTAAGCAGCTCTCATTCACAGCAACACCTTTCAAATGATCTCTGCCTAACTACAGCCCACAGTCATGAAACCAGTTCATCATGGACTGAAACTCAGAAACCTGAGCCCAACTCTTCGTTCAAACTGTTTCTCTGAGGTATTAACTTAGGACAGTAGTATCTGTGGAACAGCTCTCTGTGCAAACAGTCAATGAGGCTGGATTTTATGGGTGGGTTTCTTGCCCTGAAGTCCTTATTACAGTGTAAGATCAAGACATAAGTTCCAGACTCTCTTCTGGGTGAGACTTTGGTTGGTTGTTACCAATCAGACAATGATGTATGAAATCTAGAAGGCTGCTATGTAGTGAAGACTCATGCTGTTGCTGATGGCAGGCATGTACATGTGGTATATGAAAAGTATCCTTGTAGCTTTAATAGCAGCTCTGGCTCTCTAGGACTTAAGCATGGCGGTATAAACTTCAACTTCCTTTCCTATAGTCCTTCCAAAGATTTCCCAAGAAGCAATGCCTGGAATTAAATCATTTCTTCTATATCCTTTGCACCAAACAGCTAAAACTTCAGAATAAAATAATATTAGATAAGCTAACTTACTGACACATCACTGAGAAAAGTTTTCCTTTTCTTCCCCCCTTCATTCTCCCAATTTTCCTATACTTCGTGGTACTGGGTAATACTCACTTACCGTAGGAATACAAGGCTCATCAGGTGCACAGTGGTAATTCTGTAATAAGGCTCGAAGTTGCAAAGAATTTAACTTAAAGCACGTGCTGTTTACATTTGGAATGTCGTCAGGTACATACTTATCCATGGTGAGCAAAGTAGTAGCCTATGTAAAAGAACAAATATTATGAAGTACGATACTAAGAATAATTTTTTTCTTTGGGGCTGAGAGTGTAGGTTAGAGGAAGAGCTCACACTCAGCATCACATTTGAGGCCCAGAGTTCAAATCCTCAGCACCACAAAACAAAAACTCTTTTTGTAGCAGCTGTTAGTCTGGTTTTGAAGGGCAGAATACTTAAAAAGAGACACTAACATTTAGCAGCACATATTAAACTACAAGCATATTTATGTAATATTTTTAAACAGCCTCTTGGGTTTACTTTAGTTTTTGATGTTTTAACATGACTTGATTCAAGTATTGATGTTTATAATGCACTTTTAAAGGTCTCTTTGAAAGTTTGAATATTTCTACAGCAATCTTAATGATAATTACAGGAATCGGAGAGTCTTGCTGAAACGAATTTTGATAAAAGTTGAAAGCTAACTAACTTCTCAGGATAATTAATATCTTTAGAGGAGATGAAGGCATAAAAAACAAAAGTGACTACATTAGAAAAAATTGTTGTATGTTTTGAGGTTGCATATAACTCATTTCCTTAGTTAGAAATACCAGTTCCTAGACTCTGATATCTAAAGCTGTTAAGATAGCCAAATGCGACTTGGCAACTAATTATCATTCATCCTTCACTATATGGCTTTCTAAAGTATATCTTACTGATGATCTCTACAAAAAGAACACTTCAATGATATTTCTATCCTACTGTTTACACACCTTGTTATAAGGTTGAACAATGCTCCTTGAAATTCTAATGTTGGATAAGTATTACAGAGATGGATGAGTATTACAGAGAAGGGACCTTGTTTATATACAGTTGGTTAAAAAGAAGGCCAGTGTCACTGGTGTCTTGTACAAACCAGACACTTGGACAGACATATACCCAAGTATGCCATGTAAAGACTATGGCAAAGACTGTTCAACCAATGCTGACATTGGGTGTAAAACACCAGAAGTTGGTAGAATAGAATTCTACTCCCTCGAAATGTATTTACAACAGCTGGCACCTTGATTGCAACCTCTTAATTTCCACAGGTGGGAGAAAACAAATATCTACTGAGACATTTAGCAGCCCAGATGCTGCCACATCACTGCTTGACTATACGCAATGACAAAAAGACTGTGGCTTTATTGAACCCAAGTTCTTGCACATCATAAAAATCTAAAATTCATCAGAAAATACATTAACAGAAAAGAGAGAGAAGTACACTGAATAGAGTACAACCTTGTACACACCTGCACAATCCTGCTCAAGTGACAATCAGCTGCCAGCTCTAGCCCTTGCTTCTCTGCCCAGGCTTCAATATGCCCTAGCTGCTGGCGGATAATTGCTCCCCAGTAGTGAGAACACAAGCCTGAATCTGGGTCAGTCACCAATCTGTTGAACAGCCACATATTGATAAAATGGAAAAGCTGAGAGAATAACTGGATGGTCAAGGCAGCATTAACTCTGCAGCGCCTCAGCAAGGACATGGCTCCTGTGAGTGTATGCAGCACATCATCTGTTCAGGACATGAAATAGAAATGCAGGGACCAAACGTCATTGCAGACTCTTTTGAGTTATACCAACTTTATACAATGATAGTTATAGCAATTAACAAACGCTGTCAAACCAGTTATAAATGCCAAATTCAAACAGAAAGCAGGGATGTGGTCTCAAATACATACAGTTACTAATTAACCACAATTCACATATAAATTAATCTGTAAGACTTATAAAGACTTTTTATATATTACCAGCATAGCAAACCAAAAGTAAAAATTATTCATAAATTTAACAGATAGTTCCTTAGAAGTTATTTGAAAGACCACCAAATCCAGTAAGACATTTAAGAAATAATTCTGGGGCTGGAAAGATGGCTCTATGTATAAGAACACTTGCTGATCTTCTGGGAGACCCAAGTTCATTTCTAAGCTACATGTACTCCAACTCTAGTGGCTCTACTGCCCTGTTCTGGCCTCTTTGGGCACTGGTGCCGACAGCATGTACTCATACAAACACATAACACAAATACAAATAAATCTTAAAAAAAGAAACACACCTCTTACAATACATTCAACATAAAGATAAATGTAAGGTCTGGAGAGGTAGCTCAGAAGTTAAGAGGACTTGCTGCACTTGTAGACCCAGTTTCAGTTCCCATTACCCTACAAGGCAAATAACAGCCATCTCTAATTCTAGCTCCAGGGAATCCCATGACCTCTTCTGGCCTCTGTGAATACTGGACACACATACATGCAGTCAAAACTCACATACATAATTTTTTTCTTAATTAAAGACATAGGTCTTTAGCAGAGCGGCACAGCAGCTGAAGCTTGCTGGGCCTATAACACAAAGGTCAGTGACATCAAAAAATAAACAATACTAGGAACTGGAGAAACGGCTCAGTGGTTAAGAGCAATGGCTTTTCTTCCAGAGAACCCAAGCTAATTTCCTCAATTCCAGAACCCACATGGTGGCTCACAAAAGTTTTGTAGTTCAGTCCCAATGGACCTGACACCCTCTCTGGCCTCTGTAACTCATATATAATACACAAATGTATGATCAGGAAAAACACATGTATATTTAAAATAAAAGTTTAAAGAATAAAAATAAATCCTAAAAACAAAACAAAAACAATACCACATTAAATCAAATTAAATGT